>CM038221.1:165597493-166797493 GCA_021442155.1 Cymbidium sinense | reverse complement strand
AGCCTTTCAAGTCAAATTCTTGAGCTTAGCCAAATCAACTTCAAATTAAGACAAACTCTTGATTTTTTTTTCTTCATGATTCAATCAATCCTTCAATCATGAATCCAAATATAAACATAAACTTCAATCATCAAATCAAAACTCAATTCAAAAATCAAGCTAAAATCCATTTCAAGTTCATGTTCACCCTTTGAACTTGGAATTGTCAAATAAGTCAAAACTCATTTGACTTCAAATCACTTACAAATGGATTTATATTTCAATCATAAGTCCATATGTGAGTTCAAGCAAACTCAAATCAAGCTTTTACCAAGCCATTTGACCTACTTAGGCTCACTTGACCCAAAGTGCCTTAAGTACCCTTATGAGCCAAATTCTAATTCTAACAAAATTAGATTGAACTAAGCCCACCTAAGCCTCTCACCATGATCAACAATCATCATGAGATGATCAATCACTCAAATTGAGTCAAACCAAGTCAAACTTAAGGGTTGACCAAGTCAACACTTAACCAAAATGAAACCCAACATAACTAAAATCCACCATAGGCCAAATTGATTGAAACCAATGATCTAAGTTCATTTATGATCAATTTTGAACCAAGTCAACATTTGAGCCTAACCTAGCCCAATTATTACTTGACCCAAATTGACCCAACTTGACCTAAAAAGTCAAAATGTGTCAAAACTTGATCTAAGCTAAACTGATTGAAACCAATGGGTCAAGTTCATCCCAAAATGATTGTTGAACTTGACCAAATTCTCAATTGGCCAACTAGATCTAACCTAGCCCAATTGACCTTGAACCCAACTTGACCTAAAGGATCATATTGAGCCAAATTCAAACTTAACTAAAATTGATTGGAAACAAAGATACCAATCCATTTCATATGACCAACTAAACCTAAACCAACCCATGACCTAACCCAAATAAGTCAAATGAGTCAAATTGGTCTACTTGACCCATTTGACCTAAATGAACTCAATTAACCCAAAACCAAATATAAATCAAATTGAATCAAAACAAAACCACCAAAATATTTTAAATGGTCATATGAACTTGACTCAATCATTGGTTTGATCCAATTTGACCAATTGGTCAACTTGACTCAAGTTGACCCATTTTGACTTAAATGGGTCAACATGAGCCAAATCATATCAAACCAACTCCGAATTCAATGAAACTTGGCCAAACCTATTTTCTCACCATACCAAATATGCACAAACTGAAATCAAGGTCAAATGACCATTTTACCCCTAGGCCATAGGGTAACCCAAAATCAAAATCACTTGGAATTTGGCCAATTCCTTTTCATGGACACTTGGCATCCTCTTAGTGGACCAAATGGTCACTTATGGACCTAGTGCACATGACCCAATGGGTTTGGGTCAGCCAAACCCAACCCAAACCCAAAATTGACCATGTGCTTGAAAGTGGTCACATGGAATTCCTCCTCCCCTTGATTTAAGCACATGGGAGACTCACCATTCGACTCCTCTGGCCAAAACAAATTCAAGGACACCTCTAACAGCTCAAACAACCCACTCCTTGTGGTCAATTAGATCAAAATGACAAAGCATTGCTCGATCGTCTGATTGCCAAATGGGGAGATATACTCCTCGTAATTTGAATTGAATCCATCAGTATTATACTTGATTGAACCTAGGGAAGTCAGAGAAGCAATTTCTCAGCCTCCCCAAGCACTCTCAAGTGATTTTCAAATTTCCATTTCTCAATTTTCATAGTTTGAAAATAGGGGAGCTCCATTGAAAATCAAACTCAGGCTACACTCAATATCAGCCTGATTCCCTTTGTAAGCACTCTGAGGGAGCTTAATCGAGCTTGCCAAAAGCTTCATACAAGCTCTTGAAGCAAGGAAGGAGTGCCCTAGATCAAAGCCAAGCTCAAGTGCAAGTGGAGTTGGTCCATAAGAAGATTTACCCCATCTTAAAGCCTCTTAACTTTAGCAAAGCTTCGTCTCAATAAGATGAAGCTTCTCCAAGGGAATCGAGCGCTAGTGATCACCTCCGGCAAGGTAAACTATTTTTCTGAGCTGAATCTAGCCATAGTGTGGAGCTTTGTAAAAGAAAGTTTAATCACATGGAATTTTAGCCATTAGATGTGATCTAGGTTGCATGTTGATGGTGTGGGTTGAGTTTGGATCCAATCCGAGGTCAATCGAAGCTTGGATCATGTCCTCGAAGATGGACAGATCTCCTCTCCCATAGGGAATTTCAGGGATGAATCTCTGGCCATCCATCCATGCATTTTGGATGGATGGCCAAGATTAAAACACAGCACTCACGGATTACCCCTTTTGATCTGTGGCTTTAATCTCAAACGTTTGATCCTTAATCGGACGGTTGTGGAGAAAGCACATAGCGCCACCGCTGACGCGATGCTACGATGTGACAAGTTAAATACCCAATCCCATCATGCCACATGAAAGTGCATGTTGCGTCAGCAACCCACATGGCGCCAATGAGATTAAATACTTAATTAGGCTATTTAAATATTCTAATTAATTATGAAAACTTCTAAAATTCATATCTAAGCCTGGAAAAATCAAAAAATATGAAATAAATTGCATTGGATAGATAATTAAATATAGAATATTCTAAAATTAATTTCTCTGAATTTGGGTTTTATTAGGAATGTTATTTTGCTAATTACCCTCTAATTACTTTATTGATTAATTTGAAACTTCTTATGCTTAATTAGTGGGATGACTCCTGCCTACCCCTAATTTTCTTAGGATTTATTGGTGGCTTAATTAGGGGAATTTCTAATTCACTCCTTAATCACTCCATTAATATAATTAGATTTAATTAAGGGCATAATTAATGGTTTAACCCTCTGATTGAGTCAATTAAGTTTTGATTAAGTGAATGTGAGATTTAGGGAATAATTTTGGGATGCTTTTCATAAGATATTCTCGAAACCCCCTTTTCTTCCTTAATATATCTTTAATTAAAGGTTAATTCACTAATTACCCCCTTAATTAATTTCATAAAATTCTAGAACTTTCCAGAACTCAATTAATCTATCTTGGGTAGATTCTTAGTTGTTCAATAGCCTAAGTACAATTAAGAAATCAAAATCTAACTCACATGTGTGAAGGGGTTTATGAAATTACTTAAGTTAAACCCATTAGTTTAATTAATCATTAATCATGAGCCAAATGCATTAGGCCCTTTTCTTACTAAGTGCATTCCTGATTTAAATTTCTTTTGTGGTTTTATGTCATCTCATTAGCTCATAATTATTTGATTAACTATGCTAAGGAGGTATAGGTAAGGAGTAATTAACATGCTTAATTCATACATTAACCTAATTAACACATAAAAAATCATCTAATCACCTAAAAATTAGACTAAAATAACCAACATATGTGGGAATGGATTAGGAATAGCAAACTCACCTCACATCTCTCAAATTAAAATCAAACTCAAAACAAAATCAAACCTTCTTAAAAAATAATTTGATTTATTTTAAACTTTTCTATTTCATGAGATTGTCTTTAGGAATTAATTAGGGTGAATGTTTTTACATGCTTTCATCACTTTAGTTCTTTTCTAACATGTTAAATGTGTATGTCATATGAATTTCATGCATTCATTCTTTTCAAAAATCAAAATGAAAGTGAAATATTTTCTTTATGTCAAATTGCATATTTTGGCTAAAGTAAAAAATATGAATGGCTATTATCACTATAAAATTCAAAACTATTTTCAAAATCTATAAGTCAAATATCCAAAACTAAAAGTGTGCTACTTATGATTAGTTATAAGCTTGCATGTGGATATAAGTATGAAGACATGCATAGTGTAGTCTTCCTTCTCTTTTCTTTTAGTGTGGTTTTGAATAGGATTTGGCAAAGTGTATAATTTATTTCAAAATAACATAACACTTGCCTAATTCCCTTTCTATTCATTTATATACTATTACTTAATAAGGGCATCTACACTTGCACATATAAATTGCATAAACAAAGATAAATCAACCAACACAAACTTTTTTTCATCTTTCTTTTTCCTTCATTTCTTTTGTACATATGCTTGTATTTAAGAAAGTGGTATATTAGTCTGGACATCCCTGGGGTTGTGAGGATTTAAGTAGCCCTAAGTAGGTCTTGTACCTTACACCCTTGGTTAACAAAGGCATCATTCTCACTTATGCCTTTCATACATACATATGTGGATGTGAAGAATGGATAAGAAAACCTCTTTTCTACTTAATGAAAATCATGCATCATAAAGTATTCAAATTTTTTTTAAGTAATCCACTTAGAATTCATCATAAACTATGCTAAACATTCTCATTTATATGTATATATATGCTTATGATGCATCCATATGCATGTTATACATGTTGGACAAGAAATGAAGTGATGTGCATTTTGTGAATTTAGTTTGCTTTACTTACCGTTCTTTTTGAATATGTTTGTTTTAAAAAAAATCTAAACTTAAGATTAATTAAAACACATAATAAAATATTCACTAAATAAAACTAAATATGAATCCATTTTAAAATTATTTAAGGTAGGAAGGAATGAGAAGTCCACTTCTCTTTTCCCTCTCTTTAAAACTTAGTAATTAATTATAGGATTCATTTAAATCAAATCAAAATATAAAATAAAATCAACCCAAATCAACTAAACACTTAAATGAAACCACCCATCTAAGTTGAACATCTTCACACTTAGAAAATCCAAACCTTAAAATCATAGCTAAGCATACCACATAAACCTTCTAAAAAACACACACATTAGGCTAAGTCACCACTTCTAGTTTTAGGTTAGGGCGATGCATGGCTTAATGTTTATTTTTATTTTGTGATGTTTTATTTTAGTATGAATGTTAGGGTGAATGTACGTAGAATGAATGGTAAGACGATTTAGTCTAATCATTATTTCTGCAGGGGTTTGTGCTTAAGGGGCGTTGTAATAAAAATATAAATACTTTTGCTGTGCAGATGCTTATTCCCCTAAGCATAATCCAATAGGACAGACGGACTTGGTTACTCATGTGTGAGGTTCTAAGTCCAATATACATGCTTGAGATTTGTATGATTTGCTTAGCTAATCTCTGTTTTACATGTGTTAGTTAGATTTACTTTTTCTTTTCATGTACTTTTTGCAATTAGGATTTTGGAATGAATGTTATGGGGGATTAGGATAAGCATTGGTCATAAGATTACATCTTATGTATCATGTGAAGCCTTTGGAGCACATATAAATATCTCCATTCAATATACCCAAATTTATTGAATGAAAATTTTCATTTTCAAATAAAGTAACATTATTTTGAAATGCCACTTAGCATATTTCATATATGATTAGGTTAGGATTTCCTCATTCAAAAAGCAATAATCACACACAAAATATACACCTTTGAAAAATGAAACATAATTTATTTCCATCTTACATACCCAAATTTGTTAAATGGAAATCTCCCTTTTCAAAAATCAACAAAAACAAAAATTTTCAAGATATATTTGAAACTTCATTCTAGCATATCCCATTTGCTGAAATGAGGTCTTCCTTTTCCAAAAATAAAATTTGAAATGCACTTTTGGAATTTCATTTATCATACTCAAATTTTCTTAGTGAAATATTCATTCCACAAAAATTTTCAAAACATATTTGGAGCTTCAATTTAGCATACCCCATTTGTTAAAATGAAGTCTCCCCTTTTCAAAATCCAAAAAAAAAAAATTTGAAACACCATTTTTGGAAATTCATTTAACATACTCAAATTTGCTAAGTAAAATTTCTATTTCACAAAAATTTTCAAAACATATTTGGAGCTTCAATTTAGCATACCCCATTTGTTAAAATGAAGTCCCCCCTTTTCAAAATCCAAAACAAAAATTTGAAACACCCTTTTTGGAAATTCATTTAGCATACTCAAATTTGCTAAGTGAAATTTCCATTTCACAAAATTTTCAAGAAACACTTTTTGAACTTCATTCTTTAGAATACCATATTTGCTAAAGTCAAGTCTCCATTTTCAAAATAAAATCAAAACACAAGAATTTTGAACACATCTTTTGGAATTCCATTTTAGCATACTCAAATTTACTAAGTGAAGTCTCCACTTTCAACCAAAAATCAAATCAAAATCAAAAGAGAAACACATTAGGATTTCCTTAGCATACTTAAATTTGCTAAGGATCCTACTTCTCAAAATCAAAATCAAAGTCAAAAGAAACACATTAAGATTTTCTTAGCATACTTAAATTTGGTCAGAATCCTATTTTCAAAAAATTTCAAACTTGGATTTTCTCATTTTAGCATACCTAAATTTGCTAAATGGGAAATTCCATTTCTCTTTTCAAAATCACAAAAAGATTCACAAAATAAAGCAAAGAAAGAAACAAAAAAAGAAATTATTTTCAAACACCTCACTTAGCATAACCAAATTTGCTAAGTGAGTGGATTCAAAAATATCAAATCAAAAACAAAATCAATTGACCCTTACTTTAACATACTCAAATTTGTTAAAGGGAAGGGTCCTCAAACCAAAATATAATTTCAAACATGAACTTATGGAAGCATCTTTCTAAAAATATCTGGACTCACTTTCAACATACCCAAATTTGTTGAAAGTGGATTCCATATTCAAAAATTCCTCTTTCAAATCAAATCTCTAAAATCTTCTCTAAATCCATTTGAACCCCATTTAACACTTTGAAGATGTTGGATGTGGGTTCAAATTTTAAATTCAAATTCAGAAATCAACAAAATAAAAATTTGATCCAAGTTTGTTTTCAATATCACAAATTCTTAAAGATCGATTCTGCCATGCTTAGTTTTCCGCTTATAGTTGATTGTTATCAAGTAAATGTGTTTACCTTTCCTCATGGGATGGACTTGGCCTTGTATCAGGCCAGCCTTCCTCGTGCTGATTACACCCACCTCATTCATTTTGGATGAGGCTTTGAGGTGGCGAGGATTACCTGTGAGGGAATTCCCCTCACAAATGTTAGCAGGACCACAGTGGTCGGGAAAAAGTCTGTCATTCAGATTGACTTTCCATCAGACTCTGATGCCCCATCATTAAAGAGGAAGGCTGGAGCTTTCACAAAGTGCTAGAAAGCAGATGGATAGTGCGGCGTGATTGTTTCTGTGTCGCCCAGAAGGGCTAGCACCCACTCATTAGCATCCTCTAAGGGTAAGGTTCCTCTGATCCCAGAGATTGCCTCCCCAACTTTTGAGGTTGAGTCTAGTTCTTACTCAGCTCACCCTACCAGGACTTAGAGGAGGAATAAAAATTGCATGATTAAGCGGTACCATACACACATCACCAGGGAGATGGAGGCCGCTACATGGTTAGTTGTGGAGGAGTTGCCCACTCTTATTTCCCTGCTGGCTACAGGAACTCATTTCATCCTCTCTTTGGGTCAGACAGAGAGGATGCTAGGAGGATCCCTACTTCACCTCCACTAGTGGTTCAGTATCAGCCCACAGTTATCCAGAGAAGGAGGTTGTATGCCGGCCTTCGTTTGATTATGCTAGGTTGGCGGGGCCTACGAACATTCTGAGTTCGGGGCTCAATTTGACTTGAGATCTTATCCCCCATAGCATGGGGAAACATCTATGGTAGGAGAGGGTCAGGGAGGCCCGCCCTTTAGTTCAAATAACTAAAAGGTGAAGGTTTGGTCAGCGGCCTCCGCACTAATTGATTTTCTTGATCGGCGCACTACCCACGTCGATCACACTGATAGTAATCTACTTATAGTGATGAACCATCATAGGAGGAGGGTCCTTGTTCCGAGAGAGTCGGTGGTGTCTCCACCACACTGCTCTATCCCCCATCCACCATCACCGCTCACATTGCGATCTTCGCCTCAAGGCCATAAAGGCCACATTCAGAAGAGGACCTGGTGATCCGACTATGGCCAAAGGATCTCATTCCATCTACACGCCACTATTGCGAGGTCGAAGCTCGCTTGACCTTCTCGCCCACTATGGTGCGGAAGGAATGGCAACCCCGAAGCATAGTGGTCGTCCCTTCACCAACACCACCAGTTCAGCGGGACATAGAGATGGTTGTAGCAGTTGCAGAGGGAGGAGATGATAGCACAGTTGCACCTATGATAGTGGAACATCCTAGGAGTGTCACCCTTTTCAGAGTCAGTGATAGTCAGGATTGCATTTCTTATAGTGAGTGCACCTCCAGATTGATTCTCCTAGGTTCACCGCCACAACACGATGTGATCCCATCACCCCACCGAAAAGCATTTATGCCAATTCTAACATATTGATCTTCAGATGACATAGTTGCTCACTATTTCATGGAAAAGAAGGAGATCCTAGGATATGATTGGTTTGATGAGGAGAAGATCAACTTTGATCCTAATGAAGATAATTTATTGGGAGACTCAGCCGGGGTTTGTGGTAGATGCCAAGGGATCCCTCCTTAGAGAGTAGCAGGCTATGGAAGGTGATGATCTTAAGCAGAAGACAGCCAATCCCAACACCGACATTAATTAAAATAAAAAAGATGAACAAATATAGGATGGCAGCTTGAGGACTTAAGCAGCCTCAAGATTTCGAAGCCAAATAGCTTCATCCTACTACAACTGAGACTAATCAACCGGAGTTGGTGCATGTCTTTGACTCAGCCAAGACTTTACCTCCATTAGAGCAAGGTAGCACCAGCATGTATAAGAAGGTAGTGGAAAGTACCTCCATACAGTAGAAATATATCAAGTCTATGGGTGAGCAGTAGGTGAAGGAAGCGTTGGCTCAAGCCCGAGGAGGATCATCAGTACCAAAGGGTAGACCCTACCCGAAGGAATTTGATGCAATCCAATATCCCAAGGGTTTTGTGTCACCTTCTTTCAAGAGTTTTGATGCTAGTGAAAACCTGTGGCAGCAAATTGCACACTTCAGGGCCAGTTATTGCAACGCCGGTGGCAGTGACATTTTACTATTCTGCCTCTTTGTCAGTAGCCTAGCATGGATCGCTTTCGATTGGTATGCTAAACTTCTCAATAGTTTAGTAAAGATATTTGCTAAGTTAGAGCAACTCTTTATCAAGAGGTTTATTGGAGCTCTGCAAAGGGTTACTGTTGGCAATCTCATTGTAGCACAATAACACCCAAGTGAGTCCCTTATTGACTATATTCTCATATGGCATAACCTGAGTATGAAATACGAGCCACAGTTATCTGAACAACATGCCATTGAGATTCTTCTAAAGAATATCCATGACTTGATCATCTTCATGCTTAAGGGCTTCACCATCAAAACCTTTGAGAAGTTAATCAATAAGGCGGCTAGTCTACAAGGAGAGGCCAAACAGTTGCTTTTTCAAGGCCAGTTGCCCAAACCAAATCAGAGAAGGTATACGAGAAGAAGCCCGGGGTAATGATAGCAGTGGATAAGGGGAAGCAACCAGCTAGAGATCAGTCTGAGAGACCACGACCTCAGCATCCTTCACTTCCACCACCAAGGCAGCCCTACCAGCCGCCACAACAACCTCCACTACCTACTCAACTTCCTCAACCATATCATCAGTGGCAGCGGTACACATACTCGCCACTAAGTAGTTATGGTCCACCTATTCTTTTAGATAAACTTAACAAACCTTATTCATTTAAGAGGGAGGTAATCAAGAAAATCTTTAAGAATCTCTTAAAGATTTTTTAGCTTTGAGCTCGAGACCGAGGAAGTGGGCAAAAGCCATGATCCTAACTTTGCCCCTACCACCATGCTATGTCATCTTTGGAGGATTGCTTCACATTTAAGGACTGGCTTGAACATAATTTCACGACCGGTGTTGTAGTTATCCCGAAGGAATACCTTGTGGAACAACCATCCAATTCCATTAGGGTAATCCTTGGGGATACTTGTGATCCTTCCAAAACCAATGAATATTGGGATATCTCTTTATCCAAAACCTCTAAAAAGATTGTTCAAAAGATCAAGAAACTTTTCTTACAGGTGTCTGAGTCAGCTCAAACCTCCAACATCAAGGAAGGTTTGCAAGTTTCTAGAGCCAACTCAAGGAAAAGGGGAGCTCAACAGTAGTAAGAGGAGCAGCATGTGCCATCCCGAGATAGCCAAGAAGATAACCACCATCGAGTCCCCTCTCGTTGCAACACATGTACCACTACTTTAGTTCTTCTTCTATAGTAGATATCTTGTATCGATGAGGGCATCAAATCCTCGCCCCTCTTACTTTACTTGATTTCTACTTTGTACCTCCTATACAATCCAAGAAACTGAAGAATAAAGCTAGCTTGAATTACATTTGTGTCACTTATGATGGGTTGTCTACTTATATTCTTAATGATAACTCTCCAACTCAAAATAACTATAATAATTTTGATCTTCCTCTTTCTGATTCAGAGTTGGACTTTCCTACTCTGAATTCTACGGGTTCACCTCTTTAGATAGACTTGGAATCATCCGATTCTGAGAGACCCATAAGAAAAGCTGTAGGTTAGCCTAATGTGCAGGTAGAACCTTCCATTACCCTGTCACAAGAGATCACCAAAGTCAACATTCGTAGTGGTGAGGTTCTATCTCCTAGGGCAGCACCTCAAGATAGAGGGAAACAAGTCATTAGTACAGAGGATCAAGAAGCCCCTCTACAGGTTGTTCCACCCTTAGATATGCTTATGGAGGATCAGCAAAATGTGGACTACAATGTTCTCTCTCATCTGAGAAAGTTGTCATCTAAGCTAAGCATATACGATGCCCTTATCTTATCCAAAGAGATGAGGGAATCATCGATCAAGGCTCTCCTTGATCCTGAGATATGCTTAGCGCAGCTGACCGCTATTGGTGAGGAGGCACATTAGACAAAAGAAGCCCATGAGATCACTTTCACAGATGAAGACCTTCTTTGGGGACTTGGAGCACAACCATCCCCTCTACATCACAGTTGACATGGGCAGATTCAGACTTACCAGAGTTCTCATCGATCCAGGTACATTGATGAACATTATATGTCTAAAGACCCTTGCCTATTTGAGGATCAACATCTCCACACTCGAGGAGATCATATAATGTTTAGAGGATTCAATGAACAAGGTAAGCAGGATTTAAGTTCCATGGTGTTACCTTTGGAGATAGGTGATTGAAAGATTGAGCCAAGTTTCACATTATTGATTCAAATACTTCATTCACTATTTTTCTCGGTAGGCCTTGGATACATCAGAATAAGATAGTTCCATCCTCCCTCCATCAGTGCATCAAGTTCAAAAAGGATGGGATTGAATCCCGTGTCAACGGAGATGAAAAGCCATTTTCAGTTAGAGAGGTTGAGATTTATGAGGATGCTACCTACTATCTTCCTTAAAACACCCATTCTCATGAACTTGGATAAAACTCAAATTCAAAAGAAAAAGAAAATGAGAAAAAAAAGGAAAAATAAAAAGTAAAGAAAAATGAAAATCCAAGTAAACAAGAAAGGGGAATTGAAGAAGTAGTAGATCTGCATATCTCATTCTACCCACAGTTTATTCCATCATATGGACATGTGGGTAGGATGACTCAACCTCCACCGGACAGAGGAAGAGGTAGAAACATAGCGTAAAGGTGGAAGACCTTTCATCAATTAACAGGTTATGTTCCAGCTCATAGAGTACCCTACTATTCACATAGACTTAGAATCTAGCTCAGAGAATGAGTCTAATATGATTAGTATACTAGCCAACCCCTCTCAACGAGTTCCATTGAAGATGACTTTCGATCCATATAAAGACAAAGACTAGGCCTCCAGACAAAGCAAAGTATTCGAATCAGGTTTATGTGACTTTAAGAAAAATAAAAATCTAAGTTGAAAGTTTAGTAGTTAAGGAAGCTCCTAAGTCTTCCAGTAATATAAAGCCAAAGAGATTCTTTTTGGGATCATCATCCTCAAGTCCTGTAGTTGATGTAGAACTTGAGGATTCATTTAAAGAATTAATGAAATTACCGTTTGATTATATAGAAAGATTTGGTTCCGTTCTGGCATGCAGGCCGTCAGTATTTTATAAAGCTGTGGAATAATATAGGCAGGGAAGCACAATCAAGAGCAGGACTAGGATTGCAGTGTAGGTCGATGATGACAATTACTGCTTAGTTGTTACCAATCATTTAGATTTTGATAGGTTCTTTTCACACAATACCAACTCTCATGAGAATGTGTGTTTAGAAATCTCAAATGATCCAAATGATCTCCATATCAAAGATGCACTGCTAAAATTTGAAGAGGAGATCCATTCAATAACTGACAAGCTTAAAGAAATCAACCTCAGGACAGAAGAAAATCCATGCCCGACGTACATCAGTTCATTACTGAATGAAGAAGAAACAAATGACTTAGTTAGGCTATTGGCTGAGTTTAAAGATCGCTTTAAATGAATTTATAAAAAAATATCTGGATTATCTCCTGATGTAGCAATCCACAAGCTAGTAATAGATCCTAGAACTAACCCTATCAAGCAAGCTCCTAGACGTATGCGATTAGAAATCGAACAATAGGTCATTTTTGAAGCCAAGAAATTGATCGATGCTGGTTTCATCAGGGAAGAAAAAATATCCTATATGGTTAGCCAGTGTCATCCCGGTCAAGAAGAAAAATGGCCAAATTTGCATATGCGTTGATTTCAGGGACTTAAATAAGGCATGTCCTATGGATGAGTTTCCTCTTCCTATACCAGAACTAATGGTGGACATTGTCTCATTTCATGTAGTTTTCTCTTTCATGGATGGGTCATCTGGCTACAACCAAATTAAGATGTCTCCTGAAGATAAAAGAAACACTGCTTTTCAAACCCCGATCAGAATCTTCTATAGGGTCATGCCTTTCGACATTAAAAATTTTGGTGCTACATACCAATGGGCTATGACTCAGATCTTCAATGAACTCATCTATCATCAGGTTGAGTGCTATATTGATGATCTAGTAGTCAAGAGTAGAGAAAAGAAAGACTGCCACTTTGATTTGAGAGTAGTTTTTGAATGGTTAAGATAATATAACCTCAAAATAAATCTCTTGAAGTGTGCATTCGGAGTAGCTTCAAGAAAATTCCTTGAGTTTGTTGTCTGACACTGGGGAATAGAAATAGATCCAGAAAAGATCAAAGCTATCATAAAAATGTCACCTCATAAGAGTTTAACTCAGCTCAGATCCTTCCAAGGACGGCTGGCATATCTAAGACGCTTTATTTCCAACCTATTGGGGAGATGCAAGCCATTCTTGTCACTTATCAAAAAGGAGTGGAATGACAAAGTGCTAGCATGCCTTTGAAGATATCAAGCAGTATTTAGTGAAGCCGCCAGTTCTAGCAACTCCTATCCCGGGAAGACTACTCATCCTCTACACTGCTACATTGGATGACTCTCTCGATGCTCTATTGGCCCAAACCAATGACAAAGGGAAGGAGTACTATCTCTACTACCTCAACCATCGTCTTATTCCTGCTGAAGCAAACTATCCACCTATTGAGAACATTGCCTAGCTTTGATCTTTGTCTCTCAAAAGCAATGGCACTACAGGCTTTCTCATAAGGTGAACTTAATCTTCAAAACCAATCCTGTAATACCTCATGACACGGCCAATGCTATCCAGACATTTGGCACGATGGTCCATGATTCTCTTGCAATTCGATATCACATTTGTACCCCTCCGTGCAATAAAAGGATAACCACTAACAGATTTCTTAGCAGCACACTCACTTCTTATTGATTCTCCGCTTAGTGACGATCTCCCTGATGAACAAATCATGAACTTATGGGGGTTAACAACCAGCGATGTGAGATGTACTTTGATGGTGCAGCTTCTTTTCATAAAGGGGAAGCACCACGATCTACTCTTTCGGGAAAGGCAGAGGTGAGAATAGTTCTTCTAACGCTAGAACGCGATGTGATGAGATTCTCATACTATCTTTCCAACCCCTGCACCAATAATGAAGTTGAGTATGAGGCTTTGATTGCTGGTCTGGAGTTAACCATCATAATCAGTGTCAAGAGCATCAACATCTTTGGAGATTCTCAGTTGGTCATCAACCAGATTGTCGGGTCCTACAAGGTTCTCAAATCCAAACTTCATCATTACCATGAGTATACCATGAAACTGTTGGCCCAGATTCTCGAAGTCACCATCTACAAGGTTCTTTAAGTAGAGAACATAGTAGCAGATGCTTTGTCCAAACTTGACAAAGAATTGGCATGTCCGGAAGATGAGTCAATTTCAATAAGGGTCCAAAATAGACAAGTCTTATCCCTTATTGATGCTGAACTCATTGAGAGACTTTCTCTTGAAGGGGAGGTTTCCATCGCCAAAATGGAAAAAGATTTGGATTGGACGCAATCATCCATAGACTATTTAAACACCAGCAAACTACCTCAAGAAAAGTCACAAGCCCATCAGGTGAAATAAAGAGTTCTCTGCTATGCTCTCGTTGATGGCACCTTGTACCGTCGATCCTTTGAACATATGTGGTTACATTATTTAGACAAACATGAAGCTCATGGAATTGTAATCGAGGTACATTCAGATCTATGTGAGGCACATCAATCCAGTCCAAAGATGAAGACGAAGATTAAGAGACTAGGATACTACTGGCCTTCGATGATTACAGACTACATGGATGTAACTAGGAGATGTCATCAATTTTAAGTACACGATGTGGTCCTCCACCAACCACCCAACAT
The DNA here is from genome assembly GCA_021442155.1 of Cymbidium sinense. Classification (NCBI taxonomy): domain Eukaryota; kingdom Viridiplantae; phylum Streptophyta; class Magnoliopsida; order Asparagales; family Orchidaceae; genus Cymbidium; species Cymbidium sinense. The sequence continues at coordinate 166,782,837 of CM038221.1, read as the reverse complement.
TCTACCCCCAATATTGGCCTCATGTCCATTCGAGTGTCGGGGTACCAACATTGTGCGTCTGATCGATCATTCTTCTTCTAATGATTAAGGAAGTTTTGTTTGGTAGAAACAAAGCCCTGTTGAGCTGCATGAGCTTTAATTTGAGATGGTTTGCTCTAGAGACCAAGATCCTCCATTTGAGCATTTGGTCTTGATTGAACTCATGCTTAGAGTGGATTTGAAGTTCAGGAAATGGCTTCAATGGATTCAATGACACTCGAGGATGGTGTGTGCAAGTTTAATTGAAGTTTGGTTGAGAGATGGATGAGTTTAAATCAAAGGAGGGATGCCATGTTTCTGTTGCGCACAGGAATGGAGAATTCTGACGAAGGGAAACTCGGGAAGGCTTGGTGAGGCTCTCTAGAATTTCAAAAACATTTAGGAAGGTTAGTGAATTTGAATTATTACAATCCCCATGAGAATTGAGAGTATACCCCTCAATTGAGCTTGATGGACAAACGGGATTCTCCTTGATTTTCGATTGGTTCACCGTCATCAACCTGCCGGAGGGGTCTCAATCGACTCCACATGGCATGATTGGTGTGGAGGAAGCTGTGGCAGGAGGTTCAAGGCAATATAAGGGCATGTGGTGGCTGATATCCTCTTCACTTTGTCCATGGGGTTCGACTTTGAATGAGGAGGAAGAGTTGGGTTTCCTTTGGTCCATGGCCGATCCTAGGTTTACTTAGGTTAGGCTAGGAAGGCTAGGAACACCCCATTTAGCACTTGGATGACTGACAAGTGATGGCAGAGTAGACTTTGCCAAATGGGGAAAGAATCCTATGTAAGAAAATTTGTCCAATGGCTAATCCCCTTGAGTAGGGCCCACTTAGCTTTTGGGCAGATTTTGGGCTGACCTAGGGTTGACTTGATTTTAGTTTAATAATTATAGTTTATGTATATATTTGAATGAGTGATTGAAGGAAATATTGATTCATGAAGAAATCCATGGATTTTGAATTGATTTGGGTATCATTTGGCCAAGTTCAAGGAAATGGCTTAAAAGGCTAAAATTGGAAATTTGATTTAATTTTGGATTTCATTTTGGCAATTTGAATTTATATTTTATTTATATTTTGGAATATAATGAAGATATAAATGATTCATGAGAAAATCACTTGAGTTTGGAGTGATTTGGAAGCAAGTTTGACCAAGCTTAAGGATGTAGGTCAAAAGGGCTTAAGTAGGAATTGATTTAGTTTAATTTATTTATGGTCATTGGATGGTGGGTTTCATTTATATTTATGAGCATAAATGAAATAATAATTTATTTATAAAGAAATCAATCGAGCTTGGGATAATTTGGGTTAAGATTTAATTTAGCCTATTGAGGTAGGTTCACTAGGCTTAAGAAGGGATTTTGGCTATTTGATTTAGTTTGATTTGGTTTTGGCTATTTGAGTTTGGATTTCATTTATATTCATGAATATAAATGAATGAATAATTGATTTATAAAGAAATCAATTGAGCTTGGGATAATTTGGGTTGATATTTGGCTAAGCTTATGAGGGTGGGTCATAAGGCTTAAGAGAAAATTTTATATTGGATTTGATTTGAGATTGATTTGTTTGGTTTGGAATTTTTATTTAGATTTGGATTTGGTAGATAATTGAAGGATTTAATTGATCTATTGAGAAAATTAATTCAATTGGGATTGATTTGAATTTGGTTGAGGCTAAGTCCATATGATGAAATTAAAGGGCTTAGGAAGGGTTTTGGAATTTAATCATGGGGTTTTATGGAGAAATCTTGAACTTGAATTTGATCATGGGATTGATTATAAGTATTAGAAATTTGGTTTGGTATGAATTTGAGGTTTGGTTTGAGAAGGATAGCATGGATAGGGTTTAGGCTATAAGGTAGGTAAGTTTTCCTAAGTGCCTAAAGCATAACCCGTCCCTATGGCTAACTCTTCTAAGTCTCTAGGCCTAGGTTAAGTATTCACCTAATCACTAGAAGTATCTTAATACTAAGAAACTCTTAGTGTCTATAAGAGTCCTAGATCTATGATGAGGAAGTTGAGAACTCACCCCAAAAGTGAGGTCAACATAAACATTTATATATATGGAATAAAGTCTTATCTAAATTCTAGTATTGAAATATGTAAGAATGAAATCAAATGGAGTATGTGCCATTGTTAAACCATAAAAGTGAGGTAATCAAATGACCTCCTTGGGGATAATGAAAGCCTCGTATTCTCGAGATGTCCAGGCTATATACCCATTAACATTCTTACTTACATAAATCAATACATGAATGAAAGAAAAGAGACTTCACTTCATACACTTAAGCTATAATCGCATACATTTTCTATATATTCATAACTGACATTCATAGCATATATAATCATTAATTTATAAGTTTTTAAAAATAGATTTTGATTTAATAGTGTGATAATAGCCATACATATATTAAATTAAATCAACACATGCAAGCTTGACATAAAGGAAATCATTTAATTTAATTAGTTTTGCAAGAGATGAATGAATGAATCAAGTGATATACAATATTTAATATGATTGGAGAGGAATAAATAAATATAAACATATGATTTCATTCAATTAAATTAACTCTTAAGGACAATCATATCAAATAAAATTACTTAAAGTAAACCAATGCTTTTTTTAATGACACTTTTAATTTCATATTTAATTTGATTTAAAGTGAGAGGAAGGTTTGCTAATCCTAATCCCATTCCATGTTTATAAGTTAATTTTATTTAATGAGAGGTAATTAAGTTGATTTTATAGATTAATGAAGTTGAGATATAAATTAAATTAATTAATTAACCCTTACCTATATTACCTTAAGGTAATTATCCAAATAATTACGAGCTAATGTAATATACAAATGAATTGAAAAGTAAATTAGCAATGGTCCTGAAATGAAAGGGGCTAATGCCATTGGCTCACAATTAATGGTTAATTAAGTTAAAGAAACTTAATCAATGACTTTTATGATTTTTTCATACATATGGATAAACCATGATTTTATTAAATCTCTGTAGGTTATTGAATACCTAAAGATCTACCCATGTATAAATTAAGCAAAATCAGATCCATTTTAAAATGTAATTAAGTAATCAATTAGTTAATTAATTCTTAATCAATCTCTCTTAAAAGTAAAGGAAACTTAGGGAAAGGATTAGGAAAAATACTCCAATCACATTCCCTAAATCTCCCTACTGTTAATCTGTGCCAAATGAGTCTAATTAATTAGTTAATTCACTGTTCACATGCTTAATTAATCCTTAATTAAGTTAAGAAGATAATTATGGATTAATTAATGAATCTAAAAAAATGGGGGAGGCAGGGACCATCCCCCTAAGCAACCTCAAAAAATTTGAAAAATCTGGATGATTAATTAGGGAGTAATTAGGTTAATTTAATTTTCAGTTAAATCTTAATTAAGCTAGAATTACTATTCAAAATTAATTAAGGATAATTTTAATAGATTTCCCTCTGAAATACCTTTAAAATGAGCCATTATTTATATTTTTTAGATTTTTATATAATTAGTTATTAATTAAGAAAATTTTAGCCTTAAAATTCACTTAATTAGCCCTAATTAAGTCTAATCACCGTCAATGCCGCGCTTCCGCGTGGGGATTGGATTAATTTCACACATCGTGCGACTCAAATGGCGGTGGGACACGCTTTCTCGTGGGTCATTCGATCATATATCAAATGACCATGATCAAACCCGCGATTATGGAGGGATTAAATGGATGATCTAGTGTGATTTGATCACAGCCATCCATTCCAATCACGTAGAATAGACGACCCATGATCTCTCTTCCTACGAGTGATGAATGAAGAAGCCCGTCCGCCATGGATAACTCGATCTGAGCTCACCCAAGCTCAAATTCACTCAAAACAACCCCACACCTTCGCGCGAGGGATCTACGAAGATCCAATAGCTAGGATTAGCTCACATGCAACTTTCCTTGATAAAAGACCAACCCATTTTGAGCTAAAGCTCAGTTTCATGGAGAATACCTCATCGGAGTTAAGAATGATGATTCGCACGCTTGGGGAAACTTCGTCTAGTAGAGACGAGGCCCTGTTGTGCAGCAATTGGATTGGTTTTAAGTGGATTGGTCGATTGGCCAAGAATGGTGCTTTGGAGCTTCAGCTTTGATCGAAGTTCATCATCCGCTAGCTTTGGAGCTTGGGTGGCTTCGATGGCGTGCGTGGAAGGTGTGTGTAAGAGCAATTGAAGTTTGGTTGAGAGAGGAAGAAGTTTGGATCGGGATTGAGCCCCTATTTCGGCTGTGTATAGGAAGGAGAAATTTGAAGTAGGGAGGCCTTGGGGAAGCTTTGAGGAGCGTTAGGGAGTTTCGTTTCTCTCTTGGGAGTTCAAAGGAATCAAATGCAAGTGAAATCTAGTTTGAATGGACGGGGGCATATCCCTCAATTTGCTGAGGTGGACGGATGGGATTCTCTCCCATTTTTTGGCCGACCAGCCACCGCCAAGGCACCAGAGTGGTCGCCATCATGTCCATGTGGCTCATCTTGGCTGGAGGAAGTAGTGGGAGGTGGCTCAAGCTTGATATGGTCTGATCTCCTTCCTTGGATCCAATGGGTGCTCAGTTTGTAAGGGAGGTGAGTTAACTCACCTCCCTTTGGTCCATGGAAAGTCCTAGCCCACTTAGGGTGGGCTAGAGGTTAGGTCAGACCCCAAATGGGGTGAGTGAGGGTTGTCATGTGATGGGAGAGTAAGAACTTTGCCATATATGGGTGGAATCCTATGTAAAGAGAGTTTGACAAATGGGCAATGGCTTGGATTGGACTCACTTGGATTTTGAGCTAACTTTAGGCTAACCCAAAATGGGTTTGGGCCGGATTTGATTAGCCTCCAATGGGTCATGAGTTATTTTAATGGGTTTTGGCTTCATTTGGTCAAATGGGTTAATATTGGGTCATGTTGGATTAGGTTGACCAATTGGTCAAATTGGGTCAAACCAAGGCTTGGGTTAGGTTCAAATGATGATTTGGAGAGTTTTGGTTCAAGTGGTTTTAAATAATTTGGTCTAAGTTTAATTTTGGCTCATTTAGAATCAATTAGGTCAAATGGGTCAAGTTGACTAATTTAACCAAATTGACTAAATTGGGTTGGGTTAGGTGTTGGTTTATGTTCAATTGGTTAGTTGAAAATGATTGTTGGCTTTTGTTTGAATCAATTTGAATTTAATTTGGATTTGGGCCAATTTAACCCTTTAGGTCAATTTGGGCTAAGTTGGGTCAAGTTGACCAATTGGTCAAATTGGGCTTAATTATGGCTTTGGCCAAGTTCAATAATTAATTTGGAATAAACTTGATCAATTTGTTGCAATCAATTTGGGTTGGATCATGGTTTGACCCATTTTGGCCTTTTAGGCTAATTTGGGTCAACTTGGTCAAATGGCCAATTGGACTTGGTTTGGCTCAATTAAGGGTCAAGTCATGCTCAATCATTAATTATGAGTTGGTGTTAATCAATGGTTCTAATTGATTTGGTGTATGGTGAGTTTTAGCTACTTTAGGTTTCATTTAGGCTAAGAGTTGACTTGGTCAAAGGACTAAGTTGACTTAGTTTGACCCAATTTAAGATAATTGATCATCCTGTAGTGATCAATGATCATGGTATGAGATTTGGATGGCCTTGGTTCAATCCAATTTTTGTTGGAGAACTTGGTTCAAATGAGTTCTTTAAGCCACTTTGGGTCAAGTGGATCTAAGTTGGTTAATTGACTTGGTTTTGGCTTGATTAAAGTTTAGTTGGATTTATATATGAGCTTAGGATTGAAATATAAATCCAACTGCAATCAATTTGAGCTATGATATGTTTTGGTTTATTTGGAAATTTCAAGTCAAAAGGGCTAAGTTGGGCTTGACTTGGATTGATTTTAATTTGGCTAGATAATTATATGTTTCATTTATATTTGAATAGATGATTGAAGAAATGATTGACTCAAGAGAAAATTCATTGATTTTGGCTTGGTTTAGGTGGATTTTGGTTAAGTCTAAAAAATTAGCTTAAAGTGCATAAATTAGATTTTGGTTTGATTTTGGATTTGATTTTTGCCATTTGGATTTATATTTCATTTATATTTATAAATATAAATGAAGATATAAATGATTCTTGAGAAAATTACTTGAGTTTGGAGTGATTTGGAAGCCAATTTGACCAAGCTCATGGATGTAGGTCAAAAGGGCTTAGAAGGAAATCAATTTAGTTTAATTTGATTTTGATCGTTGGAAGGTGTGTTTCATTTATATTTGTGAATTTAAATGATGGAATAATTGATTTATAAAGAAACCAATTGATTTTGGATTGATTTAGGTTGGGATTTGATTAAGCTCATGGGGGTGGGTCCATGTGGCTTAAGAATGGTCTTAGTTTGGTTTGATTTTTGTTTGATTTAGTTTTGATCATTTGAGTTTATATTTTATTTATATTTTTGAATATAAATGATGGAATAATTGATTTATAAAGAAATCAATTGATTTTGATTTGGTTTAAAGGATATTTTGGCTAAGCTTATGAGAGTGGATCATATTACTTAGTAAGGATTTGGGAGTTAGGTTTGATTTTAGGTTTCAATCATTTGGAATTGAGTTTGGACTTGAGTTTGATAAATGATTGAGGGATTGAATTGATCTCGAAGAAGATTAATTGAATTGAATTGAATTGGACTTACCTAAAAGTAAGGCCATGGAATTCAATCATAAGGTTTATGAAGGATTTTGAGCTTGGATTTGAACATGGGATTGATTATGAACTTTGGAAATTTGATTTGAATTTGGTATGAATTTGAGGTTTGATTTGAGAATGTGAACTTAGGTTCGGTTTAGGCTATAGGGTAGGCAAGTCTCCCTAAGTCCTTAAGGCATGACCTAACCCTACTGCTAACCCTTCTAAGTCTCTAAGCTTAGGTAAAGTGTTCACTTAATAACTAGAAGTGTCTTAAGAATAAGGAGCTCTTAGTGTCTATAAGAGTCTTAGATCTATGATGAGGAAGTTGAGAACTCACTCCAAAAGTGAGGTCAACACACTCATAAAATTAGAACTCGTCATAATAAAATAAGCATATTCTGCTAGAGCAGAGTCGTACCTTTGGCTTGAGTAGTTAATTGTAAAGCTGGTTTCATGTACTTAATCCTAACTGGATCTCTCTAACACTCTTTAATGTTATGTACTACTCTTTCTTCGTACATTATTTTTTCAACTTAAACATAAATAGTTATAAGTTGCAGGCATGTTGCATTAATTATAGTCTCATAGACTTCATCACCAGTAATGTGAGTTACAATAAATCCAACACCAATAGAAAACCAGCTTGTAAGACTTATGCGGAACTTTGCTGGATCAAATTTCAATTATCTCATAATTTACTTTTGTAAGTCCATGATATTAATCCGCATTGGTATCTATATGGCGATTTTTCCTACTAGTATAAGTCGAATAACATCTTCACTTACAGTGAGTTCACCGCCATAATATAAAATTATGCAAACTATATCAGAGCTTATTTTTAATTCACACCAACACGATACAAAGAATCATTTATCTCACCTCATTAAAGAAAAAAAATTCAATTAAAGGAAACGGACACCTTGTGCATTTAACTCGAAAAAGTAAAGTATGTGAAGTGTTAGAGTTACTGTATATTTAAATCAACACTTATTACGTGTAAATTCTTAAACAGAACATACCCTAAACCGCGCATGAAAATTGAATATAAAGATTCTTAGACAGAACATATCCTAAACTCAATAAATTGATATTGCAAACCTTATATCAATATTTCTATCAAAGTAAAGTTACATGTCCAATAAGAATAATTATAATATCCAAATAATAATGTTTCAACCTATATCCTAAATCTAATATGCATTTCTAAAATATATAGATCTAATGAAATAAAAGTACCAAAATAATAATCTACCTTAAAACTAAAAAAATAAGCATATCATACAAAATAAAATCCTATATAACAAGATTAAACAGAAAAATATATTTAGATTTCAAAATATATAAATTGGCAGACAAAAAATAAAGGGAGGTGGTTTGATCTCGAAGCATCCCATCGGTTTCGGCTGAAAATATAGGTAAGAGCTAATTGTCCTTTGAACGAACTACTAGATCTAAAATTAATCTTTTTATGCCTAATTAATTAATTAGACCTAATTTAAAAAAGTTAGTCATGAAGATGCGAGCTGAACTATATTAATAAGTATAGGCCAACTTTAAATCTCCAACGCCGCTTCCAGACCAAAATTCACTTGGCAGCCCCATACAAGCCCTGCAAAATGATATATTTTTTTTTTTTCTAGTTACTTGTGTTGATTAGCTCGTAGAGACGCTTCTTTCATAGTTTGTCGGAGGGAGATCAAAACCTAAAACTTTCATCAAGACCCTTTAGTTTTTCTCTCTTCGTTTTTTTTTTCCTTAAAATAATTCTCTAAGTCTTACATGTATCAGTCTGTGCCCATTTTCGAGGTAAGCCAGCCGTATTCCCATTTGAATCATATGTCCGAAAAATTATAAAAAAAAATAGTTACATGAAAGAATGAAATTTCTTCTACTAATGCTGCTCCGACTGTAGTCCAACTCTGCCAAAATAATAACCAAATAAGTCTACGGTAGTAAATATGATATGAGAGACAAAATCCGCCGAAGAAAAAAAATGCACAACCAACCAGCTGGCAACCGTCGAAGCTCCAACGGTCAAAATACGCGAGCAGTTAGGTTAAGCTTCGCTCAGCAACCAAATTTATATCCTGTTTTTTTTTTCACATTGACGAAGGCTTCAACAACCCACTTTGCATATAAACAAATTTCAAACGATGAAATCATGGATCGAGACTTGAAACGAATTTACACGCAGGCTCATGGATTAACAACAATATGTGTTTTCACAAGGATCTATCTGCAAATTGAATGCAATATTCGACCATCCATCTATAAATGGAAGAGCTTGGGGCCCTTCTTCCCATCGCCGAGGAGAAAGTAGAAGCTTGTAGTCTTCTAGAGCGAAGAAATAAAAGGGAGATATAGTATACGAGATGGCTGGAGGAGGCTTGGGTGGACGACCGACGTTGGCGGTCGCCTTGTTCGTCGCTAGCCTTGCAGTTGTGTTTCCGATGATCTCCGCAGCCACGAGACACACAGTTGGTGGTTCGACTGGGTGGACCATCCCGCCCAGCTCAAGCTTTTATCCAACCTGGTCGGCCTCGCAGAAATTCGCAGTTGGAGATACTCTCGGTATAAAATTCGAATTTTGTATCTGTTTTTGCTAATAAATCTAATGATTTTTTTACCTGTTTGCATCAAGGTTTAAAAGCTTGATTTTAGTTTAAATTTCACTCCCATAAAAAAAATAATAATAAAATTGTATTTTAATCTTTTTGGTAGTGTCGATTGTATTGAGATTGCGCTCCTCTTTTTTTTTCTTTTTTTTTTCAAAATCTTAAAATTTTTTAAAATATTGCAAAAGCTATGTTTTTCTAAATTATTATTTTGCAATCTTTTTTTATGTCATAATTCATACATATTATATTTTTATGAGTTTTAATATTTTGATTCCAAATTTCTAAAATTAGCTGAATTAATCAAACAGATTTCGGTAAAATTCTAATAAATATCGAGTAGACCAATCAAGTGATATTGCAAGATTTTATTGTATAAAACTTTTATCAGAATGATCAAATGTAATGTTGAAAGTTATAAGATAAGTATTTAAAATTAAAAATATTTAACTTTTAATAAATTAATTAATTATAATATTATTTTGATTTTTATTTATATATTAATATGATGAATTTTCTTCCTTTCTGCTCTTTTTTTTGTTTATTTAAAAGACAAAAATAGCTGCCCGATAAATTTTCTTTTCTGTCCATTTATTGGCAGTATTCAATTTCCCAACCGGCGCTCACACCGTGGTGGAGGTGCCGAAATCGAGCTACGACGCATGCTCAACCAGCAACCAGGTGGGCCCCACCCAGACCACCGGCCCTGCCACCGTCACGATCACCTCCGCCGGCGAGCACTACTACATCTGCAGCGTCTCCGGCCACTGCGGCTTGAACCAAAAGCTCTCCATCACTGTCTCCGGCGGCTCTCCTGCGCAGCCATCTACCCCGAACCCTTCGCCTGTGCCCGGCGAATCAACGGGATCCGCCCCCGGTCCCGCGCCTCCGCCGACGGCGGGGGGCTCATCAGGAAGCTCCTCACCTGGCGGCGGCTCGGCTGCTCCACCGGCCTCGACGGTCGGGATTGCTGCGGCGGCGGCCGCGGGTCTTTTCCTGACTTTTGCTCTTTGGTAGATGGAGTGAAGCGTATTACTTTTTGGTTCTGGTTTGTCGGATTTCACGTTCTCGTTATAGATACGGTCATTTGATTTCTATGTATTTGAGTTGGTGATAGACTGTGATTTGAATTCCTCCTTCACTGTATTCTATTATTTGTTTCTTGTAATAAGAGGAGATATAGCAGTGATTAGCATTAGTTTATTGGCTGAGATCAAATATTGTGTTAGAACATATTCTGATTAAAAAAAAAATTTAGATTGGTCTCAATTTTTGAATCCCTTTATATATGAGCATAATAGATATTAAAAATTTTAATGAAGATATCTTAACATCTTTAGTGTCAAAATAAGATTTTTATTTTATTTTATGCATTACTAAAGATGCATGTCATTAAAATAATTGCATTCAGGCATAAAATATTTTAAAATGTATTAATATAACTTTTATTAGTATTAATTCATCTTGATTAGATTGTGGCGTGTGCTAATGGAAGGTCCACTTCCTTTACCAGGGCTGAGGGGTCCCTTCTTTGACCTTGAAGCCTCGTCTCGAAGCCTAACTCTATAGTTTCAACTTTCAATAATAGCAGAGGAGAAAATAATGTGGAAGAAGATCAGATTGAAGATTTAATATAATTGTGAGATGTAAAGTAATAGCAAAAGAGAAAATAGAGTGAAGAAGATATACTCACTGTCTGGCATGAAAGACTACCGGAAATCTCCTGATCGAGTCATCTCGTGGGTGCCTACGCGTAATGGTGAAAGTGGTGAACCGACACGATAGGTGATGAATGTAGCAGACTGCGGGGATTAATCACGACATATCTTCACTCATAAGATGGATAGGATATTGGATGAATACCCATTCCAAAAAAAGAAGAACAGATTAATAATTTGAAACGCTATGCATGTAATTATATTTTCTTAAAAATGTATCTAATGAAAGAAAATAGAGTGAAAGAAGATCATATTGAAGATTTAATATTACTATCAGATGTAAAATATAAATAATTTGAAAGGTTGAATATGTAAAATATTTTTAAAAAATGCATCTAATGTAATATTACTATTAGATGCATTTCGAGAAATTATATTTATATGAATAACATTCAAAAATATTAATATTATATATTATGTATTTAATTTTTTTCTTTTTACATCCATAATATTCAAAATAACTAAAACTACGCCTAGCTTGTCCCTTGCACCGTCGAAGCTTTTTTTTTTTTTTTTTAAGATATTTAAGTGAATTTAATCTGAAATTCACAAAAAGAATATATGTACTAAAACTTGAATTAAAACTTCTTGATTAAAAGTCAAAGCTTTCAATCATTAGATTAAAATGTCTTACACTCGAAGTTATTATTGGCTACAGCACGATTCCATTGTTGCTTTCAAAGGTGAAAAATAATAATAGTAAAATCCACTTGTCAGCTCTGGTCGCCCATTGTTAATGCACCTGAGGGTGCCTAACTTGTTCTTCATTGCCACCGCCATGACCGCCATGCACCGCACCTAACTTGCAGGCGTTAAAGGCAGAGCTCACCCAAGTTGTGTCAAGCCCAATTTGGCGGTGACGAGTCAAGGCAGCAATAAAGATAGCTTTCCAACATGATCAGCTAACGTCATTAACAAGATGTAGTAGGTAGTGCAAATTATAAAATTATATAAAATAGCATCTAAAAATAATAAAAAAGCTTACGTGGATTAAAAATAGTGATTCAACTCATATATTTTATTAGTTATTATTTAAAATTAATATTAAATTTTATAACACAATTTTTTAAAATACTAATAAGCATAAAACCCTGCCACATATTAAACCCCACTAATTGGGATATTGCTGGATGCATGTAGGGTGTGAATTAGATCTATTCGGTCGAATTTTTTATAAAATTTAATAAATCAAATCAAATAATTTAAAATAATTTGAACTGCTCAAAAAATGTGTAAAACCAAACCGACTAAAAGAACTATAATTCAATTAATTAAGTTTGATATTTGTTAAATCAAAGAACATAAAAATGAAATAAAATTTTTAAATTTTTTATAAACTAATTAATTAAAACACGATTTAGTAAATATTATACATTTAAAATTTTTTATACAAATAAAAATCTATCGATTTATATAAATAATTAAGTATTTACAATTAAAATTATATATTTATTTTTTATTTCTAAACTGTATTGATTTATTCAATTTAATCGATTTTTTTTAAATCGAATCAAAAATCAAATAATTTACTTTTTACAACTAAAAATTAAATTATAAGTTTATAATCGATCAAATAATATTGATTCAATTTGATTTTTCGATTTGAATAGACTAATGCACACTCTAGACTAGATGCTTGGCATATCACATCCCCCTAAATCTTCTCCATTTTATGGCTTTTATGACCTCTGCGCGCGCATATTGGTTACCAAATTGTTCCTCGTTGATCAGTTGCTATCGATGTCTAATTAACTATCACGTCCTTTTCAGGCTGTGAGCAAATAATTGTAATATATTTGTGATTAAATATTAGTATAAGTTCGAATGGGTCAAGAAATTTGAAAAGGAGGGAGTATCGATAAACCATCGTCGTCGCTTTTTTTTTTTTTTTTTTTTTTTTTGCAACGGAAGCCGATCATAAATAAAAATATGAATGATTTCACCTCATATTTTATAATTTATGCCGCTGGAAAATGTTGAATGACTAAGGGCTTATTCCAGATATATTTCTCTTTTTGTATTTATGTTTATTTTATGCGCTGTTTAATTTAAATAAATTAAATTATTTATAAAATATTTTCATTGTTTTTTTGTATTTATAGTATTTTTAAAAATAATTATTATTACAAATTATTTGCCGCCAACGACTACCTATGCCAAAAGCAAGCATCACTGGTTAGCGCTACAGACGTAGAATGTTGTCGTTATCATCATCTTGCCAACCGGCACCAACGTCCTCACGAACGTTACCTCCACGGCATAAATAGACAAGGACAATATAATTCTAGCGTAACAAATATATTTTATCAAAAAAGCAAAATATTATAATAATAATAATAACAATAACAATTATTATTATTATCATCATCCTCCCATATGACTCCTTAGTGAATTATTTTTTCTTCGCTCATTTCACTTCACTTCCTAATGGTAAGAGTTTGATTATCAAGAGAGACAAAAGAAGTGATTAGAGGAATAGGAGATGGAGATTGCACGCAAAAAATTATAATGGTTAATGTGTTATGTATCCACAATAGTAGAGGAGGGAAAGATATTACATCATTATGGGAGTAAAATATTATTGTCTCTCAAACATGAAAGCTCTCACTCTGTCTAGCTACAATTTTAGCATAATAATAGAGCTTGTGTTCACTAATGGTCTCTTGCTTGCATGATACAAGTAACCCCTTAAGAATGCTCAAGAGAAAGTATTTATTAAAGGGATGCTAACTGGAAGCTACTTTGAGATGGATAATTATATTAGGCCGACATGTAACTGGACATGTAAGTAGTACAGATAGTATAACACATGATGAAGTTATTAAAAAATCGCATGTTAAGTGGCACGTATGCATCAAGCAGTCATATGACTAATAATTGTCTTGAGGGCAACATAGATTTATGATAGAGAAATATTATGATGCTATAGGGAATGCTCCTAGAATTGATATTAGTTCTTAGAAAAAGTGGTTATTCCTTATTGCTTCTTGAGTGGCTAGATAATGATAAAAACCAAATAGAGTAAAAGTTTAGCCTTTCATAAATCCAAACACACAGATTTAAAGAAAACAAGAAAACCCGAAAGTTTTCATGTGGAAAATCTCGAAAAGAGGAAAAAAAAAGCTTCCACTATGTATCTATTTCAGAGTACAAAATCTTCTCGATAACTGGATTACAAAATTGTATATGAGAAAGGAACAACGACTATGTAATCACGTTCAGGTGGTAACAACTGACTTGAGGGCAACATAGATTTATGATAGAGAAATATTATGATGCTATAGGGAATGCTCCTAGAATTGGTATTAATTCTTAGAAAAAGTGGTTATTCCTTATTGCTTCTTGAGTGGCTAGATTGGGTGATAATGATTATAAAAGTATTAAAAAAAGGCAATTTTCTTTTAGTCTAAGGATTGAATTTGATTAGTAAGCTATTAGTAATTCATATGTGATTCGGTCACATTCATGAGATGAGGGATTTGAAGCTAAAGAAATTTTTTGAAATCATCTATTAAATCCACTCTAATTTGATTGATATAAAGGTAGAATAAGTTGATATTTTGTATGACTGTTCTAATCCATAAATTAGCTCCAAATCAACTCCTTATATGTTATGTCTCAAACTTGTTAAATCAAATTTAACAAGCCAGCCAAACTTAAATTTGAATCTCTAAACTCACAAATTGATTACTTTGATAACACCATTTAAATGAAGTATTACACTTATCCCTTACCTTAAAAATATATCATTAAGCATATTTTAGCAACTTTGAACACCTTTGTACATGCATCTTATTATTTTTATTATTCTTCAATTTTGTTTGATTATATTTCTCTTTAACCATTATTTTGATATTTATAGAGGAATAGTAAAGACAAGATGTATTACTGACTTCAAAGTAATACCCATACAAGAAAAAAGTATTGAATTGATAAATATTTCTTGCAAGTGTTTGATTAGAATAATTTATGAAGTTGGGCTCTATTCAACCATAATGATTTAGGCTGATCCCACTAGCATCTTAGAAAGTTACTTCCCTATTACATAATTATTATATTTTCATAAGTGCTAGTAAAATTGTGAATTAAGTTCGCTAATTTAAGGAGGAGGTCCTCAAATTTTTTACTCTTTATTTTTGATTTCTTAGATTCATATCTTATGTAGTTGGTAACCTTTAGATATTGTAATTTGATTTGTATTCATTTGAATTGGTTATACATTCATTGAGAAATGAATTACTCCTTAAAACTACTCCATTTGTTTTATGTGATAAGTCTAATATTGAGAAGTGACTGCCATTGATTGATTTGCGTTTTTTTTTTTTTTTTTTTGGGATGGGTATCCACCCAACACCCCACCCATCTCAGAGTGATATATGACTAAGGAGGTATGTATATTCATCACCCCACGTATATCGGATCACTGATGTTTTCAGGACGCTCTATCTTAGAGAACTCGATCTGAGAGAGATTCCCACCAACCGAGCTAAGAGACGGTGGATTGATTTGCGTTTTTGGCTGCGTCGCGTACCGCTGTGCCGATAGAAAATCCATTTTACTTTGATTCCACATTTGACATAAAAGCCCTGCCACAAAAGTTATATTATAGTGCCTCAAGTTTCAACGACGCATAAAATAATAACAAACTCGACAAAAATAAGTAATAAGATTTGCAATATTCAAAAATTGTGGCACTCAGTTAATATTTAAAAATTATAAAATTCGTACTGCAAAAATTACGTCTGCATGAACAAGCCAACTTTGAAATTAAAGGAAAAAAAAAAAGGTGACGATAATTTTTGAAATAAATATTTTAATAGTACAGAAACGCAGACCTAACTCATATAATGACTATTTTTTAAATATCGTGAGAAGGTATATCTCATTTCCGCCCCTGAACTATTCAGAAATTATCTAGAGGGAGTATAATGCAAAGCATTATAATTAATTCAGCAAAGATCAAGATGGTCGTCATTGACTGGAGCATGTCCGGTTACGGAGGAGTCGAACGCGCTTTTGAAAGCAGCAGGGCGATTATAAAATAGTTTATTCTGTACCGATTTCAGGAAGTCGTGGCCAAATAGTCGTGGCGGAAAAATCCGCCGGCCACCGCCATACTGGATGCTGATTTTGTGATTATTAAATATTTTAGATGCAAAGATGTATGTGTGGGATATATAAATATTTATATTTGAAATGTTATATATACAAATGTCTATATGTAAATATATAAAAATTGTGGAGTAGTTATGTAAAGAAAAAAAAACACCAATTTGCCCCTCATACTATTACGTCCAGAGTTCGCACGTATTTCCTTACACCCACTTGATCCCACAGATCCGCATTTAACCACCAGAACCTGATAGACCGCTTACGCCATCCCGCCGCTCAAACAAATGGTAAGTCACGTTTAAATGAATATAAATCTAAAAGATTTAGATATATTTTTTCTCAAACTGAGTTAGAGAGAAAGAAATTTCATTTCCTTTTAGAAAGAACCACAAGCATGAGAATCCAATAAGCTAATTACAAAAGAATAACATGATGATTAAATAAAAAATTCCTCTAGAATTTTTCTCAACCGCTATATGTGATAATTTTTTACTGCTTGTTAGATTATTCCTGAAATTTTATTTATGATATTTCCTACACTGCTTTCAAAAGCTTTCAGAAGAACTCTTTTGCTTTGAGAGATTTTCAGATCAGTCAGCATCACGAGAATACGATAATTTTCAATATTTTTTATTTTGCCCTGATGGAGAGAATATGGTCATTATATAAACAATTTTCTACCTGGAGAAATATTTATTACAATCCATCACAATAATTCACGTTGTTATTATTTTTAGTATCATTTCAGATCCAGATTTCCAGATTTCTATACTCAGATTTCATGAAAGTACAAAGTATTTTGATCTTTTTTTTTATTTTTTTGGCATGTCGTAAAATATGTTCTGCATAATTATTGATTGACTAATATTTTCAGATTTTCTCAGATCAGACTCTCACGAGAGTACGATAATTTTGGTCATTTTTCAGCTTTTTGGCTTATTTGAGATTAGGCAGCATCTGAAGTAAGGCAACCTGCTGATGATTTCTAGGAATTTTTGCATCCAGACTCTAGAGAATACATATTTTTGTAATTATTTGGTCTGTTGAAGAAATATGTTCATTACAATCCATTAAGAAGAATTTCAGAGGTGACTTGTTAGTTTTATATCGATTCAGATCCCAGACCGACTTTTCATTTTGAAGTTTACCATGTCCGGGAAAAGAATAACTTCAGATGCTACTACCACCGCTTTTAACGATGTTTGATACCGTAACACTCTTTAAGAATGAAGTCATCGACATTTTACAGGCTTCATCTCAGATCAATTCATTGACCACCTCAAAGCCACTCAATCGCTATTACCTCAATCCACCTGGACACAGAGAAGGACTTTCTTTCCTGCAAGGTATTCCTGAAGCAATAATGATAAGAGATGCCAAATAGAGGAGAAGGTCTTCGGCATGAGGGAATGTGTTATCTCGAGATGAGTACTGAGTGAAGAAGCCTAAAGGTAAAACACAAAGCAAAAGAAGCCCTAAGCAAAAAAGATTGCCCCTCCAGACTCTTTATACCTCTATACTCTCAGACTCAGACTTCTATACTTCAGATCAGACTTCTCAGACTCAGACTCAGATTCTCAACTCACTCGATATAATATTATTTATGTCGAATTTTTCTCAACCGTCTGTATAATGATAATTTTTTTTATGGTTTGTGTTATTCCTTGAAATTCTTTTATTTAAGTATATTTCTACACCGTTCTTCTTGTAAGAGAACTTTGCTTGTTTTGAGAATCTGCTTTGCATGGGTATACTCTTTATAATCTCATGAGAGTACTGACCAATTTCATATTATTTTTCATGAGTTCATGGCTTATCTGGAGACATTACATTCCACAAGAACCTGGAGGTCGCTTGGTTTTTGTGGAGAGTTTTGCAGACAGATCGCCCCAGACTACAGAAAGGCCAATACAGTATTTCATATTTTTCCAATGTGGAGAATGTTTCGAGGAAATATCTTCATTACAAACCATTGTGAATAATGGAGGTCGCTGTTTTAGTTATTTTGCATTTGTACTATATGTACTCTCTGTACTCTCTATACTCTATGTACTCTCATGAAAGTACAGAGCATTTTGGTCATTTTTTCCTATTTAATTAACCTTTTTGGAGAAAATATGTTCATTACAATCCATCGAATAATTGGTTGGTTTTAGTTATTTCAAGATATGTACCTATGTACTCTCGAGAGTATGATGATTTTATGGATTTTTTTCGCTTTTTTTTTAGCCCTCAGATTATGTTCATTACATTCCAAGCAATATCGCTTGGATGGTTTCGGGGATTTTGTATCAGATTCTATGTCATGAGAGTACAGAGCATTTTGGTCATTTTTTTTTTTTGTTTCTTTAGCCTGTTTGGAGGAAATATGTTCATTACAATCCATCGGGAATAATTTGAAAGATGTTTGGTTAATTTTTTAGTGTTATTTTGTATTTGTATTCTTTGTACTCTATTGAGAGTACAGATAATTTTATGGATATTTTTTTCAAATTTCTTTGGTCTTGTTCGACATGTTCATTACATTCTCTGAAAGCACTTAGTCGCTTGATGATTTCGAGAGATTTTGCATCAGACTCAGACTTCTCGATTTAAATTTCTTTCATTTTTTCGGCCGTTGAGAGGAATATGTTTATTTCATGGAGCTATTTTACATACGACACATGGAGTCATGAATGCGATCAACGAAAGTGATGATGAAGTTGTGATGTTTAATGACCCAAATTTGGGGAGACTCTCGCACCACCGTTCAACAAATGGAGATGATCAGATCAGACTACGACATCAAACCGGGTTTCGTTCAAGGACCATACTAGTTATTGGTCAAACTCCAAGAAATTGAAATCAAAAGATTTTTTATGTGCAAAAATAAGTCGAAAGAAATCTGCCAGTCTAAACGACTTAGCAAAATTTTAGAAAACTGATACAAGGACTGCTTGTCCGGCCATGATTAGATTCTCTGTTGACTTGGAGAGGAACTAGATGGTTAAAAAATATATGAAAAGTTATAATTATTCGTTGGCAAAGCCTACTGACCTACATCTTCTCATATCACATAGATGCATTAACGATGAAAAGGCTTCCGTGTTGAAGACAATGAGAGAGGCCGAAATTAAAGCAATTGATGCATTCATCTATCTAAGTGAGAAAGTTGGTGGCACAGAGAATATTGGATTCACAAAAAGAGATGCTTTCAATTTTATTCAGAAAGAGAAAAGATCGAGGATTGTGAGTAAGTAGAATGCATTAATCTGTTATTCAAGGAAAGGAAAGCGGGACGGGATGTTTGCATGAGATGTACAAGTTGATGAGTCAGATTGCTTAGTAAGTTTTTTTTGGAGCAATTGCATGTCTAGGATATAATATGACTGTTTTGGTGATGGATAATTTTTGATAAAACTATCGACTCAATAAATATAATCTTGTTTGTGCCCCTCTTGTTGGAGTGAATCATCACTGACAAAATGTGTTATTTGGAGTAGCCTTTTTATCGGAAGAGATGATTGAGTCATTCTCATAGCTATTCCAAACATTTCTTCAGTTGATGAGTGACAGACATCCTACAATAATATTCACTGATCAAGATTAGGCTATGGCGAGAGGTATCGAAATTATATTATCACATACTCATCATAGGTTGTGTCAATGGTATATTTCGGAGAAAGCTCCTTCCAAGGCTCACTGCTTTAATAGTAATAAGAGGGTACAAGGACTATTTTATGCATGCATGAGCAAATGTGACTCAGAGGAAGAGTTTGAAGAAACTTGGTCTGTCATGAATGAACATGACAAGGACTTCAAGTGTAGCCAGTCATCGATTATTCCTGTTGTTAAGACCAGTTTAATTCTAAAATAAGCTGCTATGTTTTATACAAGAAAGCTTTATACTATATTTGAGGAAGAATTTTTGCATGGAGTTAGTGGCCTATTAGTAACTGTATCAGATGACAGCCCCATGGAGTATTTGGTGAGAAACTTAAAGAATAAAAATTCATCCAAAACATGGACCGTCCATTTCAATGGGACTACCATAGATGTAACTTGTACTTGTAAGAAATTTGAAATAATGGGATTACTTTGTGCCCATTGTATTAGAGTTCTTAGTCAAGAAGATGTAGTGCACATTCCGGATAAGTATTTTCTCATGCGATAGTCTACGAGAGCAAAGAGGGATATTTACATCGATAGTGCATATAGAAAATCAAGAGATGTGGAAGGCACATATAGAAATGCTACTGGCATTATTTTTCGAAACCACATTAGTCGATATGCATATTAAATAAGCGTCAGGGCACAGGATAATAATAGAGCTGAGGACTATATGCTTCAATCCTTAAAAAAAAACTATATTACGATGTCGACTCTATAATAAGTGAGAATTCTCTTCCAGCTGATAAAGCATAGGACCGAGGAAGCAATTTCATAGTTCATACAAAGCCGATGGTCGAACTAAAGGAATTTTATGATTGTTTAGTCATTTAAAGCGTTCTTAAACTCAACATTGACCCTATATAAGCGGAAGGGGTCATCTATATGCGCTTCAACGAACCCGTCAAAGCAGCAGCACAAGGTTCATGGTGTACATACACTTCTCAGTGTTGACAAATCAGTCAATCTTTCATCAAATCCTTTAAAAGCAGAAGGAATTTCAAATCGATCAACCGAATGATTCCCCAGTGGAGTCCTTCATCAAAATAAGTAGACTAATTCCTCCATCAAACCCAACCAAGCAAGACACTAGGTTTAGAGGAGACTCAAATCTGCAAGAACATAAAAGGAGATCTTCAGCAAAGTCATTGAAGTAGATAATAGATGGTGCGAGAACTCTTCTCAATCCGACAAATCGATTCTGACAAATCGATTAAGCCCGTCATTTAGCATGTCCTGAATATGGCATCATACTAATGAAAAGTCTTGTCAAAGCTTTGTAAGCTATTGTAGTTGAAGCTAAAATGATTCAAGTTCTAAAAAATAACCACTCCCCCTCATTTCCCTCAACTTCCTCCTCAGTCCCTCCCACTCTCTGATTCTCCCCATTCTGAAAAAATCATTCTCCCCTCATTCTCTCTCCCAATTTCTCTCTCCTGAATTTCCCCCTCACCATTCAGAGGAAATATTACGTCAGTCCGCCGCGTAGCTTTTGCGTCGACTCGATCCACAGACGACATGTGTCCCGGTTTTTTTTTCCCTGCTGGAATTACGGGCAAAGTTAACAGACGGCTTTCCTCCCGACCCCCGTAAACATCGATGGCGTATTAAGCACGTAAATACATTTCCCTCAGGCGCTCATTAGCATCGTTGAATGTGCGGAGGAATTTAAGAACTATATGATTTAGGGTTGGGGTTAGTTTTTCCAAGCAGCGTGAGAAGAGATACAGAAATTCTCATTTCCTTTTTACAAAAGAACCATGAAGATGGAGAATGTTGAGAAAATAACAACCATTTTAGCTGAGGATGTATTAAATACAAATTCATCGGTAATGCTTCTCGTGCATTTTTTCTACGGTTTATTAGTGATATTCTTGTTCTATCTGAAGAGAATATGTTCATTACTTCCAATTAGAAGCAATTTGGATGTTTTTTTGTCGAATATTTAATTTTGAGTGTTATTTTGCATCTGTACCTTGTGTACCTCTTTGGAGGGTACAGACCATTTTTGACCTTTTTTTCCTAATTTTTTTTGCCAACTCCTTATGATTATGTGTAGTGCATTGCAAAGAAAGTATTTGATGGCAGTTTGGGTGGTTTCTGGGTGGTTTAGTGCATCAGCCTTGTACCTCTTTGGAGTCAGACCCGATCTTCTTTTCTAATTTTTTTTTTGCCAACTCCTTATGATTATGTTTAGGGCATTGCAAAGGAAGCATTTGATGGTAGTTTGGGTGGTTTCTGGGTGGTTTAGTGTATCTGTACCCTGTGTACCTCTTTGGAGGGTACAGACCATTTTTGACCTTTTTTTCCTATTTTTTTGGCAACTCCTTATGATTATGTATAGGGCATTGCAAAGGAAGCATTTGATGGCAGTTTGGGTGGTTTCTGGGTGGTTTAGTGCATCTATACCCTGTGTACCTCTTTGGAGGGTACAGACCTTTTTTTCTTTTTTTGCCAACTCCTTAGGATTATGTTTAGAACATTATAATGGAATCATTTGATGTCAGTTTGGGTGATTTTGGGTGGGTGTTTTGCATCAGATCATGTGTACCTCTTTGGAGGTGCAGATCATTTTGACCTTTTTCACATATTTTTTGCCAACTTCTTATGATTATGTTTAGAACATTGCAAAGGAAGCATTTGATGGCAGTTTGGGTGGTTTCTGGGTGGTTTAGTGCATCTGTACCCTGTGTACCTCTTTGGAGGGTACAGACCATTTTTTACCCTTTTTCCGTGTTTTTTTGCCAACTCCGATTATGTTTAGAACATTATAATGGAAGCATTTGATGTCGGTTTGGGTGATTTTGGGTGGGTGTTTTGCATCGTACCATGTGTACCTCTTTGGAGGGTGATCATTTTGACCTTTTTTTCCTATTTTTTTTTTGCTCCTTATGATGTGTGCATTGCAAAGGAAGCATTTGATGGCGGTTTGGGTGGTTTGGTGGTTTAGTGCATCTCGTGTACCTCTTTGGAGGGTACAGACCTTTTGATCTTCTTTTCCGCTTTTTTTGCCAACTCCTTATGATTATGTTTAGGGCATTAAAGCATTTGATGCTTTGGGTGGTTTCGGGTGGTTTAGTGCATATGTACCCTGTGTACCTCTTTGGAGGGTACAGACCATTGTTGACCTTTTTTTCCCATTTTTTTTTTGCCAACTCCTTACGATTATATTTAGAACATTGCAAAGGAAGCATTTGATGGCATTTTGGGTGATTTCTGGGTGGTTTAGTGCATCTGTACCCTGTGTACCTCTTTGGAGGGTACAGACCTTTTTTTATCTTCTTTTCCAGTTTTTTTTTGCCAACTCCTTATGATTATATTTAGGGCATTGCAAAGGAAGCATTTGATGGCAGTTTGGGTGGTTTCTAGGTGGTTTAGTGCATCTGTACCTTGTGTACCTCTTTGGAGGGTACAGACCTCTTTTGACCTCTGTTGACCTCTTTTTCCCATTTTTTTTTGCCAACTCCTTATGATTATGTATAGTGCATTGCAAAGGAAGCATTTGATGTCAGTTTGGGTGGGTATTTATCAGACTGTGGTCTTTGGAGGTACGATCAATTTGACCTTTTTTATTTTTTTTTTTCCTTATGATTATGTATAGGGCATTGCAAGCATTTGATGCTTGCTTAGATTGGGTGGTTTAGTTCATCACTCTGTACCTCTTTGGGAGTAGACAATTTTGACCTTTTGATAGTTTTTTGCCAACTCCTTATGATTATGTATAGGGCATTGCAAAGGAAGCATTTGATGCTGTTTGGGTGGTTTAGGTGGTTTAGTTCATCAGCCTTGTGTACCTCTTTGGAGTACCATTTTACCTTTTTTCTTAATTTTTTTTTAACTCCTTATGATTATGTATAGTGCATTGCAAAGGAAGCATTTGATGGTTTGTGGTTTGGGTGGTTTAGTGCATCTGCACAGTGCCTCTTTGGAGGAATCTTTTGACCTCTTTTGACCTTTTTTTCCATTTTTTTACCAACTCCTGATTATGTTTAGGGCATTATAATGGAAGCATTTGATGGCGATTTTAGTTTCGTGGTTTAGTGCATCTACCACTGTACCTCTTTGGAGATGCAATTTTTGACCTTTTTTTCCCATTTTTTTTTTGCCAACTCCTTATGATTATGTATAGGGCATTGCAAAGGAAGAATTTGATGGCATTTTGGGTGATTTCTGGGTGGGTATTTTCCATCCATATTTTCTAACATATTTTTGTATCTCGCGGTAAATCTGATCGATGACTCATATTTGGAGAAACTCCTTATGCTTGTTGAATGAAACGGAGGCATATGATCGTGACTATGCATCAAATTGGCTTAAGTGTTTGGAAGGACCATACTAGCCCAAACTCAGAAATTGAAATCAAAAGATTTTCCATGTGCAAAAGTCGAAGAAGTCGCCGGTAAATAGCTTGACAAAATTCCGGAAAGGTTGATACTGAACTGGATGTCCAAATGATTAGATTCTCTGTTGATTTGGAGGATTGGACGATTAAAAAATATCTGAAAGTCATAATCATTCTTTGGAGAAGCGACTACATCTTCTCGATCACAGATGCATTAGCGATGAAAAGTGTTGAAGACAATGACAGAGTATTAAAGCATTGCCTATCTAAGCGAGGAAGTTGGCGTAGAATATCGGGTTCACCAAAAGAGATGCTTTCAATTTTATTCAGAAAGAGAAAAGATCGAGGATTGCAAATGGTGATGGTAATGCATTAATACAGTTGTTTAAGGAGAGGCAAGCATCGGATGGGATGTTTGCTTGGGATGTGCAAGTTGATGAGTCGGATTGCTTAGTAAGTTTTTTTTGTAATGACATGTCTAGGATAGAATATGATTGTTTTGGGGATGTGATAATTTTTGATACAAGCTATCGATAAATATAATCTCATTTGTGCCCCTCTTGTTGGAGTGAATCATCGGCAAAATGTATTATTTGAGTAGCCTTTTATCGAAGAGACAATTGAGTCATTCTCATGGCTATTCCAAACTTTTCTTTGTGAATGAGACATCCTATAACAATATTCGATCAAGATCGGTATGGCGAGAGCCATTGAAATTGTATTAGCATACTCATCATAGGTTGTGCCAATGGCATATTTCAAAGAAAGCTCCTTCCAAGGTTCATTACTTTAATAGTAATAAGAAGACAAGGCTATTTTATAAATTCATGAGTAAGTGTGACTCGGAGGAAGAGTTTAAAGAGGCTTGGTATGCCATGCTAGAAGAAGGCAATTTGCATGATCATGCTTGGTTGTGAGCTTTATAAGATTAGATCCAAGTGGTCCATTCAGCAGGACTCATTCTGCATGGGCATCTTGTGCCGTAGTGAGTCCACGAACAATGTATGCCATGGAATATCTAAACCAACAAGTTCGCCACAGTTATTTCTTGGGGTTGGAAAAGGTTATGGAGACATGGCCGGAATGAACATGACGAAGACAGTATAATTGATCGATTGTTGTTAAGACCTCAATTCTAAAAAAAGTATGTTTTATACAAGAAAGGTTTACACTATGTTTGAAGAGGAATTTTTTGCATGGGGTTGGGGCTATCGATTCTAAGTCGATAAGACACCATGGAGTATTTGGTAAGAAACTTAGAGAATAAAAATGCATCCAAAACATGGGCGTATTTCGATAGGACTACCCAAGTGACTTAGTTGCAAAAATTTGAGATGATGGGATTACTTTGTGCCCATTATATCGAGTTCTTAGTCGGAAGATGTTTGGGACAAGTATCTTCGATGTGATGGTCTCTAGAGCAAAGAGGGATATTTACAATGATAGTCTCTGAAAATTAAGAGATGTGCAAGCAGATGGAAATGCTTCGGCATTATTTTTTGAAGTCGATATGCATATCAAATAAGCGTCGGAGCCGAGCAATAAGAGGGATTATATGCTTGGATCCCTAAAACTATGATGATGTCGACTCATAATAAGTGGAATTCTCCTCCAACGACAAGCAGTTAGGAAGAAGTTAACCACAAGATAAGGGAAAAGACATCTTAAAAGATCCGTTAAGCAACGTCAAAGGGTGTTTCCAACTCAAGGCTTAAGGGATATTGGAGAGATCCAAGAAAGCCAAGAGTAATTTCTACTTCGTGTTACTTTTTGGTATTTTAAATATTGCGTTAATCTTCAAACCCTTCTACTTTTTTGGTTGCGAAACCAAACTGATCGATAGCGTGGCTGAAGGTGCTTCCTCACAAGTTGCATCACCTTTCTGCTATGCCAAAGTATTTTTGAGGTACATAATATCGGTCGATCTTTGTAAGAAAGTATCAACTAATACGATGTTCTACATGCAGGAATTTAACTCGAGCTCCACAATGAAACAATCGGTTGAAGGGTACACTAAGCTGATGATGGATATTATCTCAGGAAAATATTTTGATACATGACATTATCCAGTTTTGATTGGTTCTGATAGCTAGGAGATTTTGACACTGCTGTGTTTGTAGCTCTTTAAGCAATAGTGAATGAGTTAATCCCCTGCTGTGGAAATTGTAATCATTGGACAGTATCAATAAATATGTATCAATAATAGATCAATCTTGACATTTTTTTTCCATTTTTTTTTGCCAACTCTTTATGATTATGTATAGGGCATTACAAAGGAAGCATTTGATGGCAGTTTGGGTGGTTTCTGGGTGGTTTAGTACATGTACCACTGTACCTCTTTGGAGAGTACACCTCTTTTGATCTTTTTTTTACGCTTTTTGCCAACTCCTTATGATTATGTATAGAGCATTATAATGGAAGCATTTGATGGCGGTTTGGGTTTTGGGTGGGTATTTTGCATTTGTATCCAGTACCTCTTTGGAGATCATTTTGACATTTTTCACATGTTTTTTTGCCAATTTCTTATGATTATGTTTAGAATATTGCAAAGCATTGATGCATTTGGGTGGTTTCGTGGTTTAGTGCATCGTATCCGTACCTCTTTGAGGGTACACCTCTTTCCAATTTTTTTTGCCACCTCCTTATGATTATGTTTAGAACATTGCAAAGGAAGCATTTGATGGCAGTTTGCTTAGATTCTGGGTGGGTATTTTGTATTTGTATCCTGTGTACCTCTTTGGAGGGTACAGACCTCTTTTGACCTCTTTTGCCAGTTTTTTTTGCCAAATCCTTCTGATTATGTTTAGAACATTGCATAGGAAGCATTTGATGGCATTTTGGGTGGTTTTTGGGTGGTTTAGTGCATCTGTACCCTCTGTACCTCTTGAGTATACCATTTTTGACCTTTTTTTGCAGTTTTTTTTTCCAACTCCTTATGATTACGTATAGGGCATTGCAAATGAAGCATTTGATCGGTTGGGTGGTTTGGGTATTTTGCATTTGTACCCTGTGTACCTCTTTGGAGGGTACAGACCTCTTTTGACCTCTTTTGCCAGTTATTTTTTGCCAACTCCTTATGATTATGTTTAGGACATTGTATAGGAAGCATTTGATGGCATTTTGGGTGGTTTCTGGGTGGTTTAGTGCACCCTCTGTCTCTTGGTACTGAGACCATTTTGACCTTTTTTTTGCGTTTTTTCCAACTCCTTATGATTATGTATAGGGCATTGCAAATGAAGCATTTGATGGCATTTTGGGTGGTTTGGGTGGGTATTTATCGTACCATGTGTACCTCTTTGAGGTGCATCAATTTTTTTTTTTCCATTTTTTTTTCCAACTCCTTAGGATTATGTTTAGAACATTATAATGGAAGCATTTGATGTCAGTTTGGGTGATTTTGGGTGGGTGTTTTGCATGCATACTGTGTGTCTCTTTGGAGGGTAGACCTCTTTTGATCTTTTTTAAAGGATATATTATAATCTATTATAAATAATTGAGACTCAGTCGAATAAATTAAGCCTCTAAAGCCAATAAATTAATAAAAAATTTATTATATATAACTTCTTCAAATCATTGAACTAATATTTAAAATTTAAAATATATATGCACATGAATAATAGAAATTCTCAATATTTTGAGTTACCATAAAATGAAGTTTTCTTAAACTCGAATAGATTCATAAGAGGTTTAATTTGTATAATTGTTCAGATCAACGATTTTGATTTTGATTTAACAAAAAAAAAGCCCCCCACTCAAATGTATTAATCATTAACTTCACAGTCAATACCAATCCTAATGTGACAAAGCATAAATTCAGAGCTCATAAATATGTTCAAAGTCAGGATAAAGTACGACATGTTAAGCACAACTAAGCAACAATCTATCCTAGTAAATAGAATTACTAATCAACATTTACCTCACAATCAGAAATATAAAAAAAATATATAAAAAAAACCACACTACTTCATTAAATCATCACGATATAACTACACTACATATCTAAAGATATTTAACTCATTAATCATAAAACAAAAAACAAGCCATTTCATGAAAAAACCTAAACATTTATTTTGAAAAGTTATTTTTATAGATCCATCTCATAGAACCCGAACACAGGAATTCAATCATCACTATCAAATACAAATAGATCCATATCATATGTGAAAATATACAATGCAGACTCACTATTCATGACAAGGAAATGCTCCATATTCAAGGAAAATATACAATGCAGAATCACACTTTATTGCAGAGAAATCACTCTTTATTGCATTCACCTCCATGCCAAGTCATCTTCTTCTTCTCTATTGTGACTTGCACGAGGAAAAGGCGAGACAGAGAGAGGATGAGTTCTCACATTTATCTCTTCACCGATTACTTGAAGAGCTCTTGGAATTAGCTTTGGGAGCTTCGATGATGCATGACTGAGTCTTCAAAGCGAGAATAAAATATCATCCCAGTCCATGCACTTCAACTATGAGATGAGAGAGGAGAAGTTAAACAAAGCGAGTAAAATATCATCCAGTCTATGCACTTCAAAAAAAAAAAAAAGCATTTCAGTCTTCAAAGCCACCTAACGATGCATTAAACAAAATCCTATATCGACAAAATAATATTGTTCTCACTTCACAGGATTTTAAGTCCCAAACAAAATGTAGCGTAGCGAACTTCAAATAAATATATTCATTATCTTTTGGCCTGTTGGTCAATCTGGAGGTTTCTTTTGCCTCCATGTATTTGCACAAACATTCGCGATCACTATTTTCTTGGGTGTATCCCACTCACTATGTCGATTGGCCATTTCCTTGGATGCAAAAAGCACGATCTTCAACAAGTAATTTGATCTAAATAGGCGAAAAAATTTCAATAAGTTGGATCGAAAAAAAGTAAAGATGAAATTTGAAAGCTTCTTACAATCTGAAGAATGCTCTTATGGGTTGGTTTGGGCAATGAGTCATAAAATACCGCCTCTCGATTTAATATGTCCAACCAAAGTGTCCATCGCGATTATAACATCATACTTTCCATCTTCATGCACTGCATAACTGCGAGAAAGAAGAGAACGATTACACATTACGCTTTCATCTAAGCAAACAAGAACAATCGTATCGAACATTCTGAGGTACATGCATACAGCATGAAATGTACAAATATGGTTCATCTGACCCACGAGCGAGCATTTCTCGGTAGTAGGAAGAAGCGAGGCATCAATGTGCATCGAGAGATATTGATCCGAACTCATCGATCGCCTCGTGCAATAATGATATTCCCGGCCAATCTTGTATCACCCCATTAATAAATATTTTAAAGTGATCAACTAACGAGTAGGTTATTTTAGGTATGAAGGACCTGACAGAGGCTTGACTTACTTGTCTGAACCGGGCACGACGTGTCAATAAGATCGAGCATTTGCTTAGCAAAATAATACGGATGAGAACTCGACAACATGAAGTGCCTCGATGCTGCAGCGAAATTCGATAAGCTAGCGATGAAGAGCTACATTCACTATGAATAAATCCTCGATCTGTTGAGATGATGCATACCTCCGACTGATGCTCCTCCACCATGATAATGGCAGTCTGTGGGTCATCGACCTCTATTGGCTCATCTTTGCTAACCTATAAAACAATTTAGTGATGAGAGGCTAAATATGACTTTGGATCGAGAGGTCGAGATTATTAATACCTCGATGCTCCTCCACCACAACAAGAGTACTGTGGGTCATCGACCTTTATTGCATCATCTCGTCTAACCTATACAAAAATTTAGTGAAAGACTATTTTATTATCTCAAATTTAAAAGAAAGTAACTTAATACCTCTCGATGCTCCTCCACCACAATAGCTCTGGGTCATCGACCTTTATTACATCATCTTGCTAACTTATACAAAAATTTAGTGAAAGACTATTTTATCTCAAATTTAAAAGTAACTTAA
Organism: Cymbidium sinense; assembly: GCA_021442155.1. Classification (NCBI taxonomy): domain Eukaryota; kingdom Viridiplantae; phylum Streptophyta; class Magnoliopsida; order Asparagales; family Orchidaceae; genus Cymbidium; species Cymbidium sinense. The sequence continues at coordinate 166,752,750 of CM038221.1, read as the reverse complement.
TACCCGATTGATGCTCCACCACAACAGCGACTGTGGGTCATCGACCTTTATTGCATCATCTCTAACCTATACAAAACTTAGTGAAAGACTATTTCTATTATCTCAAATTTAAAAGAAAGTATCTTAATACCTCTGGGCTCTACGAGTGGAGGCCACCACATCATTTGTTCTTGCTCGAGACTTGTAAGTGTGTGTGAAAGGGAAGTAACAATTTTCCTCTTTCTTATCTGTCGAGCTTTAACACCACGCTCAATGCTGCCAATCACAGGTTTCGGAGCATCGTCATGTGTAGTGGTGGCCTCCACAAGAACTTCTCTCAATTCCAGCGGGCTTCCCCTTTGAAGTATCCAACTCATGATGAAATCTCCGTGGTAGCCTCCACAAGAGCTTCCTCTGTGTACCCTCCTCAGGGTGCGTGGTAGTCTCCCTGGGTACCATCCACAGCTCCCTGGTAGCCTCCAAGAGTTTCCCCATGGTGACCCTAGAACCTCCCTGCATTTGGGGTGGTAGGACCCCGCTGCCTAGATAGAACATCCTCGATAGCAGCAACCCGCAAATCAAGCCCATCCAACCTCCCAGTTATTGTTGTATGGAAAGACGATCTGTCTCTCACCTTCAAAGCATCCTCTCCACCAGAAAGTCGTGGGGGTATTGCAGAGGCGGTAGAAACACCTGGGAGGGGAGAATATCGAGGAGAGATATAGGGAGAGTCGGTGGGGCTTGAATTGGACTTAAAATGGGACTACTATCTGCTCCACATGTCTAGCTTGTTGGGCGAGGACTCAATGAAGGAGCCAATTCTCGTCCTAATAAGTCCTCGAATGAAAGCATGCACGTGGTAAAAGGATAAAAATTTTGAAGACATACAACATAAATGGATACATTCTTATTTGAAATAAGTGATATTATTATATACTGGCGTCCTCCCAAAGTGAAAGTATTTTTGGGAACTCTATTTTTTAGCATCGCAGCTTTCGAGGTTCGATGAGCTATGATGCTTATTGCTCACCCATATCTACAATGAATATATTAAACAAGAACTTCAAGACATTATATTTCACATTAATGGAAATATAAAACATAACATCAGAAGAGTGACAAATCCACTCATGTAGCGGTACCCTCTGCAATCTTTGATGCAATAACATCAAATTGGGGACTAGAAGTCCCAAATGGCATCTGCCTACTCAAAGAAATCTATCTATATCATCGATGTAAGCAATCAATTCGATGTCACCTGTAATTGTGATATACAAAAATAGATTTGAGAAAAGAAACGTATATACAAGCATGCTGTCGCAGTAACCAGATCCAATTCCCAAGTCTCTTGTAGTCCGATGAAATGACATGGATTCATACAACCTTCTCCCTCGTTTGGCATCCCTATCATCAATGCAACTTCATCGGGGGTGAATGTCGCCCACCCGGAAAGCTTGCTTTTTTATGTCCAAAGGCAGATCGATGTAATGGCAACCGAAGTCTTGCTTGATGCGTGAGTCTAATGAATTGATGGAGATGAAGCTTCTTTAAAATGTCGTGGCTTCATCGGTCGTGTAATATTATCGAACACATTTCTCACGGTGGTAGGCTGCACCTCAAGTTATCCTTTTCCCAGACATGGTTAACTTCAGAAAGATAAGTAATTAGGTCAAAAATGGGCTGTACCCTCCAAAGAGGTACACAGGGTACAGAAGTACTAAACCACCCAAACTACCATCAAATGCTTCCTTTGCAATGTTCTAAACATAATCGTAAGGAGTTGGCAAAAAAAAAGCGTAAAAGGTCAAAATGGTCCCTCTCAAGGAGGTACAGTACAAATGCAAAATACCCATCAAAATCACTACCGCCATCAAATGCTTCCATTATAATGCTCATCATAATCAGAGTTGGCCGAAAAACTGTAAAAAAAAAAAAGATCAAAGAGGTCAGTACCCTCAAAGAGGTACACGTATAGATGCACTAAACCACCCGGAAACCACCCAAGCGCCATCAAATGCTTCCTTTTGTTCTAAACATAATCATAAGAAGTTGGCAAAAAACATGTGAAAAATGTCAAAATGATCTACTCTTCACGAGGTACCGAGTACAAATGCAAAATACCCAAAAAAACCCAAACCGCCATCAAATGCTTCCATTATAATGCTCTATACATAATCATAAGGAGTTGGAAAAAAAACTGTAAAAAAAGATCAAAAAAAGGTCTGTACCCTCCAAAGAGGTACAGTCTGATGCACTAAACCACCAAAACCACCAAAGCATCAAATGCTTCCTTTGCAATGTTTTAAACATAATCATAAGAAGTTGGCAAAAAAAACATGTGAAAAAAGGTCAAAAATGATATGTACCCTCCAAAGAGGTATACATGGTACAGATGCAAAACACCCACCCAAAATCAAACCGACATCAAATGCTTCCATTATAATGTTCTAAACATAATCTAAGGAGTTGGCAAAAAAACGGAAAAAGGGTAAAATGGTAGTACCCTCCAAAGAGGTACAGGAGATGCATGCACTAAAAACCAAACCCGCCATCAAATGCTTCCTTTCGTTCTAAACATAATCATAAGAAGTTGGCAAAAAATATGTGAAAAATGTCAAAATGATCTTTACCCTCCGAGGTACACAGGTACAAATGCAAAATACCCACCCAAAAATCCAAACGCCATCAAATGCTTCCATTATAATGCTCTATACATAATCATAAGGAGTTGAGAAAAAAAAAAAAAAGATCAAGAGGTTGTACCCTCCAAAGAGGTACACAGAGTACAGATGCACTAAACCACCCAGAAACCACCCAAACTGCCATCAAATGCTTCCTTTGCAATGTTCTAAACATAATCATAAGGAGTTGGCAAAAAAAAAAAAAGAATATCAAAAAAGGTCTGTACCCTCCAAAGAGGTACACTGAATGCAGATCTAAACCACCCACTATCCAAAATGCCATCAAATGCTTCCTTTGCAATGCCCTATACATAATCATAAGGAGTTGGCAAAAAAAAACTGTAAAAAAAGGTCAAAAATGGTCTGTACCCTCCAAAGAGGTACACAGGGTACAAATACAAAATACCCACCAAAAATGCCATCAAATGCTTCCATTATAATGCTCTATACATAATCATAAGGAGTTGGCCGAAAAACGTAAAAGATCAAAGAGGTATGTACCCTCCAAAGAGGTACACGGTCTGAATGCACTAAACCACCCGAGAAATCACCCAAAATGCCATCAAATGCTTCATTTTGTAATGCCATAATCATAAGGAGTTGGCAAAAAAACGTAAAGGTCAAAATGGTATGTACCCTCCAAAGAGGTATGTGGTACAAATACAAAATACCCACCCAAAAACCACAAACGCCATCAAATGCTTCCATTATAATGCTCTTCATACATAATCATAAGGAGTTGGCCAGAAAACTGTAAAAGATCAAAGAGGTCTGTACCCTCAAAGAGGTACATAGGTCTGCACTAAACCACCCGTACCCAAAATGCCATCAAATGCTTCCTTTTGATGCCCTATACATAATCATAAGGAGTTGGCAAAAAAAGCGTAAGAAAGGTCAAAATGGTCAGACCCTCAAAGAGGTACCAGGTACAATGCAAAATACCCAAACCGCCATCAAATGCTTCCATTATAATGCTCATACATAATCATGAGTTGGCCAGAAAAAGCGTAAAAGATCAAAAGAGGTATGTACCCTCCAAAGAGGTACACAGGGTATAGATGCACTAAACCACCTAGAAATCACCCAAAATGCCATCAAATGCTTCCTTTGCAATGCCCTATATATAATCATAAGGAGTTGGCAAAAAAAACTGTAAAAAAAGGTCAAAAATAGTCTGTACCCTCCAAAGAGGTACACAGGGTACAAATATAAAATACCCACCCAAAATCACCCAAACTGTCATCAAATGCTTCCATTATAATGCTCTATACATAATCATAAGGAGTTGGCAAAAAAACGTAAAAGATCAAAAGAGGTCTGTACCCTCCAAAGAAGGTCTGATACTAAACCACCGAAACCACCCAACCGCCATCAAATGCTTCCATTATCGCCTAAACATAATCATAAGGAGTTGGCAAAAAAAATTGGAAAAGAAGATCAAAGAGGTCTGTACTCCAAAGAGGTACAGTGCAGATACAAAACACCCAAAATCACCCAAACCGATATCAAATGCTTCCATTATAATGTTCTAAACATAATCCCAAGGAGTTGGAAAAAATGTGAAAAATGTCAAAATTGATCTACCCTCCAAAGAGAGGTACCAGTACAAATGCAAAATACCCACCCAAAACCACCCAAACTGCCATCAAATACTTCCTTTGCAATGTTTTAAACATAATCATAAGGAGGTGGCAAAAAAAAACTGGAAAAAGAGGTCAAAAGAGGTCTGTATCCTCCAAAGAGGTACAGAGAGTCTGCACTAAACCACCCGAAACCACCCAAAATGCCATCAAATGCTTCCTATGCAATGTCTAAACATAATCATAAGGAGTTGGCAAAAAAAATTGGAAAAAAGGTCAAAATGGTGCGTACTCAGAGGTCAGAGAATGATGTACTAAACCACCCAGAAACCCATCAAATGCTTCTGATGTTCTAAATATAATCATAAGAAGTTGGCAAAAAATAACTGGCAAAAGAGGTCAAAAGAGGTCTGTACCCTCCAAAGAGGTACAGAGAGTACAGATACAAAATAACATATAAAAAACAGCCAATCTTTCATTGTATACTCAGAAGAACAGAGTAAACCCTAAATTCATTCAAGTTCGGGAATACATGTGTAAATACCTCATGTAGTCACCTACAATACCTCAATTTATGATTTGCTATACCACGAAGCGGCGTCCGGACGTGTCGCCGTCGACGGAGGTAGGCGAGAAAAATCTTACAGGAGAAATGTCGAGCGTCGGTAATGTTTCTCGTTCTTCTTCTCCGCTTTTGAACGACGCTAAGGCGGGTCGGGCGGGAAATGTATTCTGGTACAGTTAATCATCGACGCGTTCTGGCCGGGTCGCCGAGGAAAGCCGTCGTTAACTCGCTCGTTAATGAACGGGAAAAAATCGGGACACATGTCATCAGGTGGATTGAGTCCCGCGTAAAACTCGTCGCGGACTCGGAAATATTTTCTCCACCATTCAAGAAAAGAAATCCCTCCAGAAAAAGGTAAAAAATTTTCTCCCTCCTCTAAAAATTTCTTCTTTGGCGTCCGTCGGCGTGATCGCAAAACTTCACGTCCCCGCCCGTGAGCGCTCCACTATGTCGCGTCGTCCCATGGGCTTCCCGGCCGCGTATCTGCGATAAGCCATTCCGGCCGGTCGTTCCGCGTATCGCGCCCCGAACTCGGGCTCCGGCTCTGCGCGACCGCTCCACTCTCCGGCGCACACGTCTGGCGGTTGGTCAATTTTGTCGGGATCGATGTCCACGATCCATAAAATCGACCGCGTTCGCATCGTAGGCCCGAACGGTCGCCCTGACCATGATCCAGCGCCGACGTTCCACCTGCCTCCGCTTCATCCTGCCTTCTGTTATCATCCAGACTGTTCTCTTGCTTTCAGCACCGCAGCACCAAGATCCTTTGCTTCGGACCAGCATGTCATTTAGCGCTCAGCCATTCGGCCAACAGAACCTGCGGGTCATCTCCTTCCCTGCCATTTGACCCTTCAGCTTGTTCTCACCACCTACCCACACTAACCATTGCTTAAACTACGTATATCGGCGTTCTGATCCTTCCCATAAAACTTGCTACATCAAATCTAAATTCCATTTCGTGCAAATTGGGGAAGAATGTCGTCAGTAGGTGAATTCTTCCTTCGATTTTTGGCGTCACATTCTTTGCTTTAGCCATCCCGCTTCCATTGCACGCAAATCGGAGAAGAATGTCGTTAGTATGCGAATTTTTTCTTCGATTTTTGACGTCGCATTATTTGTTTTAGCCATCCCGCTTCCGCTGCACCAAAAATCGGGGAAGAATATCGTCAGTAGGTGAATTCTTCCTTTGATTTTTAGCGTCGCACCCCCTACTTTAGCTGTCCCGCTTCTGCTGCGTTGCAAATTGGGGAAGAAAATCGTTAGTAGGTGAATTCTTCTTTCGATTTTCAGTGTTGCACCCTTTACCTTGCATTCACAATCTCATACCCAACCCCGTTCCTTTTCCTAGCACTGCAACATGTCGCAAAATGTTTCAGAATTTGTGGGATTTGTGAATGTGAATGTATATATATGCTTGTGCTTTTCTACAGGTTTGAAGACCTCGTTGTGCTCAGTAGGGCGCGATAGGATGAAAAAATAGGCTGCGGTTAACGCGACACCTTCAATATCCGATAGAAACAATAAACCAGGTTGTTAGATGTCGCTCCCAGGCAATCTATCGAAATTTTGTCTAATTTCTAAACTTAGAAAAAAATGGAATAATTATATATTGCAATGTATGTATTCTTACAGATTTGAAGACTTCGCTGTGCTCAGTAGGGCGTAACGTGATGAAAAAGAAAAAAGAGTAGGTTATGGTGTCGCAAGACACCACTCTCTATTCAGTGAGGCGTCTTGCAAGCCAAAATACACGCGACCTACTGCGTGATGGCCGGAGGTCTGAAATTTCAAATATTTTGACTTAGAAATATGGGAGAATGAAATGGGCTAACTTAGAATCTCTAAGTAGGAAAACCTGCAGCTAATTTTATAGCGTCAAATGAAAAAAAAGGAGGAAGCCTTTAAAACAAATTTTGGAAAAAATAGAATATTTATTTAAAATCTAAGTAAAATTTGGGGGAGGCTAAAATTAAACACACAAACTTTGGGAAGGCTGATATTAAACTCATAAACTCTAATAGCAATCCTTTATGGCTTAAATTGAAGGGGTATAGTGTGTTCTCTTTTCATGCAAATTCCTCAAAATTAAACAAGTTTTAATTGGAATTTGGGGGGGGGGGGGTATGTCAAACTTATAACAAACTTGCAATAAACTCAAAATCTAATGATGAATCTAAATTGAGTTTAATAACTCTTATATGAATGTGGGGTGATTACTATGCTAATGAATAAGCATAAGTGGGGTTAAGACAACAAATACTGAAATCAGCATAACTTATCAAAATTGATGTGAATTGAGCATAATCAAATTGGGAGAATTATAAAAGCTCAACCAATAAATTAAATGTCAGTAGAGTGTTAAACTACAATCTAAATACAATGCCTTCTTCGCCACCGGATCTACAACTCTTCGTACAAGCAGACAGAAGGTGATACTAAATCAAAATCTACAAAAATAGAAGGCGATACTAAATCAAAATCTACAAAAATTATAGGGCTCCCTCTCATCAAAAAATAAGAATTTCATTCTAATTATGATTTTAAAAATCAATGATTTCATTAATTAGATGAAATTAGCTAAGCTATAAATACCCGCATGTGCCCCGACACTATGCTGAATGCTTAAATTCGAGTGTCTGAGGATGTTGTATGGGTTGCTTCCCGGTTTAATCTCAAGACTGGGTCCGGGTTAACAAAACCTAAAAACTTATAATAAGAGTTTCAAAAGTACATCTAATCCTCTATTAGAAATTAAACAGAGTTAACAAGATCTAAAGTTTTTAAGCATATTCAAATTATTCAAACATAAAATTACCTAAAATTACTATACGCATGGGCCCAGAACTATCTTTGAATGCTTAAATTGAGTGTCGAGGATGTGGGTTGCTTTTAGTCTTAGTAGTGTGCAGGTTAACAAATTCTAAAAATATATAATAAGAGTTTCAAAAGTAGATCTAATCCTCTTAGCTAAATAGAGTTGGCATCTAAAGCATACTCAAATTAATCAAAATTTTCAAATCAAATCAAATCAATTTTCAAATATCAATCCAAAATTATTCAAATGAAACTCTATCGTTAAAAACTTAAATCAAAATCAATCTATCCACTTTTCGCAACAGTTTGTCGAGGGTGACAAATTAAGAAAACTCTAGCTCACGAAGGAGCCAATGTCGAATCAAGTGTCTGCTATGTTCACTCTCAATCAATCTCACACCAGTAAGGACGTGGCCCGTGTCCTCTGAACTATGTGGCTTGGCCATTAGGCTCCACAGATGAAGTAGTTATGACCAGAGTCTTCTGATCGGGTGATTTGGTCAATCCGGCTCTATTATATTACGATCACGACCGTAGCCCGTATGCTCCCCAATGGCTCTGCCCTTTGAGTTGTGAATCATAGGGTATACTTGATAGAGAAAACAACCCTCTGTCAGCTAAGGTGGACTTAAAATTATCTCCTTAGACAAACATCATCTCAGGTCTACAAGGATTTCTTGGACGACGTAACCCATGTGTTGCTGATGAGGATCCTTCTGTCAGGTTGGGTTGACTACCTCCTCTAACTAAGTAGACTAGGGACCGCGACTGCCCGGGATGATGGAACCATGGAATTTAGATCGGACACGTCATCATTCCCCCAACCATCCAGTTTAAACTAAAATAATAAATTTTATATCTTAAACTCTAAAACTCCACATGTTGCTACTACACTGCGCATTTTGCAATCTAATGACTAATGAAGTTCTCTCACTTACTTGGGAGGGTAATTAATTATGAGGCTTGCTTTATAGGAAACATGGAACCAGATCTAAAGTTCTCACCAAATGAGAAGCGAAATATCTGGTAGTGTTATCTACTATCTCATTTCGAAAATTACCACACTTTAAACCACTTTTTTCACCGAAGAGGTCAGTGAAGAATTTTTGGAGCCCACACTTCCAATGGAATGTAATGAACATAATCTCAAAAATCAGGCCAAAGAAACTAGAAAAAATAACCACAAAATTACTTCTAATGGAATGTAATGACCATATTCTCTCTATCCAGGCAAAATAAACTGTAAAAATATTGAGAAAATCATATGTACTCTCATGAGAGTATAGAGAGTACAGATGCAAAAATCTCCGAGAAACTATCGAAACAGCCACCAAATTGCTTACACTAGAATATAATGAACATAATCTGAACAACCAGGCCAAAAAAACTTTAAAAAATTGGCCAAAATCATTTATACTCTCAAGAGAGTACAGATGCAAAATAACACTAAAAAGCCAACCAATCAGCCTCAAAATTATTCCTAATGGATTGTAATAAACATATTTCCTCCAAACATGCCAAAGAAACTGAAAAAAATGACCAAAATGCTCTGTACTCTCATGAGAGTACAAATGTAAAAAAATCTTAAAAACCAAGCAATAATCCTTCAATCTGCTTCATAAGCTATGTACTAAGCATTTTGTATCCAAATAGGGACAGAAGTATTTTTAAAAAATGTCAAAATGGGATGTACTCTTCTAAGAGTACAAAAAGTACACATGCAAAACTGAAGCAAACAACCAAAAATCAACCTACAAATAAATTTTAATGTCATCGACTGAACATACTATCATCCCTAATCAGGCTACGGAATTCATCTTGAAACATGTCCAAACATCCTACCATGTGATATATTAAATATTTCACAAGGCTAATCAGTTCAAAAATTTGAAAATAACATCGTGTATCATCTTGACAGTACAGAGAGTACACATGCAAAACATCTCTAAAAACTACTAAAATACATCTCGTTCATTTAAAGAACTCAAATGTTCTAAAATGTTCACATATTGGACGATGAGAAGAAACAGAGAAAATCCTAAATTCATTAAAGTTGAGAACAGTGTAAATCATAAATAGTCACCAATACCTCAATGGAAGTTATTCGATTTGCTAAATCAGAGATGAGCGTTTGCCGATCGAGAGTGGGAGCTGAGCTAGCGGAGAAAGCCCTAAACTGTCATGCACGGGAGGAATATCGAACGACGTCAGTCTCGCTTTTCTTCTCCCGCTATTTGAATGAGGCGGTAGCGGTCGGCCGGATAAGCGCGTCGTCATCTGCTGGCCGTTAAGCACTAAAACGGGAAAAAAATCATTGGACACGCGTCGGATCAGGATTGGAATCCGCACATAAAGCTACGTGCGGACTCCGGACATAATATTTTCTCCCTGAATTGTAAGTCGTTTGTGGACAATTTTTTTTCGTCAGCCAATATGTTAGCTGCTAAACAATTGGATGTAAAGAAAAAAATCGTTAAATATAAATAACAGCTTAATGTTTTGAAACAAGTTTGCATGGAACTGGCCGTAAAATTCTGAAAATGAAATAAATCATGCAACATTTTATTATTATTTTTTTTTCAAATTATGTTTTTTTATCAAGTTTTATAACTATTTTAATTTTTTATAATAGAATTTTTTTTTTTAAATCACTCAAAATAATTATTAAGTATTTTAAATAATTTTGAAAATAAAAATTAAAGGTTAATGCCGCCACCACCTGCCTCATTTTTATCAAGATCGTTGATGATTATAATCATTATCGTCATCAACTATTATAACTCTCTAGGAACATTGCATCGCCATCATCACTCTCATAGCAATAGTAGTCAGCCTCCTCACTAGCAATTGTTGCTACATAAATCATCGTATTTTATGTTCAACAAAAATAAAATTAACCTATATTTGACATAAAAAAGCATATTTTTATGTCAAAATATAGATAAAATATACATATAAATATGAAATGATCCTATTAAGTAAACTATTGTTTCTTTGCTTCTTCACATTTTGAAGAGCAATTACAATAAATTCATTGTGCATAATTCAAATATTGAACATTATGCTAATAAGATATATGAGAGAAATTGATCCATATTGATTTGCAAAGAACCTTGCAATATCTCATTTTTGCAATTGTGATAATGCCATATAATAGTGCTCCTTCTCAAACTCTAAAATGTAAAAAAAAATAAAATATATATCAATTTGAGTTTGAAAATAATTGCATGCGACTGTCTAATACTCATAGGATCAAAAAAAATTTGAAGTTGTATTAAAAGGAGGTGGCTATAATACAATTGCAAATAATTGTGACCTATACAAAAAAAACTTTTATATATATATATATATATATATATATTAGTGTGTTGGGGAATATCAAATGATGAAGTTGATAGAAGCTCTTGTATAAATCCTTAAGAGTTTTGTCAAAAAAAAAATTGTAATACAAGAAGAAATATAAAAGAAAAACAGATTTGATTGTTTTAACTTGTTTGGTTGAAAACTCTACACGATGCGGCCGACGACTAGTAGGTTTAACGACCAAGAAGTGAGGTTGCCACCGAATGGAGGTTTTGGTGACCGAGAAGGTGTGGCTGATAATAACACTTTACCTAGATTTGAAATTGCATAAATTAGGTGAATTACAAATATATTAAAAATGATCATTTCAATATATTCTAAATTTATTACATTATTATGGAATTTTATTTTGCACTATGCCAAACATGAAAAAAGTTTACAACTCTTGCATTTAGTTTACTTTACACCAAAAATTCTTTTTTCCAAACAGCCCCTAAAAATTTAAAAGGAGCTTTAAAAATCATAAGCCAAATGAAACATTTGATGAATATGAAATCACAAGATGTGAAAAATGCTAATCATAAAAGCAGCCACCATTCCAATCAAATTTTCTATAATTATAGAATTCATAAGTTTCTAACCTTTTTTGAAGCATGACATTTTAACATAAACTATCTTATTGTCCCTTTTTATTCTCAAATTAAAAGAAAAGATCTTTAAGAGATTTATATAATTAATGGTTCATTTTTTATTAAATTTCATATTTTCTTCTTTCTTCTATCTAGTATACTATCAAGAAAATTATCTTAACCCAACCAATGATTAAAGACAGAGGTATCTAAGGACTGACGAAAAAATTTGAAATATGCTCTCATTTTTAAAGAGGGAAAATAAAAATACTACCTCTATGATTATTGGATGGTTTTAATATATTATTAAAAAAAGAAGGCTCATGGGATGAAGAATAATCTCCACAATGAAATTAATATCAAAAAAGATTATTTAGAACTTTGTTACTCCCACTAGAGGTGAACAAACTTGTCAATTTTTTTTAAAAAAAAGATAATTTTCTTATTGCACAAGCTCCATTAACCACTTTATTTAGACCATTTGTCAACCTAGTAGAAAGCGTTATGATCAATTATTTGACATGAAACTCATAGGCAAAAGTGATAGATTTAAGAATGATGCCTCCTAGGAATTTTCTTGAAAGGGATGAGAAATACAATTCCTAATTGTATCAAGGTGTCTTATATGAGTGTGTTGTTTAGAAGATCATTCACCATGTTGGATATAGGCTTCTTATTAGTGTTTGTGAGATGATAATTGAAAATATTATATAGAAAGACAACCATAAAAATGATGATAGAAACATAACAATGAAATTTTGTCAAAAAGATAACCATAGAGTCCCAGCCAAACAACCTTATCACGAGTGCAAGATAAGAATAATTCCATCAAAATCACAACCACAGATGATCTAGAGAAGAGATAGTTGTTGGGCCAATTATTAAAGGAAGCCAAAGATTATGGCTAAAAAGAAAAATATATCATATTTGATAAATTGAAATCACAAATGATAGAAGGATATCTAAGTGTTATATTAGGAGACAATTCCTAAATATTAAAATATCAAAATAATTTGAAATCACAGTTGATTTAGCATTGTATAATGCTCAAATTCTAGAATTAATCTTTCAAGCCATAGAATCTTCTCTATGTATAGGACATATTTACAGCAATTAATTTGCATCAATTGGAGTTGATTTATTTTTTTGAAATAATTTATAAAATCAAAATTTATAATCATATCAATTTCATTGAAAGCTTTGTGGATAAACCTTGGTGCTAACAACTATGTTTGATCTAATGATAATTTTTTTATCCCAATAATTTTTAATGAAAGTGCATTTTATCTCAATTTTTATTTGAATGACAAATAACATGGAATGAAAACAAAAACGGAGATGATTTTTTAGTCCTATAAATGAAATTAATTTTTCTAATTCTAGAAGCATATAAACTCACATTCACCCTATTATCTAATGGTTCAATTGGGATGATTGATATTGTAAGAAAATTATATTTTTTAAAAAAAGTTAATATGAGTATTATAATTTTTTATAATTGCCATACTCCTATAAATATGACTATAAAATGCTTTGTATCATCATAAAAAAATTCCAAAAAAAAAAATGTAATAATTTTATAAAAAATAATATTATTCTGAATAAACATTTAAACTCCATTGCATAAGTAAGCTTCAAAACACTTCATATATCCATGTTATCATTTTTTTTTTTGATATATTATAAAGGCTTAATTTTTAAAATAGGCCTATTAATAATCATAATTAGGTGATTAGGCACTTGAAAAAAAATTTAAAATAGTCACAATGGCGCCTCAATTAGATCAAACCGAGCTCGGAAGCTCTTTGTTTTTTTTTCTCCGCATTGTGTGTGCCGTCAGCCAGCCACCGGATAGAGGGTCGCCACAATGGTGGTTTCCGCCGGTGAAGAAGTGGATCTCAAACATTTTACGCCGATTTAGGTAAATTTTAATGAGGTTATTTTTGTTTGATTAGTTTATGTCATATCTTTTGCTCAATATGTAGGATCTTTAGTTGGATTAAGCGCATTCCTTTTCTGGTGAAAAATTTGATAAGATCAAAGTTTGATTAGTTTGTGCGTGATATTTAGTTTATGAGAATTTACTTGTAATGTTTCATTAGTTTGTGCATGATATTTGTTGATGAAAAATTTGTTTGTGAAACTTAGTTTATGGATAGTGCAAGTCCTTGAAGTGTTGTAATCAACGTTTTAAAACATCATGTTTGCCACATTAAAGTCATTGTAGTGTTGTTTATTCAAAATCTCGATTGACTTTAGGAAAAATATACAACACCATGCGGGAGGTGAAATAATATTTTTAAAATATTTTTAAATTATTAAAATTCAAACAAACAAAAAGTCTTGTAGGTTGATATGACCCTAAAAATTCCTCTAGTCGAAGCACGAATCTTGATGTCGAAAGCAAGCTGATCAGAAATTGAAACTGGTCGAGATCAAGCACTTAAAATATCCTTAGAAACTCTGGGATGTTAATTAAATATCTAAATAACTCTCAAACATGGAGTGTTTATAGTCAAATCGAACGTCTCGACGAGCCGAATCTAACGAGCCCAGGATCTCATAATTCTGACTTCATTTGAGAATTCAAATACACAAAATATATCGTATGATCAAGAGAATCATCATGAGCCGTCCGATGGAGAGGAGTGGTTCGGATTTTGTATGTATTTACAGAGACGACACTCCTCCAATCTATAAATAGCCCCTCATTCCTCATATGAGGGAGGCCAAGTGAAGGAGAAGGGAGGCAAGCAAGAGAGAGGAGAGAGCTCTAAAGATCCTCCAAGCACACCCACCACCGATGTCAACCACCACCGGCCACCATCACCACCTCACATCCGCCGTCGTCACGCTGCATCATCATCACACCACTATCGTCGACATTATCGCCGACATCATCGCCGTCATCACCAACATCGCCGTCAACATCATCGCCATCGCCGCCAACATTCTTTAAGAATTGTTGTCCCTTTCTCATATACAATGTAATCTATCGGAAGATCTTGTACTCAAAGATATACATAGTGGAAGCTTTTACGAAGCCCCGTGATTTTTTCCTCTTTTCGAGGTTTTTCACGTAAAAATTCTGGAGTTTTATTGTTCACTCTTTAAATACCTGTGTGTGTGCTGGATTTCCCAACGAAGCTAAGGCGAAAACTTTTACTCTACCGCAACTGGTTTTCTAGCAAGGCATTGCCTCATGGAAATTGATTCCATTATTTCATCTTGTATCACCAAGTTTCCCAACAAGATCAAAACCACCATCGAGGTGGAGCATTTCAAGTTTTAAAGAGCGAAGAATGAAGATTCATCAAACTTTGTTCCTTCATATCGTCGAACTAGGGGCAACTCTTAATCTCAAGATCACTCATGTCAAGCATCTAATCGATTTCCATCCCAAGAAACAAGTCAAAGTTGGAGGATATTTCAACATTGAGAAGAGATATAGCTTTGCAAATTATATTTTTCCACTCATACTCATGAAAAAACGAGACCAAGGTTAAAGAGCAACTTTGGCTACAACCACAAACGGATGTTTTAATTTGACCTCTTCAGTGTTAATGTCATCGTAACACTCGACAAACAACCTAGATAGTCAAAGGTCCTTGGTGGACTTCTATTCTTCCATAGTTAACGTCATCGGTAACACTCTGACAAACAACCTAGGATAGGTCAAAATCCTCAGCAGATTCAATTTAACCTCTTCCATACAGGTTAATGTCATCGAGCAAAGACTCTGACAAACAACCTAAGATGGGTCAAAAGGTCCTTGGTGGACTTCCTATGACCTCTTCCATACAGGTTAACGTCATCGAGCAAAGACTATGACAAACAACCTAGGATGGGTCAAAAGGTCCTTGATGGACTTCCTACGACCTCTTCCATAGAGGTTAACGTCATCGAGCAAAGACTCTAACAAACAACCTAGGATGGGTCAAAAGGTCCTTGGTGGACTTCCTACGACCTCTTCCATACAGGTTAACGTCATCGCAAAGACTATGACAAACAACCTAGATGGGTCAAAGGTCCTTGGACTTCCCACGACCTCTTCCACACAAGTTAACCATCGAGCAAAGACTCGACAAACAACCTAGATGGGTCAAAAGGTCCTTAGTGGACTTCCTACACCTCTTCCATGTTAACATCATCGAAAGCAAAGACTCGACAAACAACCTAGATGGGTCAAAAGGTCCTTGGTGGACTTCCTACGACCTTTCCACACAGGTTAACGTCATCGAGCAAAGACTCTGACAAACAACCTAGGATAGGTCAAAAGATCCTTGGTGGACTTCATGACATCTTCTATACAAAGTTAACGCCATTAACACTCGACAAACAACCTGATGGGTCAAAATTCTCAATGGATTCAATTCGCCTCTTCCATACGTTAACGCCATAATAAACAACCTCGATGGGTCAAAATCCTCGCGATTCAATTCAACCTCTTCCACAAGTTAACGCCATCGTAACACTCGATAAACAACCTGATAGGTCAAAATCCTCAACGGATTCAATGACCTCTTCCATACGTTAACATCATCTAACACTCGACAAACAACCTTGATAAGTCAAAATCCTCCGATTCAATTCAACCTCTTCCACAGTGTTAACGCCATCGTAATACTCGACAAACAACCTCCTGGATAAAAATCGCCAATTCAATTCAACCTCTTCCATACAAGTTAATGTCATCGTAACACTCCACAAACAACCTCGATAGGTCAAAATCCTCACTCAATCAACATCTTCCATATTAACGCCATGTAACACTCGACAAACAACCTGATGGGTCAAAATCTCGATTCAATTCAACCTCTTCCACACGTGTTAACATCATCGTAACACTGATAAACAACCTCGATGGGTCAAAATCGCCAGATTCAATTCAACCTCTTCCATAAACGCCATCGCATACACTCGACAAACAACCCTGATAAGTCAAAATTTTCAACTGGATTCAATTCGACCTCTTCTACAGTTAACGCCATCAAGTCATACTCGACAAACAACCTCGATAGTCAAAATCCTCGGATCTAATAAACCTCTTCCACGTTAACGCCATCGTTAATGCTATCAAGTCACACTGACAACAACCCTGATGGGTCAAAAATCTCATTCGATTCTAAACCTCTTCCACACAAAGTTAACGCCATCGCGCCACAGCCGCCGCCAACTACTGTCGTCGGTCACCGCGCCTGCGTCGCCGGTTCGCCCGTCGACCATCGTCGGAATCGCCGGTCACCACCATCGTCGGGGTATCTCGGCCGACCGCGTCGTCGGCCGCCATCGTCGAGCATTGCCGTCAACCCCAGTCTTCGGTTATCGTCTCCTTGATCGCCTCCGAACCCGATCGATCCGACGAGGTTAGTTAACACCTCTTTCGAGGGAAAACTAGAGTCTTACCGTATGAACTACGGGTCTTGATCGCCTCCGATCCCGGTCGGTCCGACGAGGTTAGTTAACACCTCTTTCGAGGGAAAACTGGTGCCTTGCCGTATGAACTACGGGTCTTGATCGCCCGAACCGGGGTCGGCGAGGTTAGTTAACACCTCTTTCGAGGGAAAACTGGAGCCTTGCCGTATGAACTACGGGTCTTGATCGCCTCCGATCACGGTCGGTCCGACGAGGTTAGTTAACACCTCTTTCGAGGGAAAACTGGAGCTTGCCATATGAACTACGGGTTTTGATCGCCTCCAAACGACCTTCTCTCAAGAAGAAGAGAAGGTGCCTTCTCCCCCAGCTGATTTTTTAGATCCTTTTAGGGATAAAGGGTAAAAAAGCATCAAAACCGCTTAAAATCGCTCAAAAGCGGGCCAAACGGATGTTTTTTGCAGGTAGACATGCGACCGCGCCATGCAGCGTCTTGTAGCCAGTCCGCCTGCCGGGCCTACGTCTCATTCCACTCCGTCGTCGCCGTTCCGCAGACCCGCCCCTCCGCATTCATAGCGACCGGTCGACCATTTCGGCGTCTGCGCCAACGACCGCGACCCATGCGTTCGCTACT
Organism: Cymbidium sinense; assembly: GCA_021442155.1. Taxonomy (NCBI): domain Eukaryota; kingdom Viridiplantae; phylum Streptophyta; class Magnoliopsida; order Asparagales; family Orchidaceae; genus Cymbidium; species Cymbidium sinense. The sequence goes on along the minus strand of CM038221.1, from coordinate 166,735,192 downwards.
CGTTCTGCATCATGCGACCACATTGTTCGCGACCGTTCGCCATTTCAGAAAACTACCGGCTCTCCTTTTCACGTTCGTTCTATTCGACCAAAGCAAAGCCCTGACACCTTTCTTGACTATAAAGCACACTACTAATTTCTTACATTCGCTAATCCAACCCGAATCTTGTGCGCTTCGTAAATATCCGCATGAGTCCATAACCTCGAAATTTTGCGCTCGCACATACCTACACATATTTGTGGTTGTACATCAGCTTCCGTAGTCATAATCTTGTGCTTACATGAAGATTTGTTCTCTCAAAATATATGGTTAATGGACCTACAGATTTCGTTGAAGAATTTACTATTTTGAAGTACTTGACACATATATTTTTTGATGATTGAGATAATATCATCCAAAAATAAGGGGCAACTGATATGACCCTAAAAATTCCTCTAATCGAAGCACGAATCTTGATGTCGAAGCAAGGCATTCGAAATTGGCGGTGAGATCAAGCACTTAAAATATCCTTAGAAACTCTGGGATGTCAATTAAATATCTAAATAACTCTCAAACATGGAGTGTTTATAGTCAAATCAAACGTCTCGACGAGCCGAATCTAACGAGCCCAGGATCTCATAATTCTGACTTCATTTGAGCATTCAAATACACAAAATACATCATATGATCAAGAGAATCATCATAAGCCGTCCGATGGAGAGGAGTGGTTCGGATTTTGTATGTATTCTGAGGCGTCCTCTCCATCTATAAATAGCCTCTCATTCCTCATATGAGGGGAGGCCAAGTGAAGGAGAAGGGAGGCAAGCAAGAGAGAGGAGAGAGCTCTAAAGATCCTCCAAGCACAATCGTGCCACCACTCGACGATTGTCAACCATCGTCGTCGACCACTGTTGCCGGTCATCATCACCGACCACTATCGTCGACATTATCGTCGACATCATCGTCAACATCGTCGTCAACATCATCGTCAACATCATCGTCAACATTATCGTCAACATTGTCATCTTGTAGTTGTCCATTTCTCATATAATTCGTAATCCGATGGAAGATCTTGTACTCAAACGGATACATAGTGGAAGCTTTTCTTGCTAGCCCATGGTTTTCCTCTTTTGAGATTTTCACGTAAAATTAAGTTTTATTGTTACTCTTTAATTACATTGTGTCTTTGGATTTCCCAACTAAAAAAACTTTTACTCTACCATAACTGGTTTTCTAGCACGCAACATAGGTATATTTAAGTAAATGTGTAATAAAAGAGAAAACATAATTTAATCTTGTGCTTTTGACTACTAATCAACATTTTGATTTAATTACATTATTTCAAGTTTAAAATCATAATTTTAATCTTCCTTTACTCTAAGTGATGGATAAATTGTAATAGCATAACAAAATTAATGGGTGCACAATCAAAATCCAAAATAATATGAAAACAAACCTATTAAGTTATGTCAAGATATAGAAAGAGAAAACTAAAAGAATTGCTTATTTTGCACAAAAATGATCTAACAAAAAAAATATAGTGAACAACTTTGCAATGTTACAAACAATTTGATAAATTACACAAATGTCCAAATGACTTGCAAATAGTTTTAACTTGAGTAGCTTACCACCTTACAAAAATTAAAAAAAAAAAACAATTTATGAATTATGCAAGAAATAACTTTCAGGAATAATTCGTTGAAGGAATTTTATGAAAAGTTTCATTAGCCTTGAATTAGATCTTAGATTTATGGCTTAAGAATTACCAAGCTATGCTATATATATAGATCAAAGTGTATTTCATGTTTATTTTTAGTATAAATGATAATATGTTTGTGTGTGTTTATAGATCAAAGTGTATTTCATGTTTATTTTTTGTGTGGATTATATTAAATTTATACAACAAAAGTTTGTAAGGTTACATTAGAGATATGAAAAAGAGTATAAAATTTGAATTATTAAATTTCAATAGGTAGCAGTGAGTTAGCCCCATCATTGTCTTTATCCTGATTTAAACTATGTAAATTCATCAGGTGAGATGAAGGATTACTGCTATTTTGTTATTATTAATTGGAAATAAATTTAGATACTGTCTGTATAGTTCTTTACTATGGTGGTGAACTCAGAGTAAGCCATGATTTCATTCCAACATATGTTGGTGGGAAAAATCGTCCAGTCCAAATCCCACGATGGATTAATTTTGATGAATTACAGAAAAGAATAATGAGATCATTGAAGCTAGATCCAGCATAATTTTCTATTAATTTGGTGGGTCGCTTTCCTATTGGTGCTGGATTTATTGCCACACACATTAATGATGACAAAATCTGTAAAGCTATAGTCAATGCAGCATGTGTGCAACCTATTGAAATTTATGTTGAAGTTAACGAACAGCCGCATGGAGATAGGGAGGTAAACAGTGCAATGGAATATCAAATAGGTCAAAACAGCACTGAGTACATCACACCATCTTCTCAAGTGGAATTCTATGGGTCTGCAGCAAGAGAACATGATTATTTTGCTGGGACAAGTTCTACTGCTATGGGTGACCCAGAAAGAGACGATATGAATCCACCATCTCATGAAGATGTTGGATATGAAACTATGCCTGGTGCAAAGATGATGATGAAGAGGATGATAGCACCGAGAATAGAGGGCCACGTAACCATCCCTCGTTTTGATTGATCGCTACTCAATTAGAATAAGTCATACTGAATAGCACTTGATACATAACAATGACTATATGCGTAGCGCCCAAACAACTAGAGAATGGGATGAGGATCTCACATTTGATGGCCTATTAGATAATTCAATCTTTGAAGAGGAGAACTGCATTCCAGAAGAATTGGCTGAGGGTATCTATTTTCATGAGAAGAAATAGTTACAATTTGTCGCTCAAGGTCCTATCACAAAGCCGAGTATGTCATCTATGCTTCGAACAAATCAAAATTCACTATGATGTGCACCCATCATTCTGACCCAGGTAGACCATGTTTGTGACGTTTATATGCAAGCTTAATTAAGAGGTTGGGTGGTGCATGGAGGATTGGTTCAATTGGGTCACCTCATACCTGTGCTCATTCAGTGCTTAATGTTGGTCACATGCAATGTACATCAGAATTTATCAGTTATTTCATACAACCCACAATCGACGATCTAAAGCCCGGTAGGATGTGGAGTCCAAGTTCAATATAAGAGTGTCTTACATGAAATCCTGGGATGCACGTAGGAAAGCAGTGAAGGCGATATTTGGTAGTTGGGAGGAATCTTACAGATCTTTAGGAAAATTCATGGTTGTGGTATGTTCATCTATGTCTGGGTCAGTGTATCGTGTCCACGCAATAGAATCAAACAGATTCCAATGATTGTTCTGGTCATTTGAACCTTCAATTACAGGTTGGCGATCGTCCTGCATTTATGTAGATGGCACCTTCCTAGGGTAAATTTAGGTACGGAATCGATGCAAAATAATGGCTTCCCATTAACCCAGTTGTGGAATCGAGTGCATCGAGTCATGGGTATGGTTTCTGCACACATTATAAAATTTGATCTCACTGGTGTCTACAAGAGGTGATCTCTACCTCATCTCAGATAGACATGCAGGTCTTGTTCGTGGCTGCAGAGAGATCTTTCCCTGGGCTGCACATCGCTTTTGCCTGCGCCATTTGAGGGAGAACTTTAAAAGAGCAGTAAGATAATTAGGGATAGGTGATGTTGAGTTCATATGTCAGAAGATGTACGTTGCTGGGAATACTAATGATATTCATCTTTTTAAAAGGTACATGTCGTACATCAAGAATATTAAGCAGGAAGCATATGATTGGTTGGTCTCTAGGGACGTTAAGCATTAGTCCCTAACTCATGATGAAGGTTATAGGTATGGTACAATGACCACACATGCAACTGAGTGCTTCAATGTTGTGCTGAAAAGAGCACGTGATTTACCAATTCAAGCATTGATTATAATAGTGTATTACAACATAGTGTCACTATTCATGAAACAGCTAGAATCAGCTACCACACTAAAAAGGCAACAGGATATCTTGTTCTCCCCCGACATTAAGACAACATTGCAGGATAATGAACGAGAGGCAAGAAGAGTTCCTGAACCATTGAGGATAAGCATGACTGAGTACCAAGTATTTGATGTCACAAGCAGAACCTTCAAGGTTGAACTAACTGAAAACTATGAATGTAGGTGTTCATGCAGACAACCATAGTCTTACCACCTACCGTGTGCACACGTAATTGCTGTTCTGGGACAACGACGCCTAAGCCATGTGCAATTTGTGTCACCTTATTACAGCTTACAAAACTATATTAAAACCCACTAAGATGAATTTCATGTAATACCGGATCGTGAAGAGTGGTCAGAACAATTCAGTAGTGGTACATACCCAAATTACAATCCTCCAAATGTTAGAAGAAAGTCTAGCCGTCCTAGGTCTAACAGATATAAGAATTCAATGGACGAGAGCACTTCTAAAAGATCAAGGATTTATGGTGTGTGTAAGACTGTTGGGCATAATAGGTCTACATGTCCTCAAACTAGATTGCAGAGATTGTAATTTATTTTAGTTTATGTGTTGGTTGTTATTTCTGGTGTTTGTAAGACTATTGGGCTTGTAGTATCCCTAATTTCATTTCTAGATCATGGAGATTATGATTTGTTTTAGTTAATGTGTTGGCTGTTACTTGTTATTTGGTTTAGTAAATGTCATTTCATTAAATACAAGTACAAACTCATGGTTGACATGCAAGCTTCTTTAATTTGATGTTCTATCTACGAGTAAATTGCTTAGTTCTAAATGCTTTCATTATTGCGTCTCTCAATTTGCACTTCTTTATTCAATTGTTAGCTGCTAAATTTTCTAACAGGGAAGATGTCCGACGATGAGCTCCTCGTCCCTCACGTAGGAGAAACGAGAGAGACAGTGGATTATGGCCCGCCACCTACCGGTTCACCCCAAGATACCGATATTATACGGCAGATGCGATCCCGATATGGTAAAGAGTTTTCTTAGAGTTTTTTTGTGTTTGGTTTTGTGCAGACTTTGTTAATATACTGACACATTATAATCATAATTCATTTGATTGGTGTTTCGTTTTGAGGCTGCCAAGACTTATCGATATTTAGGAAATGGCCTGTCAACTACCCTAGATTTATGGATGTCTTGCGAGTTGCTGGCCTAGATTGTGTCTCTCAGATGCAGTATATTAAGCTTGATCATCACTTACCGATGTCAGATACCGGTGTCCTCGCATCAATACCTTCCACTTCGACCGGAGAGATGATGGTTACTACGATGTATGATTCTGGCATTCGGATAGATGGCCCACCATGACGACTATTATTTGGGTGAAACGGTGGGCTTCGTGATTATTGATGAGTTGATGAGCACATCCGTGAGTCGCACGTCATTTATCGTGATCCTGTCCATCCACATATTACATCAAAGTTTTGCATGGGACAGGCTCATGCGCGTACTTGTATATCATTACGATGGCTATGATGGACATACTACCGTGATTCATACTTAGATCTACCAGATCTCCAGTTTACTATGCATGTCAGAGCTTACATACTATTTGCTATTGGATCATTTCTTCTACCAGATACTTCAGGTTCTGAGCTTCATTTACAGTATCTGCAATTACTTAAGGATATCGACACATTTAGAGGGTTGTCTTTGGGTTCAGCTGTGCTCGCTCATCTATACAGGGAATTACATGAAGCAACCAAACCAAAGTGCACGAACATGGCCACATGTGTTCATTTACTGCAGATATGGGCCTGGGAGCACACTCATGTGGGAAGACCTACGTTACGTGTTTCGTATCCTACTGACATTGATGGGCTTAGCATTGGTTTTCGGTGGAATGAAGGATATGTTCGAGAAATGTCATTATCCAATATCAGAGTCCATAGGACGGATGGACTTCTACGAGTCAAGTATGTCAATTAATGTAATATTATTTGGTTTACTCATTACGATCTTGTAGCTGAAAAAATAACTTATGTTTTATTTGCGTCATCGATATGGACATCGATCCGCCGCTGCGTGAGATATGTGGGAGAGGAGATATGACTACCTAGAGTGTCGCTGATATGTTAAAAGAGGGTAGAATGGTACATGCCCGATCGTGTGCTCAGACAGTTCGGCGTGCCTCCATCGACTGATGTAGCCCCGATAGATCCATCATTTGTACGGGTCGATGGACGAGGAAAGGCTGATGTTGATTTGGTTGAATACCACCACTCCTTCATTGCAGGGAACAAAGCGTGACTTGATTGTCATAGTTGATTCATCGTTGCAGGATCCGGAGCCATCGATCAACCGCTATATGAGGTGGTATCGCTCATGGGCATCACTTTACATGCTCGAACCCGCACTCCCTCGACATATATTACCCCGAGCATCGGGGGAACGTTTGATGGTTAATATGTATGCAAAGTATTATAATTTGCTTTTCCTATTAACAATAAAATCCTGATCTAAAACTTTTATATGCAGCGCGAGCACATCTTGAAGACTGGGGATATATTTCAGCGCTATTTCAATAGAGATGAAGATACAAAATTTCAGAAATCTTTCAACGATTATGAAGAGTCGCCGTGGACTCGAAATATGCATATCTCGACACTAGATACGGGGATCTGTGACATACCGACTGATCGCCAGACAGACGTCCGATGGATGGGGCCATCCTCGACACCGGTGGGGCGACACACATTTCCACCACCCCAAGATTCATATCGTGAGGCAATGTGGTCATGCACCCATAACGCAGCAAATATGGACCATCATTCCATATGACACCGCCATACCAGTGTACCATGGTATTCGCTGTTTCACGCAGGGGTCAGATTTACCTCATGTTACAAACCAGTATTCGCAACAACCGCCGAAAGGTGGAAGAAGGGAGGACCATCAACATCATCCAATCACCACGGGACCACCAAAGACATTACACTCTGTAGCAATGCGATTCCACCACGCAGTATCGCCAAGATAGATGTGTTATCTTTCTTATACATAAAGAATTATCGCTATTTTTTTATTTGTTATCCTTAGTCATCCATGTACTTCTTATTGTATTATCCCAGTGTACTTTATTATTTATATATTTTGATTAAATCAAATGCGAAGATGAGAGATTCAACTGAGAATTACATAAATATTCAAACTCAATTTTTATATAGAATATAATGAGAGTGTTTGATATTATCAAAAAAATAATATATTCAACTTTAGAAATCACACATTTGTAAAAACTGCGACTCACCGGGCGAGATTCGTCGAAAGTTGTCAACATAGAAGTTGTCGAATTTTTCATTATCTTTCCAACGATACGAACCACGCCAAAACTTGACACCTAATAAGCCTGATATGACCAAAAAAATGAGAGCTGCATCAATATCTTGAATTTTGTAACTTTAAGTCGCATTTCTATCATCCATCGGACAAGATTCACAAATTTGTTAACATAAAAGTTGTAGAATATTTCATTATCTTTCCAACGATAAAGCAAAAATCCGACTCTAATGATACGCCATAAGAAGTGGATCGCCATTTAATTTTTTTTAAAAAAATTAAAGAGTCATCCCCGCGTGGGAGTTTGAAGTTATAATGTCCATTTACATTGGGTATTTTTTTTTATTTGTAATGGAATCAGAGTACACTCAATAGAATCTTTGCCATTCAAAAAATTTGGACTCCTGAAAAAGAAGATCCATTATCTTTTTATTTAACCTGCCAAGCGAGCTCACCCAATCATGGCGAAGGCTAAGATGACAAAGCATGGGATATCTAATTATTTCTGTTTAGCTAGGGACAATTTTTGACTTATAACCCTACCATTTTATTTTGATGTGGAGAAGTTTAAAGTCAAAAATATGCTCATGTTACCCAGTCAGCGCCAGTCGTCCGCTGACTGAGCGACTAGACCTATTTTAAAATTTTTTTTTAAGTATCTAATCACCTAATTATGATTATTAATAGGCCTATTTTAAAAATTAAGCCTATTATAAAACTCAGACGACATATTGAAAATAAATTTAATCCGGTAGTGTAAATAATGTTTTACCACGATAAATCTGGGCACACGTAAATACACCTGCTCTACAGCAATTCCATCCCCTACCTCGCCTTCTACTCATCAATGGCGAAGAGGTATTCATGAATCGCCTGATCAGACTTTCCACTTGTGGGGGATACAAGAAGCCAGGAAATTAATAATGGTCCAGCAGATGAAATGCATGAAGAACAAGACATAAAAGACCTGCAGACTCATCAGTAATAATAATTTTTTTATTTGAACGACGAGTACGTCCAGAGCTAACAGCTAATCCATGCATTCACGCCTCACAAGTCCTCCGACCTGATAACCATTAATACTCCTCATTAATTTAATCAATCAGATCTCACTACCCACAACTACTAAGAATTCACATCTCCTCTTCAATGCTATCTTCTTCTCCGTTCAGTCTCATTCATTACAGAAGAGGGTGATATCGAACTCCTGCCGCCAACACTCTCTGCTGCTCTATCTGATTAACGCAAGCTTTTAGAGAAAAAATTAATTAAGAAAATATGCAGTAATACTTAATAGCAACGTTAATTACCTGAAAGAGTTCATGGAGTTTGTTCTTGAGGTAACAGTACTCGTGCTCGAGCACAGCTAACGAGCGCAGGCACCTTTTGTAGCGAAGAAAGATGAAGGGCACATGAACGAGGAATCAATTAAAAGCTTGAAAGAAGAACAAAGAAGAAGAGAGAAGTAAAGGAGGGTTTTGCATGCGGCCAAGAGGACGCAGCTATCCACGCATGGGGCGTAGACAGCGACGGACCAGAACTGTAGCAGGCACCATGGCCATGGCAATTAAAGCGTTGATGCCCAAGCCATGGGACCTATTTACTTTATTGTATACGTAACCACCCTAGCTGCTATCTAATTCTAGCATGGTAGCATAAATTTAACTATTATATATAAGATAAATAGGTTTGGAAATATACGTTCAGCTTTTAAATATCTAATTTATGAAACGAAAAAATTATTGGAAAACACTAAATTCATAATAAATATGTGTATATGCGTGAATTTATGCTGTCTCTTTCTATATACAATAAATTTTATTTTGAAATATAGGAATGTGATAGTTTGTATAAGGCAAAATCAACTTTGCTTTCAGTGCAGCGGAGATTAAGAAAATGATGTAGAAATGTGTTATTTTTGATTGTGAAATCATGAAAAAAAGTCTAATCAATTTAAGATTTTCCTCTCATATATATACATGTCGTAATTCAAAAATTATGATATGTTAAATTTAAATAAAAATAAATAAATAAAACAACCATGTTGTTTTCTGCGTGATGACTAACGATCATATAAGGAATTTCTTATAAAAATAATTGTGAAGGATATTTATTATCATTATTTTAATAATGAGATTTATATTTACAAGCCATAAAAATGTATGAGCATACAAAATGAATTACGTTTTACATATCTTTCAAATCATAGTAGTTTTGTTTCAGAGGCATGATATTCTCTATTTTTATTGGACATTGGAGCGAATTTACTCACAAATTCACACGTATGTTTAAAAATTTGAACTTAAGATTATGATTAAGATACCTCTGAATATATCATAGTTATTGTTTTACTGTTTGCCTATCAATGTAGAAATTCGAATGGAGAGAGAGAGAGCATACCCAACCCAGTTACAATGCTCTGAAGCTGCGCGGAATGCGACGCAGACGTTGCGAACGAGATTGGCGCCAATGCTAGAGCTGCTGCCCATCAGATGGTTCAAATAAACACCTATCTTCACATAATCAGTGCATTCTCTATCCGCACTATGCAATAACCAGAAGAAGAAAAGTGGTTGATTGCAGAAAAAAATATAACCGAATTGTTAAAAACAAGTAAACAGAACTCAATTGGTGAGAATGGCATATTCATACAGTAGTGCTCTGATGTTTCTTAGAAGTTTCTCGGACTCTCGGAAGTAAATGGAGATGACTTCCGACACAATGTTCGGTGAGGACTCGTCCTGTAGCTGCTGTAACTGCATGAAATGCTCGTCGAGCACTCCCTACAGAGATTGAGTGGAGGTTAGCAAGCAAATGAGTGGTATATTAGTTGAAATATTCGTTCTTGCTAGTAATTGTTTTCGAAGGGAACGTTGACGAGAGGAAAAAGAGGGGTTATATAAACCTGATGGAAGAGCAAAGCTAGAAGGTGGCTCATGTGGTCTTCCCACCGGCCGCCCCCCATCCCCAACATCCACACTGGAAGACCCGTCTTGGAAGCTGAATTCTTCTGCTTCCTCTCTCTCTCTCTCTCTCGAGCTAGCTAGGAACCGAAGAAAGAGATATGGCGGCGGAGTGAGAGGAGACGGGTTTTGAATAGAATTTAAAGGCCACGGGTATTCAAGTGTCCCTCAATTAATTGGGGGCCTAAGCTTGAAGAAAGTAGTAAAAAAGGGCAAAAATTTCCGTGGGGTCATTTAAGCGAATAGATGTAAGCATGCGTCGGGACCCGGGATCGAGGCCATTGCCTAGCATCTTTGGGACCGGCCGCAGACCGGTAATTGTATATCGCCGGCCACCTCGCATGCGCTCCGCTCTCCTTCTCTTTCTCCCTCGCTACATCTGCTTTCACTTTTTAAAGATTCCGAAGATAACTTGCTTTTCGCCGACCGCAGCCTGTCGCCGGCGGCCTTGCGCTTTTCCCACGACTCGCCTTTGCTTCATCAGGACTTTTGTTTTCTATGGAGAAATATATGCTTTGTTCTCGTGTTCGTCCTATCCTTCGTATTTTTTTTGGCTTTAGCAACATGCCTTTGGCCTTTTCTTTCCCAGTTGTCGCTTCTTCCTTTTTTTTTCCCTTTCGTGTGCCAAGCTCATCGGTTTCTTGCAGATAGCGCCAACACTTTTTGTATGCTTCGTCTTCGTATGAACATGGACCCTGCTGATCTCTGAAGCAGTCGGTCAGCAATTTACACATTGCTCGATTAGCTACAGCTTTCCGTCAATAGCTGACTAGGTGGAGTGGAAAGAATCCGGAGAACGTTAATGGAGGTTTGATAATATTTTTGAGAATGGACGAGGAGAAGAAAAAGTTAAGGTTTTGAGACAATTTTATTTGAGTTTTGAAATACTTTGATTTAATCGAAAGGCGCATCTTTTGTTTTTTTAAAGATTGAAAATTAAAACTTTATAGATAAAGTTAAGCATAAAATATATGAAAATTTTCTTGTGAAGATGTACTGATACAAGTTTAATAAGAATGTATTTTAAGGTGAAGCATAATTATTTTATATATTTAAATAGAAAATTTTACTTCCCATATATTTATATATTTAATCTAAAATTTGATGTTTATAAATATAATAATTTTTTTATATATTTTACTTAAAAATAATAATGATGATACTATTTTAATATAATATTAAATTTTATATTCTTAAATAAATAAGAATTATGATGTAAATGTCTCATTTAAATTGATCAATTTATATGATTTCAATTTTTTATTATAAATATATATGATAAAATGATAAATTATTATAATATTTACATAAAATTAATATAATAAATATCATAAAAAAATTACACATCATCATCTGTTATTTTCAAAACAAATTATCATGTAAACTATAAAAAAAAAAATATTTTATGGTTTCATGAGTTAAACTCTGTTCATTCTAAGTTTTTACTCTCAAAGAATATAAAAGATCTCTTTCCGAGTATTAAATAGCCAAGTCCTGTGTTCCCCAAATTTGAGAGAGATACAAATCCATTTGACTGGAAAAGAGTCAAATTCCTACTCAACGAGTCGTCGTTTATATTTCTTGTATTAATCTATTGATTGAGATCTTATGTAATATATATATAATATATAATATTTATTTAATTCCATTTTTATATAATATTTTAATTTCTATATTTTTATAGTAGTTTATGAGTTTCAAATTAGAGTACTTTGACAAACATGGCCAAGGAGATAATAATACAAATTAACTAAATAAGTAAAAGTGGGTTGTATTTAGTATATGTAGTGTTGGTGGCATAATAAAGTTGAATATCATGATAGTTATCCTACATAAATGAAGGCAATATGATATGAAGTTGATGAAAAAAGGTGAAATTATGAGATCAAAGAAGCCACTAAAAGTGAGCAAGACTACCTTCCTCATGGAGGTGAAGCTAGCATGGCTAAGAGAAGATGAATCATCTAAAGATGGAGATGCCATGACCTAGAGGTGGCAAATGAAGCGGCATAAGATGATCATGAAAGTCAATGATAATGATTGGGTTAATCCTCATTGAATTAAGGATAACAAAAAAATGTTTCATACACAAATTCATTTAAAGAATTTTTAAAACAGGCAAAACCCACTAGTAGATAGAAGTGTTCATCATATCAAAGAAATAAGTGTAATTAGAGAGTGGTGTCATGCTTAACAAATCCTCAAAGAATTAATTACATGTATGAAGTTATAAAGAAAATTTAATTGCAACCAAGCATGCACACATAACATATATGCAAGTTTAGAATCGAAAACATCTTCATTGTAGGGCTGCAAAAAAACCTAGCCAAACCAAGCATTTGCTTGTTCAAGCTCAAGCTCATTTTCTAATATCGAGCTCGAGCTCCACTTTAGCTTGATTAGAACTTTTATAATTGTATTGAAGCTTGAGCTTATTTAAAAAAGAAAATATATTCAAGAGCTCAACTCGAATTTGCTCACGAATTGAGTTCAGATTGGGCTTATCAAGCTTGTTAATAAGTATCTCATTTATTGAAATAAATGAGCTTTCATCAAGTCTTAATTGAGCATATTTGAGAGCAGCTTGTTGAGAAATATCCACTGGCAATATCAAATAAAGCTTATTATGTTTAAAAAATAAAAATTTAAATGATATTGTTCACAAATAAGTTGTAATCGAGCTTTAATTGAGCTCTTTAACAAACTTGTTTATGAGCTATAAATGATACTATTCATGAGCATAAATAAATTTAACAAAAATCAATTCAAACTTGTTCATTTAGCAATTGTGTGTTTATGAAAGTGTTCAAGTTCGTTAATCAAATGATCATGAACACATTCTAATCAAGTTGAGTTACAAGTATCTTACTGAACATTTGGTTCATTTGTAGCCATATTTAGTTTCAAGCTTAAACTCTCAATCACTAAACTAAGTTATTTGCATGTATGAAGTTTTTTATATCAATATTTAAAAAATGTAATAACCTCCAATATTTTAAATCATATGATTTTGCATATTTTGCTTAATAAATTAAATAATAGGAGGATTTACATACATACAACACAATTCTTATGTATTTACATATCTAACAGAAATTTGAATTTTTACATATGTAACACCCCAATCTTCAATATCAACTCTTTAATTTGTACAAGTTCAGAACCAACCTCCCCGTTAAGGCTTTAGTGCATTCTCGGGGACTAGAGTTTCTTCTTCTTCTGGTTGGTGTCGCAGCTTCAAGTTTTTTTCTTCTCACTAAGGTGGTGCTCTTCTTCCTTCTCCTTCCTAAGGTGCTACCCTTCTTCCTTCTCCTTCCCTCTTTGACCTCCGCCCTAAGGCCGGAGGTAATAACCTCCAATATTTTAAATCATATGATTTTGCATATTTTGCTTAATAAATTAAATAATAGGGGGATTTACATACATACAACATAATTCTTATGTATTTACATGTCTAACACACAAATTTGAATTTTTACATATGTAACACCCCAATCTTCAATATCAACTCTTTAATTTGTACAAGTTGAACCAACCTCCCGTTAGCTCTAATGCATTCTGGGACTAGTTTCTTCTTCTTCTGGTGTCCTCTTCAAGTTTTTCTTCTCACTAAGGTGATGCTCTTCTTCCTTCTCTTTCCTAAGGTGATGCTCTTCTTCCTTCTCCTTCCCTCTTTGACCTCCTCCCTGAGGCCGGAGGTCCCCCCCTTTTTTTGTCAACTGAGTGTGATCTATTTAGCTATGTTTGGGCCTCGAGCTTAGATCCCTCTTCCTCCTTACATTCCCCCAACACCCCCCCCCCCCCCCCCCCCCCATTTTGCATATTTTTCTTAATAAATTAAATAATGGGATGCTTTACATACCACAATTCTTATGTATTTATATATCTAACACACAAATTTGAATTAAAATTTGAATTTTTATATATGTAACACCCCAATCTTCAATATCAACTATTCAATTTGTACAAGTTCAGAACCAACCTCCCTCTAAGCCTTCTGGACTAGGGTTTTCTTCTTCTTGGTGTGTCCTTCAAGTTTTTTCTTCTAACTAAGGTGATGCTCTTCTTCCTTTTCTTTCCTAATGTGATGCTCTTCTCCCTTCTCCTTCCCTCTTTGACCTCCATGGTTGTCAAGAGTGTGATCTATTTAGCTACGTCAGAGCCTCAAGCTTAGATCTTTCTTCCTCTTTCATGCCCCATTCATTCTTCCTCTTTCCCTTATACTTCTATCTGGGAAATGCTCCTTTGACCCATTCCTCGTGAAATGAAGCACTATTTTTTTCTGTTCATTACCAATCCAGCATCTAGAAGGATTTACTATTGTCTCATAATGACAAAAGTAAGCCCCTTGCTCTCTCCTACGTCCCATGTGACTCCGAAGAAGTTTATTTTTTTGAAGAATAACTCTTGGATAGACAAAAGGAATGAAACCTTTCTCTGGTTGGACATGTATTAGCAAAGAGACATTTATATGATTCTTTACTTGCCGCGGTTCAAAAAAAGTGGAAATTTAAGGGTAGTATAGAGCTTCTCTCTTGAAGGTGATTTATTTCTCTTTAAATTCTCTTGCCAAAAGATTTTGATATGATTTGGGATAATGTCCTTGCTTCTTCAACGGTCAATCATTTATATTTCCAAAGTGGTCCTATAACTTACTAAAAAATTTTAGAAATCCTAGGCAATTTCCCATTATGTTGTTGGAATAAGAAAAGATTCTTTGTGGTTGTCAGTATGATTGACACCCCTCTTGTTATGGACAATCTTACTACTTCAAAATATAAGATTATTTTTGCTATGATTTTTGTCCAAGTCACTACATCCTAGGATTACTTTTGCTAGGATTTTGTCCAAGTCACTATCTCCTCTCCTCTCCTCTTCTAGATTTTGTTCACATCAACCTCTATAGAATGAGGTTCAAGCAGGATATCCTATATGATTGGAAACCCAAGGCTTGCCTCAAATATTCCTCCTTCTCCCATGAAGACACCTCTTTCCCTCTTAATCCATCCAATTTGCCTCAGTCTAGGGGAATGAGTAGAAGCCGCCTTCCTCAGCTCAGCTCATCCTGTCCTCCACCCCATTCATAGCTGCCCCCTCCTCCCTCCACTCTTCTAAAGACCTCTACTGATATTGAGCATCATGGGGGCAGCTAGCTGGCCGCAACCAATTACCTGTAGAATCCCCCCTCTACCAGAAAACTCAATTAACCTTTCTTTAAATCCCCAGACTCATCTAGTTGCTAAACATCCTCAATCCACCATTGCTTCCTCCTTCATATTACTACATGTTCAACCGTTGCATCTCCGGCTCAACAATGCCTACCCAAGGACCTTGAGACCTCACACCTTCTCTCAGGTAATGTCACTCAGGATTCTACAACTGTAGCAAAAAAATCCTCTACCAAAAAAGATAACTTTGTCCATAAAGCTAACAAAGCTAAGAAAGGCAAGAAACCTTCAACTTCTCGCTCATCCTCATGTGATTCCCAGTCCTAGGAAGTTGGAATGTTAGGGGTATTCAAGCAGGGGGTCACTCCCATGATTGCCTCAAACTTATTCAAGAATTTCTTTTAGATTTCTTTTGCCTTTAGAAACTAAGCTCAACATCGATTCTCTTGATGATCAACTTATTCTCCAAAAATTCATACTTTTTTCTAATGAAGAAAGTATCAATAACTTCGACTGTAGCTAAGGTAGGCATTTATGGATTAAATGGAACTCAGATAAAGTGGCGTTTAACCCGAATTTGATCTCTTCTCAGTTTATTCATGGAGTTTTGACTTTAAGCAATGTATAACTTTTGGCTCTTTCAACATGCTCTCTTTATGACATTCCATCAGAGACATTGCTTCCAACATGAGCTCCCTCTTAGGTTATCATGAGATTTCAACTGTGTCCTTTATAGCCAGGAAAAGAGTGGTGGCAACCTATTGTCATTCTCCATAACCTCTGATTTCAAGGCTTGTGTGGCTCGTGTCTACTCTTTACTTTGTCTAACAAGCAAGCTGATAACCTTATTCTCTCCCATATAGATAGAGTATTATGTAATATTTCATGGCTAGAATGTTTCCTCTCCTCCTACTACAAAGTTTTCCTCCCCTCTCCTCTGATCACTCCTCACTTATTACATTTCTCAATCATGATACTAAAGCTTTACATAGATATATGTTTAGGAATTATTGGACAATTTTTCCTGATTTTGATGATATTATAAGTAAAGCTTGGAACTCTTATTTTAATGGAGATCATCTCTTTGTCTTTTCCAAAAAGCTTATAAAACTAAAGAGGCTCTCAAACATTCTTCTTTGTATTACATCTCCTTGAGACACCATATTGCTCTCATGAAGTTGGAACAAGAAAAAAAAATTCTCCATGTCCTCGAGGAAAACCCTCAAGATTGTTTTCTAATTCACACGGCTATAGACATTAATGGGCTTTATCAAGAACTTATCAAAAGAGAAAGCATGTGGCTCAAGCAAACAAGCAAAAGCCCACTAGATTTCTCATGCTAATGATGACCTAAAATTCCCTTATAGTTCTATCTAAGAGAGAAAGAGTACTAATCTCATTAGAGAGCTTAATACTAAGCAATGAATCATTACTAACTCTGAAGCCATAGCCGAAGAGATATGTTCCTATTGTTCTTCTCTTTTCAATGAAAACTACTACCACTCTCTAGAACTCCTTGATGTTCCTTACGGTAACTATTATCCCGACTCAAGTCAATGATTTGGCAAAGGATATCAATGATCAAGAAATCATTTATACCCTCCATAGCATTAATGTAAAGAAATTACTCAGGTCCAGATGGATTCAACTTAAAATTTTTTATGCACTGTTGGGACACCATAAGCAAACAATTTTTATTTGTCATTTTCCACTTCTTCAATACTTGATGGCTTCCTAATCAATTTAAGCATAGTCTTATCACTCTCATCCTCAAAGCTAAACATGCTAGTTCTTTCAATTGATTTTAGACATAATTTTCCTTTGCAATACTTTCTATAAGGTTATAGTGAAGATCCTTGCAAAGCGACTAAAAGCTGCCCTACCTTCAATCATCCATCTGGCCCAATTTTCTTTTATACACCTTAGAGACATCGCAGATAAAGTGGCATTGGTTCAGGAAATATGTTGTGATTGTATTCCCAACAACAAAATAATAAACCTTCTTAGCTAAATTGAATCTCAAAAAAGCTATTAATTCGATTAATTGACAATCTATATTGTTTAGGTTAAATCAGACTTCCCTTCTCTCTTCATTAGATGGATTGAAATATGCATTCTTATCGTTCCTTTCTCCATTGTATTAGATAGGGAAGTTAAAGGCTATTTTAACTCCTCTTGTGGATTGAGATAAGGTTGTCCCCTTTCGCCTCTTCTCTTCATGATTGCTATAGATTCATTCTCTTGTTTGCTTGATAGGGAGGTAAATCTATGCAAATATAATCCTATAGTTAATCTACAAAGTAGCATCTCCCATCCTTTATTTGTTGATGATCTCCTGGTCATAGAGAAGGTGAATCTGTAAACCGCAATTTCTTTTAAGATCTCTCTTGAAGCTCTCTCTTCATTCATGGGGTTATAAGTTAATAAAGATAAATCCTTAGTCCTTCTCCAAGCCTATGAGCTTAGCTGTTCCGTTCAGTGAGATACTGAACATTAAATTGGGAATGCTCCCGATCAAATATCAAGGTCTTCCTCTGGCTGCTCGTAAACTCAAGTCTATTCACTTCAATTCTCTTTTGGATTAACTCTTTAATTGGCTAGCAGGTTGGAAATCCAAACTTTTGTCATTTAGAGGTAGATTTCAACTACTTAGATCCTAAGTGAACAATTATCTTTCTCTACTGGTTCAAAGCTGTGGCAATCCCTAAAAGTATTCTTAAAATGATTTCCTCATTTTCAGCTAACTTTTTCTATCATTGTGGAGAACCTAATAAACTTCACTTGATTTTTTGGGCTAAAACAACACTCCCAAGAAACAAGGGAGACACTGGTCTTCTCTCAGTCTCTTCTCTCAATCTACTGTGCAAAGTTAAGATCATATGGAAGATTCTTCACAGGTCCTCCATAATGGCTGACTGGTTCATTTCTAAATATGGCTCCCTCTAGAATTCAATTTCGCTCATGTCCTCTACCTTATGGAAGGAACTTAAACTGTGTACTTAAAGATTTAGGGACAAGTTCAGATTTTTCATCGGGAATGACTCTTCTTCTATATCTCTTTTCTTTGATCTGTAGTGTTCAAGTCCTATATAAGCTTCTTGGGTCTAAATGCTTTGATCTTCTCAAGTTCCACCCATATTATTCTATTAATTCCATCCTTTGCAATGATTTTTGGAACCTCATGGATTTGCTTATGATGAGGCACCCTATTATTGCTCAAACGATCCTATCTACTCCTATTAGCCCAGATAATGATGTTATATTTTGGGAGTTAATAAAGTTATGGCTAACAAGCTAATTATCCATTCCTTATTTGCTTTAGAGATCACTGTTGGCTAGTCAGACAAAATTTGGTTCAAGGGCATTGCTATTGATCAAGCTTTATTCTGTTGGATGGCCTATGTGGCTTCAAAACTTCTGATGCCCTATTTGCTAGAGGCCTGGGTGCCACTCTTAATTGCTATCTTTGCGATACTGCACCTGAAACTCATGCACATTTATTCTTTGAATGTCCCTTATCAATATGGCTGGAACGAAAAGCCCTTCCAAAAGGGAACCACTTCCTTTTGCAAGCCTCTCTCCAACAAGTCCTGAATTATACGAATGATCTGTGTCATAAGGCTATTAAGATACTCCATTATCTAATTACTGCTATCTATGTGAATGTCAATTGGAGGGAAAGGAATGCAAGACTACATGAAAGTGGTTCTTGCTCTCCTCAATTTTATTAGCAAATGTTAATTCTTTGGTGGCTCATAAACTTAGAAGGTAGAATATTAAGCGTTTTGGCCAGAATATGTTGTCTCAATGTTGGAGAAAGGGAAGAATTTGGTGCAAATTGATCCAACATCATACCACTGGTTGCCCCGTGATGGTTGGTACTGATTCATTAATGGTTTAGATGGTTGTTTTAGTCCCTAAATAATGATGGAATTTTTGTTGTAGTAGCCTATCATTCTCTCTAGATACCTAATGCACAGGCCTTCCTCAATCTTGGATGGTCATTTCTTGAGTTTTTCACATTTAGATTCTTGTGATGGTTGTTGGTTGCTTGCAGACGAACATATTTGTAACATATGTTATTTATATTCAGTTCTCTAACACTTTCCTAAGGTTTTGGCAACTGATAGCTAAACTCCTGCGCACCAAGAAAGTCATGTTTTGGGTTACTAGCTCATCTCTTTTGATGTTTTTTTTTTTATGAGTCTAGATGGGTTGGTTTTTTATTTCTATTCTTATTTTTTTTTTCTCTTGTGATTATTTCATACTTGCAATTTGATTAGGTCTTTGTTTTAATATGTGTAATTATCTTTTTTATTACATTGGATTTAAATTAGGCTCTCCCTTTAATTTTTCAAAAAAATAAAATTTCAATGTCACATCAAAAATATCATAATCATTGACTTTTTAAAAGTGACATGCACCTTTTTTAGAATGGGAAAAGTGTGATTTTTTTGTAAAAATCAAACTTCTCATACTTGGAATGTAAATTCAGAAGAAATGTTGTTATGCATGTAAATTTCCCTATATTAAACAATAATAATAATAACTTATAAAATTGAGAAAAGCAAAAGAAAAGGTGACTCGTTGATCGAGATGGTCCACATCTACGTGTGCGTGAGGTCTGAAAACGAAGACAGCACGCGCTCTGCTGGTGGTGGCGTCAATCCCCAGTGGCGCTGAGATGCCGGCCACGAAGAGCGGAGGAGTTGAGTAGTTTCATAATGAGAGCGATAGTCGAGAGTAGGCGTTAGGAAGGTATGGAGGAATTATGGCTTCATTATAAATATGTCACGCTGTCGCCGTGCTTGTAATTTTAAAGCAGCTTGGATGAAGCATGAATGGCCGGCCGGGGGCGACGATGCGTCGCCGTTACCTGAATTCCAGGTGATCCGCTCAAACTTGAAGCTTTGTTGATCTTCCGTTGATAATAATTTAGAAATACTGTATTCTCAAAGAAAAAAAAATTACGTTTTTGGGATTTCAAGGAGATAAGCTGGTTTAAAAGTGCTCCCTGAAAAAGCTATTTGTCTTTTGCTTTTTGAAAAGGGGCTAAAATGGAGCTTTCAGTGAGATGAAGCTAAAACTCGGTTTAAGCACTATTCAAACGGGTATTAAAATTAAAATTGCTCAGAAAACTAAAAAAGCTCTCAAGCAAACAAAGTCTCGTCGTTCGGTAACTTATTGAATTTATGGTTTTGGATATCTATTTATTTAGCCTAAGGGGTGTTTGGCAACGGATTAGATTTATTTCAGGTAAGATTTGGTAAATTCTGAGTTGTTAAATCCTGAAAAGTATTTGGTAACAGATTTATTAAATCTTGCTAAATTCAGAAAGATGTTTGGTTAGTTATTTAAGGATTTAAGTCTGTTATGATTAAATACTAATATTTTAAGAAAATATAAAAATAAATAAATAAGAAATATAATATTAAAATAAAGAATACATCATTTAAGAATATATCATGCTCATTACAAAATATCGTATAACATCCAAAACTTAAAAGGGATATTATCCAAAAATGAAAGAAGATGATGACAATAGGAAGCAGGTACAAAGAAAAGCAAAGAAGCATTGTTCATAACAATATACATGAATTACTCTGAGATGATAAGTGTGGTTGCCTCAAAAGTTCGAGATCATCTTGAAATGTCACATCACCATAGAAAATATAGAGATAAATGATCATCATCTGCGCTGATCTATAATTAAGCCCTCCTAAAAGCATTTCATTGTGAAGATGAATTTGGTCATGTCCGGATAAAATCCTCACTGAAGTCTGGATCGAATGCGACCTTACATCGATCTATGTCAGATAAGACATTAGGAGGTAGCAAAGGGAATCAAGCTGACAAGAATCTTCAAGTCAAAGGAAAACATTCGGTGAAAGAAAGTGAGATTACTCAAAGACCACATTCCATAGAAAGAGTTGGTGATAGTTTGAAGAAGAAGTTGTCAGCAAAGATTCTTCATGAAGATCACATTCCAGTGCTTCTCAACAGAAATTTACTCAAAGACCAGATTATATTGATCGCATCATTGCAGCTAGATTCCATAAAAGCGATCGTAGCGGAAAGAAACGGCGGTGAAGAATGAACTTACAGTAATCCAGAGATACGCGATGATACCGGATGCTAGCGAAGAAGAGTGGCCGGAACGTCTGTTGCGGCAGCAGCGATCGAGGGAGTTGAGATGAGCAATTCCCGCACCATGAGTTCCGTTCAAATCCGTTAAATCCGCGAATTAGCGGATTTAACAAATCGGATTTATGCGTCTTCTGATTTACCCGGTTCTGCGTCGAGGATTTACTAAATCCTCCGATGATGTTTGATAGGATTTACGGGATTTAGCGAGCTAAATCCTTAATAAATCAGTTGCCAAACACCCCCTAAATTTTCGTTAAAAATACTCTCTTACGTTTAACTAAATGAATCGATATGAATAGCTTACTTTGTTGAAACTATCTAATATTTATTTTTGTATCAACATTGCTGTAGGAGTACAGTTCTTTTATGCTTGTTGACATGTAAAAGTTAGTATAATTTTCACTTTATATTTTTGAATAAAACTTGATGTGATTTCTAAATTCTGAGCAGTTAAAATTTTCAAATTAGATAATTTCTTAATAAACTTCAAAATCATATAAACTTTTAATAAACTTATAATCAGAGCAATTATCTCAGTATGATGAAGCCAATGATATATACCACAAATATAAATCTATAGTTTATTTCAACATTAAATGTGCAATATTAGCATAAATCTATAGTTTATTTCATACATTTATAATATTTTTATTAGCTTTTCATTTTATGTTTGAGAACTATTATTTTATTTAGATCCATGTAAAATCCAAAGCTCATAAAATGTTTAAACCCATGCTTCTTTCATGGTGCAAGCACTTATTAAGTTTGCAAATGTAGTTAATTTATGTATATAATTCATGAAATTACTTATATGTATGTTTTAATTCAAATTAATTTGTTTATTTAATTTTATATTTATTATTTTATTGATTATATGAAGGGTATAAATTATAGTAAGTTTAAATTAAATTTTTAATGGCTATCACAAAATCCTATATAGTAAGGTAAAATAATTTTAAGAGAAGGGCATAACTTCTTTACTATATATCTTCACAAACTTTTAAAAGTTTAGAAGGAGATCTTTATGAATTGGGTTTAGGGTTATTTTTTCATAAACAATTTGAGGCATTTTGAATCTCTTAAAATTTTATTTAATTTAAATTATATATAAAAATATTAGGACACTTAAAGAATTTACGCACTTAAAGTTTCTTATCTCATTGTCGAAAAGTTTAAATCCATTATTTTTTGGTAAATTAGAAATAGAAAGTTTATATTTTTTGTGTTATTTTAATTCTTAATTAATAAAAGGTGTAAGACATCTTAATCTTAGGGTCTATTTATTATTTTAAAAATAAATTTCATAAGTAGCACATATTTTTCATGTATTTATATATCTAATAGTTAAAATTTAATATTTAAAAAACAATATTTTTTAAACATAAAAATTTAAATTTAAATTTAAAAAATAATGATGATTTTATTTTTTATATAATAATAAAGATTTCATTGTTTTTAAAGAAAATATGAAAGTATGGATAAGTAATATATAAAAATTGTATGCTATGCCCGTAAGGGTCCACAAACTTGTATGCGGTATTTGTCGCTGTTCTTTCTTGCGCGCGAGGGTTCTCTTCTCCCCGAACACCGCGGAAGAAGCTGCCACCCCGGATTTCTTTTCAATCGGAGATCGGACGATGGGCGAGTACTCTTTCTCTCTCACCACCTTCAGGTGCGTATCTTTACATTTTGCTCGGCCCTCTTCTCTTCTTTCCTCGCCGCCGCCCATCATTTTTTCTTTTGCATCTTACCTCTTTCTTCTTCTTTTTCAGTCCTTCAGGGAAGCTCGTACAAATAGAGCACGCTCTGATGGCCGTGGGATCTGGTCAGACCTCTCTAGGCATCAAAGGTACCACTTTACTTTCCTGATTACTTTACTCCGTATTGTTTCTCGATCACAAATTCGTTCCTTTTTGAGGGGGAGTTTTTAATTAGGACCCTATGCTCTTGTTATTAGTATCTGGAAACATAGATCAGCATTGAAGAATAAAAATGTTATTAGTATCACATTCTAGCAACATAACAAGAAATGCCAAAGTGAAGAGAGTAGCATATATACCAGTTTACAATACATACTAACAATCATGCCAAACAAAAGAATCTAGCATGCTTAATTTTCTTCTCAATTCTCAAAATTTTTCTTCTTCTAATAGTTTGTAAATTTCCTTTATCTGTATAATCTCTAATAAAATGATGTTTACTCTTAATTTGTTTGGCTCGTGAATAATAATTTTTATTTTTAGTTAGGCTAATAAGTTTATGTTAATCAAAGCAATTTGTACAACATAGCTACTTGCATCAACATACTTGGCATCTATAGTGAAAAAAACTATAGAAATCATCTAATAGGATCAGGACATGAGTGAAATCAACAGTAGAATAACCATTTAATTCATAATACAATGTCTTTTTGGATACTATGAACCTAATTTAGATGTGTTTATTAAATAATAAAATATACACATTACCACAATTAATTGAGATATCTTGGAATTTTTCTAAAAATGGACACATAAACAAACAATAAACATAATATTAGGATTGTTTTTAATAATATATACAAGTAAACCTATCATAGGTTTTTTTTTAATTCATCAAAATTTGATCCAGTAGTTTGGCTCATTTGAGTCTTACTAGATTTGGATCTTTTCCTATTAAACTTTTCAAATTATTCATTGGTTTATTTTGCTTGACAGATGAATGTGTCATCTTTTATATGCCTGAACTGAAATACTAATAAAAGTTGAGTTTCCCATTATGCTTGCTTCAAACTTTGTTGCTCAGAAGTTGATGAGAACTCATAAGACAAGGACTCAATTTTACTTCCAAACAAATTATCATTTTCATAAATCTAAGAAAACATTTTAGCATCTCCTAGTTTCTTGTATCTATTCTATCTTTACTAAACTCATTATTAAGTGTGTACTCAATATATTTTTTTCATGCTCTAATGGGGTGTTTCTGTTTAATACAAATCTTTCTTCAATATATAATCATGATATGGAAAATCAACATTTTCAAATATTAGGGGTTTTTCTATTAAGTCATTTTGGCTACTACACTCATTTAATAATGCATTTTTGCTATCCATTTGAAAGGGTTTAAAGTTATTATGGTATGCATATGTAAGGATTGATGTAATGTCTTGCTATTCTTACTCTGAGGAGAAAAGATTAAACAAAGTCTACCCCTTTTACTTGTGAATGCCTTTGTGTACCTAATATTACCTTATTTCTAAGAATGCATTCTAGGTTCTCTAGCATTTTCCTAAATATCTATTTAATTTTGATTATATTATGATATTTGGATAGATGGAGTAATTTACAAACATTGTTTCTAGAAAATTTCTTGCATCGTAATATTCTAGAATTCATCTTTCAAAGCTTCATCAATATTCTTAGGTTTTATCTCAAAAGTATAATTTGAGTGATCTTCTCGTCTTTAGATGTCTTTTAGTTCAAACATACTAGGATGGACCATCTATAATTAAGTCATCAGATGACTCATTGTATATTTCTATTCTTTAAATAAAGAGTTATCTCTCTTCTCTTTAAAACTAATTTCTTTAGTTAATTTTATATATTCATGAGTTTTATGAATTTTTTTAAAAACTTAATATGTACAGATTCTTCTGTAATCATTTTCTCATTTAAACAGTTCTATAAGCTCAACTAGTATTTGAGCATCCAATAAATATACCATCATGAAATTTTCTTTCAAATCTTCCTAATTGCTCTTTTGCACTATTTAGAGACATAAATGCTAAGAACATGCAAATGACCAACATTGGGTTTCCTTTCTTGATATATTTCATATGGTTGCTTCCTTGGAATTTGCTTCAGATTTATTCTATTGATCACATAACAATCATGATTGCAAGGCTGTTAGCATATTCACAGATGAGGATCTTATCTTTGAAAAACCTATTTATCCAATTCTTTTAGAAATCAGAAGGGATGATTTCTAATAAAGTAGATTTGTGTACGGAGTGTTATTTGATGTTGCTTAAAGATAAGTTGTGTTATGTGGATTGGTGGTTAAGCCGAACAACAACTTGAGCCTTTGATGCCAATTGAAGGGTATGTCACATTAGGCTTTCAAATAAACAAAATAATTATAAAACTTAAATTATATATGAGTAAATAAAAGCAAGTGCAAGTAGATAGTACACAATAAATTTTTAGGTGGTCCAGCTTCATCTGGCTTACATTTTCCTTGATCTGGAATGATTCCATTCCAAATCAAAATTCACTACTTGGACTTGTTATCACAAGCTCCAACATCTTTGCTCCTGAACTAGTGAAAAAATCATCATCCTCTAACACTCTTTTTAATAGGCTAAATCTAAGGATAATAATGCATTGTAAAAGGCTCACTAAGTTTTTCCAATCCTAGCAATAGAAAACTAAAAACTAGCTACTATTTTTGAGCAAAGAGATCTAACAAAATTTTGCAAAGAGAAGATCAAAATAAAAACTAGAAAGATTTTGTAAATAATGTGAACTTTGATTTCCTCGAAGGTTTTGGAATTTAACTTTAGAAACTTTAAAGTGGATTTAGAAAGAAAAGATCTTTGGAAGATTACAACTTAGAAGATTTTCAGCAAAATTTCATTTATTTCTTAGCTTGAGATTTAAGTGTATTTATAAACATGAATTATTTCAAAAATACTAAGCAAAAAGCTTAGAAATCATGTATCTTTTTCAAATTTTTAAAAAAGTGCTAGAAAATAGTTCTTTTAGCATGCAAGGTATTGTTATTATGCCAATTGGGTCACATTAGCCTGGCATGAGCACGCCAGAGTGACTATTATTCTTTGTGGCATGTGAGTATGAGCAGCTGTTAATGCCAATTTTGCAATTCATTTGACCTTTTTATAGGCATCATAACTTAATTGAGTATAACAAATGCATATAATATATTTTATATGATTTGTATGCAAAAATTGATAGAAGTAAAAATTAAAATCTAATTTTGATATTATAAAAGATTTATGGGCTCAAGAGGTCACTAATAGACTATCATTATAGGTTTCCATCATGTAAAATTTATGTTTAGAATATTGTTAATATTTTATTTTTGTATATGGACTAAAAATCATTTTGTAATAAATAACAAAATCAAAATTTCATTTCCTTTGGTGAAAATTGTAAATGTAAAGAGATTCTATGTAGATGACAATTTAATAGCTTTACAAGAGAAATAATGAATAGAGATTTGAAAACATGAAATGCATACAATAAGTTAAATATCTTGCATTCATAGATATCTAAATTGCAACTTATTTGAAGATAATCAATTACACATAAACCTACTTAGACTTTAGAGGAAGTTATCATATCACATTTGTCCAAGGAGATAACCTCTACTAGAAATTTTAACCTCCCTCTTGATCAATAAAAATACTAGAATTAGTTGCACTTTCAACCAGAGACTTATTTCAAAAACATTTAATTATTTTACATGCCTGACAATTTTTTAATCATAGAATTCTCTTAGATTTTTTGATTAAAAATTCTAATAAAATAAGAGTTGGATACATAAGTCATTGATTGAAATAGAAATCCTGTTTAGGATAAGCTGCCTGATTTGTGAAAAGGATAAATGTAAATATCTCATGTCAAGCTGTGGTACCAGTCATTGCTCTTTTATTCAAGAATCGAAAATTTGATGAAGACCTAGTCAAACAATGTAGCTCTAAACTTCAAAGCCACCACAAAGCAGGGATGTCAGGAACCAACCACTGATAATTCCAATGAAAACTGCAATTCTCAAATGGATTTTCTATCCTCAATCTTAAGTCCTGCAAAAGCATTGCCAAAGCCAACTATTCGCATAACAGATGGAGGGTTCTGCATCAGCAAGCAAATATCATTTTTAAGTCACTGAATGATGTCTTCTACCTCAAAGAGGTTTCTTGTTAATTTCTGAAGATAAAAATGATGGATGTCCTATGAAAACATTTATCCAGTGAGACACTAAATTCGAAAAGAATTTTGTTTATTAATGCATAAAAATAGTGATACAAAAGTTTCTCTAAAGCAGTTTGGTTTCATGCCCGGTAGGTCTATTGTGGATGCTTTGAGAGGTTTGATGGAGAAGTATAAAAAAAGTAAGGATGATCTACATATGATATTTATTGATTTAGAAAAACATATGATAAAGTTCCAAGAGAAGTGCTTTGGAGAGTTTTATAAAAGAAATGAATTAATATTGGTTATAGCCAAGTCATTAAGGATATGTATGCTAGAGTTGTTATTTATGTTCAAACACAAGGAGGATTGACAAAATATTTTCCTATATCAGTTGGATTACATCAAGGATTAGCTTTAAGCTCATCTTTTTGCTTTTGTTTCTAGACATTTATAGGAGGACGTACCTTAGTGTATGCTTTTTGATGATGACATTCTTCTTGATGATAAGATTAGAGAGGGAGTTAAATAGAAACTTGAATTATGATGGTCAACATTAGAGTCTAAAGGTTTTCGTTTAAGTAGATCTAGAATTTAATATATGAAGTGTAATTTTAGTTGTAGAAGATCTAGCAGTGGGTGGTAACATTTGGTGCTCAAGTCATTAAAAAGAATGAACGTTTTAGATATCTTGGGTATGTTGTTCAAACTAATGGTGGAGTAGACGAGGATGTTAGTAGTAGAATTCAAGTTGGATGATTGAAGTAGAGGAATGCATTTGGCCTATTATGTGTAGAAAAATTGCTTAGACTTAAGGGAATCATAAGATGGTGGTAAGACTTGCAATGGTTTATGACGTAGAATGTTGTTCGTAAAAGAGAAGCATGAAATTAAGTGTTTCAGAGATGAGGATGCTAAGGTGGATGAGTCGGTTTAGTCTTAGAGATAAGATGTGAATTGAATATATACGTGAAAAGTTTGGAGTAGCTTCAATGACAAATAAAATTAGAGATTCACCTTAGATGGTAATATAAAGCGTCGACCGTCTGATGATCTAGTTAGGAGAGTAGATATATTAGATTCCCCTTATGTTGAAAGAGATAGAGGTTGATCTAAAAAGACATGCTTAGGATGTATAAAAAATGACTTTAGTTTATTAGAATTTAATGAAAAATTGACACTCAATAGGACACACTGGAGAAGAAGGATTCATGTAGCGGACACCAAATAGGATAAAGGCTTCTTGTTACCGTAATGTATGAAAATAGTGTGAAAAATCCACAATTCTACCTTCTTTCCAAGCTTAACACAAAGTGCAAAATTTTTTATTGTAAGCAGTGTGAAACAGTTCTTCATTTAATAGAAGCACACTTAATTAATCCTTCTACCCCTTTTAAACATATATAGCTGCCATGCAAAACTCAAATGTCAATGTAATCTCATCATCTAAGAAATTTAATGCTTGAAATGTTAAAACACAGTATTAATTTAAAAATACTAAAATAATGTAATAAATTTTTATTTGTAGAGTTCCACTTGAGAAGCAATCAGGACAATGAGATAGTGTAGATATCATATACATCAAAGGAATTACATTAAGTTTGTAAAAAAGCTAACCGTCTTTTTATTAAATCTAGATAAAAACAAAGAAGCCTAAAGTGATTTGATGCACAGTTACTCAGAACATCCAATACTAATTGAAAGCTTCTGCTTGATGCTTTTTAATGCATTTCAAACAACGCCATATTGTCTTCTATTATTTTCTATCAGGATTTTATTAACTCTAAATGAGATTATTGCAGCCGCAAATGGTGTTGTTATTGCAACTGAGAAGAAGCTGCCTTCAATTTTAGTGGATGAAACATCTGTAAGCATACAATCATATCCATTTTGGATAATTGCTACCTTTTTTATTCTTCTAGTTGTGTGTTCCGAGTTTAAACTATAGTTTGAGTCAACTTGGTTTTAACTATGCCACTGAAAGAGCAAAATATTGCTACTTTTAGTTTTGTGAGTAAAGTTGATTACTAGCTTCCCATTGAATAAATTTTCTTTTGAGAAGCATGCCTATTTTTTATTTATTTTTTAACTTGCAATTGTGTTGCGAAGCTCACACCCTATTTGATTTTGATTATAATATGTTTTTTTTTTTTTAAAGTTTGCAGTGTTTGTTATTCTATCATTATTTTGTGTTTCCATAATGTAGCGTGGAAAAGTAATTTTATTAAAATTATCTTTTTTGGCTAGAATTTTAAACTGAATCACTATTTTAGATATCACAAGCAACAGCACTCAACCAAGTGACTTGGTTAAAACTACCAATCAAACATTTCCTATATCACATAATATGTGGAACCGTATTTATGAGGTCGGCCTTGTCAATTCAAACACTCAAGCACAACATTTTCCTTTGCTTTAAAATTCATCTGGCCCGGTCTAGGTGAGAAAGGTTAATGTTAGATTGAGATCCAATCATTAATGGATACCAAAATCAATATTAATGTGTTCAAATTAAATGTTCTTAGTGCTAGGCGATTTCCTAAGTGAGTGGGATTTGCTTAGATGTCACTTATAAAAGATGTATCACATCTAAATATAATTGTGATGAGAAATCTGAGAGAGTTGGCTAGAACATCATCATCAATATCTTGTGACAACTTAAACCAATTATGATTAAGTTGTTGCATGTTTGGAATATTGATAATGGGATTGCTTAAGATTAGAGGTGGGTAATATTTACTAAGATGTATAACTTTTAAATGACCTGCCGCTTGTAGGCCAAATTGCTGTATGAAATATGAGAGGGTTGGTTGGAACGACATTATCAAGTATCAATCCACTATTTAATATAATTGTGATTAAGCTATTGCATGTTTGAGAGATTAATAATGAAAATGCAGTAGGGATAGAGTTGATAAAGAGTTTAAAGATAAATATGTTAGAGTGAATGAATTCAATGTGAGGGTGAACAAAAATATGTTAATTACTGGTGATATACTATTATAAATATAGTTAGTGTTTCTGCTTTTTTAATTGTATTAGAGCTATTTTGAAAAGCCAATTGTGCTAAGAAATGGATGGAATTAATATAGATGATGATGGGGGGTTTAATTATATTGGTAAATTGAATTGATATATGGTTTCAAATTAGGTTGTTTTATGATAAGATGCATGGTGGGTATGGAAAAAAGATACAAATGCTATTGAGGATGTTTTATTTGATCTTGAAGTAGTATATGACCTTGCAATTGCAATTCTGTACTTTAATAGATGAAAACTTAATTGCTTTTAAATTTATAGCCCCAAATTACTAATCAACTTATTTTACTTAACAAGGAAAGAAAAAGTCTTTTGCAAAGATTATAAGATAATTTTAGTAGAATTTTGATCATTTAAAATTGTTTATTAAATATGGACGTATTTGTTAGGAGTTTAAAATATTCAAAATAGTTGCCCTTTGGTTGGTTGTTAGAACCTAATAGATGTATTACTAAGAATGACGAATTAGAATTTTATAGTTGACTCAAATTTTATTTGTGAAAATATGGCTGATTTTATTTGAATATATTATTGTAGAAGCTTTAAAATAGTCTAAAAATAAATAATCTCTAAGTCAAGAGATTTAGTGAAGTGAGGAAGTATGAAAGGTTATAAACTAAACAAATTTGATTTTAATGAGTGTTAAAAAGCAAATATTATTTTGATTTGCAATAATCATAAGGATTCTAGAAATTTTGCAATGAGGGTAGCGACCTAGCCAAAAACTACACCTTTAATGATTTTATATAATAGGGTTGTTACATAAAAGAAAGAAATTGAGTTGTATATAGTAGCTTATGACATGAAATGTCAATATGAGATTTCGATTATGTTCTATATAAGGGTGTAAACAAGTTGAGTTGAGCTCAAGTCTCCTCTAGCTTGAGCTTGAGTTTTTTGAATTTGAGCTTGAGTTTTTTGAATTTGAACTTGAGTTTTAGTTAACGAATTTGAGTCGGATTACGAGTCAGCTTATGTAGTATATAAGAGATAAAATAATTTTGATTTAAGTAATTTTTATGATAAAATTATAAAAATAATGAAAAATTAGAAGAAAAATAATAAGAAACTAATTGATATAAGAAAATGAAAAATAATCTTTAAAATTTTTAATAATTTTATGCTTAAATTATTGAATTATAATATATTTTAAGTGCATTTTGTATTGATATTTTTTAAACTAGTCATTTTGTGAGCTAACAAGTTGAGTCAGATTGACTTGTTTAAGTTGAATCAATGAAATCTTTTTAAAATAAGTGAAAAGTTAGAATAGTAGAATTAATATTTAGAAGATAATGAGTTATGATGGGTAGAAGACAAGCAGATACATATATATATATATATATTATGTTTAATAATTGCATATATATATAACTAGGTTTAAGAACCTTAGATCTATTTATATAACTTTTAGAGTAAAGAATGAGTGGTTAAAATGGATACGTGCTTTAGGATTATTAAATGATACAATAATATTATTGAGGTTTAAAGGTAAATTTTGTAGAAATGCAATTAGGTTACATATAGTGTATAGATTTTGTTAATGGTCAATAAAGAAATAGTTGATAATTTAATTAAACATGATGATGTATCTTGAATTAATTCATTTCATTTCTTTAGATGGCAAAAGTCAAGAAAATCCCCAATCTCATGGTATTTATCTCAAGGAAGATAAATTTGGGAAACTAAGAAAATTAAAATATTTTCTTATTAAAAAATGAAGTAAAACTCAAAAATATCCAAATGCCTTGATCTTCTTTGAACCTTTTTTTTTAACATGATTGAGGAAAGAATGCAATCTCAAGAATAAAAAAATGTCTAATATACAAAAACTAAATAAGGCCAAAGAAATTGATAAGAAAATTGGAACAAAACAAGGAGATGTAGAATAATACCTCTCTTACAGCTATGTGATGAGCATAATTTTTTTTATTATAAACAAATTTTATTCCTATCGCTCATCCTCACAATGAACTTGACTTGAAAATGTATTGCCATCCTACTACATACTCCGTATACATGATCATGCCTGCTCCATTCTCCCTTTTTGCTTTGACTACTATGTCTTTTCTATCATTGTGACATTGACATCATTTCTTTCATTGTTCAAATTCCTTGATCACTTACACATGATATCACCACTTACCCATCCTCATTGTACAACTCTAAATTCTTGTTGGTTATCACTCCACCGCTTATATG
Source organism: Cymbidium sinense (assembly GCA_021442155.1). Lineage (NCBI taxonomy): Eukaryota > Viridiplantae > Streptophyta > Magnoliopsida > Asparagales > Orchidaceae > Cymbidium > Cymbidium sinense. The sequence continues at coordinate 166,702,466 of CM038221.1, read as the reverse complement.
TGATCGTTGCTCCATTGTGCACTCCCAAATCCCCCCCTTGCGCCGAACTCTTAGAATTGCTTCTGTGTATCCTTCATGACACCATGTCTTCTCATAGGCCATTATTGAGATAATATTTTGACTCGTCATTGCCTTCATCTTCTCTTTAATAGTGGAATCATTCTCCTAAACCCTTTGTTGCCCTCTTTTTTGCAAAGATTCAAGGTATCACTATAACTATTTTTTTGTAGGTAATTGCAATTAGTTCTTGAAACTTTGAAGAAAGAGGATAAAAATGCAAGGTTTCTACATTTTCTATCTCGTGCTCTTTACCTTCTATCATCTTGTTCTAACTCTGTTTTGCTCTTAATCTATATTGTCTTGCTTCGATTCTGCCTTGCTCTCCTTGACTCTTTTAGTCTCTCTCGATTAATTTTGTCTTTGATCTTTTTTTTATAATATTTTTATCCCAAAGATCGGGTGGTGGGGATAAGTTATGTAGGAGGGGGAGTTAGGAGTGCATATTTTTTGTGCACACTTATAGCTTTTATATATATATATATATATATATATATATATAAAGGTTTTTCTTATATGGATGTTAGTTGATTTGTCTAATTTCCTCATGCATTTTTGCAATCAATTACTTTTGTTGAAATGCTTATATTTGGCCTTAATTGTTATCTGACATTCTTTTTTATTGCATTTTTTTCATTTGCTATATTATGCATCCACAATATTTATTAAAGCTCAAGAGCCTTGGTGTTTAAGGCACTTTAGTATTTAAGTGAGGTGAGAAGTCTCTTGAATGCTTTCTAGGTGATGTAGACCAACAAAATGATCGCCTTAGTAGAGTTTTAGCCACTTGTCATCCTTGTTTAAAATTGAGCAATAAAAAGCCCGCCTCAACCTTTTTTTGAAAAAATCGCAATGAGGCTTACACCTCATCAATATTTTGAGGCCCACCTCCCCTCAATTTTTGTGTGGCATACGCTTTTAAATCTATATTTAAAAAAAAATCAAATATAAGTTTTAATTACCCAAATAATAAACACAATCAATTTTAGGCTAGACATTAACCAAACACCTTTCTGTCAGGCTCTCTCTATTCCTCATGCATTGTGTTGGCCACTATTGCTATTATCATTACTTGTGATGGTCTTACTTTCATTTTGAATAATTAAAGTGGGAAACATAAATTTTTTATTTTAAACTTATTTTGAATTGTTATGTCATTAACTCTTACTTTGATATCTTATGTTATTTTGATGTTTGTATAACACTTCTAATTTCATGATCGATTTTACGATATTAATATAATTTGATATTTTATTCAATTTATTATATCTTACTATATTAGAATATTAATGTATTATATTTTAATATGTTAATAAGTTATGATATTAATATACTACTTCTTGCTTTGTACTTTGACATATGCACAATATTTCTCACTTTACATAATTTCTTAATTTTGAGGTTTATGCCTCAAAACTCCTTGAGGCTTATGTCTCGCTTCGCAAACGAAAAATGCCTTAATATCCGATTGCATTATTTTAAACATTGCCTAGCATCATAGATGAGCACCATTTTTTATCCTAATTGGTTTGCTAAAAATGCATTTTTTCATCATTTCATTGCACATATGCATGACATACATGATAAAAAGTCTAAAGTCCTTGCCTGTGTAAATCTTTGATTTTTCTCTTCATTTTTTGAGATTTGAAACCTTTTTTCATTCAACTTTCTTTTTTAGTATTACTCTTTATTCATGCAAATTTTGCAATCCAAGTACTATTTTCTCTGCCTTATTCATTAATCAGATAATTCCTTTCCATTAAACTTCTTCTGTTATTATCTCTTTTTTTACTTATTTTATTGTATCCATTTTGAATTATTTAATTTATAGTGTATTTATATGATTTTGTACTACTGGTTTATATAACATTCTGTTCTTTCAATTTGTTAATCACTTATGAATAGGAATGTATTTTCTTATTCTTATCCCAAAAAAATCTGTAAGGCTTATTATATTAAAAGAATTTTCATTTATAATAATCGTTTTCTGAATGCTAATTCTTATATGTTACCCGTTAGGATGATCTTTTCCCATGATTTTAAGATCTTTTGTTGAATCCATTGCAATACGAAATTTGCTTGTTAGGTAAACATCACAGGTATATTTTCCTCCACGTAGGTGTACATTTATTATATTTATATAAAAAAAAACAGTTTAAAAGATGAACAATTTGTTTCTCGCCTATCGCCTTTGATTATTTATGGTTTTCAATGCTTTTTGATGGTGAAGTCTCCCTCAATACGTGTGCATACTTTTTACACCTTCGGGTACAACTATGAAATTATTTCAGTTGGAGTTTTCAACTTTTTAATCTGACTCTGAAAGTTTTACTTTGTTTTCCTGGTTTAACCCACTGCAGGTCCAGAAGATTCAACTTATGACGCCTAACATTGGAGTTGTTTACAGGTATATAAAGTCACTTTTTTTTTCTGCATTCTGAAACTTTCTTTTACTGCTCATGCGAAGTTTCTTGATTTTTGCATCCTGAAAGTTTATTTCACACTTAAGGTATTTGTTGAAGCACCATATGAGCCTTTTGGATTTAGGTTTCCTTTTGCTATATTGTTGTCTGTGACCCGTAAATTCTTATTTTAAGGGTTGTTTAGGATGTCATGCTTGTCCGTCTTCTTTTATCTGTTCATTTTCTTGAAACCTTCTTGTATGAGTGCTTACATATATGGTCCAATTGAGTTTACATTGAGAATCTTAGGTTCTATTTATGACAACTATAGCTTTTGGTAGATGTAGTTATATAATTTTTGTAGTAAAAATAACTTCTTTGAAAGTTGATGTGATAATTATATTTTTTTTTTTTGAAAAATTCATACAATAGTTTTCTTCTGGCTATGCTTAATAGATTTTGTTTTTAAAAGTAAATTTCTATATCAAAAACTTCTAAAAAGTAGTAAGAAAGCAATCGCTAAACAAACACACAACAACAATTTGAAAAGTAAAGCAGTGAAAAAACCTGCTCCAAATTGACTCTTAAGCTATAATGTCTACTTCGAAGTATATGGTATGCAACATCCCAGACTTAATTTTAGGACATTCTTGAACAAGTGTAACACATTGGAACAGACAACAATTTTTGTGTTTCTTCCCCTTTAATTGACTAATCTAGAGCATAGAATAAAAAAAAAAAAAGGCAAGGATGACATTCTTATTAGTATCAGTAGAAATTCACGAATTTTACCACACATTAATTAAATGGGGAGCACACTTAAATGTACTACTTGAATAATAGAAAATGTTTAGCATTTGAAACAACTGTTAACGTATTGAACAAATATAACAATAAGGCTAGTCATATTTTAATAACTAAAAAGTTGTTTGTCTTTGAATTATGGTTGATTGGATTCTGCACCTCTATTGTTAAGAAGTTTCTAAAGAAATTATAGGAAATGGATATCTCCTTACTTTTATGCTTATGCACCAACGTCCATGAAATTGTAATAACTTTGTTCCAAGACTAGAGAATGTAACTTTTCGTTTGTGTATGCACTTTCCTTCATTTATCTTTACCCTTTAAAACATTTATTCACTTAATGTACTCTAATTAATGTCATGCTCTTTCAGTGAGTTAAAGAGGCATGGCTATTGTTCTTTCACAACCTTAGAATTTAAACCCATTTTACTTTCATTTATTGTGCTATAAAATTTTTTATTATACTTTATTTAAAATTTATTCCTTAGTGCGATGGTGATATCTACTTTGTTGTTATGCTACTCAACTTTCCAGCACCACACCACTCAAGCATGGCCCCTTAAGCCATATTATGGTCATTATCTAGGAGGTGGTGCTGCAAATATATGATGTTTGGTATGACTTTTCCATCCACATCATATGTCGCAAAATGAGCATGAACAACATAACAAATGAATCTTGAACAGGAATAATGCAAAGTTTGGTCATAGCGTTCAGAATATTTCCTTTTCTAAGGGGTAGAAGTAGAAGGCTTCTTCATTGGGACATCTTTGGTATTAAAAAATAATGCATGAAATTGTCATATCATATGTATAAATATAAATATAGATATAGATATAAATATATATACACACACATATATGAACTACTGCAATTTCATTTGGTAATGATTCAAATAACTCGTTAAACAAAAACATTATGATATCATGTTGGACAAATTGACCTACATGCCTTGTGGAAGTGTTAATGGAAACATTTTTAGTTATTAGATTCTTATGATTAAACTTTAAAAGCATTTCATGACTATTAATTAAGTAGTACGATATCATGAATGAAATGAGCGAGACATAGTTCAAGCATTTATGTTTATCACTAAAGATGCCTTAACTTAAGAAATCAAGTAAAAGATGATACACTCATTGTAACTTGCGGCGTGTTTACATAAACAATGGCCGGAGAAAGTATAACTAAAGTTGATCTCCACGAACAATCATTCATCATGTTAAAAGGGTTTGGTGAATTTTTAGGTTGAGGTGGCCATGTGGAAGAGAGAATCAATTAGTTTTTAAAAGGTTTTGGTAAATTTTTAGGTTTCAAATAGTTTTCATTGGAGGGAAACAAAGATGCTTTTGAAGTCCAAATAAATGACACCTTTACTCTTAAATGAAAAAGAGAGAGGATGACCCTTTTTATGGAGGATTGATTATGTGGTTGTCAAAAAAGATGATGTGACATGTCATATGGTGATCATATAGTTATGTGGAAACCAATATACATGCTAGTGGTCTATGAGTGCTTTAAAGGGGATAAAATTGGGTCATCTAACTCCATTGAATGAAGCTCCAAAAATAAGAAGAATAAAAGTGTAAGGTAGCTGTTATTGTTCCAAGTAATTCACGATGCTTAGGAGGAATGCCATTTTCTGACCGAGTAATGAACTAATGGGTTTGCCATTAGACATGCGAGACCTCATGCATGGGCAAAATGATAGTAGAAGCATTAATGATGAACAATTTGCATGTCAATACTATCTACAAAAGGGAGCAAAAATATTTGGGGCTTCCATATCATAGAGCAAAAACATTGAACATTGAGAAAATTCTAGCATCTATAAGAATTCTATTTCATACGCATTGTTATTAGTGTTTTTCGTAACTTTATAAACTTAAAGATTTTTTGAAGCTAACTAATCAAGAGTTCTAATTGGACAGCTCTTATGTTTAACTTTAATTAGAATTAAATCTGACTTATTTATTAAAGTATCATCAAAGTACATCAAAATCAGTATGAATTTAGGTTTTTGTGAATTTTTAGTGTAATTCATGCACACTTTGAGCAAATAAAGATGAAAAATATTTTACTTAAATGAATCTGCATGTACAGTGGGAGGTTAAGTAAAATCCTTTGAAAATAGATATCTTCTTGTTTTGAAATAGTAGATATTATCCTTGGAGTAAGATTTTTTAACATGAAATGCGATTTATTCCTTGGCACAACACCGGTTAGTCCAAGAGCAAAGTTTGTACTTAAAAGAAATAATCAAATTAAGAGATATTTCTACAAATGATTCATTTAGACCTAAGTTTTGGGGTTGGCCCAAACGTTGTCTTGCACTATGTATTATTTTTTTATAAAAAAAACTCATTAGAGTTTAGGGGACCTTTCAACTCTAGGGGTAATCATGTTATGGTGCATGATCTTCAAAGGTGTTTCGACAAATATTTTCTCATAATTATTATTTAGATGATTTTCTCTAAGGTCTTATGGCTAATGACAAATTATACTTTACTCCTTTGACTTGTCCGAACTATGAATTTGATTATTTTTATTTTGAATATGTATACTAAATAGTTGATGTATTTAGTGTTGTTTTGAACATGGTCACTATAATGAAGGTTCTAGTCATGCAAAGTATGACCATGGGATTTGACTTGAGTAATCACATTTTGACTTTTAATATTTATTATTTTAGTTATCATATTTAAAATATTAATAATTAGATTTTTTTATTTTAGTAGCTGCATCCAAAATAGTAATAACTATATTAAGAGTGTGTATTAGTTGATTTAAACCAAAAATTCAAACTAAATCAAATATATTTGGTTGATTTAGTTATGTTTATTGAAGGATGATTCATTTTTTTGGTTTGGGAGTAAGGGTATTTTTGATCATGATTAATGGTTTAATTTTAAAATAAAAAAATAGTTTAATCAAAAATTAAGATTCGGTCTTCTCTAATCAAACTAAAAATGTAGCCGACCCCACTTAGTGGGATGAAGGCTTGTTGTTGTTGGTCTTCTCTAATCAACGTTGTCATTTTTTCAAGAAAAATTTTTTGTTTCTAAAAATGTAGCCGACCCCACTTAGTGGGATGAAGGCTTGTTGTTGTTGGTCTTCTCTAATCAACGTTGTCATTTTTGCAAGAAAAATTTTGATTCCTTGTTAGATTTACGACACAGATAATTATATTTTCTTTATTTTTTGTTTCAGTTAGAAGCAAATAAACATAAATTCTTCATATTTAGATAATTTTTATTTTTATTTTTTAAGATAATACTTTAGAATGCCTTTATTTATTAGCATTCTAAATTTTGATTAAGTCAAAATTGAACTGAATAAAATGAATTATATTGCGGTTTTGTTTGGTTCGGTAATACCTATGATTAGTTAGTTTGGTTCTATTTATGACTCTTAATAAATCTATTAGTTAATAAATTCACACTCCTAAACTAGATTCATAAATTTGAGCAGGTTTTTCTTAATCAATGGACTAAAAAATAAATTTTTTTGTCAACTATAAGCCTTAGGTTAAGTTCATCTTAATACTTTTACAAGTATTACAATTCAACTTTTCAACTCTATGGGGGTTCCAATCATATTGCATAATTTCTAGGGATGCTTCCCTTATTTTTTCACTTCCTTTGTTAATGTATTCACAAGGACTAGTCCATGCAATCTTTTATTTTTACTTTTTTTTTTCTATATTATCCATGTCAACAATGACTTTGGGTGACTTTTCAAAGGATAAAATATGTGTAAAAGGAGACACATCACATTTCTTAGGTGATGGACTCTTTTTGAGTAGCTGGTGCATTGATGGGTTAACTTTATTTTTTTAAAAATTATCTAATCTTACATTAAGATTCTTAAAATTTCTTTTAGAGTAAAAAATGTGTCTTCTATATGTTCCTAAAGTTTTTGCTCAAGATAATCATTGTATGAGTAAACAATGCTTAACCTTCTAATTGAATAGTTATGTTGAGTAATCTTTACAATATTTAGGAGATACTCTTAAGACAAACGACCTGATGGATAGCAAGCAAACTTACTCATGGATCTTGAATTATAATAAGAATTTGTGACACTTTTATATGATATTGAATAAGGTTCATATCAATAATCATTGTAATATGCCATTATGATGAATAATACGAATTTTCCAAATTTCATGATTCAAAGCAAGTTTTTAGTGAATGCTCTTGGGTTTTGATGATTTAATGGCCTATATGATAGGATTGTCAAAATGTTATACTATAAAGTTGTACAACTTGTTGAGATAATAAAAATCTACTACTTAAACATTACATTTGAATGTATTATGATAAAGTGATGGCCAAAGTATAGTGACCATAATTGAAGATAGAAAATACAATCATAGAAACATTTAGAATTGAAGTATTTGGTTGTTTGATTCTAAAAATGCAATGATATCTAAAATCAAATTTATTTGCTTTTTTTTTTTTTTTTTAATTTTGATTAAGATCTAAATGTTTTTACATAATTTCAATAACAAAATAACAAACAACAAACTTGAACAACAATAACAAGTTAACAACATATATAGATTTTTTTGTAGGAAACATGAAATTGTTGATCTTTTTATCAAATGAGGTTGGATCAACTTGAATTTTTTTGGAGTAGCTAAACAAGGTGGTAAGATCACACCCAAAAATTTTTAAGTGGATCAGAGGGTTTTGATAATTTTATAAAATATAGAACTACAATAATATTATATAATATGGTGCAGGAAATAATACACAACAAATATCTCTTAAGGAATGCTTGCTATGTATGGTGAAAGAGGTAGCATGCAATGCAAAAATATGAATGAAAACACTTAATTCTTAGATGCTTTTGATTAAATTAGCTGAGTAAGTATAAACTATTGTTTAACTAGTACACTAACACCAAAAAAGAGATGATAAGATGATTATCTAACTTATGGTTAATAACTGAAGTCAATCGCCATATGTGGTTCTTTGTCATGTCTATTTCTTTTCTTAGAAGTCCTATATGGGCTTTTAATTCACTCTCAAGTATTTCTTCCCTTGGTGGTCGTATGTACACAAAATCGAGTAGTGAACTTAAGCAAAACAAGCTTTCATTTAAGTACCATCGTACCGTGGTAATACAGGAAAATATAAACCATTGTTCTGTAGACTAGGGCAATAGGTAGCCTAAAATCCAAAATGAGGAGTGAGTGATGTTAATGGCATTGGGATGGAAGCAGGAAAAGATTTTGGTGAATTTTCAAAGTTCTCCAATGATTTTCAATTGAGAACAACAAAAGAAAGATGGTTTCAAAGGCTAAATGAGTGTGTTTTGCTTTTAAAAAGAGAGGGAAAAGGTAGGTGCATTTTTTCTATGGAGGAGGGTGATGTAGTAGCCAAATTGGTGATGTGGTGGGCAACACATGTAGTGGTTGTTCATTGGGCGGTTGGTGCGGGGGGGTAGGTGGGGGTCATTGGGATTGCCTAAGGCAAAGAAATGGCTAGCCTAGCTCAAAGTCAATATTCGTATTACTATTCTACATGATATACCACAACATAAGGGCCAACATAGAAATAAATCTATGACTCAATGGCTCAAAAGTCCAATATGAATTGAAGAAGATTCAACAAAATGAAAATATATAGTTAAAAGTACATTTAGACTAATTACACGAGATCTACACTTTGTGAAACACTGAACACACAAAAATTTGTCTTGCCTAATATGATAATTTGGTATACTGGGTAACTAGTGCTCTTGCATTCTATAGATGATTTACACAGTTCACAGAATGTGGTGATTGACTAGAATGAAGAAGCAGCCACATGATTTGCGTTAGTTTTTCCTGCCAGCGTGTGCAGTCCAAAATTTTGTATATGAAACCTTTGTGTGATGTGAAAGAAAGATATCCGTCTAAGTTGTATCTTTCTTGCAATGCGCTTTACCCAGGTCATGTTCTTATATATTGGGATTCATTGACAACTCCAATCAAATAGTAATTGATTATTATGATAGTTTGAGAGAGAAAGATGACGTGCAATAGTTTCCTTATAAGTGTTACGGCTGTACCTCGTTGGATTAATTCTGCAGTTTTAGCATTGTGATTTCCATAATCAAGTTCAGTTGCTAACTTGTCATGTCATTTTAGTAGATGATAACATGTTTGTTCTGTCATAGTGACATGCTTCTGCACTACATGAATGTTTTTTGCTATTTTTGCTGACTGGTTTCTCGTAGAAAGATTTTTTTTTGTGTTGATGTTATATTTTCTTAATACATTGACTACTGTCAGCAAAGTGAATACTTGCTTTTTATCTTAGTAGTTTCTTTTATATTGTAGCGGAATGGGCCCAGATTCTCGTGTCTTGGTGAGAAAAAGCCGAAAACAGGCACAACAGTATTACAGACTATACAAAGTATTTGATTTACTTCCCTTTTTTCTTTACTTTTTGTATTACATAAAGCTTTTTGTAGTATTTTTTAGTTGTTTCATCCATTCCGTGGTCAATCACATGAAATTTTCTAAATCAAATCACATTAAAATAGTCATGTATATTATTATGTTAAATGAGCAATATATGAGTTAATTGGGCCATAATGATCTAAAAACTTGCATGATCCAAATAATAAATAGGTTAGACCTGTTGGGTTTTAACCTATATATTAAAAAGTCTGCTTAGGGTCATGTTGATTTAGGTTGGCCCTACTTTGCGTCAGACTTGCATTGACACTCCTACTTTTCATGTCCATATTTTAGTGTATTTTTAAAGAACACATTCATGTTTATGTAATAGTTTATATAGGTTCTTTTATTTGTCAACTCACTGAAAATGGATGTTTTTTGTTAATATTCTTGACTCTATCATGATAGCTGAGGTTTACCTGGTAATGTAGAACAACATTCGTTGTATGTAACAGTTCTTTTGATGCTGCTATTGTTACAATCCACTTCCTACTACTCTACTGTTCACTGGCATTTTTTCCTCTAGTGTTCCCTGCGTTCTTGTCAGTTCTTGTACAGCCCATTGCTCTCATTATTTATTGCTTTTCTGATTCTCGTTTTTGCTTCCCGCAACTCTTCCGTGTTGTTTTTCTGGTTCTTGTTTTCCATTAACCACACTTCAATATTCTCTTGCTATTCCCACCTATGCTCTGGCTATTCCCATTTTTTGCTTCTTTTACTCACTCTTGTTGCCTGTTGCCAACTATTTCTAGTGCGTTGCCTTTGTTGCCTTTGTTGCCTGTGTTGCCAATCGTTCCTGTTTCTCTCCCAGGGTTCGTCGATCTTTGGTTTTATTGGGTCTTTTTCTAGCTCTATTTTCTTTTCTTATTTGGCATATCTTGAAGTGATTTGGTAGTTGGACTACAGAAATCAAGAATTGAAATTTTTATGAAAGGCTAGAATTCATGAAAGATGAATTGATACTTGCCATGTCTGATTAGATTTTTATAGATTTTGAGGTTTTATTTTTGATGAACTTTAAATAGCTAGGGCCCTTGAGTCATGTAGAAATGGTTGGGTATTAAGTATGAACATAAATTAGTAGTTTTGCCCGATTTTGTTGTGTGTTGTTGGATGTATATTTTTGAGTTCTTCATAAGGGCGAATAACTACTTATGAGGGCAAGTGACTATACAGGCATTTAGCTCATTTCCACGGCAGGCCAAACCAATAGCCCATAACAAATAGACACTTCAGTATAATTTGGCAGTTTTTATGCAATTCATTTTTTAAGTAGGCTGTAAAAGCACAATTCGGGTTTTATGTTAAACCAGTTGCAGTCTACCTTAAGTTTTATTGCAGTGTTTCTTGTTGGAATCATTCTAGTGATCCTATGATAAGCAATATATTTTCCTGCTAATATGGATGCTGTTATGTCCATTGTGGTGCTCATATGCCCAGGCCAATGCTTTTTTGTATGTTATCATTAGAACCTTAGAGATTTGGTTAACAAAATTCTCTAGTCATTGTGATCATAAATCTGATATTTTGGTTGTAGGAGGCAATTCCAGTCACACAACTAGTCAGGGAAACAGCTACTGTCATGCAGGAATTCACTCAATCTGGGTATGAATAGCTTCATTTGGTCGTTTTCTCATACTGTCTTACTGATTTCTCATTTAATAAAAGCTTGACTCGGCAAACCAAGAAAGATTCATCTTATGGATGTTTTGGAGATAGGTTGTGATGTAGACATAATGAATAACATTATGCTACTCCCTGAAATTTCTAGAAATATTCACAAATGTAAGTAGCCTTACAAACATTTTTTTGTGATGTCAGTTGTTGCAAAAACATCTTATCATAATATCCTCAAAGCTACTTTTTCTAGTCAAAATATTGTGAATAAATCTTTATAATAAAAAAGATCCATATGCGTTTTGTCTAATTGTAACTAATGGGATCAAGACAGTTCAATATGGTCCCAAATTATACACGCTTTGGAATCAGGCTGAATTAAATTGAATGCAAAAATCTCAGTTTGAAACAAAACTATCTAATAAAGAAACTAAATTGATCGGATTGGTTTGATTTCAAGTTGGTCCTATGATTCATAGTTTTCTTTCAAAGTCCATAATATAAACAGTATATCTAAAGATGTATTCTTATTGAGCCCATTATAATACATATTAGTAGGGGTGTAAGATGGTCAAGTGCATTCGTAAGCTAGCTTCTGCTTGGCTTGATAAATGGATCGTGAGTTTTGTTTGATGAGCCAACGGGCTAAGTTTGAGCTAGCTCCAACTCGAATTTTTAGCTTGCGAGTCGACTTATTTAAAAAATATTTATATAAAATATACTTAAAATATATTAGGATTCAATTATTTAAGTATAAAGTTATTTAAAATATTAAAAAATGATCTCTCATTTTTTATATCAAGATTATTTTTCTTCTAATTTCTCATTCTTTTTATAATTTTATTGTAACAATTATTGGAATCATGATTATTTTATTTTTTTCAGACTAAATGTGTTGGCTCGTGAGTTGATGTAACATGTAGAATAAAGCTTGAGCTCAAACTTAATTAATTAATCTCAAGCCAAGGATCACTTGAACTCGACTTGACTTATTTACACCCTTAGGACATGGAAGTAGTTGTTTTTGTTATAAGACAAGTTGGTGACAAACCTTTGCTAGGACTAAGAAGTTAAGGTAATGTTATGTGAGCTCGAGTTGTGCTGTTATAGTCATGACCTGGCCAAGGAGCTCGAGTACCTTGGGAACGGATAATCAAATGAACATGTAAAATATTTTTACATTTTCATTAATGAAAACTATCCCATTAAAATTTGTCATATTAAATTTGTAAAACAATTATAGTTCGCTATATACTTAAATTTTAATATATTATATAGTTATATATAGTACTTAGTACCAAAAGCAAATCTTCTGTTGTACACGTACTCCCATTTGTTATCCATTTATGATATTATAGATTTTTATGAGAAATAATCAACTAAACAATGAGTTAAAAAATTTAGTGGTAATTATATATTTAAATTATAGTAATTTAAGAATTAAGAAATATTATGTGACTTTCTATTATTAAATCAATATCATGTATTTATTATGCAATAGTAGAAAAATGCATTAAAGGAGAAGAATCATTGCTATTTATTTATTTTTTTGTATTTTAACTTTTCTTACTTTATAATACACTTATCACAGGAGTGATCATCTAAATCTTTATTCGTAAGACACATCATCTCATAATCTTTTCAAAATCTCTCTGAAGGGAAGGTATTATTAAAATGGCGACAATCTTTTCCATTCTTGTTTTCATGCACAAGTACCTTATGTCCTCAATCAATGTCACAAGAGGGTGAACTCCATTAGTTAACTTACACAATTAATTATTTTATAACATAATCATTATCATGGCTTTTATCGTGCTTTTTAATACCATCTTGAGTTTATCATTAAGGGGATTAATTAAGACTCAATCAGAAAATATTCATTACATTAATATAGAGAGTTCTTAGCTGGGAAAAGAAAATCATTTTGTAATAGCAGTTTATGTCAAATAATAACATTCTTAATGCGTATATATAATCATTCGATTATTCACATATCACACAAAATAGTCATCGTATTTTGATCTTGAGGAAAGAAGATAATTATTATAAAGTAGAAAAATATAATACTTACCTTTAAGGAAGCTTAATTATTTTTCTCAAAATCAAGTTTTTCTCGTCATGAAAACTTATAATTACATACAAATATCATCATTATCAATATCGTTGTCCTCATAAATATTATTATTACTATTATCACTATCATTATTTTTATTATAATCATATTGATAATATTATTATTATTATCATTCTTATTTTTTATAATAATTATTATATTCTTCTTATTATTACTATTATTATGATATTTTATTCTTATTTACTATTATTTTTTTATTACTATATAATTTACTATTAGGATATCATTATTATGATGATGATGATGATGATTACTGATAATAGATTATTATTGTTAACATTAATTAATACTTATGTTAATGTTATTATTATTTTATTTTTATGATAATATTATATTATTATTTATTTATTTTACATATATATTATTATGATTTATTTTAATATATTTATATTATTATTATTATTATTGTATTATTACTATATTATTTACTAATGTTATCATTATTTAATTATTACACTATTACATATTTTATAATTCTTTATTATTTTATTATTATTACTTATAATATTATACATATATACATGCATGCATGCATGCATAGTGCGCAACTCCCACTTGAAATATGTGATGCTGCTCACATGCACGTCTCTATTTTTTGCACTTAGCTCCTATGCACACAATGATTTGGCATTAGGCTCGAGCTTGAGCCTTGTTTTGTGCGCAATTCTCACTTAAAACACGTGAAGCTGCTTGCTTGCACAACTCTGTTTTTTGCACTAAGCTTCTATGTGCACAAGATGCTTTTGCTCTCAGCTTTTCTTGCCTTAGCTCTTACTCGGCTTGACCCAGTATGCTGCCTTTCTCTCTCCTTTAGTTTCTTTTGTATGCTTCCTTCCCCTCAGTCTCTCGTGCTTATATAGCAAGGATGGTTGGTTAGTGTTTAATTTGAGATGTGACATCTATTTCAATATATGTCATGATCCATACTAAGGCTGTTGTCGGCCTTATCCGTGCTTGAATTTTTTTTTTTCATCAGATTATTACATGGTGCGAGCTGTGGTAACAAAATAGAGCCCTTATTTGAAAAACATAATATTATAACCAATTAATGATATGAGTACAACACGACAAAGAATTTTTTAGCGAAAAGTAAAAAAATACTAAGTAAAATTAAAATAGCATGATGGAATAGGATGAAGAGTAGTTTAGCATATAATGAAAGTTACAAAGACTCTCTTTCGTAACACTTTGTTTGAAATATTGTGAATCTTGAGGAATATTGAAAATTTTGTATATTGTTACCCTACTTGACAATGGGATTTGAAAACTTCTATCCATTAGAGCTTCAATTCCATTAGAATCATTAGGCTACTCTGAATCATGGACATTGATGTCTTCATTAATAGGAAGAGGATTATATGCTAATAAAATAGGAGGATTGGGTTCAATGATCATAATTGCAAATGATGTGATGACCATCCCTAGGGTTAATAGGAGTAGGCATAGGAGTCTCTGGTTTATTGGAAGGTCTAAAGTTGGATTTAAATTTTGAATGTAAACTTGATCTGGAGTGCAAGTTGTAACCATTATTTTTGAAGGTAGGGTTTAATTATTTGAATGTTGCCCTTATGCCTGGTACTTTAATTTCCTTAATTTCAAATGTGTCTTAAAAGAAAAAGGATCAAAATTCTCCCACAACTATCTATGAAAGATTAAGGTTGTCCCAGACTATTTAAAAGATCAATTTAGTCTCTTAACTATTTAAAAATGGATCAAATCAATCCACCATTCAAACTACCGAAAATTTAGAGTTTGGATGTTAAAAATGGAGGTGTTTTTGGAATAAATATTTTTTCTTGATTTTTTAAGTATAATTTATTTGTGTTCTTCTACTTTTAAATTATACATCTCATGTAACTTTAATTTTGAATCCTATGCATTCTTCTATTTTTTTTAACTTCATAAAAAATATTGATGAAAAAATTATAAAAAATAATGTTTAATTTTTTTTTAAATAATTTAATAACATCAATATAATGGTTTTACAATTTTAACACTCTGCAAAATAAAATTTATTGTATTTCATTACATTAATATCAAAATAAAAAAATAAAATTAATCAAAATATGTATTGTAAAAATTTAAATTGCTCTGAAATTTGCATTATTGTAAGTTATGTTTGTTGAATGTGCATGTATATGCTATGCATTAGGAAATAAATTTGGAAGGAAATTCGAGCTACTTTAAAAATCAAGAAGAAATATGTTTTAATTTTTTTTAATCAGTTTGGACAATGAGATTGATTTGGTCTCTTTTTAAATAGTTAGGGGACTAAATTAGTGTTTTTAGATAATCTATAACCATTTTAGTCCTTTACAAATTGTTGAAGGACCATTTTTATATTTTTCTCAGCTTTAAAATATGTAGAGTAGTTGTGCTAAAAAAATACAATAAGAAAGTAAGAAGAGAGGTTTTTAAGGTTTACTTTCCACCAATACCCACAAGATGAGGAGCCAATCAATCTCTCATTATCAAAAGGAATATTAAAGTCTAATTTAACCATCACTTTATGTACAAACGCCTAAAGAGATAAGACTTAGTAACATCCATTTAGAATGATTTCCCAAAAATTAGTACAAAATAGTTGCTTGAAATAATGTAATTTAAGCAAAGGAAAACTAAACCAAACATGAATGATAGGTGATTCCTCGGATTGCTTCAAAAGATAATTTTATAATGATATGATGAGAGGGTTTGATAAATCTATCTAAGAAGTTGCAAATTATATGTATGTTTGATATAAATTTACAAATAATCTCTTGATTGTGGTGACCCAATGAAATATTTTTTATATTAGAAAAAAGTAGTTAACTTGGAAGATCTTTGATCTCATCTTCAGTGAAAATATATGCAAATATGTCTTGTAAAGTAGATAGTTACATAAATAAAAGGTAATTGTTGGATGAAGGTGTTTGTGAAGCCATTATCCCACACCCATCCTTCCAAACAACTTGAATGAAGGGTCTAGATTGGAAGTAGTAGGGGAAGCGTGCCTTGTGCTATGTAAGTAGGAGAAGGAGCCTTCAAGGAGATAGGCTCATTGAAGAAGGTGACAATGATGAAGTGATCAAATATGAGGTTTAGTTATAAACCTAGCGGTAAAAGATGTGGGGGAGGATGAGATTAAGACAAGAGTAGATAGAAGGAATGTGACATTGACAAGGAAAATGTTAAATTAAACAAAAATGCTAGTGACATTGATTTTGATGAAAAAATTTATGTGGTACTCAGAGTGGAGATTAATGGTTGGCAACCAAAATTGATGATGATATCATCTACAATGAAAATGATGAGCATAGACCATATGGCTAGGCCCAATATACTGATTCTTGGAGCCAATGGTGACCAAAACAAATGAGGCAATTTGGCATAGCCACCCATGAGACAGGTGCTGCAAGTGGAGACCGCTTGAAAGAGTAAAATGACGAGAAGAGAGCCTACATGGATGAGACCACAATGTGCAATTGATGCATTGACAGGAACCACCTGATGATGTTAAAGTAAACAAAGATGCTAGTGACATTGATTTTCATAAAGAAATGTATGTGATACTCACAGAGGAGATTAATGGTTGGCAACCAAAATTGATGATGACATCATCTACAATGAAAATGATGAGCATATACCATATGGCTAGGACCCATATGCTGATTCTTGGAGCCAATAGTGACCAAAAGAAATGAGGCGGTCTGACATAGCCACCATGAGACAGGTGTTGCAAGTGGAGACCGCTTAAAGGAGTAAAATGACGAGCAGAGAGCCTACATGGATGAGACCACAATGTGCAATTGATGCATGATGAGCAGACGACATAAATTAGTAGGGCACACAATGATGCATTGATGAGATTGCTTGAGCACAAGCGAGGAAGCTTTGGCCTTGTTGAGTGAGCAGTGGTGAGGATTACAAAAGACACGACAAATGTGTGATACTGCATAGAGGGCGAGAAGCTATAGGACCAAGAAAAATGATTTTGACTTTAGTATCTTCCCTTTTAGTCTAACTTTAAGTTCACATTCAGTGGGATGGGCTTGGTCTAGTTGAACCATATTTTGGTTGAGTTTGTTATTCACATAAAGTTTTAAGTTGGATGAGGTTAAGGCTTAGCTTGCATATGAGAATGGAATTTTGTAACCATTTATATGATTAAAAAGATATAGAGGTATGAATAAATTTATAATTTACTCGGTAAGAATCAAGTAGTGGTTATTGTTGACTAACATGCATGCGCCATAAGTCAAGTCGAGCTCACAAGATGAATTCGCGTGCAAATCGGAGTTGAAATGCACTATACATAGCCAAAATCGATCTAAATGACCTTCAATAATTTAACGACTTCACCATCGCGTTAAGAACGCGAAATTGATTAATATACTTCGCGAATTCGACGTCAAGATCGAAGAAGATCACGACGCGACGATGCATATCGAGGTTAGAAAGGCGACGACGCCAAATGACCTTTGTAAATTGATTGTTAGCGTTAAAACGCCAAAACTTATCAAACGACCGCTCATGCTCAATGGACGAAGTTGCGGTCGAGCGATCTGTAATTTTGAACTGAAATTAACCCGATTCGACGCCGTCTTGAATCAAACGTCCTTTGATCGCGAAACGGATTGCACCGTTGCGTCTGGAATATCAGAATGATCTAAGATCAATATATATATTGCATATATAATAATATCGGCTCAAATCCAAATTATGGCTCATTAAATACTCAAGTAAAAATTCCTATAAACATCCCATTTATATCTAACCCTAACTCCTATCACCATCAAAATACGGGAGCTTCCTCTGCTCCAAAGACGCAGCCCATCCTCCTGCACGCTGAAAATACCCCACAATCGCAGCTCTCCCAATCTTCTCCCGTAGTTTGTTCGTCCCATCTCATGAAGGACCAGACGCTGAATGACTACATCGCTGAAGTTTTGCAAATTTCATGAAAGTACTCGCTACAGTAACCCGCCTGTATCTGCCAAGAATGCTCTTCACGCTGACCAGACATGTGCAGATATCTCAAGACGCGACCTCAGGCGCCATGGCGTCAAGGTGCATCCAGATTCCCAAGTTCTCAGATGTCTCTCACAGGCCTTCCGGCGCCGTCAGATGCCCATTCCTTTTATCGCTTTTCTTGGCGTGTGGAAAAATCATCATATCTGAGTAGCATACATGCATTTCTTGGCATGGTGGGAAGGCACATTCGGTCGTGGTGTTTATCACTCATATATGCCTTGCTTGGCATGGTGATATCTTAATATACCAGACCCCCTGCGGGGATCGCAGGGATGTCAAATCGCCAAATTTTACACATGAGGCTGGAACTCAAATGAAATCAACTACAAAGCTAAAATTAGATGTTTAAACTGACATTGCAAGTGTATAAGTACTCGTACATGCCTTTCTAGGCGTGGTGGGGAAATCTGTCATATGTAGGTACTTTAGAGTCCCATACATACTTTTATTGGCATTGGTAGGCACACCCAGAGACTAAGGCCCCTACGACGATCGAGATCAGCGAAATCTTTTAACATTTGATGGAAGATCTAAGCAACTTGATATAAAGTCAACCTTCAAGCTAAAATTGTTGTTTAAACTGACATTGCAAGTGTATAAGTATCTGTACATGTCTTTCTTAGCGTGTGAGAAATCATGAGATGCGGATGCTTGACCCATATATGCTTTTCTTGGCATGGTGAGATGACACATTCGACTGTGGTGTTTACACCATTCATACATGCTTCTTTTTTTTTGATATTGCGGCAGACTCGTTGTAGCCCTATATGGGGACGGCGTCAGACTACGGCAGTTAAAATTTTACCTAAAATCTTAAACTTGCAATAAAACTCAATCAAAATAATTAACACTATTCAAATCTCCTAAATTTAAATCAATATTGAATTAAAAAACTCGCATGGGCCCCGATACTACGCTGAATGCTTAAACTTGGTGTCTGAGGATGTTGCACGGGTTGATTCCCGGTTGTGTCTCAGGACTGGGTCTGGGTTAACAAAACCTAAAAATTTAATAATAATATTATAAGAATTTCAACTTATTAAAAATATCTAGAAAATTCATCATATAACACTAGATCGATCTTATTATTAAATTAATAGAAATTGGCGAGGATCGATAGACTAAATGATCAAATAGATTTTATACCCCAATGATGGTTGTGTTGAATGGAGATTTCAACCGGAGGGGATATCACGATCAAGTTATATTCAAAATTCAAAGTCAAATCAAGATAAATTTAAATTTCAGAAGGATGTGAAGAATGCAAAAGAAATCAAATAGAAATGTCTAAATGAAAATTATCAAATTAAAAACTTAAAATAAAATTCAATTTATCCACCTTCCGCAACTGATTGTTGGAGGTGACAAATTAAGAAAACTTCCGAGGCCGTGTAAAGTCAAGTATTATGTTTACTCTCAATTAATCTCGCTAGAAGGATGTGACGCGTGTCTTACATTTGCTGGCGATATCTTACATATGATGCGGTTTATGAGTCCTTTGATCGTGGTAAATGACACCATTATATTATGGTCACAATTATAGCTCGTATGCTCCCCAACGACTCTGCTCCTTGAGATGTGAATCATATAGTGCACTTGATAGGGCAAAAAATTCTCTATAAGCTAAGGTGGACTTAAGCATGCCTGACAAACACCACAGGTTCTCTTGAGCAGCCTTGATCCATGGTTGTTGATAAAGATCAGTCAGTTAGGTTGGCGTGACTATCTCCTTTGACTAAGTAGGTAGGGGCGCGATACGAGATAATGGTATGTGATCTTGATCAGACGCATCATCGTTCCCCCCAACCATTCTCTTCAAGTTAAATGTTGATGAATTTCATAAGCTTAAATTTTAAACTCCACATGCTGCTACTATACGCTAAGTAATTAGCGACTACCGATTGTCACGAATGACCTCTTATTTTGATTCGATGAGTGTAACAAAATATGATAACTCGATTGACACAATTCACCACCAACACGTTTCAACATATGCCATTTGAACAAGCAGTGAAATTTGTATCTCATCAATCAAATCATGAACAAATTCATATATTTTGATTTTCTTAACTAATTAATTCATATCACGTAATTGGAAACATGAGAATCTTGAGTTTAAACACAAATCTGAACAATTAAAGGCATTGTTAAAATTTTATGCGTGTCAAAAGTCTTTATAATCTTCCAAAATTATCATTATAAATCAATCAAAGCCAAACTTCTATACTTTGTCATTTGTTTGAAATTATCGATATATATAAATAAAAAATAAACAAATAATCTAAAGTCGAGCAAGGCATTAGAAATAATCGTGTATGTATATTTGAAATTTGCAGGAAGGTAAAAATTTTAAAATATGCTGCAAAGTATAAGAACTGAATAGTAATCTATAAAATAGTAATGTGTAAATAATTTATAATAAAACTATTTAAACATATGATTCAGTTATTTAATGAAATCAAGTTCAATTATGTATCAAATTTTTTTCCTAGAAATATCATTTATAATTGCAGTGGGTTTTGACTTTCATAACTATCGTTCTCTAAAGCGAAGGTAAGGCGTAGGCATCTTTCTAACAGACAAATCGGTGAATTAGGCCCCAACCTCATGTCGAGTCGGAATGCTAAGATCACTATTAAAGGCTCATCTCGTTAGAATTTTTTGCTTCAGTGATTTTTATAACATAGTCTTCCTATCACAATTTCGCAGATTTCTCGTTTATCACATTACTTCATTTAACAATTGCGTATGTTAAAATATTTCATATATGCGATCATATGATATTAAAGATTATTGCGGCTTATAATCATTGTAAATCGATAATATATAATAGGTCGTAATAAGCGTTTTGTATTTGCATAAAATATATGAGGAATATCTATGTCATTCATCTGATATTAATAAAATTAATAGAATTGTAGAAACATGACATACAGTATAAAGCGAATTTAAATTAATAATTATGTTTTAAGTTAAGTGATGTGCTTTCAACGCTTCGAACATATAATTAAATAACTTTTTTTTGAATACATGAAATTCATAAATAAATTTAACGTAGTAGTGTCCCTTAAAATTCTTAAAGTTGATGTCTCCTATAATCTTTCATTATTACACCATTCAGAATTTCTTAACTAAAGCCAATATTATTTACCTGATTAAATTAGCATAATAAAGTTAACAAAATGTAATATTTTTACATAACTATACTTAATTATAATTAACAGTCATCTAATATTTTAATAATTTTAACACAAGTTTTAACCTATCTCCCCCCTTTATTAAATGTTACTATACATCCAATTAATCTTTTGTAATAAAATTATTACTATCCACTAATCTTTCCATGCATCGACTGGATTAATGGGAAGGGCTGAAAAGTGGTTGAAATTATGGGAAAATCATAAAGTAATCTACATATATATATTAAGAAGCCAACACAAATTCATTCAATTCCAATTTCAGTCTAGTAGGAAATGAGAACAAAATATAATTAATTAATTACCCAATATTAATATATTTATTTTAATACTTTTACATTCTACTTCAAATCTCTACTTTCGATAAGAACAACAAAATACTTAATTAGGGTATGTAATTGTGCTTATAATACAATTGTACAACATATAACTAGTATATTTAAATATAAATACCAATCCCATGGGAGAAAATCATACTCACTCTGACCAAAGAAATTATCCCCAACAAATTCTGAAACTCCAATCACGTATTGCATCAGGAAGGCTGCCATACAAAACCAAAAGCGGGAGAAGGAAAGCTCCTAAAGAAGAAATATCCTACAAATTCTGGGACTCCCATCGCAATAGGAGAAATGCAAAACTAAAGGAGAAGGAAATCACTAACGCGAAGAAATATCCACAACAAATTCAGGACTCCCAATCACGTATTTTCTGCATCAAGAAATGTTGTTGGCTGGAGGAAATGGAATAAGAAAAAAACAAATAAATGCATTTATTAGTCTTTCCTTTGATCCAAGCCCTACACGTGTCTATCACTTCAATCCAACCTATGCATGCCTAATAAAGTGGAGGGATTTATTACTACAGTGCATACATTAAATAATTAGGTAATTAGGTGAATAGTAAATTTAAATGAAAACTTTAATTTATAAATATTTATATGCTAGAAATTTACATATACTTATATATATAAAAATGAACTAAATTAAGTGCAGAATTTTATAAAAAAATACATATGCAAATTTTTTTTCAAGAATTTGTAAAAATATAAAAAATAGAATTTTACCTCTTCTCTTTTTAAAGTTTTTGGGTATTACAATTGTCTCCTCCTAATAAAATTTAGTTCGAAATTTCTTTAATAATCGGTCGAATAGGAAGGAAACTTACGTCTCGTCTCTTGTTCAACCTCCCAAGTAGCTTCTTTGATTGATATGCATTTAATTTTAATATAAGAAATTTGTGCTTTCTTAATCTCTTCACATCAAATTCCAAAATTTTTTCTAATGCATAAGTCATCGGTTGTATTTGAGCTTTGTATATGAAATCTTACACGAATCGTGATCCATTTTCTCAACATTGAAATGTGAAGACATTATGAATGTCTTGTTCATAAAAGCAAGCATAATGTTACCAATCCTTTCAATGATTTCAAAGGGTCATGTACTTGGGGCTTAATTTACCTCCATGACCAAATCTAATTCTTTTCATAGGTTTAAATTTCAAAATATAAATTCTCCAACTTGAAATTCTCTGTGTTTTAAGTCGTAATACTTCCGATCTGAGCAACTTTCAATATCACGATTCTCGATTTCTCTGTAGCTTGATCATCCAAGTGGACTAATAGTTGTCTCTCTGACCCAACTTCAGAGTTATACTTTCGATCATACTGCTTCATACGGGTATCGAATCTTAGATTGATAAAATTATTGTAAAGCTTCGATCGTAGGAATATGATCTTCCTACCTCAATCTAAAACACATATCAACAAATCCTCAGGACTTGAATTGTTCTTTCGATTGCCCATCACTTTGAGGATGAAAAGCGTGCCAAAGTGTAGCGTTGAGCTCTGAATTTCCATAATAAGTAAATCTGTCAAGCGAGCACTTTGGCATGAAGTAAATTTTCTTTTCATATAATCTAGATAATTTATCAACTTAGTGCTACGTTTCATAGGTAGATGAGTTGACTTAATTGATTTATCCCTCAACAGATCTTATCATGACCTTGCACGGATCTAGGAAATCCCATATAATCATCCATTTCTTTCTTCTTACCAAGTAGTATGGTAATCAATCATTGATCACTCTTGATCTTCGGCGTTTAGACATATTATTTATGTCTTTCTTCACTGGCCACCAAAATGCTTTTAAATCTTTATATATTTTGAACTACACGGATGAATAGTATATCCTCTTGATTAGCCTCGTAAAATTTATTATCTCGATCAACATCACTTGGTACCATTTATTCTTAATAACACCTCTGCATCTACGGTAAAATTACGCTTCTTAGGTTTGGATTTGTTCAATGAATTTCGATATCCACGATCAATTTTTTATACTTTGATTACAATAAAGTTGATTCTGTCAATTGATATAAATCGCGATCACTGAATCTTAACTTAGTTGTAGAGCATTTAATTTTCTAATTAACTCTGACTTTTGAGTAATAATCCGACATTTCCATGGACTTGCGACTTAATGCATCGCAGCTTTACTTCTGATCTTGAATATTTAAATCATAATCTTTAATGAACTTCGAGCAATTTTCTTTGTCTTAGATTCAATTTTTTTTGTGTAAAGATATACTTAAGACTCGATGATCGGTAAAATTTTGCATTTCACTCATACAAATAATGTCTCCAAATTTTAAAGCAAAACAAGCTAACTTCTAGATCATGAGCGGGATAATTTCTTTCATGAGGTTTTAATTGTCTCGGCGCATAAGCAATTATTTTTTTACGCATTAAAACACAATCCAAACCTTTTAAAGATGTCACTAAATATTTGGAATATCTCGGTCCACGATGG
This sequence comes from Cymbidium sinense, assembly GCA_021442155.1. Lineage (NCBI taxonomy): Eukaryota > Viridiplantae > Streptophyta > Magnoliopsida > Asparagales > Orchidaceae > Cymbidium > Cymbidium sinense. The sequence continues at coordinate 166,677,978 of CM038221.1, read as the reverse complement.
AATAAATAAAGCGTGCGGTGGTTCTTTTTTAAATTCTTGAAAATTGCTCACATTCGGTTGTCCATTGAAATCGACATCCTTTCTCATTAAATTAGATAGAGCATTGCAATATGAAAATCTCTTGACAAACTTCTTCTAAGCATAAAGCTGAACTTTGTAACATTCTTTGGTCGTGCATTCTAAAATTTCCTTTACTTTTCGAGGATCAATGAAACTCTTCATTCGCGATAATGCAATTTATCATCCAAAACTCACATTTTGAAAATTTGGCATACAATTGATTCTACAACTCTAAAATACTCGAGATGATTTGCATGCTCTTGTCGGTTTAGAATAAATCGAGAATATCATCAAAAGATGATATGGCGATCCAGAGGTTTGAAAATACGATTCATTAAATTCCATAAACTGAGGAATATTAGTTAAATCAAATGACATAACAAGAAATTCATAATGGAGATACCTGGTTCCAAAAATTATTTTAAAATATCGTCTTTAACTAACGATGATATCTGAATTCACGGAAAATATAAGCTCCTCCAGATCAAATAAATCATCAATCTGTAGTGGATACTTGTTCTTGATTGTCACTTTATTTAACTCCATGTAATCAATACGTCGCGTAGACATCCTTTTCTTAATAGTAACCGGGCACTTGCTTTGGGCTTAATAAATCCTTTGTCATCGATTCACTGCGATTTTTACAATTCTTGAGCCATGGAGATTTATATATAACAATTGTACCAGGTTGTACATCGATCCCAAATTCTACTTCTCATTTTGGTGGCAACCAGTAATTACTCGAAACATCGAAATTCAAAATGCGGAATATTTTTCAACTCAAACTCCTTATTCAACACCTAATTTGGCGAAATATAATTTCACGCTTAAATATTTACTCAATTTCTTCACTAATCGAAGAGACATTCTTATCCGAAAAAAATAAAATGATTTTTCACCAGACCTAAATTTCACTTTCCTCTTCCAACATTCAATTGTTGCAGTATTTGATCAACCAATCACCTATAATGTCAAAATGTCAATTGGTAAGATAATTAGTTAGTTGAAAATTGTTTATCTTGAATATTAATGTCGATACACATTTCATTTGTCTATTATCAGGAAAGCATCATGACATTGTCTGGTGTGAAATAAATAGTATCAGTGATAAAGCGGTGGAAAAGAATCGAAATGAGCAGCGAATCTGAATCAACATCGAACTAAATGATGAAATTTTAAGCATATCGACACTTTGATTCTTGACTACAGGTGATGCAAAACTACTTTTATTGGAGGGTTGGTTTTACACTCAGTTTCTCCTTTTCTTGAAGAAGGTTTCCCAAGCTTGTGTTTTGCTTCCAAAACTTTCTTTGTTGACTGTCGATAATTGAATGATTTTATATCCTTCTTCTCCGATGGGACATTTGCGATGTCAACCCCATCATAGCATTTTCGATCCTAAACATTGTCCAAAATGTCTCTTTCCACTTATCACAAATAGGTTTCTCTGAATTTGTTTACGTTTATTATCAAACTTAAATTTCTTGCTAGAGAAATCGACTTTCTTTCTTTTCGCTTGCTGAATCCATTGTTGTTTGGAAAAGTTCAACTCATTTTCAATTCTCTAGCCTTTAATCTCGGTGATATCGAATGGTCTTAATGCCAACTTAATTGATCTCGGCCTCGAGAAATTTATGACATTTCTCTTCGTATGCTTGATATAATGTGGAGCGTATCTAGAAAAGAAGTGAACTTCGAACTTCATCTTGCATTATAGTTTTGATCTTTGAATTAGATTAAAAAATTTGTCTTGTAAAGCAAGTCTGGCTGATGGTGGAATAAACCAATCCTTTAACACTTTGACAAATTCATCCCATTTGATCTGAGTAATAGGTATCATATTAAACCTTTCCTGTTGAGCGCACCACCACTCTCTCTACAAAAGTAGCCGTCTTCTCTTACGTTTTGAGGCAAATCATCCATCCAATTTTTTCAATTTTAAGTAGCCAATCTTATGCTTATGGGATCACGGCTCCTTGAATCTTTGGTGGCTTGAATGATTGAAATATCCTCAATCTTGATCCACTTAAAAAATTCGGTCGGGCCCACTAGTCATAGGATTTTCAATAGATGCTAACTTATCAACTACATGAAATCGGTGACTATCCGATTCATCGGATCTACCTTCACCACTTTCAGGTTGTATTTCACTCTGTTAGAATTATCTCGGCATAGTTGGTGCACTGTAGTCAGAGGGTATCTAACCTTTCGGCATTTTTTTGGAAAATTAATGTAATTAATTAGAATTATTTATTTGATACATATTTATCATTTAATATATCATGTATGCATGAAGGTAAGAATATTTGGATTCCAACCCAAAATTAATCGTCTATAATTATATGATGATCAATTCAATACTTATTCTATTAAATCATCCTTCATTGTTGCTCATTAACTTTTGCTCGATCACTTCTTTCGCCCCAAATGACCCTTATTCAGGGTTAGTCGAGGTGTAATAGAATATGATGACTTCGATTAAGCGTAGATTCCACCGCGTTGAACATATGACATTTGAACGCGTCTGTGAAATTTGTCTCATCAAATCATCACAAATAAATTCATATTTTGATTTTCTTAACTAATTAATTCATATCACTTAAGCGTGAGAATCTTGAGTTTGTCTGTAATCTAAGCATTAAAGGCATCGATGTTAAAATTTTTCATTCAAAAGCCTAATCTTTCAAATCTTACAAATCAATCAAAAGCGGCAAAACACACTTGTCTGAAATTATCGGCGTATAATATCAGCTAAAATTTAGAGACAAAAAATGTTAAAATAAGCTCAGAACAAGACATTAGAAATAATTGTGCATGTACATTTGAAATTTGCAGGAAGTTAAGAGTTGTAAAATATCTTTGCAATATAAGAATTGAATAGTAATAAAAGCATGTGTAAATAATTTATAATAAAACTATTTAAACATATGATTCAGTTATTTAATGAAATCAAGTTCAATTCTGCATCAAATTCTTTCCTTAGAAATGCCATTTATAATTGTATAGGTTTTGTCTTTCATAACATAATGGTTGTCACTCGTAAAGCTAAAGATAAAGGCGCATCTTCTCTACTCTACTTGCCACGACCGATTGGTGCGAGGCCCCAACCTCAATGTTAGAGTTGAATCTAAGATCTTATTAAAGGCATCTCGTCGACTTTTCTTTTCTGCAGATTTTTATAACATAGTCTTCTATCACTGATTCGGCATTTCTTTTTTGTTTATCACATTTCATTTAACAAATAATGCATATGTTAAAATATTTCAATATCACAGATCATATGATATTAAAGACGATTATTGCGGCTTATAATCATTGTAAATCGATATATATATAATATTCAGTAATAAGCATTTGTATTTATATAAAATATGATAAGAATATCATATGTTATTCATGATATTAATAAAATTAGTAATTGGTAGGACGATTGGCTTACACTGGTATAAAGCGAATTTAAATTAGCGATTATGTCTCACCTCGATTAATGTGATGTGCTTTCGAGCGAATAAATATAATTGAATAACTTCTTGAATACGAAATTCATAAATAAATTTAACGTAGTAGTGTCCGCTTAAACTTCATTCTTACCGAAGTTGATATCTCTTCATATAATCTTTTTAGTATTACACAAAGTGACTTCAGAACTTTAACTAATGTCAATATTGTTTACCTGATTAAATTAACATAATAAAGTTAACAAATTATAATATTTTTACATAACTATACTTAACATAAATATAATTAACATTCATCTAATATTTTAATAATTTTAATACAAATTTTATCCTATCTCCTCCCCCTTCATTAAATGTTACTATACATCCAATTAATCTTTTGTAGCAAAATTATTACTATCCACTAATCTTTCCATGCATCGATTGGATTAATGGAAAGGGCTGAAAAGTGGCTGAAATTATGGAAAAATCATAAAGTAATATATATATATATATATATATATATATAAGAAGCCAACACAAATTCTCCTATTCCAATTCACAATCTAATTTCAATCCTAATAAGAAATGATAACAGAAATATAATTAATTAATTACCCAATATTAATATATTTATTTTAATATTTTACATTCTATTCCAAATCCCTACAGCACTCGATAAATAACAACAACAAAATACTTAATTAGGGTATGGAATTGTGCTTATAATATAATTGTACATCATATAACTAGTATATTTAAATATAAATACCAATCCCATGGGAGAAATTATGTATACTCACCTAACAGCCAAAAGAAATTATCCCCCAACAATTTACGGAACTCCAATCACGTGTATTCTGCATCAAGGAAGGCTGCTGTCCCATACAAAGCCAAAAGCAGGAGAAGGAAAGCATCTAACAGCCAGAAGAAATATCCTACAACAAATTCACGGGACTCCCAATCACATGTGCATACAAAGGAGGGCTGCTGCTCCATGCAAAACCAAAAGCGGGAGAAGGAAAACACCTAACAGCCAGAAGAAATATCCTAAAGCAAATTCACGGACTCCCAATCCGCATTATTTTGAGGAAGGCTGGCCGGAGAAAATGGAATAAGAAAAAAAACAAATAAATTCATTTATTGGTCTTTCCTTTGATCCAAGCCCTACACATGTTTATCACTTTAATCCAACCTATGCATGCCTAATAAAGTGGAGGGATTTATTACTACAGTGCATGCATTAAATAATTAGGTAATTCAGTGAATAGTAAATTTAAATGGAAACTTTAATTTACAAATATTTATATGCTAGAAATTTACATATACTTATATATATAAAAATGAACTAAATTAAGTGTAGAATTTTATAAAAAAAATACATATGCAAATTTTTTTTCAAGAATTTATTAAAATATAAAAAATAGAATTTTACCTCTTCTCTTTTAAAATTTTTGGGTATTACACGACTAGCCTTAATCAAAAGTTATCTCAATATTGTGAGGGGTAATTAACTATAGGTGTTTGCGCCTATAGGAAAGCTGAAACTAGATCTAAAGTCCTCATAAAATGAGGGCGAAATCTTTGGGTAGTGTCTTATCTACTATTTCATCTGCCTTCTAAAAATTTCCCCGACACATAAATCAAACTCTCTTCATCGAGAGGTCGGTGGCGAATTTTCGGAGCCCACAGTTGCTTGAGCACAAGCGAGGAAGCTTTTTCCTTGCTCAGTGAGCATTGGTGAGGATTACGAAAGACACGACAAATGTGTGATAGTGCATAGACGGCGAGAAGCTATAGGACAAAGAAAAATGATTTGGACTTTAGTATCTTCCCTTTTAGTCTAACGTTAAGTTCACATTCAGTGGGATGGGTTTTGTCCAGCAGAACCATATTCTGGTTGAGTTTGTTATCCACATAAAGTTTTAAGCTGGATGAGGTTAAGGCTTAGCTTGCGTATGAGAATGGAATTTTGTAACCATTTATGCTATGATTAAAAAGATATAGAGGGTTTGAATGGCCTATATAATTTACTTGTCGTTGGTAAGAATCAAGTATTGGTTATGAGTTCTTTTTATCTTAAGAACTTGGAGTTTGAAAAAAACATTTAAGAAATCTTATTAAGTTACTTGATTTATGGAGATAAGATGAAACCGTGAACTAAGGTAAAGCTAATCAATGGAGAGGTTGAAGGGAGAGAAAATAATGGAAAGTTGGGGAGAATAAAATGTGTGGAAATAAAGATCAAAGCATTCTAAAAACTGAACAACATATAAGATGAAGCTTTCTCTTTTTTTTTTGCAGGAGAAACTAGGCAACATCTTAGTACTGCTAGAGTATTGATGTATTATATGAAGAGCACTCAATCGTCATTATGCAGTGTTCCTTTTGCTTGTAATTCTTTGGGAATTGACCTTTATAACCATCCTATAGCGCTTGCCCATCTGCCCTTTTGAATACATGCCAACTGAACTGGTCTTTCAAAAAAAAAAAAAATTCACAGGCCTAATCACCTACCATCTTAATATGTCTTGCTTCACTTGTTCCTTGTAGCCTCTTCCTATATATCATGTTCTCCTATTCTTCATATTGTTCATGTGGCAGTTTGCAGTTGTTATTTAGACCCTTATCTCATAGGGCTTAATATTGAATCTGAACTTATCATTACAGTTTTTACTCTGGGTAATACATCAATGCAAAAACCATTCTCCCTTATAAAAAAAATTTGTTTACGTAAACACAGGTGAAATACTATGGGCTATCTCTTGGAATAAAAAAAACATGAAACTTGCAAAAACAAATAAATGTATAATGATAGAAATATAGAAACTAATTATTCAGACATACAAGAATTCAAATGTTAAAATATTAATCGGAGAATGTTCGTTACTCTATTTTGTAGGACTCATGATTGTCCCTATTTTTTTTGCTATCATTGTGGTAACTTGATTATCATCCTTATATAGCTCTATTCTAGCCATACTTTATTGTTGATCAAGTTATTATGGAATTGAATGGTCACCAACATCGTGGTTTCTCTCTACACCATCAAAATACCTATATAATTACCAATATATTATGTCTCTCTCATGCCATTGCTTTTTTCATAATTCTGCATATTGCTTAGTTACCAAATGACCATCAACCATGCATCTCCATAATGTGGGAGTGGTACCATCAACCATGCATTGTCATCAACCATGTATTGTCGGCATAACATACATAAAATAAATTAGAATTCAAGAGTTTAAATGCAAAGTTGCTGAAATTTTTTTAAAATTATATCTTATTATATTAAGTTATTATTTTTATTTTTAATTATTTTTTATTTATTTATTATTTTATCATAATAAATGCTTGAATCAAAATTATTTTTTTCCTAATATAATAAAAGAGCCGATTCATGAGTTGACTCGAACTCATATAATTGAGTTTTAGCTCAAGTTCAAACTTGATTAATTAAGTATTACTTCAAGGCAATGGTGACTTGAGCTTTGCACGACTTATTTACACTCGTAGTAGGGATTTTCCCTACTAGTTTATTTTGTCTTCACATTGCCCAACTTGAGTTGCCATTATTTTATGAGCATGACTGAAACCACTCACAATGCATTGCACAACTCTTCTTTACTATCCAAAAGTAACTTGAATGTTTCATTTTGTTTCTAGTGTTCTTTTATGTGTAGGAGCTTTTGGTTTAGTGTTACATGGATGTTAGTATTTTTAAGATGTCAGTGTTATTGTATATAAAGATGCCAGTATTTTCTTGGTTGCAACCAGTTGGTTTACTACTATCTTTATAGTGCAATACATCTGTGGTAAGATTAACTCCTTACTGTCATCTGATCATTATATAAATCAAAAACAATACCAAAATACGCTGAAGTTTGATTCTTTTGAGTTCTATAAACATACAAAATATCATAAGCGATATTATTTTTCCTACAATGAGAAGGAAAAGGGGTAAAATAGATATTCATAATTCTAAACAAAACCTTCCTCTGGGTTTACACTTGTCGCAACCCCCTCCCAATCTTACCACTGTCATCATCAGAGATCAAATCAACATGCCAAGTTTTCCATCTCAATAACACCTGCTTATGACTATTCTTTCACTTTGGAATGTTCTTTGCTCTTTCTTGTTTTTGCGAGCATCTGTCACTGACAAGATAATTGACGCAGTCTTATGCGTATTGTTCTTCTTTGCCGTCAATTGGTAGGAAGAAAATATAAAGGAGAATTATGACAGGTTTTAGGAGGCATAAAATGATGTCCTCGCATCTAGATGCTATTTGAAATGAGGACATTTAGATCCCTGTGTATAGAACAGAAATATCATTTTAAAAATTTGTTATTTAAAGATGCTCCTGACCAAATGTATGACATCTAATAACATTACGTGACTTTGCAATAACAGTGAACTAAAGAGTCCTGTAATTTTCTTTTCTTCCATTTTAGAAAATATTTTTTAATGGATAGGGTGGAGAGACAAATATGTGGTTGTACGTATAAACAGATTAGAGACTTTGTTTAGAGAACATAATATTCTGATTTTGTATTTGCAAGTAAAAACATGAGACGACTGCAGTTATTAGGAAGAGAGGGAAACTTGGGGATTGGGGAGTCGGGTGATGTTGGAGTGATCATTGCTATGTCTGGACCCCATGCATTAGCAGGATATTTGTTCATAATATTCTGCTATTTTGCAATTTTCTTATCCTTTTCTCTTTGCCTTGATCAAGCGGCTTTTAGTTGCTTGATGTTCCTGCAAATGAAAACCCTTATTTTAAACATCAATTTACTATTTTGTTAACTGTGCCATTTAAATGCTTTATCTGAAGAAGGGCTTCCATATATTTTTGCATTTAACAGCGGCGTAAGGCCTTTTGGTGTTTCTTTACTAGTTGCTGGATTTGATGACAGTGGTCCGCAGCTTTATCAGGTAACTATTTTTCAGCATTCACTTTTATTTTGAGTGAAATTCTTATAGTTTTGTCAGCTAGTAAATATGCTGAGTTTAATATCAGTTTTCCAGCACATTTTCTGCATCCAAAGACACTATCTTTTGGTACTAATTCCTAAGGTTACTGCCCATCATCCAATACGGTTTCGCTCAGGCTACTGAACTGTTTTAAGTGAAGCTGTAGTTCTATTTTATATGAATGTGTTGTTTCTTTTCCGTATTACATCAGGTTAAATGCTTTGTCAAACATCTTTCAAGTTTGATTAATTGCGAGAGCTTCTGTGCATATTTTACCTATGCAGGTTGATCCTTCTGGATCATACTTTTCATGGAAAGCTTCTGCCATGGGTAAAAATGTTTCAAATGCGAAGACCTTTCTTGAGAAGAGGTAACACAAGCTAGATGAGTTATATTTCACATGTATTTTAGTTCATGTATATTGTAATTTTCTTAAAAGTTTTGTTCTGTAGTACAACGTTGTAATTGTATGGTTACTTGCATATCATTTGTAAGATTGTGTCGCACATAGACTATTTCAATTGGATTAAACTTTCTTATTTGTTATATCTGTTCATATTGTGTTCAGTTCAGATGCTATCATTTGGTTTGTATTTTAGGAGGTCTAAAAGCTGCTTATGTCTGGTCAGGGGTTGTTGGTTCTCTTTGGATTTATTTGAGGCAGCTTTGTCATAGCTCTACTTTTTTGACAGCTGCCACAATTCTATCTTGCTATAACTCCTTTGTTGCTTTTCAAAATATTTGGTGACAAGGCAACTTTTTACAATTAAATCTAATAGAGTGTGATAGCTGTAAGAAAGAAGTTGCTTGACTTTTATTAAGGAAGAAAGTTTATAATACCCACAATAGTTTTTAAAAAATCCACTACTAATTTACAAACTTTTGCAGCAGTCTTCGAGCAAACCATTAATATTTGCTTTATCTAAACTTGTTGATTGATATATTAACGTTTTTCCTTTCATGATTTTTTACTTTCTTCATTCGTTGTTTAGTTCCAAGGAAGATTTTTAATTTTGCTTGGCATATTTGGATTTGTAATTGGAGGCCAACCATTATAAACGTATACGTGCACTTTCCTATCGGGCTTAAACCTGACAATTAGATTTCATTTTAGTTTTTTATGGATTTATGTTAAACCGTTGGGAGTCAAAAATAAATGAAAATTAAGACACTAGATATCTGGATACAATATTTTGATATTAAGTATTTGATAGAATTCACTTTGTTGAATTAAGACACTAAACAATTGCACGCATGATTTACTTTTTGGTGCTCTTGCAGTATCTCCACATCCATGACAACATAGTTCTTTTGATCATCTCTAATCACAATGCTGACTGCATCTTGATTGCACTTGATCTATAAATGGACACTCATCATCAACGATCATAGCCACCAACAATTAAAGGAAGTTCTATTTGCCTGGAGATCATAGCTTGTTGATGTTTGACTCTATTGCAATAAGTTATAATTATTATTGAAGTATGGAAAAGCGTACACATTTGGTAAATCATATAACTATGAATGAGCAATTGATTAGTTAACATCGACTAAAATTATCCCAACAATGTTCCTACAAATTTTTTACAAATTTTTTTATCTGGTTAGTTTTATATGTAGGTGAATTGCATTAAAATTCTCTTATTAACTATTGTATGATCTCAAGTTCTTTTCTCTAGTTAAAGATATTGAACTTGATTTTTATGGTGAAAAGTATTTCGATTATTTATGCGATGATAGTTTCAAGTAAATTTGTTTCATATCATATAGATATTATGCTAGGTCGCACTTACATATTGTCTCATTATTTGTTTTAATCATGACACTCTTTCTGTAACAAGTTTCAACTAATTTTTATAATTTTTTGCTCAAATTATTCAATTTAAATAGCAGATCACCAATAGTCATTTTGGTAAGATAAAACAATCACAACTTCAAAAACTAATCTTTGATAAAGTACCAATAGATTAACCATTTACGTCGCCACTTTGGAAAAAATGATGGAAAGCTTGTTTGCATGAATGGGTGTCAACAAGTTCTATTTGGTTGTCAACCACTCAATTTAGAAACTCTAGATTTTAGTCTAAGTTGATCGTTGCTCCACATGATCAAATGTATAAGCTTTTATTTTCATCTCTAGTGTACAAAATAAGAGTGAATGTTCTAAGTAAATCAATTAGAACTTGGAAAATGGCTTTTAAGTGTTTGTGAAAGATCATGCCATCAAATATTTGCCATGGATTAATCTTTCGATGGGTTAAGGGAATTCATATTTCAATGATCGAGATGGTGGGTTTGAGGATGTAGTCGATGTTGATCCTTAAGAAAAATGAGGATGATCATGTTTTCAATGATAGTCCGACAATTGCAATTGTGAGATACATTTTCACATCACCAACCGCTTCTAAGGAATTTAAAGGCACTATTATCTTTCTAATGTAAGCTACAAGCTTATTTATGTTGCTTAAGGCAGTATTTTGCGGGCTTTATGGTATCTTTTTAGGAACTTGAATTAGATCCCTTAAAAATCAAAGCGATATTTGTGGCTTTCATGTGCTAGCTATATTTTATTTAAGATTTGTTAAGAAATTAATGGCCAACACAACCTCTTTGATATTTTTTTGTTTTTTTTAAATAAGTTTACTTGGATACCATCTGCTTCTTGATTGTTTGAATAAATAAATATTTTAATGATTGCATCATAAATTTTAAAATTCTCTAATTTTGTGAAAATTTTTGGGGTATTTTATGATGCCTATGGTATTTGCGTATGTGCTCTTCGTCAAGGTGGTTTCATAGTTGCTTACTTTAATGTGTAGTTGAATGAGGCCAAACAAAAATATTCTAGTTATGATAAAGAATTTATGCTCTCATTGAGGCTTTAATGTATTGATGATAGTCACATTGTTAGTTAATTAGTGCATGGTTGAATGAGATTAAACAAAGTATTATACTTATGATAGAGAATTTATGCTTTCATTGCTTTAAGATATTGGTGGCCTTATTTGCTACCGAATGAATTCATTTGCATTTTATAGTGCCACGCCTTAAAAATATATACAACAACAACAACAAGCCTTAATCCCACTAAGTGGGGTCGCCTTAAAAATATATAAATACTAAAAAAATTAAGTAATATATATGTCCAATGGATAGAATATTTTAGGATTACACCTTTCTTCTAAAACATGCACTTCTCATTCAAATAAACCAATGGATGCACTATCCTAGGTTTCCTTAACCTCTTTTCACATTTAGGTGCTTAGGTTTGAAAGATTACGAAACTTGTATTTGACATGCTCTTCATTCCACTGGACTTATCATGATTACAATGATGTTATATGTTTCTTCTGTAACTTATATGGTTTGAGATAGATATCTTTATAAAGGCAATAGGATTTGCATTAGGACCAATCTTAATGATTGTATTCTTGGAAAATACATGCTACTTGCTTTACCTTGTAGAGTTGATTCTCCTGATTAAATATGTAGACTTTTGATTCCAACACGTATTGAACACTTGCCTTCCTCTTCCATATGAGATGCCCACACCTTTATTATCTAACCACATTCGAACGGTTTAATCATTTTTTGTCTGTTAGTAGATGTTGTGGGAGCATGCCTGCAACAATGATTAGGTTATTTTTAACGTAACTTAGTGGTCATTGTACAAATCATCCAAACAATCTCTGTAGTGAAAGGGTAAGTCTGCATGCCTCAACCTTCAAATTCCACATTAGTCAAAACTTTTTGTATTGGTATTCCCTAATTTATTTGGGTTTCTGCACCACTGTAAATCTTATGGCAGTTTTGTTGTTGATTACCCTTGCACTTTCTGATAATTTCTTCTATAAATGTAGGTTTTCTGTTTGAGAGTTGTACAGATTTCTGTGCTTTTGATGGATGAGTTTTGTGGCTATTTTGTTTCTCAACTTCTGCTGGAAGAGAGTTTTGTGGTTTATCTGTTGTTGTACATTTTGTTCTAATGATTTTATTTTTTTTATTGAAGGTACACTGAGGATATGGAGCTTGATGATGCTGTTCATACTGCTATTTTGACTCTGAAAGAAGGGTATACTATTTCCTGTACTATATGATATTAAGAAGCTCTTCTTTCTTGGTAACCATGTCATGGTTTCTGTTGCCCTGTAGTTTTGAAGGTCAAATTTCAGGCAAGAATATTGAAATTGGGTTGATTGGCACTGACCGGAAGTTCAGGTATGCTTTCTTTCTTTCAATGCGTATGTTATGCAATTATGGATATGTTAATTGTTGAGTTAATAGATTAAGTAAATTAGCTAGCAAAGGCTTATTTGACGCCAACAATGGTTGTGATAGTGAGCAGGTTGTAAATTTTAAACTTAACTGAGTGCCAACTACGACACTATGGAGGATTCTAATACAATTCTGATGAGGATTAAAGAATCTCTTGGTGCAGATGTTCCTTGTAATGGTCTTATTGTGGCCTATCCATCGCTGTTGTGAATCAGAAAAAGAACCTTTCTAGGGAATCCATATTATTATTATTATTATTTTTGAAAGTGCCATATGAATTCTTATATCCATTCTTCGATGAGGTGAGCCTCTTGAGCTTGTTATCATAGCATCAGGAATTTCTCTAAGTGTAATGCCACTCATCCACTTGAGCATCCTCATCTCTACAACACTTACTTTTGTACTTCTCTTTGATTGGCCAATATTATGCATCATAAAGCATTGCCGGTCTCACCATCATCTTATAAAATTTTTCCTTGAGTCTAAGTGATACTTTTCTATTGCACAATAGACTTGATACATTCCTCCACTTTAACCATCCAACTTGAATTCTACTAATAACATTCCCAGCTATTTTACCATCACTTTGAATTATTATTAACCAAGTATGAGCCAACTCTATAAACTAATAGATTAAACTCTTTAATCCAACAATAAATCAAAATTATTATTAACTCATTTTCTCATCATCAGCCAAACAAGCAAATGAAAACTTATTTCAATTCAATTATGTTACCATATTTTACTTTTTTATTTTTCTCTTTCAAATTCTTCAAACTATTGTGTTTATGTTCTCAAAAATTTTATTCGTTGAAATATGTTTTATTAATGGATAAATTCATTGTTTGATGAAAACTATTCGAATCAAAACTCTAATCTCATTAAAAGATTCCAAAAATTTTAACAAGGAAATACCAGATAAAAACGAAAAACTAAATCATGAATTGGTGAGAGCTAATAGATCAGCAAAATTGCACCTTGAATTTAAAGTTAATAATTAGATGCTTCAATTTTTTTTTATCCTGAGATTTTTTTTCAGTAAAGCTGTATCAGCAAAGCTTCCTTTATGTTTTCACAAAATATCTTATTAACACATGCAAATTGAAAAATCAAAATAACTGGCAATCTCATTCAAAAAATATAAGGAAAAATCAGAAAAGAGGGAAAAAATTACATATGAACAGAATTAATTAATATATCATCAAAAACTTGAAGCAGGAAAGGGTCTAACGAACGAATTACTTTTGGAAACATTTTTTATATTTGTATTAAATTAAACAACCGTTTTTTAGTCTCACCGTGGGTTATTTTATTTTATTTGGCAGGGTTTTGAGTCCGGCTGAAATTGATGATTACTTGGCTGAAGTGGAGTAATCCTACTCTTGTCTATGAGATCTGATCTAGAATTCAAGAGGAAAAAATTCAGTAATTTTTTCTCTGTTTGTGACTTTGGTCTTCCCATGTATTGTGTAACTGAAGCCTAATCATGCCAATGATTTTTTTTTTCTAGTCCTCATTTCTCTCGATTATCAATGTTTGCATTGTTGTGTAACCCTTTTTTCTTAGTATTTAATGAATTTGGAAAAAAAAAAATTTCAAGGGAGTGGATGAAAAAATGTGCATTTCTTCACTTAGCAGCTTATGTTGTCACTATTCATGAAATTTTATCTTTAATGTTATTTTTCTATTAAATTTTAATCATCATTATTCTCATTACCCTTTCTCATTTATTTTAATTGCTTTATGAAGTCTTGTTAGTCATTCGTTTTTGTCCAAGTGTTGCAGAAAGGACGAAGGCATTAAATTAGCAGTACATTTGCAAATCATGCGATATCAATGCTGCCGGTGAAAAGTGGTAAAATATTGAACTGTCATTTTATGTTGTCTTAACCCATATACAATATTCTGTGGATCTTACTCTCATTGGCAGTCAAAGCAGAGCTCTGTATATTTCGAGTCTCCGGAATTTCACATCTTCGTTGAATAAATGCTAGAGATGTTGAGCTATTGTCATTTGTCTTGATCCGTTACTGAAATTTATTCACAATGAATTGATTATGATTCTTTGTTCAAGGATGTTAAGCCTCTCCTTTCTGGATTTCTGATTGCGTTAAGCTTGCTGAAATTTGCACCAATCTTAGGGTTCTGATCATATATTCATTCATCGTGCAGTACATCAAGATACTAATATTCTCTTTACTCCAATGCTTGCAGATTTCTCTTTATGTTTTTGTCACTCTTTCCTTGTATGAACTCGCTTATCTTGGGTGGTGAAATGCCTGTATGGGTTAATATTTTTTGAGATATATTCATCAAGTTTTCAATGCAGATATAGCAAATGAGCCCGCGTATTAGTAGCATCATTTGAGGATTTTGATTGGCTCAATATCATTATTGGCATGTGATAGTTTGATATTATCTATGGAAAGTCATCCTACCCTTACTGATCAAATTATGCATTGATGGCCGATTGAGTGGAAGGGCATCAACACTCTCTATTTGAACATCTTTTTTAATGCAGGGAAATGTTCCACATCAAAACATTTTGGTCTTATTCTCTTTATCCAATGAATCATTTTGTGAATAAACACTCTTTGACCTCTAACTAAAGGGAAGAATGTAGTTTTCGATATATTGGTAATATTTCTAGTCTAACTCTTGAGGATTGTGTCAAGATAAGAAGTCGTAGAATGCCATCGTCACCTTCATTGACACTATCAATTGAGAGTATTGCAACACAATCTAAATGAATCTTGCTTTTCATCGAACTTTCTTCAAGGTTTGCCATCTTAACAATATTTGTGTGAAAACATCACAACATCAAGTTGTGATCCCTCTTTATTTACTAGTTGTTGATCATCTTCTCTTTGTTAGCATAACTCATCCACCTGATGAGTTCACATACACCTTGAATTGAAGGCTTTTATCATGTTCTCCTTAGAGATGAATTGTCACAGATTCTCCCTTCAAAGTGAAGGTCGTTATTGTGATATCCATGCAGTTGAATTGTTACATTTTGTTGAGGAGAAATTCTCCACAGTGGGTAAGATTTAGCTTTTCCCCATTATGATTTTTGGGAGATTGCTCCATTCTCTAATGTTGTTCTTCACCAAATCATTCATTTCAAATTTAAGCTTTCTGATACTTATTCTTATACTGGTTTTATTGATTCTTATGAATATTACAGGGCCATTATGTGTATTTAATTTTTTTTCTTGTCCTAGATTAGTTACTTGGATGAGTACCTTAGACAAGTTCATTGGACTAGTTATTTTGACCTCTACAAGTTACCTTTATGTATTTAGAAAGGCATTCAGGGTACATAGTATCAAGCATATAATTTTTTAAATACTTAATACATATCAATTAAGATCATAATTTTAATATCAAGGGGGTCGTTCTCTTTTTAAGGATTAAAAAGATTTTTTAATGATACATTGAGTATTTAATTTTAAATCAAGACATAAGAAACTTTAATGCATGTAATGAATGAATGTAAAATTTGGTTAAAAGGTCATCATCACTTAGGATATTTTCTATCCTCATTTTAACTTATCCAAAAGCCGAAGGAAACCTAGTATTTAAATTAAAGAGATTTACATACATGATACATAATTCTGAGATACATATCTAAAACTTTTAATATTTATGTATATAATATTTTAGTATCTTAATCAAATTGATTTATACATAAAAGGTATATTTTATTTTTTAAATTAATATTAATTATATTTTAATGTAATTTAATGATTTAAATAATAAATAAATATTAAATATTAAATATTAAATATTAAATAAATAAATATATAAAAAATTAGTAGCTTATATATAAACCTTTAAAATTAATTAGTGTGTCATATTTAGGGGTATAAATGAGTCAAGCTGGCTCACGAATTGATTAGAGTTTGACTTATTAATGAGCTCGCGAGCTAAGTTTATCAAGTCATGAGCTTGAGCTCAAGCTCATAAATGAGCTTCAAAAATTATTGAGTTTGTGTTCAAGTCTGATTTGACTCGGCTCGGTAATTTATCGAGCCAACTCGTTTACATAATACTACAAATATCATGTATCATGTTATCGATTTAATAGTTTATCGAGCTTTTTAAACGAGCTCCAGTTTGACTTTCTTTAAATCGAGTCGAGCTCGAGCAAAATAGAGATTAAGGGTCCGTTTGGGGCAGCTGTAGCTTTTTTTAAAGCAACTGTGAAGTTGTTGCAGAAGAAGCTGGTGACAAGAAGTTGCTGTTGTTAAAGTTAAGATTCTATTTGAAAAACTCAATTCAGAATTTTTTGTGTTACAGTTATTTATGCAAAAATGATTAAAATATCCCTGTGAGCATATGAGTTGAGTAATTATAAATAGAATGAAAATAAATAAATAAATAAGATAAGTGATACTCATATATAGTCATAAGTTAATTAAATCACATTAATAAATTATACATTATTTAATAAATACTACTACTTAATAAATAACGATAATATTAAAATTATTAAGTACAACTACTATGATCAAAATATTAAATTTACTATCCCGTTGATCAAATCTTTTTAAAATAAACTTTTTCATTGCTATTCTCCTACTACGCCACATTGAAATCAAGTAGTTGTAAAATCTCTGTTATTTTTTGGATACCAAAAAATCTCATATATAATTTTCTTTTCTGAAGTGAATACATAACATTCAAATCATATTCTGACTCGACTCGGTAGATCCGAACTCATATTCTCTTATAAAAATATGTATAAATAATAGAATTATTAATATGAGGACGGTTGACACGATAGAATATTTAAAAATGAAAATTAAACAGCATAAGGAAACTATTTCCCAAAAAATGATAGAAATTTTATTAACATAAATAGAAGATACACAGTCTTGGCAGGAAAAAAAATCTCAAAGCTAATGCTCCCAAGAGCTACAATAATACCTATTGAAGAAATTCCCCTAACTAATACAAGAATAGATTACAGGAAAAAGTAAAGTAAAAATCAGCAAAAAGGTATCAGTCACTTCTTGAGAAAAGCACATAACCATTGCAAGGTTCCACCCTGGACGCATACCTGCAAGAAGTTCAGAAAATACATAAGCAAACGTAGAAAGATCAAGAAAAAATAAGGATGACGCCTAATCCATCCAAAGCAATAATATGTGTGACACAAACACAAGAAGGGTTACAATCATATAAAATGCTACATATATTGATAGAAAGAAAATATCAATGCCGTCACAACCATTTCATTCTCTACCAAACAAACTTGCAATCAAATAGCCACCAACCATCACATATAGCATCAAGGAAGAGCAGGCCAATGAGACCAAAACCTGCAATGTAACAACCACCCAGCCACCATAGATAACAACACAAGGAACCAGGCCAATAAGCCAACCAAATCAGCAAGAACAACCCAACCAAAGGTAAAAAAAAAAAAAAAAAATCAACACAGGTTACCAGAGCCACCATAGATAATAGCACAAGAAAAAACAAGCCAATAAGCCAACTAACCCACCCAAACCAACAACACAAATAGAAACAAACACCACACCAATATATTAGAGGAAACAATGCAGTAACCAACAACCACCACAAATACAAATAGCAACAAGAGCATGCACTTATTCCAAAACCTGCACTGTAAGAACCACCCAACCATCACATATACACAAGGTGAGCCAACAAAACCAACAAGAATAATCTACGTAAAAAAAAAAAAAACCACATAACAGCCCATAACAACACAAGGAAATAACCCAACAAGCCAACCAAATCACCCAAATCAACAGTACAAACTACCCAGCCAAAGGTTAAAAAAATAACCCAACACAAGGAATCGGAGCCACCATGGCTAACAACAGGAAGAGCGCCAACAAACCAATAAACCAAAACACAAACCCATAAGGTTAAAAAAAAATAGACAAGAAACTTCAGCCACCATGGATAACAACACACGGATACAGGCCAACAAGCCAACCAAACCACCCAAACTAGCAAGAACAACCCAGATAACAACAAGGAAGAGCAGGCTAATTATTACAAAACCTACAATGTGATAGCCATCCAGCCACCACAGATAACAGCACAAGGAACCAGATCAAGAAGCCAAAACCAGTAAGAACAATCAAACCACAACTAAAAAACAACCCAACACAAGAAACTTCGGCCACCATGGATAGTAGCACAAGGAAATATGCCAGCAAGCCAGCCAACCCACCCAAATCAATAGCACAAACAAGAATCAAGCCTTCCATATTCCAAGGCCAAGAATATAAAATGATTTAGCAAATCATTTGAATTCATAACCAAAGCACAATGCAATGTCTTGATGAAATGAACATGGTATGAAACCACATAGTTATAATAAGCAAAACACAATGCAATGTCTTAACAATGAAATTGAGCAGAATAAAAGAATGGACTTACTGTTGTCCTAAAAACTACACACCATATTCACCATCAATACTCTCAACAAACTTTGATCCCAAAATTAATCACAATCTAATGCATCTGCAATATGTTCTCGTAACTCTTTCATCTCTTCATCTCCTTCTCCTTCCCGAGTCTCAACTTCTACTGTGTGTTGGCTTGTTTCAACTATTGAGTGCCCAAGTCATATTCAAATACTTCAGGGGGAACAAATAATTGATTATTGTCAACAAGGTTGAACTCAATGTCATTGTGTGATGGGTGACGACGTATGTAATTATGTAGAGCCATTATTGCGACAACTATTTTAACTTATTTCTTGAAAGAGTATGCTGGTATATCGCGCATAATCACCCATTTCTTCTTCTATACTCCAAAAGATTGCTCAATTATATCACACAACGAGGAGTGTCATTTATTAAATAATTCTTTCCTATCCCTAATGACTTGATTGCTCCTTTCGAAATTAGGGATATGATATTTTGTATCTGCAAAAGGTTTCAAGAACCCTCATTACATTAGATAACCAGCGTTCACAAGGTAATATTTTCCTGTTTGAATTTGTAATTATATGTAATAATTATAAGTTATTTGTAATGAATAAAAGATTCAATACAAAAATACTTGGAGGGGACAATGAGAAGTTATTTTTTCTACGACGCACTATATTCTTGAATATGTCATGTGCACTTCCTTCCCATCGAACCATTAAAAAGGTGAAGCACATATTGAAATCACATACTGCCATTACATTCTGCGCAGGCGACCCGCATCAACCAATATAAGCAACCTTATCAGTAGCAGGCACACGAGCATCGGCATGCGTGCAATCATTACTCAATCTTATCCATATCGAGTTTCATACATGATTGGGGGGTAATCATAAATGATTATCGAGACATAAAGTTAAAAATGAATTTCACCTTGAAATATGACATGTATCAAGAATCCTGCAAAATCTCAGTTGGTATATTCTGAAAAATTGAATCTATCAACTTTATAACTTTAATTGATAAACTTACAAAAGAATCAAAGCCAACAGAGAAGTATCTGCTTATAATTTCAGATGAGTGTTAAAATCGCTCGCTAGTCGCCCTGATAGATTCATTATGTGATAATATAAATAATATTAAGGCTAACACTTCTCTAGTTGTAGTTCTAGAAGATTCACATAGCCCATGAAATGTTTCTAACTCTTGTAATAGATCAAGAAAAATTATTTGTGACATTCAAAATAAATTATAAAATCTCCCTGTGTGCCCTCTAAGAATCTCAGTGATCCATTTCTTTCTAATAAATTTAGACGTCATACATGACATCTTACAAATAAGACTCATAGTACTCAATTATTAAGCATACATCTAGTACAATTGCAGTCATAGGTAGATCATCATCATCACTTTTCATAACTACAACCTAAGCAAATAAGCAATTCTTCACATTAATCTTTAATAAATACTCACCCAACAACATATCACGAAAAACCTCCCAAGCAAAGCATCATATATGAACATAAACAATAGTACAAAATAGAAGCAATCTAGTTGCCATTACTTTCTAATGAACATCAACACATTACTACAAACAGTCAATAAATACTAATACATTTTATAGGAAATGCTAAACATCATGTTTTTCATAATAGTAGCGAAGAAAATGAACTCTTCGTTTTGGTGCCATTATTATGAAGATCTCTCGCTTGTTGACATCTTCAAGCAAATTCATTGAGTGCATATAAAGTGGAATATCCTGAAAAACTTCTGTGATCTGCTCTAACTTAATTATAGCCTCAAATAACGAAGGTAGTGCTATTGGCTTATTCACTATAGATGACACATTACTGGTGCAAGAAGTAACTAGCTGTGATATCTGGTTTCGGAGAAAACCAACACCTCCTTTTTTTGTCTTCATACCCCTAGGTCTTAGAGATGATGGACGTCTAGAATGACTTAATTCAGTGCGAGAATTTGTGGCATGTAATGATTCATGATTTGAGTCACTTGAATCAGCTCACTGCTCAGAGTTGTTTTGTTCATGAATATTGTCACAAACTTCTTGGTTTGGAGTCCACGAATGGACTCCTGTAGCAACCACACCCCCAAACATAAGATCTAACTTCTCTTCAAGCTCAAGTTCTATGCCACAATGCCTAAATTTTTTTACATTTGGCATCACCTATAGTTTAGCAATAAGAGTCACATATTATATCTACAAGAATTCTTTGTAAAGTAAGTGGACTAATGCAAGTACATATAAGAACTTTACCTATATCTTTTCATGCCACCAATCTTTTGATGCGTCAATAGTTCTCTTTCTTGGATCTTATCCCAATTCCGGTTGATCTTTGTTTCAACTCTTTCAATAATTTACAATCCTTTTTCAGTTGATCCCATTTATTTTTAAGTTGTGTCCTATTATAATCCCTTTCTGCCTCCTCTTTAAAATTTTTTTGTCAAATTCTCCCAACCCTCTTTATTGAAATAGGTTGTTGTCGACTATTTCCTATTTCTTTAAACAAAGATTATAAAAAATTAATATAACTTCTTTCTTCCATGTAGCACCTGTTCTACCGTCTCTTGGATTTCCCATTAATCTCCCTACATTGATTTATGCAAGCACTTGTTTCTGTTAGATATATGCATCATAAGAAGATGCTAAAGTATGCATAATTCTTCTAAAACAAACTTAACAGAGAATTTTGACACAATATTTGTAAGCCACACTAATATATAAATTAGTAGACAAACCAAATTATTAAAATTATGCATCGAAAGAGTAACAACTCACATTACTATAAATTCATCGTAAATTTAAAAATCAACCAAACCAATGCATTCAACACAATTTCGGTTGAATGGTTTTCCAAGATTGTTCTTTGCATGAAAACACAAATATCATGATTACTCAAAGCATCGTAAAACGTCAAAACTTAAATTAGAGGCAGTTAACCCTAAACATAATAGAGCAAAGAATGAATATTTGTCCACAAATGACAAAGAAATCCTCTACATAAACTGAGATAAGCCGCAATATCTCCAAAGAATAATATTCATATCAAAAACATCAACAATATTTCACACTGCTACAACTGATGTGGGCAAAAGGGGAGCTAAAAACCATCCATAATGTTTCACATTTTTCTCTCGCAACATAAAAGTTTCAATGTCTTCAAAACATAATGCGTAAACAAGTCAAAATGGAACAATGAATCACATGATCTACACAAACTGAAGCTCGAGAGAAGGGATGATATAGGAGAAATAGACAATGCATTATGGATCTACCAAAACTAACGCTTGCGAAGAGATGAGATAGGAAAGCCGAGGGTTACCTTCGCAAACAATGAAGACAAGGGTGCGAAGCGGAAGTCAAGGGTAGAGGAGGATTTAGGAAGCTGAAATCCCGTAGAGCAGAGACGAGAGTTAAGGCCAAATCCCTCGGTTTCCTATCTTGTGGCGAGCTTCGGCAGAGACGAGAGTTCCAGTTGCGAGATAGGGCAAATGATGGATGGATCAAGGGCACGGAGAGAACGCACAACGTTAAGAAGCGGGAAATATAAGCAAAAACCTCTCTTCGACTGCAACTTCGCGGCAACTGCATCCTAGATTCTCAAAGCTCCCCAAATTCGTGCGCAACCAAATGCATCTGCAGCACGGTCGGTGCCCTGCCTTGGTGCCGGGCCGTGCCCACCCAGCATTCCCAAATGGGACCTAAATAAGTTTAGCTCAATTACGTTAAAATTTGAGTCGTTTACGCTCCTAGCCCCATTCACACTACAGTACACCTGGTCAATGATTCCAGGTTCTCAAATCGCACCCGCAGCGGAACCGCCAGACCATGCAAATGCAAGCCCCACAACTATTCCAATGAGCGCGCGCGCATATAACCTCGGCGGCGATTTCCCAAGAGAATTTCATTTTCCTACTGTTTCCGACCCCGCCTCTCCCTATCTCGCTGCCCCTCTCGATCTTGGTTTCTCGGAATGCAGGGCAGTCACGGAAAGGGCAACGAATGCTGAACTGAGAGAAGCCAATAACTAGCGCCGTGAGAGAGGGTCCTTGTCGTCAGCGATGCAGCCTAGGCCGCCCGAATCGTGGAATTCGATGCTTCCTGGCCCCGCGAACCGCAGCAACGACGGCGCCGCCGACTGCAGTCCTGCCGGACTGCTTGCCTACGGTGCTGGTAGCTCTGTCGTGGTGGTCGACCCTAGATCCATGCAGCTCGTCTCTGTCTCTGCAGTTGGGATGTTGGAAAAATTTGCCTTGATAATCCCTGATGTTCTTATACGAACAAGAAAAATATAAGATAGGTCATCAAATTAATATAGTTTATTAAAATAAGGTGGGAGATTTACATACATATCACACAATTCTTTGTATTTACATATCTTATATATAAATTTCAATTTTTATATTTTTAATATCTCCATCATCAATATTATATTAAAAATATCATTATTATTTATTTTTTAAAAGTGAAATATAATTTTTTAAACATAAAAAAGTGATATATATATATATAAATATTTGATTTTAGATTAGATATATAAATGCAAAAGAATTTTCTAGTATATATATTTTGAGTACTAAATATATGGATCAAATACTTTTTTTTCCTAAAAAAACTATTAACTTGTAGTATCATTAGATGTAAACAAAGAATGCCAATATTGTTTGATTATTGTTTCCTTTTTATTGTCTTGGTGATCATATACATTATCTTTTAGTTGCAATAACTAAGCTCGAAGGCTTAATATACATATATCCATCTTTTAGATCGTGATTGGGGAATATCAAACACATATTGATTGTTTTTTATGCATCAACATATTTTATGGCTCTCATTGAAAGGGCTGCAAATGAATCAAGCTAAGCTGGTGCCATGTTGGTGCTTGTTCAAGCTAGCTCATTTATCAACATCTTGTTTGATCTTAAGCTTGGAGCTTGTTTGAGCTAGCTGGTTAATAAACATCTTTTTTGAGCTTCATGAACATTTAGAATTGTGTTCGAGCTCAGGTTCATTTATAAAAATCTTATTCGAGCTCCACGTAAGCTTGATTCAAGCTCGATCATATCAGTATCATCGAGCCTATTTACATGAATATTAATTGAGCCTTAATCGAACTCATTTATAAGCAACTTATTTGAAAAATAAACAAGATATATCATATAAAATATATTGAGCCTAACAAATAAATTTTTAAACATTACTATTCACAAACGAGCTTGAATTAAACTTGTTCACAAGTTTTAAACTATAATGTTGATGAGCATAAATGAATAAAGCAATAAGCTCCTATAGCTTGTTCATTTATCTATCAACTATTTACAAAAATGTTTAAATTTATTTGATTAGTTAATCAAATAATCACGATCAAATTTTAATCAAATTGAGTCACGAATAACTTATCAGATACTTTATTCCTTTACAGCCCTACTCATTTAGATATTCTCTTCCAGGATAGTCCAAAAGTATAATGCAGGAACTCTTAGACCATAAGGAAATCTAGCCATTCAGGAGGAACTCCCACTCGCTTCCATCCAAAGAACCCCAACAAATCAAAGGAATATATGCATTTCACCAAGCACTGTTGGCTGTTCAGGCTTTTAGTACAGCTCTTGAAGGACATCAACTAAATAGCTTTCTCACCAATTTGCAACTCATTCCCATAGTAAATGAAGAAGAAGACCAAACTAAGAAAAGAAAGTTGGCCTCGGTCCTACCACTCAATGAAAAAAAAGGCTAAATAGGGTTATAAAATGACTTAAATTCTTCACACAAAATGTTTTGGCTTTAATATTTGGGGACTTGATGGCCTCAAGTTGTTACTTTAATAAGATATGGCACAACTTAGATCAAAGAAAAAATATAGAGGTATTGATCAACCAAGAAATTGGCTTTGATTGCACTTTTATAGTATTGGCACCACATGCCAAAGTAATTATCTTTTGATTCTACTAAATATACTTAGAACTATTATTGATGCATTCACATAAGAGTCATCTATGATGCCAAGTGTTGACATTTCTATGGCTTTATATTTAAAGATATTGCAAGCTAGTCTAAGCAAAAGAAGATAAACCACCCAGTAGATATGATGGCAGCCATTAAGAAGAAAGTTGAGAAGATGCAAACTATTGGTATTATTTGGGAAGTCCCATAATTGATATCCGATATCATAATAGTTAGAAGGGAAAGTAGGAGATGAAGAATGTGCATAGGTTTCAAGAAGGATAATGAGACCCTATTCATCATAGAGTATTGAAGAGCTTCTCAATTTGATGATATTGATCATTTCAACCTCAATTTCAATATATGTTCTTAATTATTATTAGATAAAAATATATCTATCCTAAAAAATGAGCCTAATCACAAGTGAGGGTATTTTTTGCCATAGAATAATGTAGTTCAAATATAATAATGTAAAAAAAGTTAAATTTAATAAGTATTCAATTTTATAAATTTTTTTTTGCAATTTATTCTTGAAAAAGAACATGTCATTAGCAACCACACAATCAATTCATTCAAGGACATGTTCATTGATAGAAGTGTTGAGTAATGCATGCCAAGATCTATCCATTATCATTTAGAGTTGAAAAAAAAAAACTTGTGATTAACTTCATTGTAATTTGAAATTTTTTAACACACGAGCTTTGTTAAATAGAGTTCATGCAAGAACTTCCTGAGAGCCATGAAAACAACTCAGAGCCACATGTCCAAAGCACACTCTAATAATTACATATAAATATATTGAACTCATTTTTAGAATGAGTTCTAAATCCTTCCATCTTAGACATAGGACTTCTCCTAGACTTTAGGAGTTCCTTAGTCTTAAGACATATCTAGTGATTAGGTGGACACTCAATGTAGCCCTAGAGACTTAGAAGAGTTAGCCATAAGAATAGGTCATGCCTTAGGGGTGTTAGAGAAATTTTTCTACCCTATAGCTTGATCCACATTCCTCACTTCCCTCCTTCAAGTCAAACTCCAAATCAAATCAACATCAAACTTAAATCAATTCTAGCCTAATTGATTTCTCCAAACTCAATTCAATTCCATATGATTGAAATCCATTATTGAAACTTATGATTGAAGCCCATGATTGAAATTCGAAGTTCAGAATGTTTCTTAAGTCCTTTGATTCCCTCTTAAGGACTTAGCCTAAATCTAATCCAAATCAATTCAAACTCATAAAATTTTCTTACAACCCATTTATATTCTCATTTATATTCACATATATAAATGAAATATAAATTCAAACCAATCAAACTAAACTCAAAAATTAAATTCAAAATCCATGGTCAAATTCCAAATCTTTCCTAAGTCCCTTTGATTCCCTCTTATTGACTTAGCCTAAATCAAATCTAAATCACTTCAAATTCATGAAAATTTCTCATAAACCATTTATATTCTCATTTATATTCACATATGTAAATGAAATATAAATTCAAACAACCAAAACCAACTCCAAAACTCAAACTCAAATTCATTCAAAATTCAACCTAAGCCTTTCAAGTCAAAATTTTGAACTTAGCCAAATCAATTTCAAATCAAACCAAACTCTTGATTTTTCTTCATGATTCAATCAATCCTTCAATCATGAATCCAAATATAAATACAAACTTCAATCACTTAACCAAAACTCAATTAAAAAATCAAGCCCAAGTCAAACAAACTCATGTTCACTCTTTGAACGTGAAATTGTCAAATGAATCAAAACCCATTTGACTTCAAATCTCTTGCAAATGGATTCATATTTCAATCATAAGTCCATATGTGGGTTTAATCAAACTCAAATCAAGCTTGGACCATGCCATTTGACTCATTTAGGCTCGCTTGACCCAAAGTGACCTAAAGTACTTTTATGAGCCAAATTCTAATCCTAACCAAATTGGATTGAACTAAGCCCATCTATGCCTCCCATCATGATCAACAATCATCATGAGATGATCAATCACTCAAATTGGGTCAAACCAAGTCAAACCTAAGGGTTGACCAAGGCAACACTTAGCCAAAATGAAACCCAACATAGCCAAAATCCACTATAGGACAAATTGATTGAAACCATTGATCTAAGTTCATTCATGACCAATGTTTGAAATTGACCAAGTCAACATTTGAGCCTAACCTACCCCAATTGGCGACTTGACCCAAGTTGACCCAACTTGACCTAAAAAGTCAAAATGTGTCAAAACTTGATCTAAGTCAAATTGATTGAAACCAATGGGTCAAGTTCATTCCAAATCACTTGTTGAACTTGACCAAAGCCTCAATTGGCCAACTAGACCTAACCTAGCCCAATTGACCATGAACCCAACTTGACCTAAAAGGGTCAAATTGAGCCAAATTCAAACTTAACCAAAATTGATTGGAAACAAAGATACCAATCCATTTCATATGAACAACCAAACATGAACCAATCCATGGCTTAACCCAAATAGGACAAATGGGTCAAATTGGTCAACTTGACCCATTTGACCTAAATGAACTAAATTGAACCAAATTCAAACTTAAACCAAATTGAATCAAACCAAAGCCACCAAAATATTTCAAATGGTCATATGAACTTGACTAACCCTATTTGACCCAATTTGACCAATTGGTCCTTGACCCAAGTTGAACCATTTTGACCTAAATGGGTCATCATGAGCCAAATCATATCAAACAAACTCCAAATTCAATGAAACTTAGCCTAACCCATTTTTCAAACATATCAAACATATTCAAATTGAAATCAAGGTCAAATGACCTTTTTACCCCTAGGTCAAAGGGTAAATTTTGCCAAATCCACTTGGAATTTGGTCAAATCCTCTCCATAATCACTTGGCACCCTCTTAGTGGATCAAGTGAACACTAGGGAGTGTGTTGCACCCAACCCAATGTGTTTGATCAGCCCAACCTATCCTAAGGTCAAAACCGATCACTTGCTTGAATATGGACACATCGGAATGATTCCTCCACACATTTCAAGCACATGACACCTCACCACTCCACTCTTTAGGACAAACTGAATGCAAGGACACCTCTAATAGCCTAACAAACCCATTGCATTAGCTCAATTAGATCAAAATGAAAAGTGAAGGCACTACCGTCCGATCCTTCAAGGGGGAGATATACTCCCCATAATTCAATTCAATCTTCATAGTCCCTAATTGATTGAGCAACAGGAAGCCAGAGGAGCCTTTGCCAAGTGATCCTAAGCATCCTAGAGTGAAATCAACTTCTCCATTTTTGGATTTACTCAAACCGAAAACAGGGGAGGTCCACTAAAAATTCAACTTAACCTACCTAATTCCCTTTGCAAGCTCCATTAGGGAGCTCGATCGAACTTGCCTAAGCTCTTTCCTAAGTTTCAAAGGCAAGGGAAGGCCATTCTTGATCAAGACCGAGCTCAAGTCAAGGAGGAGTTGGCTATAGGAGGATCTACCCAATCTCAGAGCCTCCAAACTTCAACAAAGCTCTCCACTACAAGCTTCTAATCGAGCATGGGATCACCAATGAGGTTAGCCATTAAATTGCACATAATTTCAATATAGTTTGGTCCTTTGTGAAGTGGATTTTAGTCCCATGAAGATCTAGCCGTTAGATGTGTTTTCCTTTGTGCCTAGATGGTGTGGATAAGTTTTGGGATCAATCCATGCTCAATTGAGCTCGGATCATCCACTGGAAGATGGACAATGTCCATTCTTCATAGAGAAATACATGGATAGATCATGGGCCATCCATCCACACATTTTGGATGGATGGCCATGATTTAAGACACGTAGATCTCACATTTAATCCTTTAGATCCACGACTTTAACCTCAACCATCTGATCCTTGATCGACAAAGTAGAGCCGCTTAACGCTAATAGATGTGATAACTTTAATATCAATCTATCATGCCAATGAAAGTGCATGCCGTACAAAATGAAAGATTAAACCTTTAATTAAGGCTATTAAATCACTAATTAACCATGAAAACTACCTAAATTCATATCTAAGCCTGGAAAATCAAAAAAATATGAAATAAATTGCATTGGATAGATAATTGAACACATAATATTCTAAAAATAATTTCAATAGATTTTGAGCAGTGCTTTTCTCTGGATTTTACTTTTATTAGAAATATTATTTTGCTAATTACCCTCTAATTACTCCACTGATTAACCCTAAACTTCTTGTGTATAATTAGTGAGATGACTCCTGTCTCTCCTAATTTTTTTGGGATTTATTGGTAGTTTAATTAGAAAAATTTCTAGTTCATTCCTTAATCACTCCCTTAATATAATTGCTTAATGGGTATAATTAATGGTTTAACCCTCGATTGAGTCAATTAAGTTTTGATTAAGTGAATATGAGATTAGGAATAATTTGGGATACTTTCAAGATATTCCTTAAACCCCCTTCCTTCCTTAATCCAACCTTAATTTAGGGTTAATTCACTAATAATCTTAATTAATTTCATAAAATTCTAAAACTTGATAGAACTCAATTAATCTATCTTGGGTAGATGCTTAGGTGTTCAAGATCCAAAGCACATTAAGGAAATCAAAATTCCACTCACATGTATTAGAGGGGTTATAAAAGTACTTAAACTAAACCCCTTAGTTTAATTAATCATTAATCATGAGCCAATTGGATTAGGTACCTTTCTTTCCTAGTGATTACTGATTTAAATTCCTTGTATGGTTTTATGTTATCTCATTGGCACATAATTATTTGATTAAGTATGCTAAGGTGGTGTAGGTAAGGGATAATTAACACACTTAATTCATACCTTAACCTAACCAAAACATAAAATTAATCTAATAACCTAAAAATTAAACTAAAATAAGAAAAATATGTGGGAATAGGTTAGGAATAGTAAACTCACCTCACATTTTTCAAATTAAATCAAACTCAAAATAAAATCAAACTTTCTTTAAAAATAACTTGATTTGCTTTAGGTTAGGGCGGTACATGATTTAATGTTTACTTTTGTTTTATAATATTTTATTTTAGTCTGGATGTTAGGGTGAATGTGCGTAGAAGAAATGGTAGGATGATTTAGTCTAATCATTATTTTCTACAAGGAATTATGCTTAAGGGGCACTGTAATAAAAATATAATTGCTTTTGCTGTGCAGGTGCTTATACCCCTAAGGACAATCCAATAGGCTAGGTGGACTTGGCTACCCATGTGTGGGATGCTAAGTCCATTATACATGCTTGGGATTTATATAATTTGTTTAGCTAATCTCTATTTTGTAGGTGTTAGTTAGATTTACTTTTTCTTTTCATGTAATTTTTGCAAATAGGATTTTGGAATGATTGTTATGGGAGATTAGGATGAGCATTGGTCATAAGATTTCATCTTATGCACCATGTGAAGCCTTTGGAGCATCCACATTTCAACCATCCAAAAGAAGGAACCAAAGAAGAAAGAAGAAAGAAGAAAGAAGAAAGAAGAAAGGAAGAAAGGAGAATGAAGAAATGAAGAATGAAGACCCCATAACATGAATTCTTACTTGATTGTAAATTAATTCATTTGTAATCTGGGTTCTATAAGGGTAGAGCTCAGCTACCCAATTTATTTTTGGGTTTGTGCGGTGGTGCCCGATCACAAATGGCCTTTTATTCTTTTAGCTTTATAAAATGTGCGATGGTTTGCTTAGCTTGTGCATTAAGATGACATCCTTTCTCTAGTTTCTTCCTTACTTGATGTATATGGATGATGATTACTCTTAGGAGAAAATAAATCTTCTACCAAATTAAATAACTCAAAATTAAAAATAAAAAACTCATAACCTCATTTAAAGCCAAGTTAAAAAATCAAGATAAAAGAATTAGCAACTCTTTAGGTATTTATTTTATAACATCATGCATAAAAGCATATTGTTTCACTCTTGATTGAGGCTTCCACCTTTGCAGAGAACTTGCTTGAGAGCCATGGTGGAAACACACCTCCCCCTTCTCACTGATTTTGGCCCATAATCTTATTTCTCATGCATTAGACATATGAATCATATAAGCCTGAGTCAAATGATTGTCCAAAAATGAAAATAAAAATGTAATATGAATTACATTAGATCTAGGTCATTTTTCATGCCCTTACATGATCTAGTCTCTTAGGGAGTGAGTTTAAGGACTTAGTCTCTTTCTAAAATAAATAACAACTTAGCTATCTTGCATAAAGCATAAGACTTGCCTACATAAATTTAAAATCATAGGTGGAGTTAGTTGGCGGCCACTCCTAGATGGTTGTAAGTCCAAGCAGTCGGGTGGTATACTCTCTCTTGTGGAGGTAAACTATATACCAATTTTTTTTAGATTTAGGTTGTGCTTTTGGCCCTCGCTAAAGCTCCCTAGATTTAGGTTCTGATGTTGCTTCTCCCCTTTGTGGGTCATAAGTTAAATCCTCACCTCCTAGGCATTTCCACAATCTTGTGTTGTGGAATAATAAGCCCTAAATTTCTAATGAAATATTCAACTCAAATAAATTAAATCAATTCAAAAATGTAAAGCCCAACCATAGGTTAGTTTGAGATGCTCGCTAGGTTTCTTAATATCATGAGAATCTCCTACTTATCTTCCTTTGGCTTCGATAATAACTCTCTCTTTGATCAATCCTATTTGATCTTCTAAAATAAACTAATTGATTGATTATCCTACCTACTGAAATCTTTGGAGACAACAATCATTTACCTTAATTAAGAGTATTCTTAAGGAATCTTCTTCCTTATGATGTAATTAACTGTGGGGGCTTGCCCCTGTAGTAGGGGACTTAATGAACCCAGTTTAAAATAAACTCTACTTTACTTTTTTATGTAAAGTAGGGAAGAATCTGGTACACATGCACCCACCTTAGAGTCTTTATTCAGGTGATTAGGTCCATTGTAGGATAGTGACTTCTATCTTTCGAGATAGTACACTTCTCCTCAATGTCATACCTGATCACCTTAATAAGAATATCTGCAGATCTACATGGTGTCCAAATGCATAAAAGAGTATATTTCTATTTTAATTTTATCCTCATAGAGTGAAAATGGAAGTATTCTCTTAGAAATTTGAAAATACTTTCACCACAGATTTTTCTAGCGACTCCGCTGGGGATGGTTCCTTTCTCCATCTTTAGTAAATGATCATTGTCTCTAAGTATCGATAGTGGGTTTGTACTTTTGTATGAATCCAAGACTATCTTTCTTTCCGCTGGCACTTAGCTTATTTCATCCTTAAGTTAAGTTCACCAACATCTTTAGGTTATAGGACCTCACCCCGTGTTGGTCTTAAAACCCCCCGTTGAGTTCTCCAATGGGTAAAATAAAAATCTAATAAAAAGAAAATATTTAAAGACTTCCTCCTTACCATTTTTTATGGTAAGAAAAGGTTCATTCCAAAATAATAAAAAACAAAATAACCCTTCATAAAAAATCTTGCTTTTCAAAAAGCACTCTTTCAAAAATGCACATAATAAAAATGTTTTGCACAAATTTTTTTTCCTAAATCACCTTCATCTAACAATCTTCATGATTGTCTTTGCAAAAATAAGATTCATATAATCACATTTTCTAAAAGCTCAAATGAGCTTCTTCACTCAATTCATTTTGGTGAAGACCTCATTTTCAAAAATAAAATTTCAACAATCATGTTTTCAAAAACATAAAATTTGAAGATGGGTTTATCCATTCAATACATTCAAATGTGTTGAATGGATGTTACATCTTCAAACAAAAAAAAAGTACAACTTTGAAATTCCATTCAACACACCCTATATGTGTTAAGTTGGAATTTTCACCTTTCCAAAGAAAATCAAAAATAAAATTTTCAAAAGCACATATGAAACCTCTCCATTCAATATACCCATATTTATTGAATGGATGTTTCATTTTCAAACAAAATCAAAAATAAATTTTTCAAAAGCACATATGAACCTCTCCATTCAATACACCCACATTTATTGAATGGAAGTTTCATTTTCAAACAAAATCAAATTTTTCAAAAGCACATGTGAAACCTCTCCATTCAATATACTCACATTTATTGAATGGATGTTTCATTTTCAAACAAAACCAAAATTTTTTTTTTTCAAAAGCACATATGAACCTCTATATTCAATATACCCACATTTGTTGAATGGAAGTTTCATTTCCAAACAAAACCAAATTTTTCAAAAGCACATATGAAACCTCTCCATTCAATATACCACATTTATTGGATGGAAGTTTCATTTTCAAACAAAAAAAAAAAATCCAAAAGCACATATGAAAATCTCCATTAAATATACCCAAATTTATTGAATGAAGATTTCATTCCCAAATAAAATGACATTATTTTGAAATCTCACTTAACATATTCCATATATGATTAAGTTGAGATTTTCTCTTTCAAAAATTGATTTTCATCTTACATACCCAAATTTGTTAAATTGAAATCTCTCTTTTCAAAATCAATAAAAACAAAAATCTTGCAAAGCACATTTGGAACTTCATTCTAGCATATCCATATTTGCTAAAGTGAAGTCTCCCTTTTTCAAAATAAAAATTTGAAACACACCTTTGAATTTCATTTACCATACTCAAATTTGTTAAGTGAAATCTCCATTTCACAAAAAAATTTTCAAAACACATTTGGAACTTCATTCTAGCATACCATATTTGCTAAAGTGAAGTATTCCTTTTCCAAAAATAAAATCAAATCAAAAGAAACACATTAGGATTTTCTTAGCATACCTAAATTTACTAAGAATCCTATTTTCAAAACAAAATAAAAATAAAAAAGAAACACATTAGGTTTCCCTTAGCATACTTAAATTTTCTAATGATCATACTTTTCAAAATCAAAAGAAACACATTAGGATTCCCTTAACATACCTAAATTTGCTAATGATCCTAATTTCAAAAATCAAATCAAAAATAAAAAGAAACACATTAGGATTTTCTTAGCATACTTAAATTTGCTAAGAATCCTATTTTCAAAAATCAAATCAAAATCAAAAGAAACACATTAGGATTTTCTTAGCATACTCAAATTTGCTAAGGATCCTATTTTCAAAAAATAATTTTCAAAAATAAAACACTCTTGGATCCTTCATTTTAGTATACCCAAAATTGCTAAATAAGGATTCCATTTTTTTTCAAAATTATCAATGATTCACATGACAAAGCAAACAAAGAAAAAGAAACAATTATTTTTAAGCACCTCACTTAGCATACTCAAATTTGCTAAGTGAACAAATTCCAAAAATCATAAATCCAAAACAAAAGCAAATCAACCCTTTACTTTAACATACCCAAATTTGTTAAATGAAGGGTCCTCAAAAAAAAAAAAAATCAAAATTCAAATATGAACATGAAAGCATCTCTTCAAAAATATTTGAAGCCATTTTCAATATACCCAAATTTGTTGAAAGTGGATTCTATATTCAAAAATTCCTCTTTCCAATCAAAATTTCAAATCTATTCAATCCATTTGAGCCATACTTAACACTTTCAAGATGTTGAGTTTGGGTTCAAATAAAGTTCAATTCAAAAAATCAATCGATTCAAGTTTATTTTAACATGAACTCATCAATGACAAAAGATTCAATTCATTCAATAAAATGGCATCACACAAGTATGTGTTTACCTTTCCCCATGGGATGGACTTGACCTTCATATATGCCCACCTCATTCATTTTGGATGAGGTTTGAGGATTATGTGAGGGCACTCACCAATGTTAGGAGCACAAATAAATGAATCGACTCTGATATCCCTCAAAAAGGAAGGCGAAAGTTTCTACAATTTGTCATCATGTCAAGTTGTCGCTGTTTCATCGCCTAGTGAGGGCTAACACCCACTCATTAGCACCCTCAAAGGGTAAGGCTCCTTTGATCCTAGAGATTGTCTCCCTAGCTTTTGAGGTTGGGTCTAGTTCTTACTTAGCTCGCCCCACCAAGACTCAAAGGAGGAACAAAATTGCATGATAAAGTGGTACCATACATAGGATGTGAGAGATGGAGGCTGATCAGTAGAGGAGTTTCCCATTTTGACTTCCCCGCTGGTTACAACGAACCCATTTCATCCTCTATTTGGGTGAGAGAGGATGAGGATCGCTTCACCTCCACTGAGTTTGATTTCACAATCATAGGAGGTCATGTTGGCCCGCTCATAAGCCGTTGGTGGAGCCTATGGACGACCCGAGTCGGCTTAATTTGACATAAGATCTTATCCCACGTGGGGAAGCATCTTCGAGAGAGGCCGGGGAGGCCTCCGCTATCACTAGTGAGAGGCGAGGTTTAGTCAAGCACAAGCACTCATTGATTTTCACTTTGCATCTGGAGATCATACAAATAATATTACTTACAAGGACTACTCATCATAGGAGGAGATCTAGAGATGGTGGTGTCTCCACCACACCACTCTACCTCCCACCGTTTGCTCATGTTTCAACATCTCCGCTTGTCAAAGGCCATGAAGGCCACATCGAGAGAAGAGGACCGATGCTATGGCCAAGGGATCCCATCCATCTACACCACTGGCATCGAGCCTCAACCTTCGCCTCAGTTATGGTGTGGTGGAATGGAACCCAAGCATAGTGGTCATCCCTACACCAACACCACCAATACAACATGACATGGATATGATTGCAGCAGTTACTGAGGGAGAAGATGACAACCCAGTTACATCCATGATGGTAGAACCTCCTAGGAGTGTCACCCCATATAGAGTTAATGATAGAGTGCATTTCTCGAGTACAGCCCCTGTGGTTGATTCTCAGAGGTGGAGGTCTGGTGCCTCTCGACATGATAGTGATCACGAGCCTAAGTCATGCTTGTTGCATCATTCGAGAACATAATATCACATTATCTTATGGAAAAGAAGAAATCCTGGGATATGAATTATCTATTGAGGAGAAGATCAACTTTGATCCCAATGAAGATGATTTGTTGGGAGACTCAGTAGGGGTTTGCATGGTAGATACCGGGATCCTCCTCGAGAGTGTGGAAGGTCCACCAGTAGACACACATCCCACTGACCCAACACCTCGGCATAAATAAAAGGATGATGACAAGATAGATGGATGGAGAAGAGGCTCAAGATTTGTTAGCACCTATCTTAGCATTGAGAATCAAGGTGCGTTCATCCTACCATACCACTAGTCACCAGTTGGTGCATGTCTTGGACCAGACCTTACCTCAGAGAGCAAAGTAGCACCAGCATGTATAGAAGGTAGTGGATAGCCTCATAAAAAAAGATATCAAATCCATGGTTGAGCTGTGAAGGAAGTTGGTTCAAGCCAGGGAGAATCGTCACCCAAAGGGTACCTACCCAGAGGAATTTGATGCAATATTATCAAGGGTTTGCCACCTTCCTTCAAGAGTTTTGATGGCGTGGAAACCCACAACACATCACATATTTAGAGTTAGTAACATTGGCGTGAACACTTTACTATTCTCTTTCTTCATTAGAGCTTAGGTATAGCTTTTGAGGTATCAACTTCAATAGTTGAAGACATTTGTCGAGTTGGAGCAACTTTATCAAGAGATTTGTGAGCTCATCAAAGGTCACATTATCTCATTGTACAACAACACCCGTGAGTCCTTTGTTGACTACATTCTAGATAATGAAAGAAAATATGTGATATTGAACAATATGCCATTGAGATTCTTCTAAAGAATATCCATGGCAGACCTTCATGCTTAAGGGCTTCACTATCAAAATTTTGAGAAGTTAATCAACAAAAGTAGTCTATAAGGAGAGGCCAAATTGCCTTTTCAACAGTCCCAAGTCAAAGTTGCATATATGAGAAGAAGCCGAATAATGACAGCAAGGGGAAGAAACCAACTAGAGATTAGTTAGATAAGACAGTGCTTCCACCTCCTCTACCATCACCAAGGCAGCCCTATCGGCTGCCACAATAGCCTCCATGGCTTGCACCACTCTCCAGACATCATCAGTGAGTGGTACACATAGCGCCGTAGTATGGTCCACCCACTCTTTTGGATAAACTCAACAAGCCTTATTCATTTAAGAGGGAGGTAATCAGGAAGATCTTTAAGAACCTCTTAAAGAAGCTTGATTTTCAGCTACCCGAGCCTAGGAGACAGGAGGAAGTGGGCAAAAGTCATGATCCTAACTTTGCACCTACCACCATATGCTAGGTCATGTTTTGGAAGATTGCTTCACATTTAAGGACTGGCTTGAACATAGCTTCAAGACTGGTGCTATAGTCATCCTGAAAGAATACCTTATGGAATAACCATCCAGTTCCATTAGGGTATCTTTGGGGATACTTGTGTTCTTTCCAAAACCAAAGAAGGTTATTTTAGTTAATGTGTCCTTTTGATATCAGATATTAAGAAACATGGGTAGGTCCAGACCTATTTTGGATTCTTCTTAAGGGTAATTAAGCATATAAACAATGGTTTAGTCCCTTTATTAAGTTAATTAAACTTTTCACATCAAATAAACTATATGTTTGATGCCAACTAGGGGGTCTCCCAACTCTTTAAAGGCTTCAGCCTATAGTAAATCTATTTGGATTGATTTAGTTTTGATGATTTAAATGTATATTTTCTTTAAATTATACTTCGTGCTACTCAACTTTTAATTATCTCAGGGCAAACAATGTAGCTGAAGCCTTTAAACAATGATAATAAAGCTACTAAAAAGCTTCCCACTATCAATAAATGTGAATGACCCTAGAAACAAATAGATTCACTATAGGCTTATTGAATGTCCTATCAACCCCAATGACCACCAATGCACTGGTGCTACTCAATGAAGGTTATTCCACATTAATTATTAGAGTTTTATTAACATTAGTTAATTTTATTTAGAGTTTAATTAGTTTGGTTAGCTTAGTTTAGGATTTAGGGTTTAGGGTTTCAGGTTTCAGGTTATGATGCTAGGGTTTAGGGTTTATGATATGAAGTGAACAAGAAGTGGATCCTTTAAAAAAATTCTATAAATGGACATGTTAGGATCTCAACCTTCACCTAGGAGAGGAAATAAAAAATTGATCAACTTTTTCCTACCAATATAGGTCATGTTCTAGTTCATGATATCACATTCAAGACTTGGAATCAGCCTCAGGACTAATCAAGATGATTGGTATACCACCAACCCTTAGGGTTCCGGGGATACTTTTGATCCTTCCAGATGAAGAAGGTTAAGATATCTCTTTATCCAAAACCTCTAAAAAAGATTGTTCAAGATCAAGAAACTTTCCTCAGTGTGCACGAGTCACTCAAACCTCCAACATCAAGTTTGCAAGTTGTGCTAACTCATGGAAAGGGGGAGCAAGAAAGAACAACATGTGCCAACCCGGGATAGCTAGTAGCGCAACCACCAACCCGAGTCCAAACCTCCAGCACCGTTGTACTACATTAGACTTACTCTACTTTAACTAGCTCTTCTTCTTCTACTAGTAGAACTCTTATATCGACGGATAAAGGCATC
Organism: Cymbidium sinense; assembly: GCA_021442155.1. NCBI lineage: Eukaryota > Viridiplantae > Streptophyta > Magnoliopsida > Asparagales > Orchidaceae > Cymbidium > Cymbidium sinense. The sequence goes on along the minus strand of CM038221.1, from coordinate 166,639,399 downwards.
AAATCCCTTACCCCTCTTACTTTACTTGAGTTTTACTTTGTACCTCCTATTAAATCCAAGAAATTGAAGAATAAAGCTAGCTTGAATTACATCAGTGTTACTTTTGATGGGTTGTCTTCTTCTATTCCTAATGATAAGTCTTCAAGTCAAAATATAATTTGATCTTTCCTCTTTGAGTTGATTTTCTACTCGAATACTATGGGTTCACCTCTTGAGATAGACTTGGAATCATCTGATTCTGAGGGTCCCATAGGAGAAGTTGTAGGTGAGCCTAATGTGCAGGTAGAACCTTCCATTACCACCACAAGAGATCACCAAAGTCAACCTCCATAGTGGCAAGGTTCTACCTCCTAGGACAGCACCTCAAGATAGAGGGAAATAAGTCATTGGTATAGAGGATCGAGAAGTCCCTCCATAGGATGCTCCACCCTTAAATATGCTTGTGGAAGATCAGTCCAAGGTAGACTATAATGTCCTCTCTCATTTAAGAAGGTTTCCATCTAAGTTAAGTATATATGATGCCCTCGTCTTATCTAAAGAGATGAGGGAATCATTAATCAAGGCTCTCCTTGATCCTGATATATGCTTAGCTCACCGACGCTATTAGTGAGGAGGCACATTACACAAAAAAGAAGCTGGGATCACTTTATAGATGAAGACCTTCTTGAGGGACATGGAGCACAATCCCCCTTTACATTATAGACATGGGTAGATTTAGCTAGAGTTCTCATCGATCCGTGCATCGATGAACATTATGAGTCTAAAGACCCTTGCCTATTTGAGGATCGACATCTCCACACTCGAGATCGATGATGTTGAGAGGATTCAATTAATAAGATGAGCTGGCTTTAGGTTTCATAGTGTTACCTTTGGAGATAGGTGACTGAAAGACTGAAGCCAAGTTTTACATAATTGATTTGAATACTTCATTCACTGCTTTTCTCGGAAGGCCTTGGATACATCAAAATAAGATGATTCCATCCTCCCTCCATCAAAACATCAAGTTCAGAAAGGATGAGATTGAATACTGTGTTAAAGGTGACGAAAAGTCATATTCAGTTAGAGAGGTTGATATTTATGAGGATGCAACCTACTATCTTCCTCAAAACACCCTTTCTTATAAAATTGGACAAAATTCAAACACAAAAGAAAAAGAAAATGAAGAAAAAGAAAAAGTAAAAAAAAAGAAAAGAAAAGTGAAAATCCAAGTGAACAAGAAAGGGGAATTGAAGAAGAAATAGAGCCGCATATCACATTCCATCATATGGACATGTGGGTAGGATGACTCAACCTTCACTAGGAAAAGGCAGAGGAAGAAATAGAAACAGTTCCAAAGGTGGAAGACCCCCTGGTTGGCCATCAGCCAACAGGGGTTATGTTCCAGTTCATAGGAGTATCCCTACTATTCATGTAGACTTGGAATCTAGCTCGGAGGATGAGTCTAATGTGGTTAGAATACCAACCAACCCCTCTCAGCGGGTTCCATTGGAGGTGACTTTTGATCTAGACAACGATGAAGACTAGGCCTCTAGATAAAGCAAAGTATTTGAATCAAGTTTATGTGAAACTATTAGACAGTAGCTGGGAACCTTAGCTCTAACCTCACTTTCATCTCAAAAAGTTGAAGGTTTAGTAGTTAAGGAAGCCCCTAAGTCTTCCATAATGAAAGAAGAGATTCTTTTTGGGATCATCATCCTCAAGTCCTGAAGTTGATGTAGAACTTGAGGAGGATTCATTTAAAGAATTAATGGAATTACCATTTGACTTTTTCTCGCTTTGTGTTCATAATCTTATATAGAAAGGTTTGTTTCCTTATACATGGTCTAGACATAGGTCAGAGTATTTTAAGAAGCTGTGGAACAATACAGACAGGGAAGCACAATCAAGAGTAGGACTAGGATTTGGTACAATAGGTCTAGTCGATGATGATGATTACTGCTTAGTTGTTACCAATCATTTGGAGTATGATAGGTTATTTTCACACAACACCAACTCTTATGAGAATGTGTGTTTAGAAACCTCAGATGATCTTCAAATCAAGGATGCACCTCCAAAATTTGAAGAGGAGATTCATTCAATAATTGACAAGCTTAAAGAAATCAACTTCGGGACAGAAGAAAATCCACACCTGACATACATCAGTTTATTGTTGAATGAAGAAGAAACCAATGATGTAGTTAGGCTATTAATTGAGTTTAAGGACTACTTTGTATGAAGTTATGAAGAGATTTCTAGATTATCTCCTGACGTAGCTGTCCACAAGTTAGTAATAGATCCTAGCACTAACCCTATCAAGCAAGCTCCTAGATGCATGTGATTAAAAATTGAACAACAGGTCATTTCTGAGGTTAAGAAATTGATCGATGTTGGTTTCATCAGGGAAAAAAAATACTCTACCTGGTTAGCCAATGTTGTACTAGTTAAGAAGAAGAACCAAATTTGCATTTGTGTCAATTTCAGGGACTTAAATAAGGCATGTCCTAAGGATGAGTTTCCTTTTCCTGTACCAGAATTAATGGTGGACATTGTCTCATCTCATGCAATATTCTTTCTCATGGATGGGTCATCTAGCTACAATGAAATCAAGATGTCTCCTGAAGATGAAAGAAACATCACATTTCGAACCCCGATCAGAATCTTTTATTGTAAGGTCATGCCTTTTGGCCTTAAAAATGCTGGTGCTACATACCAACGGGCCATGACTCAGATCTTCAATGAACTCATCCATCATTAGGTTGAGTGCTATGTTGATGATCTAGTAGTCAATAGCAGAGAAAAAGAAGACCATCTCTTTAGCTTGAGAGTAGTTTTTGAATGGTTAAGACAATATAACCTCAAGATGAATCAAGTGTGCGAGTAGCTTGAAAAATTCTTGGGTTTTTTGACACCAAGAAATAGAAAAAGATCCAGAAAAGATCAAAACTATCTTAGAAATGCCACCTCCTAAAGTTTAACTTAACTCAGATCATTCCAAGGACGGTTGGCGTATTTGAGACGCTTTATCTCCAACCTATTAGGGAGATGCAAGAAATTCTCAACACTTATAAAAAAAGATGCCAAGTTCAAGTGGGATGACATGTGCCAACATGCCTTTAAAGATATCAAGCAGTATTTGGTGAAGTCGCCAGTTCTAGCAGCCCCTATCCTACACAAGCCACTCATCCTCTACACTGCTGCATTGGATGACTCTCTCGGTGCTCTGTTGGCCCAAGCCAATGACGAAGAAAAGGAGAGTGCTCTCTACTACCTCAATCGTCGTCTGATCCCTGCTGAAGTGAACAACTACCCACATATTGAGAAACATTTCCTAGCTTTGATCTTTGCTTCAAAAAAGCTACGACATTATATACTTTCTCATAGGATCTCCAGAACCAATCCATAGTATATCATGACACCAACGCTATCAACGCGTTAGATGGTCCATGATCCTCTCATAGTTTTATATCACATTCGTACCCCTCCGTGCAGTAAAAGGACAAGCACTAGCAGATTTCTTAGTAGCACACCCACTCCTGCTGATTCTATGCTTAGTGAGGATCTCTTTGATGAACAAATCATGAACTTAGGAGAGGTTGAAAACTGTCGATGGCAGATGTATTTTGATGGAGCAACTTCTTTTCATAAAGGGGAAGTACCACGATCTACTCTTCTAGGAAAGGTAGGGGTAGGAATAGTTTTCCTATTCAGACTACGATGTGATGAGATTCTCATACTATCTTTCCAACCCCTGCACCAAGAACGAAGCTGAGTATGAGGCTTTGATTGCCAGTGTGGTGAAAATATTCCCACCTTCATCTATCCTTTTGAAGAGGATAAATGAAAACAAAAATATATACACCTATTTGTTGGGACACCATAGATCCACAAATGTTCTTATCAGGGTGATCGGGTATGACATTGATGAAAGTTGTATTATATAGAAAGACATAAGTCACTACCCTACAATGGACCTAATCACCTTAATAAGACTCCTAAGGACAATGGGTCTACATATGTACCAGAGATTCTTCCTCTACTTTACATGGAAAAGTAAAGCAGAGTTTATTTTAAACTAGGTTTATTAAGTTCCGTATAGGGCAAGCCCCCATAATTAATTACATCTTAAGGGATGGGATCCCTTAGGAATACTCTCAATTAAGATAAATGATCGTTGTCTTCAAAGATTTCAAGAAAGGACTATCAATCGATTAGTTCATTTTGAAGATCAAATAGATTGATCAAAGAGGGGAATTATTATTGAAGCCAAAAGAAAGATAAGTAGAGATGCTAATGCTAGGAAACCTAGCGAGCATCTCAAACTATCTATGGTTGGGCTTTACATTTTTGAAATTGATTTAATTTGTTTGAGTTGAATTTTTCATTAGAAATTTAGGACTTATGATTCCATAAAATAGATTATGGAAATGCCTAAGAGGTGAGGATTTAAGCTTATGACCCACAAAGGGGAGAAGCAACCTCAAAATCTAAAATTAGGGAGCTTTGGCGAGAGCCAAAAGCACAACCTAAATCTAAGGCAAAAAATGGGTATTTGGTTTGCCTCAATAAGAGAGGACAAACTACCCTACTGCTTGGTCTTACAACTGCCTGGGGGTGGCCGCCAACTAACTCCTCCAATGATTTTAAATACATATAGGCAAGTTTTATGCTTTATGCAAGATAGCTAGGCTGTTATTTATTTTGAAAGAGACTAAGTCCTTAAACTCACTCCCTAAAGAGACTAGATCATGTAAGGACATGCTTCAAATGATCTAAATCTAATGTAGTTCAAATTTTATTTTATTTTTATTTTTGGATAATTATTTTGACTCAAGCTAATGGGATTCATATGCCTAATGCATGAGAAATAAAGTTATTGGCCAAAATCAGTGAGAAGGGAGGAGGTGTGTTTCCACCATGGCTCTCAAAGTTCAAGCCAAGGATCTTTGGCAAAGGTGGAAGCTCCAATCAAGAGTGAAGTAAGATGCATTTGTGAATGATGTTATAAAAGAAGTACTCATCCAACTAAGGGATTGCTAATTCTTTTATCTTGATTTTAAACTTAAGCCTTAGATGAGGTTATGAGTTCTTTATTTTTAGTTTTGAATTGTTAAATTTGGTAAAAGATTTATTTTTTCCTAAGAGCCTAATCCACATCCAGGCCATACATAATGCAAGGAAGAAACTAGGAAAAGGATGCCACTTAATGCACAAGCTAAACAAATCATCAATCAATTTATAAAGTTAAGGGGAAAAAGAATAAGAGACCGAATGTGGTTGGGCACCACCGCACAAACTGGTAAAAAAATTAGGTAGCCTAGCTCTACCCTTATACAAGCCAGATTGCAAATAAATTAAACACAATTAAATAAGAAATTTATTATTATGGGGAGGTCATCAAGCTTCATTTCTTTATTCTTCTTTTCTTCTTTCTTCTTTGTTTCTTTCTTTTGGAAGGTGGATACTCCAAAGGCTTCACATGGTGCATAAGATAGGATCTTATGACCAATGCTCATCCTAATCCCCATAATAATCATTCCAAGATCCTAATTGTAAAATTTACATGAAAAGAAAAAGTAAATCTAGCTAACACCTGCAAAACAGAGATTAACTAAACAAACTATACAAATCCCAAGCATGTATATTGAACTTAACACCCAATGACTAAGTCCACCTGGCCTATTGGATTATGCTTAGGGGTATAAGCACCTGCACAACAAAAGTATTCATATCTTTATTTATTACAGCACCCCTTAAGCACAATCCACTGTAGAAGACAATGGTTAGACTAAGATCGCCCAACCATTCATTCTACACATACATCTTAACATTCAGTCTAAAACATATATCACAAAATAAAAGCAAACATCAAATCATGCATCTCCCTAACCTAAAGCTAGAAGTAGTGACTTAGCCTAATGTATGTGCTTTGGAGGTTTGTGTGGTATGCTTAGCTATGACTTTAAGTTAGAATCTTCTAAGTGTGAAGCATGTTCAACTTAGACAAGAGTTTCATTTAAGTGATTTAATTGATTTGGGTTGATTTTATTTCACGTTTTGATTAGGTTAATTCCATTTTGTAGAGAAAACTTTCCACACACATATTAGAGTCACCTTCAAATCTATGGAGAAAGGAGAGGCAAAACTATATATGTAGAAATTTATCTTGGTAAGATGCCACACAGATCCACAGATGTACTTATTTAGGTGATCAAATATGCCATCAAAGAAATAGTGTACTATCTCGAAAGACAGAAGTCACTACCTTAATGGAACCAATCAACTCAATAAGGACTCCTAAGGACGATGGGTCTACATATGTACCAAAGATTCTTCCCCTACTTTACATAGAAAAGTAAAGTAGAGTTTATTTTAAAATTAGGTTCGTTAAGTTCCCTACTCGGCAAGCCCCCATAGTTAATTACATCCTAAGGGATAAGATCCCTTAGGAAAACTCTCAATTAAGGTAAATGATCGTTGTCTCTAAAGATTTCAATAGGAAGGACTATCAATCAATTAGTTTATTTTTAAGATCAAATGGGATTGATTAAAGATAGATTTATTATCGAAGCCAAATAAGAATAAGTAGGAGATGCTCACAATGCTAGGAAACCTAACGAGCCTCTCAAACTATCCTATAGTTGGGCTTTAAGTTTTTGAAATTGATTTAGATTGTTTGAGTTACATTTTCATTAGAAATTTAGGACTTATGATTCCTTAACACAAGATTATGGAAATGCCTAAGAGGTGAGGAATTATGCTTATGGCCCACAAAAGGAAAAAGCAACCTCAGAACCTAAATCTAGGGAGCTTCGGCGAGGGCCAGAAGCACAACCTAAATCTAAGTGAAAAATGGGTAATTGGTTTGCCTTCACAAGAGAGGATAAATCACCCGACAGCTTAGACTTACAACTGCCTAAGTTTGGTCGCAAACTAACTCCTCCTATCATTTTAAATTCATGTAGGCAGGTCTTTATGTTTATGCAAGATAGACAGGCTATTTTTTATTTAGATAGAGACTAAGTCCTTAAACTCACTCCCTAAAGAGACTAGATCATATAAAAGGACATGCTTCAAATGACCTAAATCTAATGCAATTCAAATTTCATTTTATTTTTCATTTCAGATAATTATTTTGACTTAGGCTAATAGGATTTTTATGACTAATGCATGAGAAATCAGATTATTGGCCAAAATCGCGAGAAGTTAGGAGGTGAGTTTCCACCACGACCCTCACAAGTCAAAATGGGTCAACTTGGGCCAAGTGGGCCAATTGGGCTAGGTTAGGCTCAAATATTGGCTTGGTCAAGTTCAAACATAAGTCATGAATGAACTTAGATCAATGGCTTCAATCAATTTGGCCTATGGTGGAATTTGGCTATGTTAGGTTTCATTTTTGGTTATGTGTTGACTTGGTAAACCCTTAGGTTTGACTTGGTTTGACCCAATTTGATTGATTGATCATCCCATGATGATTGTTGATCATGATGAGAAGGATATATGAGTTTGGTTCAATCCAATTTGGTTAGGATCAAAAGTTGGCTCATAAGGGTACTTTAGGTCACTTTGGGTCAAGTGAGCCTAAGTGGGTCAAATGGCTTGGTCAAATCTTGATTTGAGGTTAGTTGATCTTGTATATGGACTAATTATTGAAATATAAATCCATTTACTAGTGGTTTGAAGTCAAATGAGTTTTGATCCATTTGAAAATTTCATATTCAAAGGAAGAATATGAAGAGGTTTTGGGTTTTAATTGAATGATTGAAGTTTGGATTTATATGTGAGCTCATGACTGTAGGATTGATTAACCATGAGAGAAAATCAAGGGTTTGGCTTAATTTAAATGTGTTTTGGCTAAGTTCAAGATTTTGACTTGAAAGGCTTAGATTGGATTTTGAGTTGATTTGGATTTGAGTTTTGGAATAGGTTTTGATTTTTTGAGTTTATATTTCATTTATATATGTGAATATAAATGAGAATATAAATTGATCATGAGAAAATTTCAAGGATTTGAAATGGTTTGATCATGATTTGGGCTAAATCTATTAAAGGGAATTTTTAATTTGAAATTTAATTTTTACCTTTGATTTGATTGATTTATATTTATATTACATTTATATATGAGAATATAAATGAGAATATAAATAAGTTTTGAGAAAATCCCATGAGTTTGAAATGGTTTGATCAAAGTTTAGGTTAAATCCATTAAAGGGCCTTTAAAGGATTTAAGAGAATTTCAAGGATTTTAAATTTGGAATTTAATTTTTGGTTAGATTTGATTGATTTATATGTATATTTTATTTATATATGAAAACGTAAATGGGTATAAAAATATCTTTTGAGAAAATCCCATGAGTTTGAATGGGTTTGATCAAGGTTTAGAGTTGATTTTGGCTAAGTCCTTTAATGGAAAATTAAAGGGTCATATGAAAATTTTCATGAATTGATTTTAGATTTTGAATTTGATTTGATGAGTTTGAATTTATATTTCATTTATATATGTGAATATAAATGGATTATGGAAAGATCTCGAAGATTTGAATAGGTTTGAATCATGATTTTGGTTGTCCTTAAGGGAAAATTAAGGACTTAGGAAAAATTTGGACTTAAGAATTTTTGAAGGATTTTTAATCATGGGTTTCAATGAAAAGTTTCAGTCATGGATTTGATTTAGATTTGGAGAAAATCAAATATGATTGATTTGGAGTTTTGACTTGAAAGAAGGAAAGGTGAAGAATGGTGCAAGCTAAGGGTAGACACATTTCCTAACACCCAAAAGGCATGACCTATTCCTATGGCTAAACCTTCTAAGTCTTCTAGGGCTAGGGGAGTGTCCACCTAATCACTATATGTGTCTTAAGACTAAGGAACTCTTAAAGTCTAAGAGGTATCCCATGTCTAAGATGGAGGTGTTGAGATCTCATTCTAAAAGTTAGGTCAACACTTCCCTAACCTAAGTAATTTCTAAAGTGAAATCATGTTTTTAGTTTTGTTTAGTGAATGTTTTGATTAAGTGCTTTAATTAATCCTAAGTTTAGATGAACTCTAAAGAAACCCATTTAAAAAGAAAGACATTTTAATATTAAATAAAATAAACCAAATTCACAAAACATACAACACTTCATTTCTTTTCCAACGTGTATAACATGCAAATGAATGAGTCCTAAGCATATCTGTACAAACAAATGAGAATGTTTAACACACTTTATGATGCATACTAAGTAATTCATTTAAGGAAATTTGGAAGTTTATGATGCATGATTTTCATTAAGTAGAAAAGGGATTTCTTATCCAATTTTGACATGCACACATGAAAGTAAGAAAGGTATAAGTGAGTACAACGCTATTGTTAACTAAAGGTGTAAGGTATAAGACCTGCTTAGGGCTACTTAAAGCCTCACAACCTCAAGGTTATCTAGACTAATATGCCAGTTTCCTTAAATATAAACATGTGTACAAAAGAAATGAATGGAAAAGAAAGAATGCAAAAATTTGTACTAATTGATTCTTTTTGTTTATGCAATTTATATGTGCAAGCATAGACACCCTTCTTAAGTGATAGTATAAGAATGAATAGGATATGGAATTAAAGTGTGTTAGGTTCTTTTCAAATGAACCCTACATCTTGCCAAATCCTATTCAAAACTATACTAAAAGAGAAGAGAAGGAAAACCTACACTAAGCACATCCTTATATTTTTCTTACATGAAAACTTATAATTAAAATATAAGTAACACACTTTCAGTTTTGATAATTGATTCATATATTTTTGAAAATAATTTGAATTTAATAGTGATAATAGCCACTCATATTATTACTTTTGCCAACACATACACTTTGACATAAAGTAAATATTTTCATTTTAAATTTTATTTTGAAAAACATGGATGCATGAAACCATATGACATACATATTTAACATGTTGGGGTAAAGGAATGAAAGCATGTAAACACATTCACTTTAATTAAATCCTAAAGACAATTCATGAAATAAGAAAGCTTAAAGTAAATCAAAGTTTATTTAATATGATTTTTGTTTGATTTTGAATTTAATTTAATTTTTGAAAATGTGGATTGAGTTTTCTATTCCTAACCCATTCCCACACGTGTTTGATATTTTTATTTAATTTTTAGATGATTATATTCATTTTAGATTTTGATTAGGTTAAGGTATGAATTAAACAAGTTAATTAACCCTTACCTACACCACCAAATAATTATGAGCCAATGAGATGACATAAAATCTCACAAGAAATTTAAATTTGCAATGCACCTAGGAAGAAAAGGGCCTAATGCAATTTGACTCATGATTAATGGTTAATTAAGCAAAGGGGTTTAACTTAAGTAATTTCAAAACACCCCTCACACATATGAGTTGGGTTTTGATTTTCTTATTTGAACTTAGGCTCTTGAACACCTAAGAATCTACCCAAAGAAGATTAATTAAGTTCTGGAAGCTTTTATAATTTTAAAAATTAATTAAGAGGGTAATTAATGAATTAACCCTTAATTAAGAGAGGATTAAGGAAAGAAAATGGGGTTTAGGGAATAGCTTAGGGGTAATACCCAAAAATTATTCCCTAAGCCTCCTATTCACTGGATCAAACCTTAATCAACCCTAATAAGGGATTAAAACACTATTCAAACCCTTAATTATCCTTAATTACATTAAGGGAGTAATTAGGAGATGCATTTGTAATTCCCCTAATTAAGCTTTCAATAAATCCCAATAAAATTAGAGGAGTAAGTCATTCCCAAAACATAGCTAAGAAGTTTGAGGTTAATCAGCGAATTAATTAAGGAGTAATTAGTAAATTAATATTTTCATTAAAAGGCAAAATGAGAGAAATATATAATTCAAAATCCATTAAAACTAATTTCAGAATATTCTAGATTAAATTATCTTTTAGTAGAAATTTATCTCATATTTTTTGAATTTTGATTTAGGGAGATATGAATTTTTAAAGCTTAGAGGATTAATTAGAATTAATTAAAACCTAATTAAATCCCTTAACCCCACATCTCGCAGCGGTGCGGCGCTTTCCATGTGTCGTGAGTCGCCACTTAAACATCCCATCATGGCGGTATGTGGCAAATGTAATACTTACCATTTGATCAAGGATCAAACGGCTAAGAATCTCCCTGTGATTTTAAAAGGATAAATCGAATTTTAAAATGTGCATTTAATCTCGGTCGTCCATCCAAAATGCATGGATGGATGATCGGGATTATCCTTGTTTTTCCCTAAGGATCATAGGAACCATCCATGATCTAAGCCTTAATCTGAGCTCGGATTAGGATAAAATTTTGCACACACCATCATACACTAATGACAATCCTATCCAACAGTTGAGTTTTCATGCCATGACACTTTCTTTCACAAAGGACCAACACCCCTTAAGTCTAATGGTCAAAAAATTCCATACCTTGCCGAAGGTGATCACCGATTCCCTTAGAAGAGCTTTGTCTGGTTGAGACGAAGCTATGGTGAAAGAATTATCTCTTGAGGTTGGGTAGTTTTCTTTATGGACCAACTCCCCTTGCTCTCCTTTGTGGCTTTAATCGAATTTGACTTCTCCTTGCCTTGGGAACTTGAGGGAGAGCTTGTAAAGCTCAATTTGGTCCCGGGGGAGTGTGCAAAGGAAATTGGATTGAATTATAGTGTGGAAGAAGTTAGGAATTCTATTGAGCTCCCCTATTTTCAAAGGATGAAAACTGAGAATGATTGATTTCAAATCCCTCCTAGAATGCTTAGGATCACTCTCTGATGGCTCCTAACACTCTCTACCACTCAATCGACAATCAGGATGTGTAATTCAAGTGGTATTATGGGGGAGTATATCTCCTCCTATGGAAATCGGATGACCAAAGCAATGGTTGCCATTTTGATCCAATTACCAATATTGGAAGGGCTGTTTGGGTTGATATATGTTGGCACATGGTCAGATTAAGCTAAGGAGTGGATTAGTAACCTCCCATGTGCTTCAAATTGAGTGGAGGGAGGTTTTCAATTTGGCCAATTTGAGCTATGGGGTTGATTTTGGCCTTGGGTCCATTTGGGCTGACCCAAACCCATTGGGTTGGGTGCACAACCCTCCATAGGGTTCACATGACCTATTAGGAAGGTATTAAGTTAGTATGAAGAGGGTATGATCAAATTCCCCATGGATTTGACCAAAATTTGTTCTATGGTCTAGGGGTAGAATGGTCATTTAGCTGATTTTTAAATTTGAATATATTGGGTATGTTGAGAAAACAGGTTTGGCCAAGTTTCATTGGATTTGAAGTTCATTTGATATAGGTTGGCTCATGTTGACCCATTTAGGTCAAAATGGGTCAACTTGGGTCAAACCAAGGGTTGTCCTTAAGGAAAAATTAAGGACTTAGGAAAAATTTGGACTTAAGAATTTTTGATGGATTTTTGATCATGGGTTTCAATCAAAAGTTTCAATCATGGATTTGATTTAGATTTGGAGAAAATCAAATATGATTGATTTGGAGTTTTGACTTGAAAGAAGGAAAGGTGAGGAATGGTGCAAGCTAAAGGTAGGCAAATTTCCTAGCACCCCAAAGGCATGACTTATTCCTATGGCTAAACCTTCTAAGTCTTCTAGGGCTAGGAGAGTGTCCACCTAATCACTATATGTGTCTTAAGACTAAGGAACTCTTAAAGTCTAAGAGGTATCCCATGTCTAAGATGGAGGTATTGAGAGCTCATTCTAAAAGTTAGGTCAACACTTCCCTAACCTAAGTAATTTCTAAAGTGAATTCATATTTTTAGTTTTGTTTAGTGAATTTTTTGATTAAGTGCTTTAATTAATCCTAAATTTAGATGAACTCTAAAGAAACCCATTCAAAAAGAAAGACATTTTAATATTAAATAAAATAAACCAAATTCACAAAACTTATATCACTTCATTTCTTTCCCAACATGTATAACATGCATATTAATGAGTCCTAAGCATATCTGTACAAACAAATGAGAATTTTTAACACACTTTATGATGCATACTAAGTAATTCATTTAAGGAAATTTGGAAGTTTATGATGCATGATTTTCATTAAGTAGAAAAGGGATTTCTTATCAATTTTGACATGCACACAAGAAAGGTATAAGTGAGTACAACGCTATTGTTAACTAAAGGTGTAAGGTACAAGACCTGCTTAGGGCTACTTAAAGCCTCACAACCTTGAGGTTATCTAGACTAATATGCCACTTTCCTTAAATATAAACATGTGTACAAAAGAAATGAATGGAAAAGAAAGAATGCAAAAATTTGTACTAATTGATTCTTTTTTGTTTATGCAATTTATATGTGCAAGCATAGACACCCTTCTTAAGTGATAGTATAAGAATGAATAGGATATGGAATTAGGTAAGTGTTAGGTTCTTTTCAAATGAACCCTACACCTTGCCAAATCCTATTCAAAACTATACTAAAAGAGAAGAGAAGGAAAACCTACACTAAGCATATCCTTATATTTTTCTTACATGCGAACTTATAATTAAAATATAAGTAACACACTTTCAGTTTTGATAATTGATTCATATATTTTTGAAAATAATTTGAATTTAATAGTGATAATAGCTCATATTATTACTTTAGCCAACATACACTTTGACATAAAGTAAATATTTTCATTTTAAATTTTATTTTGAAAAACATGGATGCATGAAACCATATGACATACATATTTAACATGTTGGGTAAAGAACTAAAGGAATGAAAGCATGTAAACACATTCACTTTAATTAAATCCTAAAGACAATTCATGAAATAAGAAAGCTTAAAGTAAATCAAAGTTTATTTAATATGATTTTTGTTTGATTTTGAATTTAATTTAATTTTTGAAAATGTGGATTGATTTTTCTATTCCTAACCTATTCCCACATGTGTTTGATATTTTTGTTTAATTTTTAGATGATTATATTCATTTTAGATTTTGATTAGGTTAAGGTATGAATTAAATAAGTTAATTAACCTTACCTACACCACCTTAGTTAACCAAATAATTATGAGCCAATGAGATGACATAAAATCTCACAAGAAATTTAAATTTGCAATGCACCTAGGAAGAAAAGGGCCTAATGCAATTTGACTCATGATTAATGGTTAATTAAGCAAAGGGTTTAACTTAAGTATTTCAAAACACCCCTCACACATATGAGTTTTGATTTTCTTATTGAACTTAGGCTCTTGAACACCTAAGAATCTACCCAAAGAAGATTAATTAAGTTCTGAAACTTTTATAATTTTAAAAAATTAATTAAGAGGGTAATTAATGAATTAACCCTTAATTAAGAGGATTAAGGAAAGAAAATGGGGTTTAGGGAATAGATTAGGGGTAATACCCAAAAATTATTCCCTAAGCCTCCTATTCACTGGATCAAATCTTAATCAACTCTAATAAGGGATTAAAATACTATTCAAACCCTTAATTATCCTTAATTACATTAAAGGAGTAATTAGGAGATGCATTTGTAATTCCCCTAATTAAGCCTTCAATAAATCCCAAGAAAATTAGAGGAGGCAGAAGTCATTCCCCAAAACATAGCTAAGAAGTTTGAGGTTAATCAGAGAATTAATTAAGGAGTAATTAGCAAATTAATAGTTTCTTAAAAGGCAAAATGAGAGAAAGATATAATTCAAAATCCATTAAAACTAATTTCAGAATATTCTAGATTAAATTATCTTTCAGTAGAGATTTACCTCATATCTTTTGAATTTTGATTTAGGGAGATATGAATTTTTAAAGCTTAGAGGATTAATTAGAATTAATTAAAACCTAATTAAATCCCTTACCACAGCTTGACACGCGGTGGCGGCGGTTGTGTGCTTTCCGTGTGTCGTGCTGTGAGCTGCCACTTAAACATCCCATCATGGAAGGCGTGTGGCGGCAAAATGCATTTTAATACTTGCCATTTGATCAAGGATCAAACGGCTAAGAATCTCCCTGTGATTTTAAAAGGATAAATTGAATTTTAAAATGTGCATTTAATCTCGGCCGTCCATCCAAAATGACGGATGGATGATCGGGATTATCCTTGTTCTTCCCTAAGGATCATAGGAACCATCCATGATCTAAGCCTTAATCCGAGCTCGATTGAGCTCGGATTAGGATAAAATTTTGCACACAACATCATACACTAATGACAATCCTATCCAATGGTTGAATTTTCATGCCATGACACTTTCTTTAACAAAGGACCAACACCCCTTAAGTCTAATGGTAAAAAAATTCCATACCTTGCCGAAGGTGATCACTGATTCCTTAGAAGAGCTTTGTCTGCATGGGTTATGGTGAAAGAATTATCTCTTGAGGTTGGGTAGTTTTCTTTATGGACCAACTCCCCTTGCTCTCCTTTGTGGCTTTAATCGAATTTGACTTCTCCTTGCCTTGGGAACTTGAGGGAGAGCTTAGGCAAGCTCAATTTGGTCCCCTGAGGGAGTGTGCAAAGGCAATTGGATTGAATTATAGTGTGGAAGAAGTTAGGAATTTATTGAGCTCCCCTATTTTCAAAGGATGAAAACCGAGAATGATTGATTTCAAATCCCTCTTAGAAAGCTTAGGATCACTCTCTGATGGCTCCTAACACTCTCTAACACTCAATCGACAATCAGGATGTGTAATTCAAGTGGAATTAGGGGGAGTATATCTCCCCCTATGGAAATCGGACGACCGAAGATATGGTTGCCATTTTGATCCAATTGCCAATATTGGAAGGGCTGTTTGGGTTGTTAGATGTTGGCACATGGTCGATTGAGCTAAGGAGTGGATTGGTAACCTCCCATGTGCTTCAAATTGAGTGGAGGGAGGTTTTCAATTTGGCCAATTTGAGCTATGGGGTTAATTTTGGCCTTGGGTTCGTTTGGGCTGACCCAAACCCATTGGGTTGGGTGCACAACCCTCCATAGGGTTCACATGACCTATTAGGAAGGTATTAAGTTGGTATGAAGAGGGTATGATCAAATTCCCCATGGATTTGACCAAAATTTGTTCTATGGCCTAGGGGTAGAATGGTCATTTGGCTAATTTTTGAATTTGAATATATTGGGTATGTTGAGAAAATAGGTTTGGCCAAGTTTCATTGGATTTGGAGTTCATTTGATATAGGTTGGCTCATGTTGACCCAATTAGGTCAAAATGGGTCAACTTGGGTCAACTTAATTGGTCAAATTGGGTCAAACCAATCAAGTTCATGACCATTTGAAATGTTTTGGTGGCTTTGGTTTGATTCAATTTGGTTTAGTTTTAAGTTTGGCTCATATGACTTCATTTAGGTCAAATGGGTCAAGTTGACAATTTGACCCATTTGACCTATTTGAGCTTGGGCGGGTAGGTTTAGGTTTGGTTGGTCTTATGAAGTAGATTGGTATCTTTGTTTCCAATCAATTTTGGTTAAGTTTGAATTTGGCTCAACATGACCCCTTTAGGTCAAGTTGGGTTTAAGGTCAATTGGGCTAGGTGAGGTCTAGTTGGCCAATTGAGGCTTTGGTCAAGTTCAACGAGTGTTTTGGAATGAACTTGACCCATTGTTTTCAATCAATTTGGCTTAGAACAAGTTTTGACACATTTTGACTTTTTAGGTCAAGTTAGGTTAACTTGGGTCAAGTGGCTTGGTCAAAGCTTGATTTGAGTTTGATTGGACTTTTATGTGGACTTATGATTGAAATATAAATCCATTTGCAAGTGGTTTGAAGTAAAATGAGTTTTAATTCATTTGATAATTTCATATTCAAAGGAAGAATATGAATGGATTTAGGGTTTGATCTTTGAATTAGGTTTTGATTTGGTGATTGAAGTTTGTATTTATATTTGGATTCATGATTGTAGGGTTGATTGAATCATGTAGGAAAATCAAGCGTTTGGCTTGATTTGAAGTTGATTTGTCTTAGTTCAAGATTTTGACTTGAAAGGCTTAGGTTGGAATTTGATTGAATTTGTGTTTGATTTTTGGAGTTGGTTTGATTGATTTGAATTTATATTTCATTTATATATGTCAATATAAATGAGAATATAAATGGGTCATGAGAAAAATCTCATGAATTTGAATTGATTTGATCATGATTTAGGCTAAGTCCTTTAAAAGGAAATTTAAAAGGACTTAAGAAAATTTTCAAGTTTTGGATTTGATTGTTAAATTTAGTTTGATTGATTTGAATTTATATTTCATTTATATATGTGAATATAAATGAGAATATAAATGAGTTGTGAGAAAATCCCATGAGTTTGAATTAGTTTGATCATGATTTAGGCTAAGTCTTTTAAAATCCACGGTTCATTTTAGCTGCCACTGACTATTTTTCCAAGTGGGCGAAGGCAATCCCACTCAGAGAGGTCACATCTCAGCATGTACTTCAATTTTTAAGGAACCATATCGTATATAGGTTTGGGGTGCCTCGAAAAATTATATCTGATGATAGTACTGCATTTAAAAGCACAAAGATTAACAACTTCTCCAGAAGACACAATATAGAATGGAGATACTCTACCATCTACTACCCTAGAGCAAATGGCTTAGCAGAAGCATTCAACAAAACTCTTATCCATATACTAAAGAAGACTCTTGATGATAACAAGTGGTAGTGGAATGAGCAGTTGGTTGAAGCCTTGTGGTCCTACCGCACCACATACCGAACTCCAACTCAATCTATCTCATTTTCTTTAGTGTATGGGTCCGAAGCCGTTCTACCTTTAGAAGTTCAACTCCCATAACTAAGGATAAAATTGGGTAGCAATATCACTACAGAGTAGAATGCAAAGTTACAGTTAGAAGAGCTCAAAGGTTTGGAGGAGAAATGCCTATAGACGTGCCATAATCTTGAGTTATGTAAGGTCAAAATTATTCAAGATCACAACAAGCTAGTCCGCCCTAAGTCTTTCCAAGTAGGAGAACTTGTGTTAGTCCTAAGGAGGCCAATTATTGCCTGCTGAAAGATGGGAGGCAAGTTTGAACACACTTGGAAAGGCCCCTATGTCACAGAGAAGGCCTACCAAGGAGGATCTTATCAACTTATTGATTGTAAAGGGGAACACCTGATGCTTCTAATTAATGAGCTCAATTTAAAGAAATATTACCCATAAAAATCATGTTTGAAAATAATTCTATTAATCAATAGAAATTTGATTTCATTTCATCAAAATATTCTATTCTTTTGAAGCGTTGTTTGCTTGTCTTGCAAATATGCTATGACGTGCTTAGGTTGGGTGTAAGAGTCCCCAGTGGCATCCTATCCCTCTTTCATAACACGAACACAATCTCTCAGTGCTATTAGAATAGGTGTGAGAGAACCCAAGATGCATCCTATTTCAATTAGCATAACTAAGTTAGGTGTAAGAAAACTCGAGCGACATCCTTTCTTAGTGGGAATTCCCGGTTTCCATCCGTGTCACCACTTCTTCAAACTCCCTAGCGTGTTTAGGATAGGTGTGAGTGAACTAAAGTAGCGTCCTATTTCTGTTAACACATGCATACAAATATACACATATCTTTTATCTCATGCTAATTTGATGTGAGAGCAAGCCCTCTGTGGCACTAACTCATTAGTTGCTTAGGTTCTTCAGATTTAAAATAGAGATTACCGCCTAAACTACCTCATGATGATTTTGTTTAAGAAGATGTGAGTCCCCGAGCTTTCTTCTTGAACTAATCATCATGGTCTAACTAGGTCGAGTATATTTGAGGTTTAGGATAAGTCCCCCAAAGGCTCCTTTCCTCTTGACTACTCTTGAGTTGATATAAGTCCTCCAACGACATTCATTCAGTAGTCACCCTAGGTCGGATGACACTTGTCGAGCTAGAGATAGACTATCCCAACAATCAGTTCCGCTATAGAAGGATTTGAGTCCCCGAGCTTTCTTCTTAGGTTGATTGCTGTAAACCAATGGGCACCTTAGGTTGGTTGATGTTCTCTTTTGACAAAGAATCACCGTGAGTACACTCTTGGCGTTAGTCTGTGTTTTCTTTGAGTTGGACACCGAATACCTATTTGATATATGATTAGCCATGTCATCTTCTCCATAATTTTAGATTAAGCCCTTTATTATCCCCTCTCCCTGTGGGAATTCTATTTGGATCACATCCTTTGCAACCCCATTTAGACACTACCCAGATTACTCTTGGATTGGACGAGCCTTTCAGTAGCTCTGGTTGGAGAATTTGTTCAACATGTGCGATTCTCCTTAGTTTAGTAAATCTAAAATAGGTCTAGGCTGATATAAGCTTCTTCTCAGTTTGATCCCTCACAAACCAACAGAGTCCACATTAAAATAAACTAAATAAATAAACAAATTAATTTACATGTGGATTAGGAATTCAAGCCCCCAAAGGGCCCCTTTTCCCAAGCAGACATCCTATCTTTAGGCGTGTAATTCCCTATAAGAATTGTCGACTACTGTTTGAGATAAATCCTATTACTCAGAGTCACTCTAGGTCGGTTCAATATGTTTTTCCATAAGTAGGTTTTCCCGACAATCATTCTACTTTGGAAAATGTAAGACTATGATGCATTCTTTCTAGCATGAGCTAACCACAAGCCATCGAGTTTGATTTGTTGCCCAAAGCAACCGATCCTGTGGTCTTTTGTAGTGGAAGATGAGTGAGCTTTCTTCCCTTGAATTGATCATTGCAAACCAAAGGCATTCCTTTGGTGGATATTTCCCATCGTAAGCTACTCCCTTTGGAAGAATTTGAGATAGGTCCAGGCTGATATAAGCTCTTTCTTAGTTTGATCCATCACAAACCAAAAGAATCTATCAAAATAAACTAAAAAATGAAATTAATCTTTGACTATCTTCGAGCTGATCTAAGTCCCCCAACGACATTCACTCAATAGTTAGCCCTAGGTCGGGTTTGATTTATTTCCCAAAGCAACCGATCACCCCAGTGGTTCCTTATTTTGGAAGATGTGTATCCCCACACATTTTTCCTAACTTGACCATTGCACACTGAAAAATAGACCTTTGGTTGGATAGTCCTACCTTATAGTTGGTGAAAACCTTTGGATTGGTAAATTGAGTTAGGGGCCTCCATGGTCTACAACCATTGTAAACATGGGATCCATCATAATCAAAACAACACTAAAAAATGAAATTAATCTTTGTGCTGATTTAAGTCCCCCAATGGCATTCACTCAATAATCAGCCCTAGTCTGGTTTGATTTGTTGCCCAAAGTAACCGATCACCCCAGTGGTTCCTTGTTTTGGAAGATGTGAGTCTGTGCTTTCTTCCTAACTTGACCATTGCACACTGGAAGGAACCCCTTTAGTTGGATAGTCATACCTTGTGGTTGGTAGACTACTCCCTTAGATTGGTAAGTCTGAGTTAGGTTTAGGCTTCCATGGCCCCTACTTAGTGCAGTCCATCGAAAAGTAATGGGATCCATCATAATCAAAACAAATCTAAAAAAGCAATTAATCTTGACTATTTTGAGTTGATCTGAGTCCTCCAGCGGCATTCACTCAATAGTTAGCCCTAGGTTGGATTCAATCTATTCCCTTGCCAATGGATTACCCTAGCAACTGGTCCCTACTTTGGACGATGTAAATCTACTATGCTTTCTTCTAGTAAATGCCGACAAAATGCATCCCTTTGGTTGGTTAGTTCTACTATGTGTTTAGTAGACTGCCCCTTATGACTGGTAAATCTGAGTTAGGTCTAGGCCTTTGTGGTTCCTACTCAGTACGATTCATCGCAAACGAACATGGTTCATCTCAAAATCTAAAATCTAAAAAAATCTGAAATAAATTCAACAACATAAATCCAATGAAAAAAAAATCAATCAATCCAAATCAAATATTTTGCTCCTCTTCAGTGAGATGCAAATATTTCTAGTTCCTCACCATATCTTGAATTCTATTCTCTCGATGGATTTCATAACCCCTCCCTTGTGAATGACTTGAACTTGCCTCCCCAGTGGAGAGTTCACTTGTCTATCCTCGGTGGAATCAAAACAAACACAATTAAATAAAAAAGAAATTCAAACAAATTCAACCCTTTTCCACAGCAGAACTTAATTAAACTTAATCAAAATTTTCTCCCCAGTGAGACTCAAATCAAAACTCTCATCCCCTTATGGATGACTTGAACCTGCTTCCTAGTGGAAGGTTCACATACTCTATCCCTAGTGGATTCCTCCTTCTCTGTTATGTCCTTGACATATGTAGAGTCACATTGCACTAAGCTCTAGATTTCTTCTACATTTTGGGTTAGGAGTAGATCGTCTCTATTAGTGCTTGTGATCATTTGGTGTTTTTAATCATTTCGATCAACACCAATATGTGCGGTGTTCCTTGTCAATCACACCACACCTATTGGGCTCCCTTTGTTGACCATATTTTTAGAATGAGTTCTAAACCCTTCCATCTTAGACATAGGATTTCACCTAGACTGTAGGAGTTTCTTAGTCTTAGGACATATCTAGTGATTAGGTGGACACTCAACCTAGCCCTAGAGACTTAGAAGAGTTAGCCATAGGAATAGGTCATACCTTAGGGGTGTTAGGAAAATTTCCCTACCCTATAGCTTGAACCACATTCCTCACTTCATTCCTTCAAGTCAAACTCCAAATCAAATCAACATCAAACTTAAATTAATTCCAGCCTTATTGATTTTCTCCAAACTCAAATCAATTTATGATTGAAATCCATGATTGAAACTTATGATTGAAGCCCATGATTGAAATTCCAAGTTCATAATATTTCCTAAGTCCTTTTATTCCCTCTTAAGGACTTAGCCTAAATTTAATTAAGGACTTAGCCTAAATATAATCCAAATCAATTAAAACTCATGAAATTTTATCACAACCCATTTATATTCTCATTTATATTAACATATATAAATGAAATATAAATTCAAATCAATCAAACTAAACTCAAAAATCAAATTCAAAATCCATGGTCAAATTCCAAATCTTTCCTAAGTCCCTTTGATTCCCTCTTATGGACTTAGCCTAAATCAAATCTAAATCAATTTAAATTCATGAAATTTTCTCATAACCAATTTATACTCTCATTTATATTCACATATCTAAATGAAATATAAATTCAAACAACCAAAACCAACTCCAAAACTCAAACTCAAATTCGTTCAACATTCAACTTAAGCCTTCAAGTCAAAATCTTGAACTTAGCCAAATCAATTTCAAATCAAGCCAAACTCTTGATTTTTCTTCACGATTCAA
Source organism: Cymbidium sinense (assembly GCA_021442155.1). NCBI lineage: Eukaryota > Viridiplantae > Streptophyta > Magnoliopsida > Asparagales > Orchidaceae > Cymbidium > Cymbidium sinense. The sequence goes on along the minus strand of CM038221.1, from coordinate 166,617,240 downwards.
TCAATCCTTTAATCATGAATCCAAATATAAATATAAAATTTAATCACTTAACTAAAACTCAATTCAAAAATCATGCCCAAGTCAAGCTCATGTTCACCATTTGAACATGAAATTATTAAATGAATCAAAACCCATTTGACTTCAAATCTCTTGCAAATGGATTTATATTTCTATCATAAGTCCATATGTGAGTTCAATCAAACTCAAATCAAGCTTGGACCAAGCCATTTGACCCATTTAGGCTCACTTGACCCAAAGTGAGCTAAAGTATGCTTATTAAGCAAATTCTAATCCTAACCAAATTGGATTGAACTAAGCCATCTATGCCTCTCATTATGATCAACCATCATCATGAGATGATCAATCACTCAAATTGGGTCAAACCAAGTCAAACTTAAGGGTTGACCAAGCCAACACTTAGCCCAAATGAAGCCCAACATAGCCAACATTCACCTTAGGATAAATTGATTGAAACCATTGATCTAAGTTCATTCATGACCAATGTTTGAACTTGACCAAGTCAACATTTGAGCCTAACCTAGCCCAATTGGCCACTTGATACAAGTTGACCCAACTTGACCTAAAAAGCTAAATGTGTCAAAACTTGATCTAAGACAAATTGATTGAAACCAATGGGTCAAGTTCATTCCAAATCACTTGTTGAACTTGACCAAAGCCTCAATTGGCCAACTAGACCTAACCTAGCCCAATTGACCATGAACCCAACTTGACCTAAAAGGGTCAAATTGAGCCAACTTCAAGCTTAAACAAAATTGATTGAAAATAAAGATACCAATCCATTTCATGTGATCAACCAAACATGAACCAACCCATAACTTAACCCAAATAGGTGACATGGGTCAAATTGGTCAACTTGACCCATTTGACCTAAATGAACTAAATCGAACCAAATTCAAACCTAAACAAAATTGAATCAAACCAAAGCCACCAAAATATTTCAAATGGTCATATGAACTTGACCCAACACTTAGTTTGACCCAATTTGACCAATTGGTCAACTTGACCCAAGTTGACCCATTTTGACTTAAATGGGTCAACATGAGCCAAATCATATCAAACCAACTCCAAATTCAATGAAACTTGACCTAATCCAATTTTCAAACATATCAAACATATTCAAATTGAAATCAAGGTCAAATGACCTTTTTACCCCTAGGTCAAAGGGTAAATTTTGGCCAAATCAACTTGGAATTTGGTCTAATCCTCTACATAACCACTTGACACCCTCTTAGTGCATTAAGTGAACACTAGGGAGTGTGGTGCACCCAACCTAATGTGTTTGGATTAGCCCATTCTAGCCTAAGATCAAAACTGACCACTTGCTTGAATATGGGCACATGAGAATGATTCCTCCACTCATTTCAAGCACATGACACCTCACCACTCCACTCCTTAGGCCAAAATGAATGCAAGGACACCTATAACAGCCTAATAAACCCATTGCATAAGCTCAATTGGATCAAAATGACAAGTGAAGGCATGTATGTTCGATCCTTGAAGGGGGAGATATACTCCCCTTAATTCAATTCAATCTTCATAGTCCCTAATTTGATTGAGCAATAGGAAGCTAGAGGAGCCTTTGCCAAGTGATCCCAAGCATCTTAGAGTGAAATCAACTTCTCCATTTTTGGATTTACTCAAACCAAAAATAAGGGAGCTCCACTGAAAATTCAACTTAGCCTACACTTAATATCAACCTAATTCCCTTTGCAAGCTCCATCAGGGAGCTCGATCGAACTTGCCTAAGCTCTTTCCTAAGTTTTAAAGGCAAGGAAAGAAAATTCTTGATCAAGACTGAGCTAAAGTCAAGGAGGAGTTGGCTTATAGGAGGATCTACCCAATCTCAGAGCCTCCAAACTCCAACAAAGCTTCGTCTCCACTAGACAAAGCTTCTCCAAGGGAATCGAGCACTGGCGATCACCTCTAGCAAGGTTAGCCATTAAATCAAGCATAATTTCAATATAGTTTGGTCCTTTGTGAAGTGGAATTTAATCCCATGAAGGTCTAGCTGTTAGATGTGTTTGCCTTTGTGCCTAGACGGTGTGGGTAAGTTTTGGGATCAATTCGAGCTCAATCGAGCTCGGGTCATCCCCTAGAAGATGGAAGGTGTCCATAGATAAATATAGGGATAGATCATGGGCCATCCATCCGCTCATTTTGGATGGACGACCATGATTTAAGAATCATAGATCTCACATTTAATCCCTTACATCCGTGACTTTAACCTCAACCGTTTAATCCTTGATCGGATGGGTGAGGAGAAAGCGCATAGCACCGCTGCTGATGCAACGCTATGACGTGACAACTTTAATATCAAATCCCATCACACCACGTGAAAAGCGCATGCTGCGTTAGCTGCCTACATGGCACCGACGAGATTAAACCTTTAATTAAGGCTATTAATCATTAGTTAACCATAAAAACTTCCTAAATTCATATCTATGCCTAGAAAAATCAAAAAAATATGAAATAAATTATATTATATAGATAATTGCACATAAAATATTCTAAAAATAATTTCAATGGATTTTGAATAGTGCTTTTCTCTAGATTTGGGTTTTATTAGGAATATTATTTTGCTAATTACCCTCTAATTACTCCATTGATTAACCCCAAACTTCTTGTGTATAATTAGTGGGATGTCTCCTGCCTCTCCTAATTTTCTTGGGATTTTTTGGTGGTTTAATTAGAGGAATTTCTAGTTCATTCCGTAATCACTCCCTTAATGTATTTATGCTTAATTAAAGGTATAACCCTTTGATTGAGTCAATTAAGTTTTGATTAAGTGAATATGAGGTTTAGGAAATAATTTTGGGATACTTTACTTAAGATATTCCTTAAACCCCCTTCCTTCCTTAATCTAACCTTAATTTAGGGTTAATTCACTAATTATCCCCTTAATTAATTTCATAAAATTCTAAAACTTTTTAGAACTCAATTAATCTATCTTGGGTCGATGCTTTGGTGTTCAAGAGCCTAAGCACATTAAGGAAATAAAAATTCCACTCACATGGGTGAGAGGGGTTCTGAAAGTACTTAAACTAAACCCCTTAGTTTAATTAATCATTAATCATGAGCCAATTGCATTAGGTACCTTTCCTTCCTAGGTGCATTGCTGATTTAAATTCCTTGTGTGGTTTTATATCATCTCATTAGCTCCAAATTATTTGATTAAGTATGCTAAGGTGGTGTAGGTAAGGGATAATTAACACACTTAATTCATACCTTAAACTAAACCAATGCATAAAATTATTCTAATCACCTAAAAATTAAACTAAAGTAACAAACATATGTGGGAATGGGTTAGAAGCAGCAAACTCAGCTCACATTTTTCAAATTAAATCATACTGAAAAAAAAATCAAACCTTCCTTAAAAATAACTTGATTTGCTTTATGCTCTCTTATTTCATAAGACTGTCTTTAGAAATTAATTAGGGTGAATGTGTTTACATGATTTCATTAATTTAGTTCTTTCCTAACATGCTAAATGTGTATGTCATATGAATTTCATGCATTCATACTTTTCTAAAATCAAATTGAAAATGAAATATTTTCTTTATGTCAAATTGCATGTTTTGGCTGAAGTAAAAAAAAATATGAATGACTATTATCACTACTAAATTCAAAATCATTTTGAAAATCTATAAATCAAACATCAAAAATTGAAAGTGTGCTACTTATAATTATTTATAAGCTTGCATGTGAATATAATATGAAGATGTGTATATGGTTTTCCTTCCTTTTGTTTTTAGCATAGTTTTGAATAGATTTGGCAAAAGTGTATAGTTCATTTGAAAATAATACAACACTGCTTAATCCTATTCATTCCTATGCTATTACTTAAGAAGGACATCCACACTTGTACATATAAATTGCATAAACAAAAATAAACAAACAAATACAAACTTTTGCATTTCTTTTCCATCTTTTCTGTACATGTGTATTTAAGAAAGTGGTATATTAGTCTGACCCCAGTTGTGAGGTTTTAAGTAGCCCTAAGTAGGTCTTGTACCTTACACCCTGGTGCTATCAATAATGTGCACTCAATTTATGCCTTTCATACATATATGTGTGTATGTGAAAAATGGATAAGAAAATCTCATATGTACTTAATGAAAATCATGCATCATAAAGCATTTAAATTTTCTTAAGTAACTCACTTAGCATTCATCATAAAGTGTGCTAAATATTTCCATTTGTATGTGTAGATATGCTTATGATGCATTCATATGCATGTTATACATGTTGGGAAAGAAATGAAGTAATGCATGTTTTGTGATATCAATTCACTTTACTTAATCTTAAAATACCTTTCTTTTTGAATATGTTTGTTTAGGGAAAAAATCTAAACTTAAGATTAATTAAAATGCATAATAAAGCATTCACTAGACAACATCAAACATGAATCCACTTTAGAAATTACTTAAAGTAGGGAAGGAAAGAGAAGTTCTCTTCTCTTTTCCCTCTCTTTACAACACTTAGTAATTAATTGTAGGATTCACTTAAATCAAATCAAAATATAAAATAAAATCAACCCAAATCAACTAAACACTTAAATTAAACAACCCATTTATATTAAACATCTTCACACTTAGAAAATCCAAACATTAAAACCATAGTTAAGCATACCACACAAACCATCTAAAGCACTAACATTAGGCTAAGTCACCACTTATAGCTTTAGGTTAGGGCGGTGCATGATTTAATGTTTGCTTTTATTTTGTAATATTTTATTTTAGTCTGGATGTTAGGGTGAATGTGCCTAGAATGAATGGTAGGATGATTTAGTCTAATTATTATTTTCTGCAGAGGATTGTGCTTAAGGGATGCTATAATAAAAATATAACTGCTTTTATTATGCAGGTGCTTATACCCCTAATCATAATCCAATTGGCCAAGTGGACTTGGTTACCCATTTGTGGGGTGCTAATTCTAATATACATGCTTAAGATTTGTATGGTTTATTTAGCTAATCTCTATTTTATAGGTGTTAATTAGATTTACTTTTCCTTTTCATGTAATTTTTACAAATATGATTTTGAAATGATTGTTATGGGAGATTAGGATGAGCATTGGCCATAAGATTTCATCTTATGCACCATGTTAAGCTTTTGGAGCATCCACATTCCAACCATCCAAAAGAAGGAACCAAAGAAGAAAAAAGAAAGAAGAAAGAAGAAAGGATGAAAAGAGAAAGAAGAAATGAAGAATGAAGACCCCCATAACATGAATTCCTTACTTGATTGTAAATTAATTCATTTGTAATCTGGGTTGTATAAGGATAGAGCTCAGCTACCCAATTTGTTTTTAGGTTTGTGCAGCGGTGCCCAACCACAAATGACCTTTTATTCTTTTGTGCTAGCTTTATAAAATGTGTAATGTTTTGTTTAGCTTATGCATTAAGATGACATCCTTTTCCTAGTTTCTTCCTTGCTTGATGTATGGCCTAGATGATGATTAGGCTCTTAGGAAAAATAAATCTTCTACCAAATTAATCAACTCAAAATTAAAATAAATAACTCATAACCTCATTTAAAGCCTAAGTTAAAAATCAAGATAAAAGAATTAGCAACCCCTTAGCTGGATGAGTATTTCTTTTATAACATCATGCATAAAAGCATATTATTTCACTCTTGATTGGAGGGCTTCCACCTTTGCCAGAGAACTTGGCTTGACCTTGAGAGCCATGGTGGAAACACACCTCCTTTCGATTTTGGCCCATAATCTTATTTCTCATGCATTAGGCATATGAATCCTATAAGTCTGAGTCAAATGATTGTCCAAAAATGAAAATAAAAATGTAATATGAATTGCATTAGATCTAGGTCATTTTCATCCCTTACATGATTTAGTCTCTTAGGGAGTGAGTTTAAGTACTTAGTCTCTTTCTAAAATAAATAACAACCTAGCTATCTTACATAAAGCATAAGACTTGTCTACATGAATTTAAAATCATAGGAGGAGTTAGTTGGAGCACCCCATGGTTGTAAGTCCAAGCTAGGTGGTTTTACTCTTGTGAGGTAAACCAAATACCCATTTTTTCCTTAGATTTAGGTTATGCTTTTGGCCCAAAGCTCCCTAGATTTAGGTTTGAGGTTGCTTCTCCCTTTATGGGTCATAAGATAAATCCTCACCTCTAGGCATTTCCATAAGCTTGTTGAATCATAAGCCCTAAATTTCTAATAAAAATTCAACTCAAACAAATTAAATCAATTTCAAAATGTAAAGCCCAACCATAGATAGTTTGAGATTCTCTAGGTTTCTAGCATTGTGATCTCCTACTTATCTTCTTTGGCTTCGATAATAACTCTCTTGATCTTCTAAAAATAAACTAATCGATAGTCCTACCTATTGAAATCTTTGGAGACAATGATCATTTACCTTAATCGAGTATTCTAAATCTTCCTTAGATGTAATTAACTATGGGGCTTGTCCCTAGGGAACTTAATGAACTATTTAAAATAAACCTTACTTTACTTTTCCATGTAAAGTAGGGGAAGAATCTCTTGTACACATGCATACTCATTGTCCTTAGGAGTCCTTATTCAGGTGATTAGGTCCATTATAGGGTAGTGACTTCTATCTTTTGAGATAGTACACTTCTCCTCAATGGCATCCCCAATCACCTTAATAAGAACATCTGCAGATCTACATGGTGTCAAAATTCATAAAAGAGTATATTCCTTTCTTCATTTTATCCACATAGAGTGAAGATGGAAGTATGCTCTTAGAAATTTGAAAATAATTTCACCAAAGATTTTTCTGGGGACTCCGTTGGAGATGGTTCCTCTCTATCTTTGGTAAATGATCATTGTCTTTAAATATCGATAGTGGGTTTGTACTTTTGTATGAATCCAAGAATATTTTTCTTTCCGTTGACACTTAGCTTATTTCATCCTTAAGTTAAGTTTGCCAACATCTTTAGGTTTTAGGACCTCACCCTTGTTGGCCTTAAAACCCACGCTGGGTTCTCCAATGGGTAAAATAAAAATCTAATAAAAATAAAATATTTAAAGAATTCCTCCTTACCATTTTTTATGGTAAGGAAAGGTTCATTCTAAGATAATAAAAACAAAAATCCTCATAAAAAAAATCTTGCTTTTCAAAAGCACTCTTTCAAAATGCACATAATAAAAATGGTTTGCACAATTTTTTTTTCTTTTTCCTAAATCACCTTCATCTAACAATCTTCATGATTGTCTTCGCAAAAATAAGATTCCAACAATCACATTTCCTAAAAACACAAATGAGCTTCTTCAGTCAATTCATTTTGGTGAAGACCTCATTTTCAAAATTAAAATTTCAGCAATCATGTTTTCAAAAACATAAAATTTGAAGATGGGTTTATCCATTCAAAACATTCAAATGTGTTGAATGGATTTTACATTGTCAAACAAAAAATTACAACTTTGAAATTCCATTCAACACGTCCCATATGTGTTAAGTTGGAATTTTCACCTTACCAAACAAAATCAAAAATAAAATTGTCAAAAGCACATATGAAATCTTTCCATTCAATATACCCACATTTATTGAATGAGTTTCATTTTCAAACAAAATTTTCAAAAAGCACATATGAACCTCCATTCAATACACCCACATTTATTGAATGGAAGTTTCATTTGAAACAAAAACATTTTTAAAGCACATGTGAAACATCTCCATTCAATATACTCACATTTATTGAATGGATGTTTCATTTTCCAAAAAAAATCAAAAATAAATTTTTCAAAAGCACATATGAACCTCTCCATTCAATATACCCACATTTGTTGAATGGAAGTTTCATTCCCAAATAAACTGACATTATTTTGAAATCCCACTTTACATATTCCATATATGATTAAGTTGAGATTTCCTCTTTCAAAAATTGATTTCCATCTTACATACCCAAATTTGTTAAATGGAAATCTCTTTTCAAAATCAATAAAACAAAATTTTCAAACACATTTGGAACTTCATTCTATACCATATTGCTAAAGTGAAGTCTCTTTTCAAAAAAAAATTTGAAACATACCTTTGGAATTTTATTTATGATACTCAAATTTGCTAAGTGAAATCTCCATTTCACAAAAAAATTTTCAAAACACATTTCGAACTTCATTCTAGCATACCATATTTGCTAAAGTGAAGTCTCCTTTTTCCAAAAATAAAATCCCAAATCGAAAGAAACATATTATGATTTTCTTAGCATACCTAAATTTGCTAAGAATCCTATTTTCAAAACAAAATCGAAAATAAAAAAGTAACACATTAGGTTTCCCTTAGCATACTTAAATTTGCTAAGGATCCTACTTTTCAAAATCAAAATAAAAAACTAAAGAAACACATTAGGATTCCCTTAGCATACTAAATTTGCTAAGGATCCTAATTTCTAAAAATCAAATCAAAAATCAAAAGAAACACATTAGGGTTTTCTTAGCATGCTCAAATTTGCTAAGGATCCTATTTCCAAAATCAAATGAAAATCAAAAGAAACTCATTAGGATTTTCTTAGCATACTATAATTTGCTAAGGATCCTATTTTCAAAAAAAAAATTTCAAAAACAAAACACACTTGGATCCTTCATTTTAGCATACCCAAATTTGCTAAATAAGGATTCCATTTTTTTTTCAAAATCATCAATGATTTACAAGATAAAGCAAACAAAGAAAGAGAAACAATTATTTTCAAGCACCACACTTAGCATACTCAAGTTTGCTAAGTGAACAAATTCCAAAAATCACAAATCCAAAACAAAAGAAAATCAACCCTTTACTTTAACATACCCAAATTTATTAAATGAAGGGTCCTCAAATCAAAAATAAAATGAAAATTCAAATATGAACCTATGGAAGAATCTCTTAAAAAAAATATTTGAACCATTTTCAATATACCCAAATTTGTTGAAAGTGGATTCTATATTCAAAAAAATTCCTCTTCCAATCAAATTTCAAATCTATTCTAAATCCATTTGAGCCACTTAACACTTTCAAGATGTTGAGTATGGGTAAATTCAAATTCAAAATTCAAAAATTAGAATCTGATTCAAGTTTTTTTCAACATTACAGACTCTTGTTTAGTGACAGTTTTCAGTATTTAGTCTCAGTTCAGCTTTCAGTTGACAGAATTGGAAGTACCCAAGTATGTGTTTACCTTTCCCCACAGGATGGACTTGGCCCTGGATCAGGCTAGCCTTCCTTGCTCTAATTTTGCCCACCTCATTCATTTTGTATGAAGTTTTGAGGGGATGAGGTTACCTATGAGGGCACTCCCTTCACCACCGTTAGCAGGAGCACAATGACTGGGCATAAGCTAGTCATTTAGATTGACTTGCCATTAGACTCTGATATCCCGTCACTGATGAGGAAGGTAGTGACAGCTACAAGATGCATCAAGTGATCTGCAAGCAAGTGCTGGTTGTTCCCTAGTGAGGGCTAGCATCCGCTCATTAGCACCCTCAATAAGGCTCCTATGATCATAGAGATTATCTCCCTAGCTTTTAAGGTTGGGTCTAATTCTTACTCAGCTCGCCCCATGAAGACTCAGAGGAGGAATAAAAATTGCATGATAAAGCGGTACCATACACGCTGTGGGAGATGGAGGCTACAGTCGCTTGTAGAGGAGTTGCCCATTTGACTCCCACTGGTTACATAAACCCATTTCATCCTCTCTCTGGTCCACAGAGAGGATGCTAGAGGATCCTCTACTTCACCTCCACCGGTTTGATTTAGCCCCCGTAGTGGTAGAGGTCATTAGCCTATTTAGTTCTATGGTTGGCCTACAACGATTTGAGTCGGGGCTCAATTTGACTTGAGATCTATCCTCCGCATGGGGAAGCATCTAGAGAGGGTGGGAGGCCCATACCCAGCATTATACAGAGAGAGGAGGTTTAGTCTAGTCCCTCACTCATTGATTTTCTGACGGCATGCAACCCACATCGATCATACAGACATTATTATGCTTATGGGGACTACTCATCACAGGAGGAGAGCCTATTCTGAGAGAGTCAGTGGTGTCTCCACCACACCGCTCTACCCCCCGTCCATCATCACCCATTCATGTTTCATCATCTCTAGTTCTGCCGAAGGCCATGAAGGCCACATCCGGTGAGAAGAGGACCTGGTGATCTGCTATGGCCAAGGATCCCATCCATCTACACCGCCATGTATAGTTGAGCTCTCTCGCTTGACCTTCCCATGGTGCGAAGGAATGGCGACCAAGCATAGTGGTCATCCCTTCACCACCACCACAGAGACATGGAGAGATGGTTGCAATAGCAGAGGGAGAAGATGACAGCCCGTTGCACCCATGATGGTAGAGCCTCCTAGAGTGTTACCTCACATGAGTTAGTGACATGTGAGTGAATTTTCTTCCAGGAGTACAGCCCCTCGTTGATTCTCAAGAGGGGAGGTCTAGTGCCTCTCAGTACATAATAATGATCACATCAGTCCGCCTAAGTCATTCATGCGTGTTCAGATTGATCATTTCTAGAGGACATAGTAGCACATTATCTTATGGAAAAGAAAGAAATCCTAGGATATGAATGGTCTGATAATGAGAAGATCAACTTTGATCCCAATGAAGATGATTTATTGGGAGACTCAGTAGGGGTTTGCATGGTAGATACCAGGGGATCCCTCCTCAGAGAGTAGCAAGCTATGGAAGGTGTTAAGGCTAAGCAAGAAGACACATCCCACTCAACCCAACACCTCCTAGCACAAATAAAGTAGAAGGATAAAAAGATAGATATGATGGAGAAGAGGCTCGAAGATCTATTAGCAGCTATCTTAGCATTACAAAATCAAGCCCTGACAGTTCATCTTACCATAGCTGAGACTAGTCAGCCAAAGTTGGTGCATGTCTTGGACCCACCAAGACCTTACCTCTAGAGCAAGGTAGCAACATGTATAGAAGGTAGGAGTACCTCCATACAGGAAAAGATATCAAGTCCATGGTTATGCAGCAGGTGAAGGAAGCATTGGCTCAAGCCCAAGGAGGATCATCAGTTCCAAAGGGTAGACCCTACTTGGAGGAATTTGATGCAATCCAATATCCTAAGGGTTTTATGCCACCTTCTTTCAAGAGTTTTGATGGAAGTGGAAACCCGAGGTAGCACATCGCACATTTTTGAGCTAGTTATTGAAACGTCAGTGACAATGATGCTTTACTATTCTGTCTCTTCGTCAGTAGCTTAGTGGGTATATATTTTGACTGGTACACTAAACTTCCCAACAGTTCAGTGAAGATATTTGCTGAGTTGGAGTAACTCTTTATCAAGAGGTTTGTTGAGCTCAGGGTCACTTGATCTCATTGTAGCAACAACACCTGTGAGTCCCTTTATTGACTGCATTCTCAGATGGCATAACCTGAGTATGTAATGCAAGCCATAACTATCTAAACAACATACCATTAAGATTCTTCTAAAGAATATCCATGGCCCGGTCGCCTTCATGCTTAAGGGCTTCACTATCAAAATATTTGAGAAGTTAATTAACAAGACAGCTATTATACAAGGAGAGTCCAAACAGTTGCCTTTTCAAGACCAGTTGCCCAAGTAAAGCCACAAAAGGTATTTGAGAAGAAGCTGAGAATAGTGACAGTGGTAGAAAATGGGAAGCAACCAACTAAAGATCACCTGAGAGACCACGACCGCCTTCACTTCACCTCCTCACACCACCAGGCAGCCCCTCGGCCGCCACAACAGCCTCCATGGCCTGCACCACCGCCTCCTCAACCACATCATCAGCAGTAGTGGTACACATACCCACCATCAAGTAGCTATGGTCCACCTACTCTTTTGGATAAACTTAACAAGCCTTATTCATTTAAGAGGGAGTTAATGTGGTAGATCTTTAAGAACCTCTTAAAGAAGTCTGATTTTTAGCTACCCGAGGCTAGGAGACCAAAGGAAGTGGGCAAAATTCATGATCCTAATTTTTCCCCTACCACCGTATGCTAGGTCATGTTTTAGAAGATTGCTTCATATTTAAGGACTGGCTTGAACATAGCTTCAAGATCGTACTATAGTCATCTCAAAGGAATACCTTGTGGAACAACCATCCAATTCCATTAGGGTAATTCTTGGGGATACTTGTGATCTTTCCAAAACCAAAGAAGGTTGGGATATCTCCTTATCCAAAACCTCTAAAAAGATTATTCAGAAGATCAAGAAACTTTCCTTGCAAGTGCCTGAGGTAGCTCAAACCTCCAACATCAAGGAAGGTTTGTGTTGCCGTGCCAACTCAAGGAAAGGGAGCTCAGTAGCAGCATGTGCCAGCCCAGGATATCCCAGTAGCGCAACCACCGATCGAGCCCAGTCGCCTACTTGTAGCTACCACCGTGACCTCCTCTACTTCCCTTCTTCTTCTTCTACTTAGAACTCTTGTATCTGGATAAGGGCATCAAATCCCTTACCCTCTTACTTTACTTGATTTTACTTTGTACCTCCTATCAAATCCAAGAAATTGAAGAATAAAGCTAGCTTGAATTACATCTATGTTACTGATGGGTTGTTTACTTATTCTAATGATAACTCTTCAAGTCAAAATAATTATATAATTTTGATCTTTCTTTGATTTGAGTTAGATTTTCCTACTAATACTGGGTTCACCTCTTGAGATAGACTTGGAATCATCATTTTGAGGGTCCCATAGAGAAGCGTAGGTGAGCGATGGCGTGTAGAACCTTCCATTACCTACCACAAGAGATCACCGAAGTCAACCTCCATAGTGGCAAGGTTCTACCTCCTAGGTAGCACCTCAAGATAGAGGAAACAAGTCATTGGTATAGAGGATCAAGAAGCCCCTCCACAGATGCTCCACCCTTGGATATGCTTGAAGGATCCCAAGGTTGACTACAATGTCCTCTCTCATCTGAGAAGGTTGCCATCTAAGCTAAGTATATATGATGCCCTTGTCTTATCCAAAGAGATGAGATAATCATGAATCAAGGCTCTCCTTGATCCTGAGATATGCTTAGCTCAACTGACTACTATTGGTGAGGAGGCACACTACATAAAAGAAGCCTAGGGGATCACTTTCACAGATGAAGATCTTCTTTTGGGGGACATGGAGCACAACCGTCCTCTACATTACAGTTGACATGGACAGATTCAAACTTTCTAGAGTTCTCATTGATCCAGTGCATGAACATTATGAGTCTAAAGACCCTTTATTTGAGGATCAACATCTCCACACTCCGAGGAGATTGGATGATGTTGAGAGGATTCAATGAACAAGGTGAGCGGGCTTTAGGTTCCATAGTGTTACCTTTGGAGATAGGTGACTGGAAGACTGAAGCCAAGTTTTACATAATTGATTTGAATACTTCATTCATTGCTTTGCTCAAGGCCTTGGATACATCGAATAAGATGATTCCATCCTCCTCCATCGTGCATCAAGTTAGAAGGATGGGATTGAATATGTCAAAGGTGACGAAAAGCCATTTTCAATTAGAGAGGTTGAAATTTATGAGGATGCGACCTACTATCTTTTTCAAACACCCTTTCTTGTGAACTTGGAAAAAATTCAAACAAAAGGAAAAGAAAATGAAGAAAAAGAAAATGCAAAAGAAAAATAAAAGAAAAGTGAAAATTCAAGTGAATAAGAAAGGGGAATCGAAAAGGAAATAGAGCCGCATATCACATTCCGCCCATAGCTCATTCCATCATATGGACATGTGGGTTGGATGACTCAACCTCCACTAGACAGAGGTAGAGGTAGAAACAGAGGCAATTCCAGAGGTGGAAGACCCCCTGGTTTGCCATCAATCAACATGGGTTATGTTCTAGTTCATAAGAGTACCCCTACTATTCACATATACTTAGAATCCAACACAGAGGATGAGTCTAATGTGATTAGAATAGCAGCTAACCCCTCTCAATAGGTTCCATTGGAGGTAATTTTTGATTCAGACAATGATGAAGACCAGCCTCACAAAGCAAAGTATTCAATGTTATGTGAGACTATTTGGCGAAATGCTCTAACCTCACTTTCATCTCAAAAGTTGAAGGTTTAGTAGTTAAGGAAGCCCTAAGTCTTCCATGAAGGATGAAGAGATTCTTTTTGGGATCATCATCCTCAAGTCCTGAAGTTGATGTAGAACTTGAGGGTGATTCATTTAAAGAATTAATGGAATTACCATTTGACTTTTACCGCCCTATGTTCATAATCTTATATAGAAAGGTTTGGTTCCTCATACATGGTCCAGGCACAGGTCAAAGTATTTTGAGAAGCTGTGGAATAATACATGAATGGAAGCATAATCAAGAGGACTAGATTCAGTGGGTTTGATGATGATTATGCTTAGTTGTTACCAATCATTTGAGTCTGATAGGTTCTTTTCACATAACACCAAATCTTTTGAGGAATGTGTGTTTAGAAGCCTTAGATGATCCAAATGATCTTCAAATCAAGGATTCACCTCTAGAATTTGAAGAGAAGATTCATTCAATAATTGACAAGCTTAAAAAAATTAACCTCGGGACAGAAGAAAATCCACGCCACATACATCGTTCATTGAATGAAGAAGAAACCAATGACTTAGTTAGGCTATTGACTGAGTTTAAGGACTGCTTTGCATGGAGTTATGAAGAGATGCTGATTATCTCACGTAAGTACCACAAGCTAACAATAGTTCCTAGCGCTAACCCTATCAAGCAAGCTTCTAGATGCATACGATTAGAAATCAAACAACAGGTCATTTCTAAAGTCAAGAAATTGATCAATGTTGGTTTCATCAGGGAAGAAAAATACCCTACCTGGTTAACTAGTGTCGTACTAGTTAAGAAGAAGAATGGCCAAATTCACAGTTGTGTCAATTTTAGGGACTTAAATAAGGCATGTCCTAAGGATGAGTTTCCTCTTCGTATACTAGAATTAATGGTGGACATTGCCTCATCTCATGCAGTGTTCTCTTTCATGGATGGGGCATCTAGTTACAACCAAATCAAGATGTCTCCTAAAGATGAAAGAAACACTGCTTTTTGAACCCCGATCATAATCTTTTATTATAAGGTCATGCCTTTTGGCCTTAAAAATGTTGGTGCTATATACCAACGGGCCATGACTCTAATCTTTAATGAACTCATCCATCATCAGGTTGAGTGCTATGTTGATGATCTAGTAGTCAAAAAGAGAGGAAGACCATCTCTTGACTTGAGAGTTTTGAATGGTTAAGATAATATAACCTCAAAATGAATCAAGTGTGCATTGAGTAGTGGAAATTCCTTGGGTTTGTTGTCCACCGGGAATAGAAATAGATCTAAAAGATTAAAGCTATCTTAGAAATGCCACCTCCTAAAAGTTTAACTCAACTTGATCTTCCAAGGATGGTTATATCTAAGATGCTTTATCTCCAACCTATTGGGAGATGCAAGCCATTCTCAGCACTTGTCAAAAGGATGCCAAGTTCAAGTGGGATGACAAGTGCGCATGCCTTTGAAGATATCAAGTATTTGGTGAAGTGCCAGTTCTAGCGTCTATCCCGCACTCATCTCTACACTGCTACATTGGATGACTCTCTCAGTGCTATGTTGGCCCAAGCCAATGATGAAGGAAAGGAGAGTGCTCTCTACTACCTCAGTCATCATCTAATCCCTGCTAAAGTAAACTACCCACCTATTAAGAAACATTGTCTAGCTATGATCTTTATTTCCCAAAAGCTATGACATTACATGATTTATCATAAGGTGAACTTAATCTCTAGAACCAATCTACTGTAGTATCTAATGACAAGGCCAATGCTATCGGATGTTTGCATGATGGTCCATGATTCTCTCAGTTTGATATCACATTACTCCCTATGAATACAAGGATTTCTTAGACACACCCACTTCCGATTCTCTCTTAGTGATGATCTCCGATGAACAAACAAATCATGAACTTAGGGAGGTTGACAACCATGATGGAGATGTATTTTGATGGTGCTTCTTCTTCATAAAGGGAAGCACCATGATCTACTCTTCCAGGAAAGGAAGGGTAGGAATAGTTCTCCTAACTCTAGATCATGATGTGATGAGATTCTCATACTATCTTTCCAACCCCTGCACCAACAATGAAGCTGAGTATGAGGCTTTGATTGTCTAGAGTTAGCCATCACAATCAGTGTCAAGAGCATCAACATCTTTGGGATTCTCGTCATCAGATTGTCGTCTGGGGTTCTCAAACCCAAGCTTCATCATTACCATGAGTATACCATGAAGTTGCCCAAATAAGTCACCATCTACAAGGTTTCCCAAGTAGAGAACACAGTAGTAGATGCTTTGGCCAAACTTGCCAAAGAATTGGCATGTTCGGAAGATAAGTCCATTCCAATAAGGGTCCAAAATAGACAAGTCCATCCCTTATTGATGCTGAACTTATCAAGAGATTTTCTCTTGAAGGGGAAGTTGCCATTGCTAAAATGGACGAGGAGCTGGATTGGAGGCAATCGTTCATAGACTATTTGAACATTGGCAAAGTACCTCAAGAAAAGTCACAAGCCCATCAGGTGAAATAAAGAGCTCTGTCCTACACTCTCATTGATTGCACCTTATACCGCTAGTCCTTTGACCAAATGTGGTTACATTATTTAGATAAACATGAAGCCCATGACATTATAACCAAGGTACATTCAGGTCTATGTGGAGCACATCAATCCGGTCCGAAGTTGAAGAAGAAGATCAAGAGACTAGGATACTAGCCTTCATGATGATAGACATGGAGCTAGAGATGCCATTTGTGTGTCGGTATGGTGTGGTCACCAACCACCCAACATTCTACACCCTATATTGGCTTCATGGCCATTTGAGTGTTGGGGTACATATGGGTCATTGATCCTCCTTCTGGGGTCACCTTCATCTTAGCTGCCACCGACTACTTTTCCAAGTGGGTGGAGGCAATCCCACTCAGAGAGGTCACAACTCAGCATGTGCTTCAATTTTTAGAACCATATTGTATATAGGTTTGGGGTGCCTCGATGAATTATATCCGATAATGGTACTACATTCAAAAGCATGAAGATCAATAGCTAGAAGACACTGTATAGATTAGAGATACTCCACCATCTACTACCCCAGAGCAAATGGCTTATAGAAGCATTCAATAAAACTCTCATCCAAATACTAAAGAAGACTCTTGATGACAACAAGAGTGGAATGAGTTGGTTGAAGCTTGTGGGCTACCATACCACATACCAACTCCAACTCATTCTACCCCATTTTCTTAGTGAATGGGTCAAGATTCTACCTTTAGAAGTTCAACTCCCATCACTAAGGTCATTGGGTAGCAAGATCACTACAGCAGAATGCAAAGTTGCTAGAAGAGCTCGAAGGTTTGGAGGAGAAATGCCTATGGGTGCTAGAACCTCGAGTTGTACAAGGCCAAAATGATTCAAGCTCACAACAAGCTGGTCCACCTTAGGTCTTTCCAAGTAGGAGAACTTGTGTTAATCCTAAGGAGGCTAATTATTGCCCATTGAAAGATGAGAGGCAAGTTTGAACCCAAATGGGAAGGCCCTATGTCATAGAATTACCAAGGAAGGATCTTATCGCTTATTGATTGTAAGGAACACCTAATGATTTTAATTAATGGCTATTTAAAGAAATATTACCAAAAAATCATGTTTGAAAATAATTCTATCAATCAAGATTCCATTTCATCAAAATCTTCTCTTCAAAAGCATTGTTTGTGTCTTAAAATCCCATGTTTGCATAGGTTAGGTGTGTAAGAGTCCCCAAAATATCCCATCTCTTTCACAAACACAATCTACGCTATTAGAATAGTGGAGAAACCCAAGAGGAAATCTATTTTGATTAGAAAACTTAGAGAACCCAGCCACATCCTTTCTTAGTGGAATCTTCCATCCATATCACCTCAAACTCCACATGTGTTTAGATAGTGTAAGAGAACCCAACATCCTATTCAACACATGCAAAAAAAATAAACACATATCTTTATCTCGTTATTTTGATGTAAGAAACCGTGGCACTCACTCATTAGTTGCTCTAGTGCTACCTCACTAGTCACTAGTGGTCACTTATTTGGAAGATGTGAGTCCCCACTTTCTTCAACTTGACCATTGCAAATCAACTAGCACCCTGAGTGTTTCATTCCCATAAGAAACCCTCATGATGATTTTTTTAAGAAGATGTGAGTCCCAAACTTTCTTTAAACTAATCATCATGATCAATTAGTTGAGTATATTTGAGCTTTGTGGGGTAAGTCCCCTGAGGCTCTTTCCTCTTGACTACTTTGAGTTGATATAAGTTCTACATGGTCACTCCAGTCGGATGACACTGTCAAGACATATCCCAAATCACTTGCTATAGGAGGATGTGAGTCCCCAAGCTTTCTTCCTTGATTGTTGCAAACCAACAGCACTAGTTGGTTGATGTTCTATGTCGATAGTGAACTCACCCGTGAGTACACCACTCTTGTGGATGTGAGTCCCCACGCTTTCTCCTGAGTTGGACACCAATACATGATATATGACTAGCCATGTCATCTTCTTGGTTTTGATTAAGCCCTTTAGTGGTCCCTCCCCTGTATTCTATTTGGATCACATCCTTTGACCCCATTTAGACACTAAGGTTACTCTTTGGATTCCCTTTGTAGCCACCCTGTGGTTGGAGAATTTATTTAGCATAGATTCTTCCTTGGTTCAGTTGAGATGTCTAGTCGATATAATCTCATTGATCTCAAACCAATAGGGTCCATGTTAAAATAAACTAAAGTAACAAACAAATTAATTCTCATGTGGATTAGGAATTCAAGCCCCTAAAAGGCCCATTTTCCCAAGAAAACATTCTATCTTTAGGTGTGTATAGAACTCCTATAGAAATTGCGACTACCGAGTGAGATAAATTCTTGAGTGCTCTCCTGAGTCACCTAGTTGTTCAATCTATTTCACCACAAGGTTACCTTGAAAGTCATTTCTCTTTAAAGATGTAAGACTATGATGCATTCTTAGCATGATCCCAACCGACATAGGTCTCAATTTGTTGCCCAAAGCAACCAATCACCCTAGTGATCTTTTGTAGTGAAGATGTGAGTCCCCAGCTTTCTTTTGAATTGATCATTACAAAGACACTTTTGGTTGGATAGTTCTCCATGGTGAAGCTACTCCTTGGTTCAAGAAATGAGATAGGTCTGTCGATATAAGCTCCTTCTCAATGATCCATCACAAACCAACATAATCCATCAAAATAAACAAAAAAAATGAAATTAATTTTGATTATCTTGAGTGATTAAGTCCCCAGCATTCACTCAATAGTCCCTAGTCCCTTTTGTTGCCCAAAGCAACCGATCATGGTTCTTGTTTTGGAAGATGAGTCCCCATGCTTTCTTCCAACTACTGATAAGAAAGGAACCCTTTGGTTGGATACCTACCATGTAAGCAGACCTTTATTGGTAACTGAAAGGTTTAGCCCATGACAAGTAATCCATTCAACCACTGGAATAATATAAATAAAAAAAAATAAATTAATTTTGACCATCTGAGCATCTAAGTCCCCCAGTGGCATTCACAATAGTCGTAGGTGGTATTTGTTGCCCAAAGTAAACCATCACCCTAGTGGTCTTATTGGAAGATGTGAGTCTGTGCTTTCTTCCTAATTGACCATTGCAAAAAAAAAGGCCTCCTTTGGTTGGATAGTCCTACCTTGTAGAGACTACCCCTTTGGATTGGTAAATCTAGTTAGGCCTCCATGGATCTTACGATCCATCACAAACGATGATCCATCATAATCAAAACAAAAAAAAATAAAGAAATTAATTTTGACTATCTTTGAGTGATTTAAGTCCCCTGCATTCACTCAATAGTCGCCTAGGTTGTTTGATTTGCCAAAGCAGATCACCAATTTATTTTGGAAGATGTGAGTCCCATGCTTTCTAAGACCATTGCACACCAAAGGAACCCTGGATAGTCCTACCTTGTGGTTGGTAGATTACTCTCTTTGGATTAGTAAGTCTGAGTTAGGTCTAGGCCTCCATGGCCCCTACTCAGTGTAGTCCATCACAAACCAATGAGATCCATCATAATCAAAACAAATCTAAAAAAGAAATTAATCTTGACTATTTTTGAGTTGATCTAAGTCCTCCAGTGGCATTCACTTAATAGTCATTTGTTCAATCATTTTGCCAATAGATTACCCCTGAACTGGTCCCTACTTTGGAGGATGTAAGTCTACTATACTTTCTTCCTAGTATAAGACACCTGCATTATCCTTGGTTGGTTAGTCCTACTATGTGTTTAGTAGACTACCCCTTTGGATTGGTAAATCTGAGTGGTCTAGCCTCCATGGCTCCTACCAGAGATCCATCACAAACCAACAGGGTCATCAAATTCATCCTAAAAAATTTGAAATAAATTCAAAAAAATAAATCCAATGAAACAAACAAAACAAAACAATCAATCAATCCAAATCAAATCTTTTGCTCCTCTTTAGTGAGATTGAGATCTTTCTAGTTCATTAGTGTATCTGGAATTCTAATCCTTCAGCAGATTTCACAACCCATCCCTTGTGAATGACTTGACCTTGCCTCTCCAGTGGAGAGTTCACTTGTCTATCCTCGATGGAGTCAAAATAAACACAATTAAACAAACAAGAAATTCAAACAAATTCAACCCTCTTCCCCAACAAAACTTAATTAAATCAAATCATTTCTCCCATGTCAAATCAAACCTCATCCTTATGGATGACTTGAACCTACTTCCAAGTGGAAGGTTCATACTCCCTAGTGGATTCTTCTTCTCTATGTTCTGACTAGAGTCACATTGCACTGTTATGGATTTATTCTACACCTTGGTTAGGAGTAGATCATCTCTATTAGTGCTTGTGATCATTCGATGTTGTTGATCATTTCAATCTATACGCTGGTGTTCCTTGTCATCACACCATACAAATCCTTTATTGACCTCATTTAGAATGAATTGTTCAACCTCCATCTTATATAGGACATCTCCTAGATTTTAGTTCCTTAAATTCTTAAGATCATCTATGATTCACTCAACCTAGTCAAAATTTAGAAATTAGCCATAAATATTCATGCCTTATGTTAGAAAATTTTCCTACCCTATAGCTTCAACCACATCACTTCCTTCAAATCAAACTCAAATCAAATCAACATCAAACTCCTAAATTCTCAAGTCAATTGATTTTCTACAAACTCAAATCAATTCCATATAAAAATGATAAAAAAACCAAATTGAAGCCCAAAATAAAATTCAAATTCAAAATATTTTAAGTCCTTTGATTCTTGACTTAGCCAAATCTAATCCAAATCAAGCCAAACTCATGAAATTTTCTTTTATAACACATTTATATTCATATATATAAATGAAATATAAATTAAACAATCAAACCAAACTCAAAAAATCAAATTCAAAAAATCAAAATCTTCCTAAGTCCCTTTGATTCCCTCTTATGGATTTATCAAATTAAACATAAATCACTTCAAATTCATGAAATTTTCTTATAACCCCTTTATATTCTCATTTATATTCACATATCTAAATGAAATATAAATTCAAACAACCAAAACCAACTCCAAAACTCAAATTAAAATTCATTCAACATTCAACCTAAGCCTTCAAGTCAAAATCTCAAACTTAGCCAAATCAATCACTCAAATTGGGTCAAACAAAGTCAAACCTAAGGGTTGACCAAGCCAACACTTAGCCAAAATGAAACCCAACATAGCCAAAATCCACCATAGGCCAAATTGATTGAAACCATTAATCTAAGTTCATTCATGACCAATGTTTGAACTTGACCAAGTCAACATTTGAGCTAACCTAGCCCAATTGACTCAAGTTGACCCAACTTGACCTAAAAAGTCAAAATGTGTCAAAACTTGATCTAAGCCAAATTGAATGAAACCAATGGGTCAAGTTCATTTCAAATCACTTGTTGAACTTGACCAAAACCTCAATTGGCCAACTAGACCTAACCTATCCCAATTGACCATGAACCCAACTTGACCTAAAGGGTCAAATTGAGCCAAATTCAAACTTAACCAAAATTGATTGGAAACAAAGATACCAATCCATTTCATATGAAAAACCAAACATGAACTAACCCATGACCAAACCCAAATAGGTCAAATGGGTCAAATTGGTCAACTTGACCCATTTGACCTAAATGAACTAAATTGAACCAAATTCAAACCTAAACCAAATTGAATCAAACCAAAGCCACCAAAATATTTCAAATGGTCATATGAACTTGACCCAACCCTTGGTTTGACCAAATTTGACCAATTGGTCAACTTGAGTTGACCCATTTTGACCTAAATGGGTCAACATGAGCCAAATCATATCAAACCAACTCCAAATTCAATGAAACTTGGCCAACCCATTTTTCAAATATCAAACATATTCAAATTGAAATCAAGGTCAAATGACCATTTTACCCTAGATCCATGATAAATTTTGGCCAAATTCCACTTGGAATTTGGTCAAATCCTCTCATAACCACTTGGCACCTTAGTGGATCAAGTGAACACTAAGTGTGGTGCACCCAACAATGGGTTTGGGTTACCAACCCATCCCATGGTCAAACTGACCACTTGCTTGAATATGGCACATGGAATGATTCCTCCACTCATTTCAAGCACATGGCACCTCACCACTCCACTCCTTAGGCCAAACCGAATGCAAGGACACCTATAACAACCTAACAAACCCATTGCATAAGCTCAATTAGATCAAAATGGTAAGTGAAGGCTCGACCATCCAATCCTTCAAGGGGGAGATATACTCTAATTTCATTCACCCCCTAATTTGATTGAGCCAGGAAGCAAAGGAGCCTTGCCAAGTGATCCCCTCTAAAGTGAAATCAACTTTTCCATTTGATTTCTCAAACCAAAAAATAGGGGAGCTCCATTCAACTTACTACACTCAATATCAACCCAATTCCTTGCAAGCTCCATGGAGCTCGATGAACTTGCCTAAGCTCTTTCCCAAGTTCCAAAGGCAAGGGAGACCATTCTTGATCAAGACCAAGCTCAAGTCAAGGAGGAGTTGGCCCATAGAGGATCTACCCACCCAGACCTCAAACTTCAACAAAGCTTCATCTCCACTAGACAAGCTTCTCCAAGGGAATCGAGTGTGATCACCTCTGAGGTTAGCCATTATAAGCATTATTTAAATTTAGTTTGGTCCTTTGTGAAGTAGATTTTAATCCCATGAAGATCTAGCTGTTAGATGTGTTTGCCTTTATGCCTAGATGGTGTGGGTAAGTTTTGGGATCAATGAGCTCAATCGAGCTGGATCATCCCTAGAAGATGGACATGTCCATCTTCATAGAAATAGGGATAGATCATGGGCCATCCATCATATATATTTTGGATGGAATGAGGATGATAAGACACATGGATAACATTTAATCCCTTAGATTTAATCTTAACTCAACCCCATCCTTGATCGGATGGTGAGAGAAAGCATAGCACACGCTATGCGCACTATGATGTGACAACTTTTAAACAAATCCATCATGCCACATGGAAAGTGCATGCCGCATGCCTACATAGTAATGAGATTAAACCTTTAATTAAGGCTAATTAATTAATCATGGAAACTTCTAAATTCATATATAAGCTAAAAAATAAAAAATATGAAATAAATTGCATTGATAGATAATTGAACATAGAATATTCAAAAAATGATTTCAATGGATTTTGAATAGTGCTTTTCTCTAGATTTGGTTTTATTAGGAATGTTATTTTGCTAATTACTCTAATTACTCCACCAATTAACCCAAACTTGTGTATAATTAGTGGGATGACTCTACCTCCCCTAATTTTCTTGGGATTTATTGGTTTAATTAGAGGAATTTCTGTTCATTCCTTAATCCCTTAATGTAAGCTTAATAAGTGGTTTAATTGAGTCAATTAAGTGTTGATTAAGTGAATATGAGGTTTAAGGAATAATTTTGGGATACTTTCCTTACGATATTCCTTAAACCCCCTTCCTTCCTTAATCCAACATTAATTTAGGGTTAATTCACTAATTATCCCCTTAATTAATTTCAAAAAATTCTAAAACTTTTCAGAACTCAATTAATCTATCTTGGGTAGATGCTTAGGTGTTCAAGAGCCTAAAAATTAAGGAAATCAAAATCCAACTCACATGTGTGAGAGGTTATGAAAGTACTTAATAAACCCTTAGTTTAATTAATTAATCATGAGCCAATTGTAGGTACCTTTCTTTCCTAGGTGCATTGATTTAAATTCCTTGTGGTTTTATGTCATCTCATCATAATTATTTGATTAAGTATGCTAAGGTGGTAGGTGGGGTAATTAACACTTAATTCATACCTTAACCTAACCAAAGCATAAATTAATCTAATCACCTAAAATTAAACTAAAATAACAAACATATGTGGAATGGGTTAGAACAACAAACTCACCTCACATTTCTCAAATTAAATCAAACTCAAAACAAAATCAAACCTTCTTAAAAAATAACTTGATTTATTTTAAGCTTTCTTATTTCATAAGATTATCTTTAGAATTAATTAGGGTGAATGTGTTTACTACTTTCATCACTTTAGTTCTTTCCTAACATGCTAAATGTGTATGTCATATGAATTTCATGCATTCATACTTTTCAAAATCAAATTGAAAATGAAATATTTTCTTTATGTCAAATTGCATGTTTTGGCTAAAGTAAAATATGAATGTATTATTATCACTATTAAATCCAAAATTATTTTCAAAATCTATAAATAAAAACATAAAAAATTGAAAGTGTGCTACTTATAATTATTTATAAGTTTGCATGTGATATAAATATGAAGATGTGCATAGTGTTTTCCTTCCTTTTTCTTTTAGCATAATTTTTGAATAGATTTGGCAAAGTGTATAGTTCATTTGAAAAGAACAAAACACTTACTAATCTATTCCTATTCATTCCTATTACTTAAGAAGATCCACACTTGTACATATAAATTGCATAAACAAAAAAAACAACAAATACAAACTTTTGCATCTTTCTTTTTCCTTCATTTCTTTTGTACATGTGTTTGTATTTAAGGAAAGTGGTATATTAGTCTGACAACCCAGGTTGTGAGGTTTAAGTAGGTCTTGTACCTTACACCCCTGGTGCTAACAATGGTGCTTACTCACTTGCTTTCATACATACATGTGTGCATGTGAAAATGGATAAGAAAACCTCTGTTCTACTTAATGAAAATCATGCATCATAAAGCATTTAAATTTTCTTAAGTAACTCACTTAGCATTCATCATAAAGTATGCTAAATATTTTCATTTGTATGTATAGATATGCTTAGGATTCATTCATATATGTTATACATGTTGGGAAAGAAATGAAGTGATGTGTGTTTTGTGATATTAATTCACTTTACTTAATCTTAAAATGCCTTTCTTTTGAATAGTTTGTTTAGGAAAATCTAAACTTAGGGATTAATTAAAACACATAATAAGACACTACTACATAAAATCAAACATAAAATTTTAGAAATCACTAAGGGAAGGAAAGGGTTCCTCTCTTCTCTTTTCTCTCTACAACACTTAGTAATTAATTGTAGGATTCACTTAAACCAAATCAAAATACAAAATAAAATCAACCCAAATCAACTAAACACTTAAATGAAACCACCCATCTAAGTTGAACATCTCCACACTAAGAAAATACAAACCTTAAAGCCATAGCTAAGCATACCACACAAACCTTCTAAAGCACACACATTAGACTAAGTCACCACTTCTAGCTTTAGGTTAGTGGTTGCATGGTTTGATGTTTGCTTTTATTTTGTGATGTTTTATTTTAGTCTGGATGTTAGGGTGAATATCTGTAGAATGAATGGTAGGATGATTTATTCTAATCATTATTTTCTGCAGGGGATTGTGCTTAAGGGTTGTAATAAAAATATAACTACTATGTGCTTATACACTAAGCATAATTCAATAGGAAAGGTGGAATTGGTTACCCATGTGTGGGGTGCTAAGTCCAATATGCATGCTTGAGATTTGTATGGTTTGTTTAGCTAATCTCTATTTTATAGATGTTAGTTAGATTTACTTTTCCTTTTCATGAAATTTTTTTAAATAGGATTTTGGAATGATTGTTATGGGGGATTAGGATGAGCATTGGTCATAAGATTTCATCTTATGCACCATGTGAAGCCTTTGGAGCATCCACATTCCAACCATCCAAAATAAGAAACCAAAGAAGAAAGAAGAAAGAAGAAAGAAGAAGGAAGAAAGAAGAAAGAAGAAAGAAGAAAGAAGAAAGGAAGAAAGGAGAAAGAAGAAATGAAGAATGAAGACCCCCATAACATGAATTCCTTACTTGATTGTAAATTAATTCATTTGTAATTCAAGTTGTATAAGGGTAGAGCTCAGCTACCCAATTTGTTTTCATGTTTGTGCGGTGGTGCCTAACCATAAATGGCCTTTTATTCGTTTTGCATTTAATTTATAAAATGTGTGATGTTTTGTTTAGCTTGTGCATTAAAATGACATCCTTTTTCTAGTTTTTTCCTTGCTTGATGTATGGCCTGGATGACAATTAGGCTCTTAGGGAGAAAATAAATCTTCTACCAAATTAAACAACTAAAAATTAAAAATAAAGAACTCATAACCTAATTTAAAGCCTAAGTTAAAAATAAAGATAAAAGAATTAGCAACCATTTAGCTGGATGAGTATTTATTTTATAATATTATGCATAAAAGCATATTTTTTCACTCTTGATTGGAGGGCTTCCACCTTTTCCAGGGAACTTGGCATGACCTGTGAGAGCCATGGTGGAAACACACCTCCCCCTTCTCGCTGATTTTGGCCCATATCTTCTTTCTCATGCATTAGGCATATGAATCCTATAAGCCTGAGTTAAATGATTGTCCAAAAATGAAAATAAAAATGTAATATGAATTGTATTAGATCTAGGTCATTTTTCATGCCCTTACATGATCTAATCTCTTAGAGAGTGAGTTTAAGGACATAGTCTCTTTCTAAAATAAATAATAGCCAAGCTATCTTGCACAAAGCATAAGACTTGCCTACATGAATTTAAAATTGTAGGTTCAGAGGTTGCTTCTCCCCTTTGTGGGTCATAAGTATAAATCCTCACCTCTTTGGCATTTCCACAATCTTGTGTTATGGAATCATAAGCCATAAATTTCTAATGAAAAATTCAACTCAAACAAATTAAATCAATTTCAAAAATGTAAAGCCCAACCATATGATAGTTTGAGATGCTCATTAGGTTTCCTAACATTGTGAGCATCTCCTACTTATCTTCCTTTGGCTTTGATAATAACCTCTCTTTGATCAATCCCATTTGATCTTTTGAAATAAACTAATTGATTGATAGTCCCACCTATTGAAATCTTTAAAGATAATGATCATTTACATTAATCAAGAGTATTCCTAAGGAATCCCCTTCTTTAAGATGTAATTAACTATGGGGGCTTACCTCTGTAGGGAACTTAACGAACCCGATTTAAAATGAACCCTGCTTTACCTTTCCATGTAAAGTATGGGAAGAATCTCTGGTACACATGCAGACCCATTATCCTTAGGAGTCCTTATTCAGGTGATTAGGTCCATTGTAGGGTAGTGACTTTTATCTTTTGAGATAGTACACTTCTCCTCAATGTCATACCCGATCACCTTAATAAAAACATTTGCGGATCTATGTGGTGTCCAAATGCATAAAAGAGTATATTTGTATCTTCATTTTATCCACGTAGAGTGAAGATGGAAGTATGCTCTTAGAAATTTGAAAATAAGTTCACCATAAAATATTTGAGATTTAATCATCTATAAGCTACAAAGAAGATTAGTTTATGACACTCATTCTAAGAAATTGAATAGATGAGAGGGTCCAATAGGATAAATGTGGGCTCCAAAAATTTGCGACCGACCTCTCGATAATTATTGAAGAGAGTATTGATTAAAATGTTAGTATAATTTTCAGAAGGCAGATGAGATAGTAGATAAGACACTACCTAAAGATTTCACCCTCATTTTGCAAGGACTTTAGATTTGGTTTCAAGTTCCTATAGGCATAAGCCATTATAGTTAATTACCCCTCCCAATAAGTGAGAGAGAACTTTTGATTAAGGTTAGTCATTAAGTCGCTTAATGCATAGCGTATAGTAGCAGCATGTGGAGTTTAAAATTTAGAATTTATGAAATTTATCATTTTATTTGGGAATGACATGAATCTAGATCCCATGGTTTTATCATCCCAGGCTATCATGGTTTCTAATTTACTTAGTCAGAGGAGGTAGTCGACCTGACCAAACCGAAGGATCCTTATCACCAACACATGAGTTACATCGTTCAAGAAATCCTTGTAGGCATGGGGTGGTGTTTGTCTAAGGAGATAGGCTTAAGTCTATTTTAGCTGACAGAGGGCTTTTTTCTATCAGTGTATCCTATGATTCACAACTCAAAGGGCAAAAGCATACGGCAACGATGATCATAATATAATGGAGCCTGCTTACCAAATCACTTGATCAGAGGACTTGGGTCGTAACTACATTATCTATGAAACTTACTGGCCAAGCCACACAGTCAGAGGACATGGGCCACATCCTTATTGGTATGAGATTGATTGAGAGTGAACAT
Organism: Cymbidium sinense; assembly: GCA_021442155.1. Taxonomy (NCBI): domain Eukaryota; kingdom Viridiplantae; phylum Streptophyta; class Magnoliopsida; order Asparagales; family Orchidaceae; genus Cymbidium; species Cymbidium sinense. Next base: position 166,588,656 of record CM038221.1, on the reverse strand, counting down.
AGTATAACACTTGATTTGATTTTGGCTCCTTTGTGAGTTAGAGTTTTTCTTAATTTATCACATCCGACAAAAAATTATGGAAGGTGGATAGATTGAGTTTTGTTTTAAGTTTTTAATGATTGAATTTTATTTAAGCAATTTTTAGATTGATACTTGATTTAAGTTAATTTGATTTAAAATTAGAATTACATTTTGATGGAAGTATTACCTTCGATTGAAATCACCATTCAACATAGCCATCATCGGGGTAGTTAATTGATTGATTGAATTGAATATGTTTAAGAACTTTAGATACTGTCAACTATATTTAGCTCCAACAGAGGATCAGATCTACTGTCATATGATTGAATTAGCTTCTTAGATATTTTAATAAGTTAAAATTTTTATAATAATTGAATTTTTAGGTTTTGTTAACCTGGACCCAATCCTAAGACCAAACCAAGAAGCAATCCACAAAGCATCCTTAGACACTTGAATCTAAACATTCAGCATAGTGTTAGGGCCCATGCGGGTGTATTTAAGAATGCCTTAATTAACGCCTTTTGTTTGCCTGTGCGATGTGTTGCAAATTCAGTGGCATTTTAATTTTAAAATATTACTCACACTTGGATTGCTTGTTAAAATTTTCAATTCTCAGATATCATTTAGCTTGTGTTTGTTAAAGAATTTTCAAGTTTTTATTAATTAGTCATATTCAACTTTTATTCTAAACCAAAAAGAACTGATTTTACATCTATAAATGAGCATTGAGTTTATCACAACTCTGATTCAAATTATATTGATTTTTATTGATTCACTCAATGTGTCACGTAGTGTAACTTGAGTGATTATTAAAAGAGTTTGTATATACCCATTGCCAAGCTAGTTAATTACATTGTAAATCCTTTTATAAATTTCATTTGAACACAATTAATCTTAGAGCTAAGCACTTAAATATATCATAATTCTCATGTGCTTTAAATATAACTTCAAATATAGGATTCAAGTGATCCTTTTAAAGGCTACATTCATGAGTGATCATGAGTTGCCTAATTGAAGTTGTGCTTGTAAGAAAGCCACCAAATTACTTGCACATTATTGTTATGAATTTGAAATTGAATATTCAAATTTACCACCAATCATTTGTCCTTTGATATTCAATTGAGATCCTTATTTCCTTTGCTATAAAATGAAATTATTCAAGTGTATTATTCACATTGGTTACTTGTTTGTGAATTTAATGCTTTGAGTATTCAATAAGAGGCTCTATTCACATAAAAAACATCAACTCTAATATCCATAAGTCCTCATAAAGTTTCATATTCAGTGAATGACTGGACTTCAAATTTTGTTATAATTCCTTTATGAATTTAACTTTTAACTCCCCCTATCTTAGTTAAAACTTGTTTAGTTCTCCCTCCCCTCCTTTTTCTAATTTGATTCTTTTTAATTTGAGTTTAGCTTTAGATTTCTTTGTTTAGTACTTTTAAGCCAGTTCTTTTTTATTTTGTTATAAGTTCAAAGATTTGATGAAATTTTGGCTGCATTTTGGCTAGGTGGAGCAACATCTAACAGATGTTGGCTTACTCAGTACACCCTAATAAACATAGCGAGTAGTGTCTTGCGACATCGCAGCTGATTTTTCATCTCGTCACACCCTAATGAACATGATGAGTCCTTCAAACCTGCAAAGAGACAAGTATATACATATACACATTCACATCAAACATGTTTAGACTTATTTTTCTATGCATTTACAATGATCGGCAATGAGACAAAGATGGAGATGGAGATGTTAAAAATTGAGAGAAGAACCTGCCTAATGACAGTGTTCCTCTCTGACTGTGCAAAGGGAATTAGAAGGGGAGGAATTTTTAGTTTAGAAGAAAGGAGGGAAGAGAAAAATTTTGGATTGGAAGAAATGAGGAGAATGGAAGGAAGGATTTTGATTTGGTGAAGAGAAGGAAGAAAAAAAAGGAAATGGAAGAAGTAATTTCAATTTAGGAAGAGAAGAAGGAGAAGGAAGAAGAGGGAGAGGGAGAAAGCTTACCCTTGCTTGTGGTTAGAGAGGAGAGGAAGAAGGGCTTTGCTTGCAGTTGGATGATGGGGAACCAAGTGAGAAATAAGGCTCAGAGGATGAAATCGTGAAGGAGGAAGGAGGGCTTATTTAAAGAGGATTAAGTCGAGAGAAATGGGAGAAGATAACGGAGGGGTCACTTACGATTGAGACTTGAACGAATGAGGGAGATTAGCCTTTGCATGTTGTTGAAGAGGAGAAGAGGGATCAAGTGAGTAGTTGAGGAGGATCAATAGCCATGCAACAATTTTGTTCAACAAAAAAGAATGGTTAAAAGCAAGTTGAGTGATCACGCCGGAGGAGCCAAGCCGTGAGGAGACATGCTCGATCGATTTTAGGGGGATTTAGGAATTTAAGTTAGGGTTAATTAGTAAAATAAGCCTTTTAAATTGATTTTTTAAGCATTTAATTAACTTTAATGTGAATTTTATGACTAATTAATAGATAATTAATATATATATATATATATATATATATATATATATATATATATATATATATATATATATATATATATATATATATATATATATATATATATATATATATATATATATATATATATATATATATATATATATATATATATATATCAATTCAAGGTTATTCTGATATTTCGAATGTAATGACACAGTCTGTTTTGCAATCCAAGGCCGTTTGGTTCAAGTCAATGTCAAATTGAGTCAATTTTAGCTCAAAATGCACGTTATTATTTTTGAATGCTCAATTTTTGCACAGACTTGTCCAAATTGAGTGCAAATAGTCTTACTTAATAGATTTTGATATTTTGAGGTTAATGATATAATCAATTTTATGAACAGAGGTTGTTTGGTTTATATTGGTGCCTTCTGACCTTGATATGCATGTAGGCATGTTGATGACTCAATCGCTTGATTGGTTGATCATCAGGTTGTACAATATTTATATTCTGACTAGTTTCAATGTTCTGAACATAATGACAAAGTTCTTTCATCAATTCGAGATCATTTTGATTGATTTTGGTGACATCCAACGTATTTCAGTCTCAATTTATGTGTTGTCACTTTCGATCATTTGACATTTGCACAGACTCATCCGAATTGAGCATGGACAGTCTCATTTTATAGTTTTCAACATTTCAAAGCTAACGACCTAATCAATTTTATGAGTAGAGGTCGTTTGGATATAATCATAATTTTCTTGCTCCAATATGCATGTTAGCACATTGATAGCTCAATCGCTTGATCTGTTGATCTTTGGATTATGCAATATTTTTGATCAATTTTGATGTTCTGAATGTGATGGTGAAGTCCGTTCATCGATCGGAAGTCATTTTGACCATTTTTGGTGATATCTAATACATTTTTAGCCTTGATCTGTGCTCTAAAGCATCCAAAGTTGATCGAATACACCTTATAGGCTTGATTTGACACATGTGAAGGTCAATAAATGCCCCCAACAAATGTGATTCATGCATGGAGCGAGTCACATTTGTTGAAAATTGGTTGACCCTTTGGGTTAACATTTTGGATCATTTTACTGACAAATTATAAGCTTTGATAGGATTTGACATTAGTATGATGCCTTACTTAGGACATGCTAAATGATGGGATTAACAAATTTGTTAGAATCAACTTGTCGAATATATAAGAGTTCATACACCATATACTCCTTGCTTCAATGGCTTTGCTGAAGATCTCTTTCTTTTATGTCATTGTAGATTTGAGTTTCCTCCAACCCTTGCTTTGTGCTTGGTTAGGTTTGATGGAGGAATTGGTCTGCTTATTTTGAGATTTAAAATTTCTTTTGTTCTAGCTTTAAGGTTGATGGACATGATGAAAGATTGACCTGATTTGTCCACATTGACTTGTCAGGAAGTGTATGTACACCCTAATGCTTGCTACCTTGAGATTGAAGAAGGGCATATAGATGACCCAGTCTCTTGGCTTATATAGGGTCAATGTTGAGTTATTAATTTAGCAATGTGTGCTTTAACATATTGAATAACCATGAAATTCCTTTAGTTTGGCCATCTGCTTTGTATGAATTATGAAATTTCTTCCTCGGTCCTGTGCTTTATGCTTTGATGGACTTGATGAAGAGATTGACTTTGATCTGTGCTTTGAGCTTGATTAGATTATTTAAGAACAAATTGAAATATCACCCCACAGGTAATATAAAGATTGACTTGAGGCAGCTCTGAATTGAGAGTTTCCTTGGATTATCTTGGTCTATTGATCAAGTAGAAAGATCTATTAGATTCTGGTTGCTTGTAATCACTAAGCTAGATCTATTGAGATTGGACAACAAGATCATTGGACTAACGAGCAATTCTTCGATGACCTTTTCTTATGGCTTGTGAGTGAGAGCATCAACAACAAAGGCCATATTTAGTTTGTTGAGTTCGACCTTTAGAACCTACTCGAGTTGTTGACTTAAGCTGTGATGGGTTGGTGATTTGGTCATCGGACTAACGAACGGGGGGTACTTTCACTGCTGCTATTTCTTATGGCTTGTTGAGTGAGGAGAGTGTCAGCAACTCGACCATTTGTAGACTTGTTGAGTTTGACCTTTATAGCCTATCAGTGTCCAAGACTTCAGGATATAAAGGTTGATGTTTTTCCAACTTAGTTGATTAATGCTTCCAAGATTGAAAGTTCTTCTGACTTGATCTCCAGAATTTGGCAAATCTGGGAGATAAATTTTTGACATTTATGACTGTCGTTTCATGCATAGAAATAGATTATTTTATTCCTGCAAGAACCTACAACTTAATAGTAACAATTATGGGTATATTCAGGGATTTTGACATAAAGCTCGATGTCAACCTAAATTAGAATTTATTTAAGGATCTCATCTTATAGCATGATGTCAACTCAAATAAACTTGACATAAACTAAAAATGTCCCTGTCTTGTAGAGGGAATTTGAAAGCACATTTAGATGAACTTTCAAGATGAAATTATGCAAATACATCAATATTTGAGTTGATATGCTCTTAAGAGAGTTTTAACATGTAACATTGATTTCATTTATATACAGAATCTAAAATTGTAATGAGGAATTTTCACAAAAGGTTTTTTCATCTTGAGTAAGTATATTTATTTAGGGATCTCACATGAAGCACGATGTCAACCTAAATATATACAAAAAAATACCCCTCCTTATGAAGGATTTCTATTGTACTCAAGAATGTAGTCGTCATGTATAATACTTTTTCAGGTATCGACCATTACTTGGCGACATTGATCTTTCAACTTTTAAGTCAATGAGTTGGTATGCCCCTCCTTGATACACTTTTTCAATGTCAAATGACCCTCCCAATTAGGCTCAAATTTGTCACTAATTCTTTGATTAGGAATAATTGGTCTTTTCAGCACCAAGACCAATTCCCCTTCTTCGAATGTTCGAGGCCTTATCGTATGGTCAAAAGCCCTGGACATCTTTGCTAGATAGACCTCTAGATTTTGGTGAGCTTGTAATCTAACTTCATCAAGCGCGTTGCATTCCTCCATTCTCAAATGAGCATTTTGATCTTCAGTTAGATTATATTGGATGGCTACTCGAAGTGATGATAACTCGACCTCAAGCAAAAGAATTTCTTCAGTTCTAAATACCAATGAATAGGGAGTGGCTTTAGTCAACATCTTGTAGGTGGTTCGATACGCCCATAGTGCCTCTATTAGTTTAGTATGCCATTCTCTCTTATTTTTAGTAAGGATTTTTTTGAGTAGCTTGACTAATGTCTTATTGAAGGTGTTCGCCAAGCCATTTGCTCTTGGATTGTATATTGAAGAGTATGCCATTCAATTTTGTGTTGATCAATGAATCTATAAATCTTTATATTTTTGAAAGCTGTGCCATTATTAGAAATTATTCAACATGATATTCCAAATATATAGACCACATTATGCATGAATAAGTTGATCACTCGATTGGTAGTAACTTCTTTAAATGGAGTACCTTCAGAGAAATAATCAGCCGCTAGGATGCAAGGTGTCCAAATGACAATGGTGGATCAATTGGTCCAATTACATATGTACCCAAGCATTCAAAAGGCCAAGATGCTATTGTTGGGTGTAGTGGATTTGGAGGTTGGTGGATTATATTCCCATGTACTTGACATTCATGACACCTCTTAGCATGATTGATATAGTCTCTCACCATAGATGGCCAATAATAGCCCATCTTGATCTTTATTGCCATCTTGGGACTGACTGATGTGCACCACAAAGTCCTTCATGACCTTCAACCATCACTTTACTAATTCATCTGCATTTAGGCATCGTAGCCAAATTTATCTAATGGATCTATGATATAAAGTATTGTTGATGAAAGCATAACGCAACATTCTCTTCTCAATTTGAGTTGCCAGTGATTTATTATTTGGTAATTTACCTTCTTTAAAGTAGTCGATGAAGGGTTACCTCCAATCATGTGGTTCTTCTACAATAAAGGCTTCACACTACTTTTCTGAAGCAATGTCAGGCTTAGCTCTTATCGGTACAACTTCTTATTGATTTTGGAGAGTATGAGGAGCAACCTGAGTCACATCCTACTGGGTAAAATTTGATAACCCCTCTGCCTGTGGGGATTGATACTTTGCTGGCTCTAGAACTCATCAAGTAAATATGCTGATCATGACATAATCACCATTCATACTTGTAATTTTTTTAATTAATTTTGCTAAGTAATCTACTTTGCTATTCTTGGATCGAGAGACTCGAGTTAATGTGATATTTATTATTTGCTTCATAAGCTCGAGAACTCACTTATGATAGAAAGCTAACTCAAGCTTATTGATTTTAAAGATATCAAGTACTTGATTTATGATAAGCTGGGAATCACCAAAATTATGCAAGTTTTGAATGCTTATGAAAATAGCTTCATCAAGAACTGCTACCAATGCTTCATACTCAGCTTCATTATTAGTTCTTGGCTCGGTCAACCCATATGATTGTCTCATTATCCCTCTTTCTGGTGAAATAAAGATGATGCCAATTCCTTCTCTTGCCCTTGGGAAATTTAGAGGTTTGACTTGTTTGATCGATGAGGCTCCATCAAAGTACATTTCTCAAATTTATGATTTTTTTCATGAATGAACATAATTTGCTCATCAAGAAAATCATCATTAAGAGAAGAGTCTGAAGGGATGAGATGTGCAATAAGAAAATCTGCTAAGACTTGTCCCTCCATTACTTTCTATAAAACATTGTGATAGTAAATTGTAAAAGCAATACTGCCCATCTTGCCAAGCGACTTGTCAATGCTGGTCTTGTCATCAAGTACTTCAGTGGATTAAAACTTGAGATGAGAGTAATCTTATGAGATAATATATAATGATAGAGCTTTTGGACTATAAAGATCAATGCTAAATAGTGCTTCTCTATCGAAGAGTATCTCATTTTTGCTCCTATCAATCTTCGACTGATATAATAAAGAGCATTCTCTTTATTTTCTTCATTGTGTTGTGCCAATAATGCTCCAAGGGGCTCTTCTAATACAGTTGTATATAGAATGAGGGGCTTCCCATGAGTAGGCACTGCAAGGATTGGTGGATTTAACAGGTATATTTTAATAATATTGAAGGCTTGTTGGCACTCCTTGTCCCATTTGAATGGAGCATCCTTTTTCATCAATTTTGTAAATGGTTGATAGCATCCTGATAGGTTTGATATTAATCAATAGATGAATGCAAGTTGTCCTTGTAAAGAACAGAGCTGATGCAAACTCTTCATAGGAGGCATCTCCACAATTGCTTTGATTTTAGCAGGATCGATTTCAATTTCTCTATGACGTACAATATACCCAAGAAATTTTTTGAAGGATACCCCGAATGCATATTTTAGATGATTCATCTTGAGATCATATTTTTTGATTCTCTTCAATACAATTTTCAAGTCTTCAAAGTGAGTTTCACGATTTAAGCTCTTCACCACCAAATCATCAACATAACATTCCACCTTCTGGTGAATCAACTCATCAAAAATATGTGTCATGGCTCTTTGGTATGTAGCTCCAACAATTTTCAAACCAAAAGGCATGACTATGTAGCAATATGTGCCAATAGGTGTTCTGAATGATAATTTTCATCTTGATTTGATTATATCCTGATGATTTATCCATGAATGAGAACATATCATAGTTGAAAGAATTGTCCACTAGTAGTTCTGATATTGGAAGCAGGAAGTCATCTTTTGGGTATGCCTTATTTAGGTCTTGGAAGTCAATGCAAACATGAATTTGGCCGTTCTTCTTCTTAACTGGGATAATGTTGGTTATCCAATCTGCATACTTCTCCTCCTAGATGAAGCTTACTTTAATCAGCTTCTTAGTTTATGCAATTACTTGTTCTTTAATCTCTAATCTCATTCACCTAGGAGCTTGATTAACAGGAGTCGCATTTGATTTAATGACAAGTTTATGAACTACTACATCAGGGGATAAGCCTGACATTTTAGAATATGTCCAGGCAAAGCAATCCCTGAATTTTCATGGCAATATTTTTAGCTTTCCAACTTTCTCATCAAGTAGAAGGGCACTAACGAAAGTTGGACGAGGATCATCTTCAGCTCCTAGGTTGATTTCATTGAGTTCGTCTATAGTAGCTATTTGTCTACCATCTTCGAGTTCTTCAGGCGCAGACTTAGCTTCTACTTCATCATCATTTGTAAGAAGAATTTCATGGAGATCATCTTCTTCATCACTTAGTTTTGACCTCTATCTATTATATTATAAACTTTATTTTGACAAGATTTGTGGATGAACTCAAGACCTTTAGTGATAAACTTATCACTTCTTCATGATGCTTGAGGACTTTTTGGCTCCACATCCTATTAAAGATTTGAGTTCTATATTTAGTAGTTCCAATATGAATTCCAAACTTATGCATCATTCTTCATAATTTATTCAGATAATATATTCATATTCTTGTTGGCACTATCTCATCAGAATTTTCATGTTGAGTAGGCTGGTCAAAATTATGAGGCTGAGACTCTTCAGATTTATAAAATAGAGTTCATGTTCTGCCACTCTCACTCAACAGTGACACATACAATATTATCAATTCTTCAATATTTTGAACCTCCAGTGGACTGATTTCTTTGAAGTACTATTGAGGGATTGGTATAATTTTGAAAGAGTCATTTGACATAGCTAAATGAGCTATCCTTCTTGATGCGACCCTCTAAAATCTATTTCCATAAGTAAATTCAAAGTCATAGTCTGAATCAGAATAACTTATTTCATACTTTTCCTTTCTCGAAGGTTTATAAGTTTCCTTAGGTTTGACAGGAATATTTCTTCTTCCTGTGTCTCACTTCCCAAGTGAGGAACTGATATTCTTGATTTAGGTGTAGAGTCAAGTGCTTTAGGGAGAGTCGGTATTGCCTTCTTTCTTTCTTTTTGCTTCCGCCCTTTCATATTATGCAGTTTCTTTTTAGTTCCTGAAGTGGATGCTACCCTTCAAGAGGCTCTATTGGCTTAGCCTCTTTAGGGATGAAATATTTTTCATCTTCATAGACCTTTGCTTCATGGATGGAGAATGATTGTAGGTTACCAGGAATTCTAAATTCTTCTCTTAGGTACTTCATACACTGATGCATAGTTGATGGGGCCATGCCATACTCATGCAGCCATGGTCGACCCAAGAGAGCTCTAAATGATGTATCGACATCGATTACATGAAACTTGGTTTCTGTATATAAATCTCAAAACTTGAGCGGGAGAATAAAAGAACCCAAGATTTTTTGTCCTTTCTCATTGAAACCATGAACCATCAACTTATCTCACCTAAGATGTTGGATATCAAGTGATAATCCTCTTAATACCTTTAGACTCATAAGATTGATAGAAGAACCTGATCAATCAATATTCTGATCAAGATGCCATCACTCTACAATAACATATAGAGGATGATGCTACTCCCAACATAAGATCTTCTTCAAAAAATGATTGAGTTTGCAAATGATTTCACCATGCATTGTTTTAGCAAAGTAAGCTTCATAACTTTTCAGATCTTTGAGAGCCTATATCAAAGTTTCTCGAAGGTCTTTTGACATCAAGAGAGCCTCGTACACACTTAATTATGCAGGGATCTTTCTCAAATGTGATAGAACATTATAATCTATCTTTCTGCTTAATTTATGCTTTTGTTTAGGATTTTTGGGAATGAAATCTTCATTGATTTCAATTTGTTTGCATTTATCTTTGTTTGCATTTCTCTTCTTTGATGAAGGTGGTAAAAATTTACCACTTCTCAACTGAACTTGAACCACCTTATCTTGTTCAGATTCTTTTGAGGAGATAGTTTCTTCAAATTCACTTATTCTAGGATTGAAAGGACTAGACTCATTTTTCAACTTCATATTTTATACCTGATGATATCGATGAGTCCACTCTTCTCCGGAGAAACACAAAATCTTCATCTAACTGTATCTTTTGTTGAGTTATTAAACAAAATTTAGATGTTAACTCCTCTCTTTTGCTTTCAAAAGAATTTTGATGGGTTGGTCAGTGTTGACTACCCTTATCATTTCGAGTAACTGGTCAAGAACATCGATATCACATGATTTGATATTTCTTTACTAGATAAGATTCACCATTAACATCTTCATTTGATTCAATAATACAAAGTTTAGGCATAAAGTCTGCAAGCCTGAATGGTTGTATTATCGGCTAGTGATACTCCTCTAAATTGTTAATAAGATTTTGAGTTGTAGTTCTCTTCTTGATCTTCTTTTTGGTAGTCGGCTTCTTTGATTTATGAGGCACATTCAGTAGCCGCTCCTGTGCGTGATGAAGTAGCCTTATCAGAATGCCACTGAGAAGCCCAAATACTTGGTTTAAGCATCTCTTTTAAGTCCAATATTGGTTCAAGTGGTGATTTTCACTTAACACTGGGGACACATTTTAACTACTTCAGCATTTTCATGATCTTTTAGAGACTACTATTTCCCATTCTTCAATCTGAATCAAATTTTCTTTCTTTATGTCTTTAATGGAAGATACAGAAATGGACATAATCATTCTTGTAGACTCTCTTTTCAGGTTGACTAGAATACTATCGGATAATGTAAATTCATCTCACCGATACTTCCTTTCTAGCCAATCTTTGAAGACATAATAATCTTTGATAGGATGATTGATCATTCGATGATAAATATAGTAATTTGGATTATTGAATTGATCAACTTCTTCAGGCCTTTTAATTTATAGTAATTGTAGACCAACTTTGACTGTTTGTCGAAATAATTTAGCCACACTGCCCTTCTAAAAGAATATTCTTTGTTCATCTTTTTCTTAAGAGATGGTCGCATTCACTCATCATATCTTGTTGCTTATTTTGGACTTTCTCCACCACTTAGAAAAGTCTGAGGTTTATCATTACCTCGCAATATCAATTTTAGCTATGGATTAGAATAGACAGGCTTCTTTCCCTTATCATCATTATACATTGGCTATTTTCCTGTATCCACATTATAGATTACGCGCTTTTCACTTTGAGCTAAAGAAATTAGCATGAGTTTCATTTCTTCTTGAGTCTGAAGGCTTATTTTTTCTTGATTTATCTGTATAGATTTTAGACTTAGGTGATTCAACTTTTCAAATTTGGCCACCCTATCAAGTAATTCTTGGAACATTGTAATTGATGCCATATATAAAAATGGTGCCATTTTATCATCCATATTGCCCATTAGCAATTGGATCGCATGTTCTTCTTCCAATTGTTGCTCACATTTCATACTTAGGTTACGCCAATGACTTATGAATTTTATCACTAACTCATCTTCTCTTTTTCAGCAAGCCAAGGTTAGCGATTGTTATTTTCTCAGTTGCACAAATGAACCTCTTCACGAATATTATCTCTAACTCATCAAAGGTGTTAACCGAATCATTCGACAATTCTGCATGCCACTCAAAAGTAGCTGAGGTCTTATTAAATTCTGACACTGAGTAACCTTTCGGGTATGGTACTTGATCATATTTGACTGGGTAAGGGTGACCCTTACTCAACAACTTTTCAGCATGCTCTGAAGCTATAACTGCCTTTATCTTTTCATTAATTATTATTTCTAGCTAAACAGCTATTACCATTCAGTGTGTGCTAGCCATATTTTGAATTATAAGCTAAAGAGGTAGTTGGTTAACTTCATTCCTCGCTTCAGGTGTAGCATGTACTATAGGTGCTTGAGGTACTAGAGCGATTGGTGGTATAGAAGTTGTATTATTAGCTACCCGTTGATTAGCAGACAAAATATGTGCTACATTTGATGTGATATTCTTCTGCAATATATCCATCATGATATTCATTTGTACCATCATATCATTCATCTTGGTACCAAGCTATGCAATTTTCTTATCTTTGACTTCCATTTGATGCTGTATTTGTCTTTGCTCTCTAGCTAGCGTGACAACATCAGCAAGTACAGGCTCTTATTCTTCATCTATTTCTTATTGTTGTTCTGCTCTTTGCTCACCTTTAGGGGAAGAACTTGATTGTCCTTCTCCTTGCATATTTGCAAGGGCAACTGTTACTAGGGCAAAAATTACTGCGGTGTTTTATTTGCATCTTCATCTAAAAAATGAATTAAAAGAAAAAAAATAAAAATTCTTTGGTAGGACATCACGTAGATCCGCAGATGTTCTCATTAGGGTGATCAGGTACAACATTGATAAATGATGTACTATCCCGAGAGATAGAAGTCATCATCCTACAATGGACCTAATCACCTAATGAGGACTCCTAAGGACGATGGGTCTTTGGATGTACTAGAGATTCTTCCCCTACATTACATGAAAAAGTAAAATAGGGTTTATTTTAAACTGAGTTCATTAAGTTCCCTATGGAGGCAAGCCCCCATAGTTAATTACATCTTAAGGAATGAGATTCTTTAAGAATACCCTCGATTAATGTAAATGATCATTGTCTCCAAAGATTTCAAAGATAAAACTATCAATCAATTAGTTTTTTTGGAATGAGATTGATCAAAAGAAGGGAGTTATTATCAAATCCAAAAGAAGATAAGTAGGGGACGCTCACGATTCTAAGAGATCTAGCGAGCATCCTAAATTATCCTATGGTTGAGCATTATATTTTTGAATTTGAAGAGAATTATTTATTTGAGTTGAATTTTTATTAAAAATCTAGGACATACAATTCCATGATACAAGATCATGAAAATTCCTAAGAGGTGAGGATTTATGCTTGTAGCCCGCAAAGGGAAATAACAATCTCGATCCTAAATCTAGGGATCTTTGGCGAGGGCCAAAGCATGACCTAAATCTAAGGTAAAAAATGGGTATATGATTTACCTCCACAAGAGAGGATAAACTACCCGACTGTTAGACTTACAACCGCCTGGGGGTGGCCGCCAACTAACTCCTCCTATGATTTTAAATTCATGTAGGCAAGTCTTATACTTTTGCAAGATAACTAAGCTATTGTTTATTTAGAAAGAAGACTAACTCCTTAAACTCACTCCCTAAAGACTAGATCATGTAGGGCATGAATAAATAACTTAATTTAATGCAAATTTTGTTATGTTTTATTTTCATTTTTGGACAATTTATTTGACACAGGCTATGAGATTCATATGCATAATGCATGAAAAATTAGTTATGGGCCAAAATAAACAAGAAGGAGGTGTGTTTCCATCATGGCTCTCAAAGGGCAAGCCAACTTCCCTGGCAAAGGTGGAAGCCCTCCATTATTAAGAGTGAAGCAAGATGCTTTTTATGCATGATGTGAAACATATAACATCTAGCTAAGGGGTTGCTAAATTTTTTATCTTGATTTATAACCTAGCTTTAGGTGAGGTTATGAGTTATTTAATTTTAATTTTGAGTTGATTGATTGGATAGAAAATTTATTTTTCCCTAAGATTCTAATCGCATCTAGGCCATTCATGAATGCAAGAAAGAAACTAGGAAAAATATGCCATCTTAATGCACAAGCTAAACAAACATCAAATAATTTATAAAGCTAACACAAAAGAATAAAAGGCCTTTGTGGTTGGAATCTACCATACAAACCTAAAAAGAAATGTGGGTAGCTGAGCTCTACCCTTATACAACCTGGATTACAAATAAATTAATTACAATAAAAAAGGAATTCATGTTATGGGGGTCTTCTTCCTCTTTCTTCTTTTCTTCTTTTCTTCTTTCTTTCTTTTCTTCTTTGCTTCTTTCTTCTTTTTGGTTGGATGGGATGTGGTTGCTCTAAGGCTTCACATGGTGCATAAGACATAGTCTTATGACTAGTGTTCATCCTAATCCCCCATAACATTCATTCCAAATCTTAATTGCAAAATTACATGAAAAAGGGAAAGTAAATCTAACTAAAATTTACAAAAGAGATTAGCTAAACACACCATACATCCAAGAATGTATATGAATAAATTGGACTTAGAACCCCACACATGGGTAACCAAGTCCACTTTTTTATTATGCTTAGGGTATAAGAAAAACAGGAAAAGCATTTATATATTTTTTATTATAGCGCTGCTTAAGCACAATCCCCTACAGAAGAAAATGATTAGACTAAGATCATCCTATCGTCCAGTCTACACACATACACCCTAACATCTATTCTAAAATATTACAACACAAAATAAAATTAGGCATCAAACCATGCATCGCCCTAACATAAAACTAGAAATGGTGACTTAGCCTAATGTGTGTGCCATTTAAGGCTTGTGTGGTATGTCTTAACTAGGCTTTAAGATTGGAATTTTTTAAGTGTGAAATGATTCAATTTTGAGGGTGATTTTATTTTAAGTGGTTTAGTTGATTTGTCTATTTTATTTGATGATTTTATTTGGTTTAAATGAACCTATATTTAATTACTAAGTGTTGTAAAGAGAAGAAAAGAGAAGAGAACTTCTCTTTCATCCCCACCTTAAGTAATTTCTAAGGTAGATTCATTTGTGATTTTATTTAGTGAATATTTTATTATGTATTTAATTAATCCTAAATTTAGATTTGCTCTAAATAAACCTATTCAATAAGAAAGGTATTTTAGGATTAATTAAAGTGAATTACTATCATAAAACACAACCATTCATTTCTTTCCAGCATGTGTATCATGCATATGAATAAATCCTAAGCATATCTATACATGTAATGTAAGTTTAGTTTAACACAATGATGAGAATGCTAAGAGATGTTGTTTAGAAAAATTTGGATATTTCATGATGCATGATTTTGTTAAGTAGAAAAAGAGGGATTCTTTTATCCATTAATCAAATGCACATTTACTTATATGAAAGACATAAGTAGGATGCATTCATTGTTTTTTACTAGGTTTATACGGTTCAAGACCTTCTTAGGACTACTTAAAGCCTCACAACCCCAGGATGTCTAGACTAATACACCACTTTTCTTAAATACATGTGCATGTACAAAAAGAAAGCCAATGGATGAAGAATCATGCAAAAGATTTTTGTTTGTTTGTTTTATTTGTTGGTTGTTTAATTTATATGTGCAATGTGAAGATCCTTCTTAATTCATGACATGGGAGTCCACAAGAATAAATTGAAGCAAGTGTTATGTTCTTTTCAAATGAACTATACACTTTGCAAATCCTATACAAACCCACGTTAAGAAAAGAAAAGGAAGTCACATAAAGAAAATTTTAAGCTATATTCACATGCAAGCTTATAAGTATTTATAAGTATCATACCTTCATTTATAATCTTTGATTTATAGGTTTTGAAAATAATTTTTGATTTAGTAGTGATAATAGCCATTCATATTCTTACTTTAGCCAAAGCATGAAAATTAACATAAAGGAAACATTTCATTTTAATTTGATTTTTTAAAAGGTATGAATGCATGAGTTCACATGGAAAATAACATTTAACATGATTGAAAAGAGATAAAATGATGTAAGCATATGATTTCATTCAACCTAATTAATTCCTAAAGACAATCCTATTAAATAAGATTATTTAAAGTGAATCAACATTTCTTAAAGAGATTTTTATTTTTGTTTTGAGTTTGATTTAGGAGAAGTGAGAAGGGTTTTGCTAGTATTAACCCATTTCTCATGTGTGCATTATTTTAGTTTAATTTTTAGAACTATTAAGTTGATTTTATGTTTCATTTAGGTTAAGGTGTAAATTAAATCCATTAATTACCCCTTACATACACTTCCTTAATATAATTATTCAAATAATTGTGAGCCAACATATGATATGCAACCACATTGAATTTAAATTAGCAATGCACCTAAGAAAGAAAGGTACCTAATGTAGTTGGCTCACAATCATTGATTAATTAAGCTAAAGAGTTTCATTAAGTACTTTCGTAACCTTCCCACACATGTGAGTTGGAAATGATTTCCTTAAATTTACCCTAGGCTCTTGAACACCTAAGGGTCTACCCAGCAAAGGATTGATTAAGTTTAGATTGATTTTGAGAATTTGATTAAGCTAATTAAGAAGATTATTAGTGGATTAATCCTTAATTAGATTTGGATTAAGGAAGGAAGGGGGTTTAGGGAATAACTTAGGGAAAATACCCCAAACCCATTCCATAAACCTCCTCTTCACTTAAATAATATTTAATTATCTTTAATTTGATTAAATCACTATTTACATGCTTAATTACCCTTAATTACATTAAGAGGGTGATTAGGGATTCAATAATTGATTTCCTTAATTAACTCATTAATAAATTTCAAGAAAATTAAGGGGAGAAGTCATCCCCTAAATATCTAAGAATAAATTAATGAAATGATTGAGTAATTATGATTATTATATTTTATTAAACCTTAATTAAAGAAAATCCACTATTTAAAATTAATTAAAATAATTTTATTGGATTTCCCTAAATTATCTTTAAAATGAGCCCTCATTTATATTTTTCTGATTTTTCTAGATTTAATTATGTTCTTTTAAAGTTTCAATGATTATTAGGTAATTAGCTAATTAACTAATCTTGTCGGTGCCATGTGGGCTACCGATGCGGCGCTCACTTTCCACGTGGTATGATAGGATTGATTATTTAAGTTATCACATCCTATGTTGACGTCCTACAGTTTTCTCCTTGACCGCGATCAAAGATTGGGCGTGAGGATTAAACCTAGTTTAAAGGATAAAATCTTGGATCTAATGTGTTTTAATCAGGACGGTCAATCCAAAACACGTGGGATGGATGGTCCATGATTCATTGTGGTGAAAATTTTTACATCTCTGCCTTCATCTATCCCCTTTCAGAAAAGTGGATAAATAAAAATAAAAATATAAAATGCCTTGTTGGGATGCCACACAAATCTGCAGATATTCTTATTAGGGTTATTACGACATTGAAGAGGTGTACTATCTCGAAGATAGAAGTCAACACCCTACAATGGACCTAATCACCAATAATGACTCTTAAGGACTATGGGTCTTGAATGTACCAGATTCTTCCCTACTTTACATGAAAATAAAGCGGGGTTTATTTTAAACCGGGTTCATTAAGTTCCTACAAGGGGCAATCCACATAGTTAATTACATCCTAAGGAGCGGTTCTTTGAATACTCTCGATTAAGGTAAATGATCATTGTCTCCAAAGATTTTGAAAGGATATGACTATCAATCAATTGACTTATTTTTAGAAAGTCAAGTGGGATCGATCAAAAGAAGGAAGTTCTTATCGAAGCCAAATGGAAATAAGTAGGAGATGCTTAAGATACTAGGAAGCCTAGTAAGCATCCCAAACTACCCAATGGTTGGGATTTACATTTTTGAAATTGAATTAATTTATTGAGTTGAATTTTTATTAGAATGCTAGGGCTTATAATTCCATGTTACAAGATTATGGAAATGCTTAAGAGGTGAGGATTTATGCTTATGGCCTATAAAGGGGAGTAGCAATCTCAAAACCTAAATCTAGGGAGCTTTGGTGAGGGCCAAAAGCATGACCTAAATCTAAGGCATAAATGGGTATTCAGTTTACCTCCATAAGAGAAGATAAACCACCTAATTGTTGGACTTACGACCGCCTAGGGGTGGCCACCAACTAACTCCTCCTATAGTTTTAAAATATATAGGCAAGTCATATGCTTTATGAAAGATAGCAAGGTTGTTATTTATTTAGAAAGAGATTAAGTCCTTAAACACACTCCCTAAGAGACTAGATCATGTAAGGGCATGCTTTTAATGACTTAAATATAATGCAAATTTTCATATATTTTATTTTTATTTTTTGACAATCAATTTGACACATGCTTTAGGATTCTTTATGCCTAATGCATAAAAAAATAGATTATGGGCCAAAATCAGCAAGATAAGAAGGTGTGTTTCTACCATGGTTCTCACAGGTCAAGCCAAATTCTCTGACAAAGGTCGAAGCCCTCCAATCAAGAGTGAACCAATATACTTTTTTTATGCATGATGTTAGAAAAGAAAGTACACATCTAGCTAAGGGGTTGCTAATTCTTTTATCTTGATTTTAACTTAGGCTTTAAATGTGGTTATGAGTTGTTTATTTTTAATTTTGAGTTGATTAATTTGGTAGAAGATTTATTTTCCCTAAGAGCCTAATCGTCATCTAGGCTATACATCAAAATAAGGAAGAAACTAAGAAAAGATGACATCTTAATGAGCAAGTTAAACAAACATCAATCAATTTATAAAACTAGTGCAAAAGAATAAAAGACCATTTATGGTCGGGCTCCATTGCATAAACCCAAAAATAAATTAGGTAGCCGAGCTCTAACCTTATTCAATCCAGATTACAAATGAATAAATTACAATAAAGTAAGGAATTCATGTTATGGGGGTCTTCATTCTTCACTTCTTCTTTCTTCTTTTCTTCTTTTCTTCTTTTCTTCTTTCTTCTTTTGATTCCTTCTTTTGGATGGTTGGAATGTGGTTTCTCCAATGCTCATCCTAATAAGATGAAATCTTATGACCAATCATCTAATCCCCATAATAATCATTCCAAAATAAATAAAATTACATGAAAAGAAAAAGTAAATCTAACTAACACCTGCAAAATAGAGATTAACTAAATAAATCATACAAATCCCAAGCATGTATGAGCACATATTGGACTTAGCACCCCACACATGGGTAACCAAGTCCACTTGGCCTATTGGATTATATTAGGGGTATAAGCACCTATACAACAAAAGCAATTTTATATTTTTTTATTACAGTGCCCCCTTAGCACAATCTCCCGCAGAAGATAATGATTAGACTAAATCATTGTGGTGTTTATTTTTAGGAATGTGGGACACCACGTAGATCTTAGGGGGTGCTTATTGAAGTGATCGGGTATGACATTAAGGAATGATGTACTATCTCAAAGATAGAAATCACCCTATAATGGACTAATTATCAAGGACTTACATGATGAGTCTTCTAATATACTAGAGATCTTTCCCTACTTTACATGGAAAAGTAAAGTAGGGTTTATTTTAAGCCGTTCATTAAGTTCCCTATGGAGGCAAGCCCCATAGTTTATTATCTAAAGAATGAGAATTCCTTAAGAATACTCTCGATTAAAGTGACAATTAGGGTCTCCAAAGATTTAAGTTTAAGACTATCAAAGGATTGGCTATTTTAGAAAATCAAATGGGATAGATCAAGGAAGAAGACTTATTGGAATCCATAGGGAGAAAGTAGGAAATGCTCATGATATTAGGAAGCCTAGTGAGCATTCCAATCTACCATATAATTGGGCTTTATATTTTGAAATTGAGAGTTAATTATTTTAGTTGACATTTTATTAGATTGTTAGGGCTTATAATTCCATAATATAAGATTGTGGAAATGTCTAAGAGGTGAGGATTTATGCTTGTAGCCCAAAAGAATCAGCTATCTCAGATTCCTAAATTTAGGGAGCTTTGGCGGTAAAAACACCTAAATCTAAGTGAAAATGGGTATATGGTTTACCTCCTAAGAGAATAAACCATTTATTGGACTTATTATCACTTGGAGTGATAGCTAGCTAACTCCTCTGCATTTAAATCCATGAAGGCAAGTCTTATGCTTTGCAAGATGGCTAGGCTATTGTTGTTCATTTAGAAAGGAGACTAAGTCCTTAAACTCACTCCCTAAGAGACTAGAGCATGAGTGGTATGAATTCATGACTTAATCTAATGCAAATTTTATTAAATTTATTTGATTCTTTTGAACTCTTTATTTTGACATAGGTTATGAGATTTTGTATGCCTAAATGCATGAGAACTTGATGATGGGCCAAATCAGGAGAGAAAAGGGCGTTCTTCCATCAAAGGCTCTCATAGGTTAAGCCTTCATTCTCGGCAAGATGGAAGCCCCTCTTAACAAGAGGAATAATATGACATGCATGATATATACATTCATTCATCCACTAAGGGTTGCTAAAAATTTTATTATCTTGATTTAATTCTAGGCTTTTATATGAGGTTATGAGTTATTTTAAAATTTTAATTATGAGTTAGTGGGATAGAAAATTTAATTTTATCCTAAGAGCCTACCGCATCTAGGCCACACATTCAAGCATTAATCATGAAGAAACTATGAAAAGCATGCTATTCTAATGCACAATATAAACACAACATCAAATAATTTTATAGACTACCATAAAAGAATAAAAGGCCAATCGGTCGGTTCTCCCTACACCAGAAAAGAAAAAAAAGATGGGTAGAGATCTACCCTTATACAATCGATTACAAAAATAATACATGCTATGGGGTCTTCTTTTCTTCATTTCTTCCTTCTCTTTGATTTGCTCCAAAGGCATCATAGGGCACCTCAGGGACTAAGCCTTCGGCCCGCTCATCTAATCCCCAACACTAATCTAATTCTATTGCAAAATTACATAAAAAATAGAAAAATAAATCTAGCTACACTACAAAACAAATGTTAGCTAAACACACCATACAAGCAGTTATATGAATAATCTAGATTTAGCACACATGGGTAACCAATCCACTATCCTAACATGAGTTATGCTTAGGGCTAAGCAACCCTGCACAAACACATTTATATTTTTATTACAATGACCCCAGCACAACCCCTGCAGAAAATATGAGCTAATAATGGCCTAACATCCGGTCTATGAAACATACACCTAACATCCAGGTCTAAAAATTACATATAAAACACCACATCATCATACATACTAACTTAGCAGAAGTGGTGACTTAGTATTCTAATGTGTGTGCTTAAGGCTTGTGTGCAAAACTTTACTAGGCTTCTTTAGTTTAAGTTTCAATTTGGAGTTTGAATTTGTTTAAATTTTACCTTTGGGTGATTCAATTTAAATGATTTAATGATTTATTTTTCATTTTTATTTCACTTTTAGTTGGTTAAAATGATGTTTAGGTTTTCAAGAATGAAGAGTAAAATGAATTCCATTTGTAGATGGAACTCACATTATATCCTAATTCTTAAAGAGTCTAACTAAGGTCCTTAAGTATCTTAATTAGCTTTAAATTTGTGTGATTTATTTGATTTGATTTAGCTTAGAATTTGAGTTGGTTTAAGTATTTGATTGATTGATTTTGATTTAGATGTTTTGGTATAATTACATCTTGATAATTCAATATCCTTGATATCTAAGTTTAAGTTTGTTTAAATTCATGTGTTTTGATTGATTAATTTATTAGATATTTTGTTTAATTAAATCTTGATAATTCAATATCCTTGATCTCTAATGAAGTTTAAGTTTGTTTAAATTTATGTGTTTTTGATTGATTAATTTCAAATTATATATTTTGGTTTAATTAAATCTTGATAATTCAATATCTTTTTAAATTAATATTTAATTCTTTTCTTTGATTATGGTTATGTGACTTAATTGAGTTTTATTCTTTATTTATCAAAGTTTGGTTTGTATTTTGATTTCAAACATTGGATAGTTAACTAGTTTATCTTATTTAAGTAGGTCGAATGAGATTTGATTTGATTACATATTAAATTGATGAGAGTCTTTCTTAATTTAATTTCATTTGATTTAATTTGATTTGATTAGCTTTATTATTATGGGTTTTCTTAGTTCAATGGGATTATGTGATTAATTTAATTAAGAAGTATTTATGTTAATTATAAAGATTTGTTTAATTTTTAATTTGATTTCATATTTGTTTAGATGTAATTAATGACTTAATAATTTAGGTTTAATTTAGGTTTTGATTAGTATTTAATTGCATTTATGCTTGATTAAGTTTAAGTTTAATGTTATTAATTTGATTAACTTAATTAGTTTGTTTAAGAGGTGTGAACAAATTAATTAGTAGATTAATTAAGTGTTTGATTTAAATTAATTTTAATCTGATTTATAAAGTTAATTTGGTTTATTAAGTTGGTGGATTAATTTATTAAGTTTGCATTAATTAGGTGTTTATTCAATTGGATTAGCTTAAGGATAATTAGTTTAATTAAGAGGTGCATTTAAGTTAATTAATTAAATTAAATAAATATTTATTTAACTCTTCTTGATATGTAATGACAATGATTTATGTTTAATTTAGGTTTTGATTAGTATTTAATTGCATTTTATTTATGTTTGATTAAACTTAGGTTTAATATGATTAATTTGACTAACTTAATTAGTTTACTTGAGGGGTTTGATTATTAAATTTAATTAGGGGTTTGATTTAAGCTTAATTTTAGAGTTAGCTTTGATGTAACTTATTTAAATTAATTTGATTAATTAAGATGATGGATTAATTAGTAAGTTTGCATTAATTAGATGTTTGATTAAGTTTGATTAAGGGTAATTAAATTTTAAATCATTAGATTAATTAGAATTTATTTAATTAGAGATTAATGAATTAATTTTTCACATGAGTGATTTGATTTAGTTAAGTGTTTTACTTAAGTTTGATTTGATTAAAGGATTATTGTTATTACCATCATTGTTATTAAGTGAATTAATTGTTTATTTAATTTCAATTAAGTTTGATCATTTATGATTAGAGTTTTATTTGATTTGATTCATTTATTATGTTTATTTGATTTCATTAACATGTTTGATTTAGTTATTAGGTTGAAATATTTAATGGTTAATTAATTATTTTATTCCAAATGGATGTGATTTAATCATATGTTAATTAAGTTTACTTTAATTTTATTTGGTTTAATTTGATTAGTATTAAATGATTATGTTATATTGGTTTATTAATCAATTTGATTTTTTTAGTTTATTTAATAAGTAATTAATTTTAGTTTATTTATACTCATTAAGGGGTTTCATATGATTAAGATTCCATGCTTAGTGTAGGTTTAGTTATATTAGTTTCACCCATGTTAAAGTTTCATAGATTTGTTTAATTTTAAGTTTGATTTAAGATTTAATCATTTAATTGAGTTTTATTAACTTAAATCATATTTAATTTAATTTCCTCTAAGGATGATATTTTTTGATTTGAGGTTTGATTAATGATTGCTTAAGTGTTATTTCATTTCTGATTTTGATTTGATATTTAAATTATTTTTAGATTATGTTTTAATTAACTCCTTAATTGATTAAACTCTATTCTTAAAAGTTTTTTTGGGTTTATTAGGGTTTAGAAGATCACATTATTTTATTAAGAGTCATAGATGTCAATTGAAGTGATTTAAGCCATTTCGAAGATTTTTTTAAATTTTGAAATTTTATTTGATTTATCTTATTAAAATGGACAATCTGAACTTCAAAATTTAATTTCTCCCAATCAGTTCTTTCACTTGAAATTTTTTTATGGTAGGTGTTTTAACTTTAGTTTCTATCTCAAAATTTAAAATTAATCTAACATATTTTGGTTTACTTAATGAAATTTAATTTTCACTAAAACTTAAATTAAGTTCAAAATTCTTAGTAAAATTTGGCGATTATGGGTTTATTGGATTCCTCTCGGAAATACCAAGCCTTTGTTTGTAATTTATAGTTAAGTAT
Organism: Cymbidium sinense; assembly: GCA_021442155.1. Classification (NCBI taxonomy): domain Eukaryota; kingdom Viridiplantae; phylum Streptophyta; class Magnoliopsida; order Asparagales; family Orchidaceae; genus Cymbidium; species Cymbidium sinense. The sequence goes on along the minus strand of CM038221.1, from coordinate 166,564,767 downwards.
TTTATTTTATATGAATTATTGAAGTTTCAATTGATTTAAATTAATTTTTTTTATAGAAAGGCAATACACGTTGGCGTCGGTAGTTGGGTGGGAACGATTAACCAAAGTGACCGCTGACGCGTCGATCACGATCAAACTATCGGTGATCACGATCGCTGGATCTGCCGCGATCGGCGGTCGATCTCATGCGCTCGCACGCCGACGGTCAGATGCATCGAGCGTCGAGGCGGTCGTGCAATCAACATGCGATCGCCGTCCGATCGCGTGAATGATCGATAGTCAAATTGCATCGAGCCGGATCGCGAATGGCCGTCGATCCATGAACCGCAGGATCGGACAGCGGTTGTAGCCGGCCGGATGGTGAACAGTGTTTTCAGGATTTTAAAGTAAAAAATATGGTTTTCTAAGCCAAAACTTATCCAAATGGACTCATTTTCACATCGATTTGCACAAAAAAAATTCTATTTTCTAATTGGGATGATTTAAAGTGAACATGCGAGATTATTTAGGGGAAATTCCTAAAATCGCAAGAAAATTAACACAAAATGCGTGAAATCCTAAGGCCGGCTAAAGTTTGGCAAAATTTACCTCATCGAGGATGGTTTTTTGATGGCGGTAAAGATCGAGCAAACTCCTAGGTATGAGGATGCTTTGGAATGATTTTTAACCTTTGCCTCCCTTCAGAATATCGTCTTCTCCGATGTTTACCGTCACCTCGCCAGAAGAGCAATTATTTGTATTTTTTTAGCTCAAAAATGGCTTAAAGAGGTGTGGGATAGGTTCATTTTTTTTTCTTTGGGGAGCTTTTGGGAGTTGAATGGTGGTGGGAGCAAGAGTTCTAAAGCCTCATCTCCTCCTTTTATAATGGCCAAAAATTCATTCTTTTTTGAACTTTTTTGGCTCCAAATTGATTGTCATCTTGCTTGGGTGGTTGGGATGGATGATGGATTGATTGAGGACTTTGGATTTTTGCTCCAAAGTCCTCTCTTGCTGCCATATGATCAGCTTAATTGAATGCATGGGGAGGAGTTAAGTGCATGTGATGGGGAGAATTAAATGAGGTTGGGTGGAATCCTATGTGGGGGAGGATCCATGAGGGATTTAAATGGGTTGGGTTGATTTTAGGCTAATCCCAAATGGGTTTAGGTTGGGTTTGATCCGCCCCCAATGTGTCATGGCTTGGTTTCAAGGGATTTGGCCCAATTTGGGTCATATGGGCCATATTAGGTCAAATTGATCAATTTGACCAAAATTGGCCAAATTAACTTGGGTCATGGGTTGATTCATGTTCAATTGGATAATTAAAGATGAATGTGGTCTTTGGTTTGAATTAATTTGGATTTAATTTAGATTTAGGCCAAATTGACCCTTTAGATCAATTTAGGCTAGGTTGGGTCAAGTTGACCAATTGGGTTTAATTGATCAAATTAGGTTTAATTATGGCTTTGGTCAAGTTAAATAATCAATTTGTAATGAACTTGAGCCATTCGTTGTAATCAATTTGGGTTAGATCATGATTTGACCTGATTTGGTCCTTTAGGCGATTTGGTCAACTTCAAGATGGCCAATTGGGCTTGGTTTAGCTCATTTGGTGGTCAAGTCATATTTAAATATTGATTTTGGGTTGATTCAAATCATTGGTTTCAATTAATTTGATATAGGATGAGTTTTAGCTAGTTTTGGTTCATTTGGGCTAGGGTTGACTTGGTCAAATGACTAAGTTGGTTTGACCCAATTGATTGCAATTGATCATCCTGGGTGATCAACAATCATGGTGGAATATTTTGGTGAGCTTGGTTCAATTCAATTTTGGTTGGATTAGAAGTTGGCTCAAATGGGTTCTTTAGGTCACTTCAGGTCAAGTGGACCTAAGTGGGTCAATTGATTTGGTTTTGGTTTGATTTGAGTTTAGTTGAACTTATATGAGCCAATGGGTGAAATATAAATTCAACATTAATCAATTTAGAGTCCAACAGGTTTTGGCTCTATTGAAAGTTTTATGTTAGAAGGGCTAACTTAGGCTTGACTTGAATTTGGTTTGATGATTGTAGGTTTTATTTATATTTGGATAAATGATCAAATGAATGATTGATTGAGAGAAAATTAGTTTGACTTGGTTTGGATAGAATTTGGCTAAGTCCAATTGGCTTAAGCTTAAATTGAGTTTGGATTTGATTTTGATATAGTTTTGGTCATTTGAATTTGGATTTCATTTATATTTGTGAATATATATGAAGAATAATTGATTTATAAAGATCAATTGAGTTTGATTTGATCTAAAGGGAGTTTTGGCTAAACTTATGAATGTGGTTCATATGGCTTAGGGTCTTAGGATTAATTTGATTTTGGGTTTCAATCATTTGGAGTCAACTATAAAATTAGATTTGGAATTTGAATGTGAATTTGAATTTGAGATTTGGTTTGAGAATTGAATTTGGGTTTGATTTGAGAAAGTGTATCTAGATTGGGTTTAGGCTGTGGGATATGTAATTTCCTTAAGCCACGGTATAGCTAATCTTATGATTAACTTCTAAGTCTCTAGGTTAAGTGTTCACCTAATCACTAGATGTGTCTTGGAAAATCTTAGTGTCTAGAAGATTCCTAAGTCTAAGAGGATGGGGTTAAGAGTTCACTCCAAAAGTGAGGTCAATAATCATCCAACCATTCATTCTATGCACATTCACCTTAACATCCAGACTAAAACATTATATCACAAAATAAAAGAAAATATCAAACCATGCACTGCCCTAACCTAAAGCCAGAAATGGTGACTTAGTCTAATGTGTGTGCTTTAAAAGGTTTGTGTAGTATGCTCAGCTAGGCTTTAAGGTTTAAGTTTCCCAAGTATGAAAAAGTTCAACTTAGAGGGTGATTTCAATTTAAGTTGTTTAGTTGTTTTGGGTTAATTTTATTTTGTGTTTTGATTAGGTTTGAATGAAGCTAGGATTAATTACTAAGTGTTGTAAAGAGAGGAAAGAGAAGAAAACTTTCCTCCCTTAAGTAAGTTCTAAGGTAGATTCATATTTGATTTTTATTTAGTGAATATTTTATTATGTGTTTTAATTAATCCTAAGTTTAGATTTTCTCTAAACAAACCTATTCAAAAAGAAAGGTATTTTAAGAATAAGTAAAGTGAAATACTATCACAAAACACACATCACTTCATTTCTTTTCCAACATGTGTAACATGTATATAGATGAATCCCAAGCATATCTATACATACAAATGAGAATGTTTAGTACATCTTAATGATAAATGCTAAGTAGTGTTGCTTAAGAAAATTTGGATGGATTATGATGCATGATTTTGTTAAGTAGAAAAGGGTGATTCTTTTATCCATTTTTCGCATGCACATTTATATGTATGAAAGGAACAAGTGAGTATGATGTCATTGTTAGCACTAGGGGTGTAAGGTACAAGACCTAATTAGGGCTAATTAAAGCCTCGCAACCCTGGGGTTGTTTAGACTAATATACCACTTTCCTTAAATACATATGCATGTACAAAAAAAAGGGAAAAGAAAGATGCGAAGGTTTATGTTTATTTGTTTGATTTGTTTATGCAATTTATATATGTAAGTGTGGATGTCCTTCCTAAGTAATAACATATGAATGAATAGGAAAGGATTTAAGCAAGTTTTATGTTCTTTTCAAATGAACTATACACTTTGCCAAATCCTATTCATAACTATACTAAAAAAAAAGAGAAGGAAAAACCACACTATGCACATCTTTATGCTTCTACTCACATGCAAGCTTATAATAATCATAAGTAGCATACCTTTCAATTTTGAAAATTGATTTATAAGTTTTAAAAATTAATTTTAGCTTTAATAGTGATAATAGCCATTCATATTCTTACTTTAGCCAAAACATGCAATTTGACATAAAGGAAATATTTCATTTTTAATTTGATTTTTAAAAAGCATGAATGCATGAATTTCATATGTCATACACATTTAGCATGTTAGGAAAGAAATAAAGTGATGAAAGTAAGTAAATTCGTTTACCATAATTAATTTCTAAAGATAATCCTATGATTAAGATTATTTAATGTAAATCAAATTTATTTTTAAAGAGAGTTTGAATTTTATTTGAGTTTGATTTTAATTTGAGAGATGGGTTTGGTCTAAATTCCCTCATGTGAGTTGTTTAAGTTCAATTTTTGGGTGATTAGATCAACTTTATATCTTAGTTAGGTTAAATTGTGAATTAAGTGTGTTAATTACCCCTTACCTACACCACTTTAACATATTTAATCACAAAATTATGGGCCAATGATATGACATAAAACCCCACAAGGAATTAAAATTAGCAATGCACTTAGGATAGCAATGCACTTAGGAAAGAAAGGGGCCTAATGCAATTGGCTCATAATTAGTGATTAATTAAATTAGAGGATTTAATTTAATTACTTTCATAACCCTTCCCACAGATATGAGTTAGATTTTTGATTTCCTTAAGCTACTTAGGTTATTGAACACCCAAGCATCTACCCAAGATAAATTAGTTAAGTTCTAGAATGTTTTGATTTTAAAATTTTGACTAATTAAACCAATTTATTAAATGACTGAATTATTTAATTAATTTTGCACCTTAATTAGATTTTAATTTAAATGGAATAAACTTTGGGGAAAAGATATGGGAAAGAACCCCTAATCTCATTCCCTAAGTCCACTTACTATCCTAAGGTAATTAGCAAAATCAACTAATGCATTTATCACTATTTAGAAAGTTAATTAATCATTTGATGGATTAAGAGAGTAATTAGGAATGAGCTAAGAAATTACCATAATTAAGCCACAAATAAATTTTAAGAAAATCATGAGAGGCAGAGGTCATCTCATTAATCAACCCTAAGAGTTTGGAATTAATCAGTGGAATGTTAGGGAGCAATTAGTGTAATTACATTCTGAATAAAACCTTAATTGAAAAAATATCACTGTTCAAAAGCAAGTGAAATTAATTTTAGAATATGCCTCTTTAAATTACCTTTCCAATGCTTTTTATTTTGTATTTTTCTAATTTTCTACAATTATTTATGAATATTTGAAGTTTCCATGATTATTAAGTAATTAATCCCTTAATTATATGGCTAATCCTGTCAGTACCACATGGAGGCTGACGCGGCGCACGCTTTCCATGTGGTGCGATGGGATAGACCACTTAAGTTATCACATCGCAGCACCGTATTAGTGGCAACGCTACGCTCTTTCTCCCGATCCATCCGACCTAAGATTGGATGGCTGAGATCAAGCCAATGATTCTTAAGGGGTTAATCCATGGATCCTACGCGTCTTGAACTTGGTCGTCCATCCAAAATGTGCAGATGGACGGCCAATGATCCACCCCTGATCTTCCTTATGGGAGAGGACATCCATCCACCCTTTAGGGCAAGATTTGAGCTCGATTGAGCTTGGATTGAACCCAAATTCAACCCACACCATCATCATGCAAGGGAGATTACATCTAATGGTCAAATTATCATGAGGTGAGAACTTCTTTCACAAAGGACCACACCATGGCTAGTTTAAGCTCAGTTTGAGGGCATACTTTGTCAGAGGCTATCATCGGTGCTTGAGTTTAATGAGGTAGCTTCGTCTAGTGGAGACGAAGCCCTATTGAAAGTTTCAAGCCTTGGGGTTTAGTAGATCTCTTTATGGATCAAGCTCACCTTCAATTCCTTGTGGCCTTGATCAAAGTACCACCTCCCTTGCCTTGAGAACTTGGGAAAAGGTTTAGGCAAGTTCGATTGAGATCTATGATGAAGCCTGTAAAAGGAATTGGCTTGGTTTTGTGTGCTGAGTGAGTTGGAAAAGTGACGGAGCTCCCTTATTTTCAGTCTAAGAAAACTGAGAAATAGGGAATTTGAAAATGCTTAAGAAACCTTGGGGGAGCTTGTAATCACTTCCTATGAGTTTCTATGCTTCAATTGAATAGGAGACAACTTTATTGAAATGAAATTAGGGGGAGCATATCTCCCCCTTGAAGGATTGGACGACCACAAGCTCCTTTGCCATTTTGATCCAATTGACCCTATTCAATGGGTTGGTTAGGCTGTTTTGAGGGGCATGGCATTCATTTTTGGCCAAAGAAGGTAGTGGAGGAGTTTGCCATGTGGAAAACAAGGTGGAGGAAGGAATCCCATGTGCTCATTTCCATGGTGGTGGTTGATTTTGACCTTGGGTTGGGTTTGGTTGACCTAAACCCAATGGATCATGTGCACCATGTCTATTAGTGACCATTTGGTCCACTAAGAGGATGCCAAGTGTCCATGAAAGAAATTGACCAAATTTCAAGTAGTTTTGATTTTATGTTACCCTATGGTTGAGGGGGTAAAATGGTCATTTGCCCTTGATTTCAATTTGAATATGTTTTGTATGATTGAAAAATGGGTTAGGCCAACTTTCATTGAATTTGGAGTTGATTTGATATGATTTGGCTCATGTTGACCCATTTAGGTCAAAATCATCTGACCAATCGGTCAAATTGTCAAACCAAGGTTGTATCAAGTTCACATGACCATTTGAAATGTTTTGGCATCATTGGTTTGGTTCAATTTGATTTATATTTGATTTGTTCATTTGATTTTAGGTCAAATGGGTCAACTTGATCAATTTGACCCATTTGACCTATTTGGGTCAGGTCATGGGTTGGTTATGTTTGCTTGATCATTTGAAATGGATTGGTATCTTTGTTTCCAATCAATTTGGTTTATATTTGATTTGGCTCAATTTGACCCTTTAGGTCAAGTTAGTTCAATTGGGCTATAGGTTGTCTAGTTGGCCAATTGGGGCTTTAAGTTCAACAATCATTTAGAATGAATTTGGACCCATTGGTTTCAATCAATTTGGCTTAGATCAAGTTTTGAAACATTTTGACTTTTTTAGGTCAAGTTGGGTCAACAACAAGTGGCCAATTGGGTTATTAGGCTGAAATGATGACTTGGTCAAGTTCAAACATTGGTCATGAATGAGTTTTGGTCAATGGTTTCAATCAATTTGGCCTATGGTGGATTTTGGCTAGTTTATTTTGGTCAAATGTTGACTTGGTCAACCCTTAGGTTCGACTTGGTTTGACCCAATTTTAGTGATTGATCATCTCATGATGATTGTTGCTCACAATGTGAGGCTTAGTTGAGCTTAGTTCAATCCAATTTGGGTAGGATTAGAATTTGGCTCAAAAGGGTACTTTAGGTCACTTTGGGTCAAGTGATCGTAAGTAGGTCAAATGGATTGGTCAAAGCTTGATTTAAATTTAATTGAACTCACATATGGACTTATGATTGAAATATAAATCCATTTGCAAGTGGTTTGAAGTCAAATGGGCTTAGATCCACTTGACAATTTCAAGTTCAAAAGGGTGAACATGAGTTTGACTTGGGTTTGATTTTTTGAATTTAGTTTTGGTTTGATGGTTGAGGTTTATGTTTATATTTGGATTCATGATTGTAGGATTGATTGAATCATGAAGAAAAATCAAAGGTTTGGCTTGATTTGAAATTGATTTAGCTAAGTTCAAGATTTTGACTTGAAAGGCTTAGGTTGAATTTGGATTTGATTTTTGAGTTTAGTTTTGGATATTTGAATTTATATTTCATTTATATTTGTGAATATAAATGAGAATATAAATTGGTTATGAGAAAATTTCTTGAATTTGAATTGATTTAGATTTGATTTAGCTAAGCCCATAAGATAGAATCAAAGTGACTTAGGAAAGATTTTTGGATTTGGATTTTAATCAAGTTGAAATTGATTTAAGTTTGATTTGAAGGGAGGAAGTGAGGAATTTGGGTTAAGCTATATAGTAGGAAAATTTTCCTAACACCTCTAAGGCATGACCTATTCCTATGGGTAACTCTTCTAAATCTCCAAGGCTAGGTTGAGTGTCCACCTAATCACTAGATGTGTCTTAAGACTAACAAACTCTTAAAGTCTAAGAGAAGTCCTATGTCTAAGATGGAGGGGTTGAGAGCTCATTCTAAAAATGAGGTCAACATTCATCCCTGCCCTCACTTATGAGTGACGGAGGCCGTCCGTCCTCCATGGCTTGATCCAAGCTCACTTGAGCTTGGATTGGGCAAGGATTCAACACACACCATCTAGGAGCAAGAAAAAGAAGATTCAACGGTGGAATTCAATTAGGATTACACTTTCCTTCACAAAGGACCAATGAATTTTGAACTCAAGCTCGGTTCTGAGGCATTCTTCACTGGAGGCTATCACCGATTCTTCCAATCATCGAGGTAGCTTCGTTTAGTGGAGACAAAGCCCTATTATAGGTTTGAAGGTTTAGGATGAAGTGGATCTTCCAATTGGCCAAGCTCCCCTTCAATGGCTTGCGGCTTTGATTGAACTCCTCCTTCCCATGGATTGGATGCTTGGAAAATGATTTGGGTGAGCTTGCAAGAGGAATTTGGATTCTATGGAGAATTGTGGGAGTTTGAGTTTTGGTTTTCTTCTCCTATTTTGACTTGAGTAAAATCGAGAAAGAGAAAAATGGAGAGAGATTGGAAATGCTTGGGAGAGCATGAGGAGCTTCCTCTGGGTTCCTAGGGCTCAATCAAATGCATATATTTTGAAATGAATTAGAAAGAGGGGGAGTATATCTCCCCATACTTGGATCGGATGGCCATGAGCCTCCTTTCCATTTTGATCAAATTGATAAGATGGAATGGGTTGTTTAGATTGTTAAGAGCTCCATGTGGTTCAATTTTGGTAGAGGAGTGGGAGTGTGGAGGCGCTCATGTGCTAAAATGAGTGTGGGAGGTGATCCATGTGGAGAATTCTAAGTGGAGGGGTCAGTTTTGGCTTTGGGATGGGTTTGGCTGACCCAAACCCATTGGATCATGTGCACCACTCTCCTTGGTCTAGACCAAAGAGGATGCCAAGTGATCTTGAGTTAGAATATGATCAAATTCAAGTGAGTTTGATCATAGGTTTACCTAGGGTAAAATGATCATTTGGCTTTGATTTTGATTTAAGAAGATTTAGAATGATTGAAAAATGGGTTGTGCCAATTTTCAATGGATTTGGAGTTTGTTTGATATGATTTGGCTCGTGTTAACTCATTTAGGTCAAAATGGGTCAAGTTGGGTCAAGTTGACCAATTGGCCAAATTAGGTCAAACTAAGGGTTAGGTCAAGTTCATATGACCATTTGGAGTGGTTTGGTATCATTGGTTTGGCTCAATTTGATTTATATTTGGTTTTAGTTCATTTGAGTTCATTTAGGTCAAATGGGTCAAGTTGACCAATTTGACCTATTTGACCTAATTGGGTTAGGTCATGGGTTGGTTTAGGCTTGGATGAACATTTGAAATGTATTACAAGCTTTGGTTTCAAGTCAATTTGGCCTTTTAGGTCAAGTTGGGTTCATGGTCAATTGGGCTAGGTTGGTCTAGTTGGCCAATTAAGACTTTGGTGAAGTTCAATAAGTGATTTAGAATGAATTTGACTTATTGGTTGCAATCAATTTGGCTAAGATCAAGATTTGACACATTTTGACTTTTTAGGTCAACTTGGGTCAAGTGGCCAATTAGGCTAGGTTTGGCTCAAATGATGACTTGGTCAAGTCCAATCATTGATCATGAATTGGTTTTGATCAATGGTTTCAATCAATTTGGCCTATGGGTGGATTTTTTTTGTTTGGGTTTTATTTGGATTAAGTGTTGACTTGGTCAAAGGCTAGGTTTTACTTGGCTTGACCCAATTTGAGTGATTGATCATCTTATGATGATTATTGCTCACAATGTGAGGCTTTGATGGGCTTAATTCAATCCAATTTAGGTAGGATTAGAATTCAACTCAAAAAGGTACTTTTAGGTCACTTTGGGTCAAGTGAGCTTAAGTGAGTCAATTAGCGTGATCAAGGCTTGAATCAAGTTTGGTTGAACTCACATATGGACTTATGATTGAAATATAAATCTATTTGCAAGTGATTTGGAGTCAAATGGATTTGATTTGGGTTTGAGTTTTGGATTTAGCTTTGGTTTGATGATTAAAGTTTGTATTTATATTTGGATTCATGATTGAAGGATTGATTGAATAATGAATAATATCTAAGGGTTTGATTGATTTGAGTTTGATTTGGCTAAGTTCAAGAATTTGACTTGAAGGAGCATAGGTTGGATTTGTTAGATTTGGGTTTGAGTTTTGAATTTTGGTTTTGGTTATTTGAATTTATAGTTCATTTATATTTGTGAATATAAATGAGAATATAAATGGGTTATGAAAATCTCTGATTTGAATTTGATTTAAAAAGTCCATAAGATGAAATCAAAGTGACATGGAAAGATTTTAGACTTGAGTTTTGGATTTGGTTTTGGTTACTTGAATTTATATTTCATTTATATTTGTGAATATAAATGAAACTATAAATGGGTTAAGAGAAAATCTCTTGAGTTTGAAGTGATTTAAATTTTTGGAATTGATTTGAATGATTTGAGAAAAGTCATTTAAGTTAGAATTTGATTTGAATTTGGAGTTGGTTTGGATTTGAAGTTTGATTTATAAGAAGAAAGTGAGGATTGAGTTTAAGCTATATGGTAGGCATGTTTTCCTACACAAGGCATAACTTGTTCCTATGGCTAACTCTTCCAGTATCTGATTAGGTTAGTGTTCACTAATCACTAGAATGTCTAGAAGGAACTCTTAATGTCTAAGATGAAGAAGTTGAAAGCTCACTCCAAAAGTGGTGGAGAATCATGTGGAGGGGCTATCTGCTCTTTAGAATCAATGATTTGCTTACCCATATCTTGAGGTGCCACCCTAGGAGGTAGAACTTTCCACTGAAAGGTTAACTTTGTGATCTCTTGGAATGATGAATTTTGGAAGTTCTATACATCAAGTGTACCTACACTTCTCTCATGGATCGTCAGTTGGATGACTCAAATCAATCTCAAGAGGTGAACACATGTGATTTAAAATAAGAAATCTATTTCTAAATCGAAGAGGAATGATTAGAACTAGAGTTATTATTATTTAAACTTGGAGAGTTATCTATGGGAATAAAATCAAGAGTATCAGAAGTGACACAAATGTAAGTTGAATCATATTTGTTCATTGATTTCTTAGATTTGGATGGAGGTATAAAATAAAAATCATGCAGAGTAAGCGGAGTGAAGAGTTTAGTGCCCCTCTCCATGGATACAATATGACTGCTGGAAGAAAGGCTAGATGAAGTGGCTATAGCTACAACTGTGGAAGGAATGTTGGACTCAGGCGGTGGTTGCACTACTATGCTATCCCAGGAAAAGTAAGGTAGTAGGTCACTTCGAGCCAACACTTTCTTCAAGTTGTCTTTGGCAACTTGCACACCTTCCTTGGTGTTGGAGGTTTGAGTTGCTTCAGGCACATGTAAAGAAAGCTTGTTGGAGGTTGGAGACCACTTTTTTAGAGGGTAGGGATAAGGAAATAACCTAACCTTATTTTATCTTAAGAGGATCGCAAGTATCCCCAAGAATCATTCTAATGGAACTAGAGGGTTGTTCTTACAAGTATTTCTTGGGGATACAATAACTCGACTTGTAGGCTGCTCATGCTGTCTTAAAGGTGATACAATCCTCCAAGACATTACTAACCATACAGTGGTAGGGACAATAGTTAGGATCATTACTCATGTCCACATCTTCCGGTCTCTTAGACTCAGGTAATTGAAAGTTAGGTTTCCTTAAGAGATTCTTAAAGATCTTCCTAACTACCTCCCTCTTGAATGAATATGGCTTATTCAATCTATCGACAAGAGTAGGTGGGTAATAGCTACCTAGTGGTGGATATGAGTACCGTGATTGAGTATCTTTGTGGAGGCGTGTGGCTGCGTGGTGGGGTATCGGAGGTGGTGGTAAAGAGGTGGCAATGGAGGCCGCTGTACATAAGGTCTCTTATCTTGAGCTCGGTTGATTCCCTTTGTCTCGACACTACCACCCCAACTTGCTTTTATGGCTTGGGCTTAGAGATTGGTGAAAAGGTAATTTGTTTGGCTTCCCTTGTAGGCAAGTCGCCTTGTTGATTACTTTCTCAAAGGTTTTGATTATAAGCCCCTTGAGCATGAAAGCAATCGGGCCATGAATATTCTTGAGAAGAATTTCTATAGCATGCTGTTCGGATAGCTGTGGTTCATCTTTCATACTTAGGTTTCACCACTTGAGAATATAATCAATAATGGACTCATTGGGATTTTGTTGTGCCACAATGAAGTCATCCACAGTTACCCTTTGCTGGGCTCCAGCAAACCTCTTGATGAAGAGGTACTCCAACTCAACCAAAGTCTTCACTGAGCCATTGGCCAGTTCAACATACTAATCAAATGCAATCCCTGATAGATTACTAACGAAGAGTCGAAAGAGAAGTGCATCACTACCTCTGGCATTGCAACAGCCAGCTCTAAAGTGTGCTATATGTTGCCGAGGGTTTCCACTGCGATCAAAGATCTTGAAGGATGGTGGCATAAAACCCTTGGGATATTGGATTGTATCGAATTCCTCCGGGTATGGTCTACCTTTTGGAATAGATGAGCCACCTCGGGCTTGTGCCAATGCTTCCCTCACTTGCTGTTCCACATCTGCTTTATATCTCTTTCAGGCATGGAGGTACTATCTGTGACCTTCTTATACAAATTGCCACTATCCTGGTCCATAGGAGATGTACTCTTAGGCTGATCTAGAACATGTAACAACCTAGGGTGATCGGCCTATAAGGGAGTAGGATGTACTGATGGTGCCTGGTCTTGAAGTGCTAGAGTTGCCGCTAACAAGTCTTCAACTCTTTTCTCCATCTTACTGATATGTTCATCTCTCTTGATTCTTGATGAAGGTGTTGGGTTGAATGAGCTATGTCTTCTTCCTACTCACCCTCTTGCGATCCTAAGGAGGGAACCCTAGTGTCGACCATATGGACTTTTTGAGTCCTCCAAGAGATCATCCTCATCCGGATCCAACCTAGCATCCTCCTTGATCACCCCAAGAGTTCCCTCTTCTCGGTGAAGTATTGAGGATCTTATCTAAAAGCGGTTTAATCTGTAGAGATAAACACTCCTTGTGGGGCTATGCTCAGCGGCAATACATCGACATTTCTTCTCTGACATCTTGGGGGTATGTAAAATCCGACCAGGCGATATTGAGTGTGGAGGATCTATTGCCATGGACACTAGATTTGTATTCTGCTACTGATGCTGCTGTAGGTGGAGACTACAAGGGTTGATATAATTATAACTACTATGACTACGGTGGTGACTCGACCATGATGACCTTGGGTCTCCAATCCTTCTTCTCTGTAACTGAGGTGGAAGGTTGAATAAAATAGCTCGACCTTACCTCAACGAGTGGAGTAGATGGAGTGGGATCCTTGGGCCATAGCCGGATCACCAATGCTGGTCTCTCCCGGATGGTGGCTTTATCTTGTTTGGAATGGGAGATCAGTGGATAGCGCTGGTGGTGAGTGGAGGCGGTGGAGGTAGCGAATGCCCCTCAAGCTAGCCTACTCCTATGATGAGTAGCATGTGGGATGATGCGGAATGATCGACCCTAGTAGGGGCGATCAAAATCAATCGGGCGGAGGCCATGCCCTAATGCTGATGCTTAAGCCTCCAGGCTCTCTCTAGATCGACATCTAACTCTCTTGGGATGATGTGACCTGGATCAAAACTATCTGGGACATTGAGCATCAGGAGGCAGCCAACTGTGCAAGGCTCTTGAGCTTAGTAGGCTTCTCTGGTGTATTGAAATATCTGGTGGAGGTTGTGCAATCCTCTGTAGTCCTCCTCCATCCGAGAGGGGTGGAACCTACCACCTCTCAAATGTGGAGAGGTCTAGAGATCCCTCTTGACCACATGGGAATCGGTGTCCATCTCTCTCGCCCTCTTTATGATGCTTGACCTTGTGATTCTTGGTCTTTGTGTACATGGTATGGCAGAATGAGAACTAGCACCCACCTCAAATGTGGAGGAGACTTTCACAGAAGCCAAGATAGACTTCCCCTTTGGGTTGTCCAAGGAGGTGGTAGTACCCCTAGGCATACCAGAGTAAGCGGAACCTGCAGAAGAAGCGGCATAGGAATGGCGTAGAAACAATGACCTTCCTCTTTAGTGGATGAAACTCAGAATTAGATGGCATATAAAATTAGATAAGTGACGTCTGCCCTGCCACCTCCTCTTTGCTAACTGTAGTGAGGGTTGTCCCCTCGCAAGAAATCCTCACCCCCTCAAAACCAAAGCCAAAGTAGATGACCTCTATGGAGCCAGAAGTGGAGAGACTAGCTTGATCCAAGGCTAAGTTTAGACCAGCAGAGAAAAATGAACTTGTTAAGAGCCATGGATGTTGTACTTTGGAAGAAACCCTTTGAAATGCATTGTTGAAATATAGAGTCACCTTGATATTTACCTTCAATTATTGGTCTCAAGATTTGATTTGGAATTTGAACCCACACTTAACAATCTTAAGGATGTTAAGTGGGGTTCATTGAAAATTTAGAGAGATTTTGGAAGAGAGACTTTGCCATATGATTTTGACTTAAAACCCACATCCAATAAATTTGAGTATGTTGAATGGGGTTCAAATATTTGGAGAGACCTTTAGGAGATATGTGTGTTTTGTTTGAAAATTTGATTGAGAAAATATTTACTTAGCAAATTTAGATATGTTAAAGTTAGGGTTTTCAGTTTGTATGTTTGAAAGTTTTGTGTGAGAATATCTTTGTTTATAAAATTTGGCGTGTGATATGTGATTTAATTTTGAAAATGGGGCTTCTTACTTAACAAATTTGGTGTGTTAAGTAGATGCCAATTATGTTTGATATGGTTTTGATTTGAAAGTGCAGCTCTTTCTTAACAAATTTAGTATATTAAGTAGAAGTCACTTGTGTTTGTGACTTGAAAGTGAGACTTTCACTTAACAAATGTGGTATGTTAAGTGAAAGTCAAGTGTGTTTATAATTTTGAAAATGAAACTCTCACTTATTTATTGTAGGTTCATTAAACTTCAGAAGATCATATTATTATTATTATTATTATTATTATTATTATTATTATAGGATATTAGATGTTAACTGAAGTGATTTAAGCCATTTTGATGATTTTTGTAAATTTTGGGTTTTTATTTGATTTATTTTATTAAAATAGATAATTTGAACTTAAAAATTTAATTTCTCCCAATCCAAAAGTCTTTTTTACTTGAGATTTTTATCATAGGTGTGCTTTAACTTTAATTTCAATCCCTAAAAATTTTAACTCAATCTGACTTATATTTTTAGAGTAATTAATGAAATTTTATTTTCACTAAAATGCAAATTAAGCTCAAACCATTTAGTGGAATTTAGAAATTTTTGGTTATTTGGATTCCTCTTGGAAAGATAAATCCAACGAGCCCTTATTTATGATTTTTCATTAAGTTTTTTATTTTTTTATGAATTTTTAAAATTTCAAGATAATTAAATAATTTTAAAATAAAAAATAGGTGATTTTCCCACTTAACCCAGTTAACTTGGCTGTCGGAGAATGTGGTGCCACATGGCAGCGAGCTATGCTATCCCACTTAGCGTGCCATGCGGCAGCCGTCACGATGCTGCGGTCATCGTCGGTGAGAAAAGCGGATCTAGGAAAATGATGCGCGGTTCGATATGGACAATCTGATCGTGGATCGGACGATCTAGATTTGATCTGCTGGATCAGAGAGTAGATCACGTGTTCTGGGTGTCGGAAGAACGTGGGTCCATCACGATATGAGCCATCTAATCCACTAAAAATGGGATCGGATGGCTGCTACTCACCGATAGGAAAAACCGACGGGAAAAAATGAAAAAAATGCGTAATGAAGTCCGATTGAGCTCATTTTCACATTGATTTTCTTCAGAAATTTTCTACTTCACATTGGGATCTAATAAAATGAAAAATGTAGGGTTTATCTAAGGGAAATTTATAAAATCATAAGAAAATTATCACAAAAGTAAGAAATGCTAGGGCCAGCCACGAGTTTTTTTTGAAGATTAATTCACTAGGGATGGTTTTCGGCGGCGGTGAAGATCCGAGTGAGCTCCTAGATGCAAGAGGAAGCTTTGGAAGAATTTTTTGCTCTAAAGTGTTATCATTTTACTTAGGGTGGTTGGGATGGATGATGGATTGATTGAGGACTTTAGATTTTGCTCCAAAGTTCTCTTTCTATCATATGATCTCCATTGAATGCCATGGATTGGGGGGGGGGGTGGGGAGTTGAATGCATGTGATGGAGATAATTAAATGAAGTTGGATGGAATCCTATGTGAGGGAGGATTTATGAGAGATTTAATTGGGTTGGGTTGATTTTGGGTTGATCCCATATGGGTTTGGATCAGGTTTGATCAGCTCCCAATGGGTCATGGCTTAGTTTCAAGGGATTTGGCTCAATTTAAGTCATATGGGTTACTTTGGGTCAAGTGAACTTAAGTGGGTCAATTAGTTTGGTTTTGATTTGATCTGAGTTTAGTTGAACTTATATATGAGCTCTGGATTGAAATATAAATTCAACGGCAATCAATTTAGAGTCTAAGTGATTTTTTGGCTCATTTGAGATTTTTAAGTCAAAAGGGCTAGGTTGGGTTTGGCTTGGGTTGGCTTTGATTTGATTTAATGATTATAGGTTTCATTCATATTTGGATAGATAATTGAATGAATGATTGATTCAAGAGAAAATTCATTAGTTTTGAGTTGATTTGGATAAGATTTGGTTAAGTCTAAAAAATTGGCTTAAAGGGCTTAAATTGGGTTTGGATTTGATTTTGGATATAGTTTTGATCATTTGGATATGGATTTCATTTATATTTGTCAATATAAATGAAGGAACAATTGATTTATAAAGAAATTAATTGAATTTGATTTGATTTATAGGGGGTTCTGGCTAAGCTTATGAAGGTGGTTCATATGGCTTAGGAAGGGTCTTAGGATTTGAATTTGATTTTGGGTTTCAATCATTTGGAGTCAAATTTGTGATATGGATTTGGAATTTGGATTTTAATTTGAGGTTTGATTTGAGATTCGAATTTGGGTTTGATTTGAGAAAGTGTATCTAGATTGGGTTTAGGCTATAGGATAGGTAATTTGCTTAAGCCCTAAGACATAGCCTAATCTTATGATTAACCCTTCTAAGTCTCTAAGCTTAGGTTAAGTGTTCACATAATCACTAGAAGTGTCTCATGATTAAGAAGATCTTAGTGTCTAGAAGAGTCCTAAGTCTAAGAAGATGGGGTTGAGAGCTCACTTCAAAAGTGAGTTCAACAAAAGGACCCCCAATAGGTATGGTATAACTGATAAGGCACACCGCACGTATTGGCGTTGACCAAAATGATCCACAATATTCAGAAGATTGTAAACACTAACAAAAATGATCCATACCTAGACCCAAGTGATAGATAAAATCATGATCTTAGTGCGATGCAGCTCTCTTTATGCCAAGGGCATAAGAGAGCCAGAAGGAATCCGCTGGGGATTGAGTACATGAACCTTCCACTAGGGAAGCAGGTTAAAGTTATCCAGTAAGGGATAAGAATTTGAGTTTGATTGTGAATATGATTAGTTTGGTTGCGTATCTACTGGAGATAAGAATCTATAATTAGATGGGGATCAATATCGAATTGATTTTAATTTGATTCATTTTAATTGATGTGGAGGCATATCCGCTAGGGATACGTGCTCGAATTTGCTAGGGATTGGGTATGTGAACCTTAGGGAAGAGTTGATCATGAGGACAAGGATTTAATTATTTTTCTTTGATATATTTAATTAGACTCCACTAGGGAGGTTGGTTTAATTATCATGGCTACACTGAGGAGAAGAGTTCTAGATTGAGGGCATATTCGTCAGGGATGCACACTTAGTTAGATTTATTTGATTTGGATCTAAGCTCCACTAGGGAGGCTAACTTGATTTGCACCACACTGGGGAGAAATTTGGTTTGTCCGATATGTTTAATTTGACTTCACTGGGGAGGTTGGTTTTGAAATAATTTTGTTATGAACCCTGTCAGTGTGCGATGGACCACATTAAGAAGGAGCCAAGGGGGTCTTGGTTTGTCTTAGATTTATAAGTCCAAAGGGGTAGTCCTCCTGCCATAAGGTAGGACTATCTGGCCTAAAGGTTGTCTTTCAGTGTGCAACGATTGTACTGGGAAGAAAGTGTAGCAGACTTACATCTTCCAAAGTGAGGATCAGCCATTGGGGTGATCTGTCGATGGCACGACAAATTAAACCCTACCTAAGGTGACTACTGAGTGAGCGTCGCTAGGGATCTTACCTCAACTCAAGAGTAGTCCTGATGATTAATTTGATTTGATTTGATTTAATTTAATTTGGTGTGTTATGTTGTGGACTCTATACATGGACCCTTGAAGGGGCTATGTCGCTTGACACATCTTTTACAAATCCATAGGGTATTCTACCACCACAAGGTATAATGGGGTTGCCTTTCAGTGTGCAATAGCTGTACTAGGAAGGAAGTATAATAGAATTACATCTTCCAAAGTAGGGATCAGCCGTTGGGGTGATCTGTCGATGGTGCAATAAATCAAACCCGACCTAGGGTGACTATTTGACCGAATACAATTATGGACTCATATCAACTCAAGAATAGTCAAAATTAATTTAATTATAGATGGACCCTGTTAGTGTGCGATGGTTCTACTAAGAAGGAGCTAATATCAGCTTAGACCTATCTTAGATTTACAAATGCAAAGGGATAGTCTACAGTAGGTGAAATAACCAACCGAGGGTGCCTTTCGGTGTAATGGTCAAGTTAGGAAGAAAGCTTGTGGACTTACAACTTCTAAATAAGGAACCACGGGTGATTGATTGATAACATAAATCAACCCGGACAAAGGTGCCATCGATTTATAGATGGGTCTTTGAGAGAATGCATTATAGACTTATATCTCATAAAGTAAGGATGGACCGGGGTGACTTGGTTTGCACAACAAGTCGACCAGACTACTATTGAGAGTGCCAACCGGGACTTATCTCAACTCAAAAGTAGTAAGATTCCTATATGGAATTTTTGTGACACTACCTAAAGATAGGGTGCGCTTGGCAAAGATGCGCTTGGGGTGTTCCTCTAATCCACAAGAAAAATATATTTTGTTTATATGTTTACGTGGACCTGTTGGTGTGAGGACCGAGAAGGAGCTTATATCAGCCTAGTCCTATCTCAGATTTACTAGACCAAGGGAGAATCTGTATATCCACAAGACAAACTCTCTAATCACATGGGTGGTTACTTGGAAAAGGAGACTGTCGAATCCAAAAGTAACCCGAGTAGTGTCTAAATGGGATCGCTAAGGACATGATCCAAATAGAGTGCCCATAGGGGAGGTGCCACTAGGGGATTTATCCAGAACCCTGTAAAAGAAAGCTTGTAGGTATTTAGTGGCCAACTCAATGAGAAAATATGGGGACTCACATCTGCTAAGAGTGGTGTATCCACTGGGTGGGTCATCGTCAGCATGGAAATAACCAACTAACCTAAGGTGCTCATCGATTTGCGACAATCAGTCTAAGAAGGTGTGTAGGCTTGCATCTCTCTAAAGCAGAATTGATCACCGGGATAGTCGATCTTCTACTCGACAGGGGCTATCCGACCTAGGGCGACTACTAAATGAGGATTTCTATGTAAGGGCTAGACCTAAGCTTAAAGTAGTCATAAGGAAAGGGGCTGCTGGGGGACTTATCCAAAACCACAAATACACTTAACCTGGTCAATGCATATTGGCTAGTCCAAGAAGAAAGCATGCAGACTTACTTCCTCTTAAACAAAGTCAACATAGGGTAGCTTACCAACTGGGCAGTAAGGCCTACCAAATTGATAAGGTGCTCGTTGGTTTACAATAGTCACATCCACAGAGTAAATCTAGGGTGACACAGCAAGGTATGTCAACCGACTAGAGCACTAATAAGTGAGTGAGGGGCTTTATCCCACATCAAAATAGCACGAGATAAAAGATATATGTTTGTTTTATATGTGATTAAGTGTAGTTTGTGTTGGGTGTTATTACTAAGGATAGGATGTCACTTGGGTTCCTTACACCTACCTTAAATATATTGTGGCATATTCGTAAGTAAAGATATTCCTTAACACATAAGAGATAGATTTTGAGATGAAAGAAATCTTATTAATAATTGATTTGAAATACGATTTATGGATAATATTTCTTTAGGTAGAGCTCGTTGATTGGAAGCATTGGGTACTCTCCTTTAGAATTTATGAGTTGATAAGATCCTCCTTGGTAGGCCTTCTCTATCAGATAAGGGCCTTCCCAAGTGGGTTCAAACTTGCCTCCCATCTTTCGATGGGCAACAATTGGTCTCTTTAAAACTAAAATAAGCTCTCATACTTGAAAAGATCTAGGGAGGACCAACTTGTTATGATCTTGAATCATCTTGGCTTTGTATAACTCGAGGTTCTGGCATGCCCGTAGGTGTCTCTCCTCCAAACCTTTAAGGTCTTCTAACCACAACTTTGCATTCTATTCTATCATGATCTTATTACCCACAGCTATCCTTAGTGATGGGAGTTGGACCTCTCATGGCAGGATGGCTTCGGATCCATACACTAAAGAGAAAGGGGTGGATTACATTGGAGTTCTATAAGTGGTGTAGTATGCCCACAAGGCTTTAACCAACTATTCATGCCATTGTCGTTTGTTGTCATCAAGTGTCTTCTTCAGTATTTGAATGAGAGTTTTGTTGAAGGCTTCTACTAAACCATTTTCCCTTGGATAGTAGATAGTAGAGTACCTCCAATATATGCTATATCTCTGGGAAAAGTTGTTTATTTTAGTGCTTTTGAATGTAGTACCATTACTGGATATAATTCATCGAGGCACCCTGAACTTATATTCGATATGGTTTCAAAAAAACTAGAGTAAATGTTGAGTTGTGACCTCTCTAAATGGGATTGCCTCCACCCACTTGGAAAAATAGTCAGTAGCAGCTAGGATGAATCGATGACCTTTGGAAGAAGGAGGATCGATCATACCCAGTATGTTGGTACCCAACACTCAAATGGCCATGAAGCCAAGGTAGGATGTAGAATGTTAGGTGGTTGGTGTAGGACCACGTCGTGTACTTGACACTGATGGCAATGCTTGGCTACATCCATGTAATCGATAATCATCGTAGGCCGGTATCTAATCTCTTGATTTTGGCTTTCATCTTGGACGATTGATCCTACATACGAGTGTACCTCATGATCCAATGGACATTGTGTTTGTCCAAATAATGTAATCATATATGATAGAAGGACTATCGGTATAAGGTGCCATCTACGAGAGAGTAAGAAAGGGCTCTTTATTTCACTTGATGTGCTAGTGACCTCTCTAGAGGTAGTTTGCCTATATTTAAATAATCGATGAATGGTTGCCTGCAATCTGACTCCTCATCCTTTTTGGCACTGGCAACCTCCCCTTCAAGAGAGAATCTCTCAATGAGTTCAACATCAATAAGGGATAAGACTTGTCTATTTTGGACCCTTATTGGAATGGACTCATCTTTAAAATATGCCAACTCTTTGGCCAGCTTGGCTAATGCGTCTACTACTGTGCTCTCTCCTCGAGAAATCTTGTAGATGGTAACCTCTAGGATTTGGGTCAACAACTCAATGGTGTACTTGTGGTAATGATGGATCTTAGGCCTTAGAACCTTATAGGACTCAGTGATTTGGTTGATGATGAGCTGAGAATCCCCGAAGATGTTGATGCTCTAGATGCATATTGTAATGACTAACTCCATACCGATAATCAGAGCCTCATATTCAACTTCATTGTTGGTGCATGGATTGGATAGATGATATGAGAATCTCATCACATTACGGTCTAAAGTTTGAAGAACTATTCCTACTCCTGCCTTCCCCAGGATAGTAAATTGTGGGTCTTCTCCTCTTTGAGAGGAAGCCACACCATCAAAATACATCTCATAGTGGTGAATGCTAGTGTCCCCTAAGTTCATGATTTTTTCATCGGGGAGGTTATCATTAAGCGGAGAAGCAGTAGGGAGTGGATGCGTTGCTAAGAAATCCACAAGTGCTTGTCCATTCACGGTCCAGAGGGGTATGAATGTTATGTCAAATTGAGACAAAATCATGGATCTACATGCTAACCGTCCGGATAATGTCGACCGTGTCATGAGATATTGTAGTGGATTGACTCTAGAGATCAAGTTCACCTTATGAAAAAGTATATAATGTCATAGCTTTTGGGATGCAAAGATTAAAGCTAGGTAGTGCTTTTCGATAGGTGGATAGTTTACCTCTGTAGGGATTAGATGACGACTGAGATAATAAAGAGTATTTTCTTTCCCTTCATCATTGGTTTGAGCCAACAAACCGCCAAGGGAGTCATTTAATGTAGTTGTGTATAGGATCAATGGCTTTCCCAGAATAGGGGCTGTTAGAACTAGCGACATCATTAGGTAGTGCTTGATGTCTTCAAAAGCATGCTGGAACTTGTCATCCCACTTAAACTTGGCATCCTTTTTGACAAGTGCTAAGAATGGTTAGCATCTTCCTGATAAGTTGGAAATGAAGCATCTTAGATATGCTAACCGCCCTTGGAATGATCTGAGCTATGTTAGACTTTTAGGCGGTGGCATTTCTAAGATAGCTTTGATCTTCTCCGAATCAATTTCTATTCCACGGTGTCGAACAATAAACCCAAGCAATTTTTCTGAAGCTACTCCGAATGCACACTTCAGGGGATTCCTTTTGAGGTTGTATTATCTTAACCATTCAAAAACTACTCTCAAGTCGAAGAGATGGTCTTCCTTTTGTTTGCTTTTGACTACTAAATCATCAACATAACATTAAACTTGATGATGAAGTTCATCGAAGATTCGAGTCATGGTCCGCTGGTATGTGGCACTGACATTTTTAAGACCGAAAGGTATGACTTTATAACAATAAATTCCAATCGGGGTTCAAAAGGCAGTGTTTCTTTCATCCTCTAGGGCCATCTTTATTTGGTTATATCTAGAAGAGTCATCCATGAAGGAGAAGGTTGCATGAGATGAGGCAATGTCCACCATTAATTCTAATATAGGAAGTGGAAATTCATCCTTAAGATATACCTTATTAGATCCCTAAAATCGATGCATATGCAAATTTTGCCATTCTTTTTCATAACTAGGACAACTCTGGCTAACCAAGTAGAATATTTTTCTTTCCTGATAAAGCCAACATCAATCAATTTCTTGATTTTAGAAGTGACCTGTTGTTTAATGTCTAATTGTATGTGTTTAGGAGCCTGCTTAATAGGGTTAGCATTAGGTTCTATTGCTAGTTTGTGGTTATTATGTCAAGAGATATACCTAACATCTCTTCATAAATCCATGCAAAGTAGTCCTAAAAATTAGTCAATAGCTTCACTAAATTATTGCATTCTATTTTATTCAACAGAGAACTGATGTTTGTTGGGTGTGGATCTTCTTCAGTTCCTAGGTTGATTTCTTTGAGCTCGTTGATGGTTGATTTGATCTCCTCTTCAAACTCTGGCGGTGCATCCTTGACTTCAAAGTTATTTGGATCATCTAAAATTTCTAAATGCACCTCCTTATATGAGTTAGCATGATTTGAAAAGAACCTATCAGACTCCAAATGATTGGTGATGACTAAGACGTAATTGTCATCATCAACTAGACCCATTGTACCGAATCCTAGTCCAGTCTTGATTATGAATGTTTATATTTGTTGTCCCATAACCTTTCAAAGTAATTCGACCTGTGTTTAGACCAAGCATGTGGAATTAATCCTTTCTTTGCTAAATTAAGAACACAAGGTGAATACCAATCAAAAGGTAATTCTATTAAATCTTTGTATGAATCATCCTCAAGTTCTACATCAGCTTCGTGACTTGAGGATGATGCTCCAAGAACTTACACTTTACATTTATGGAAGACTTAGGGGCTTCCTTAACTACCAAACCCTTAACGTTTTGTGAGGAAAGTGGGGTTAGAGCTAAAGTTCCCAACTAATGCCTGAGTATTTCACATATACACTTGGATACACTTATGCTTTGCTTAAGAGCCCAATCTTCATCGCTGTCTTGCTCAACCATCACTTGCATGGGGATCTGCTGTCTGTAAGTGCTAGTTGGCATACTAATCATATATGACACATCCTCTGAACTAGATTCTAAGTCTATATAGATAGTAGGTGTACTCTTGATAGCAGAGACATAACTTTTATTGGGTGGCCAATAAGGAGGTCTTCTGTCACTAGGCATGTCATTGGATTTGCCTCTTCCTCTAGCTAGTGGAGGTCAACTCATCCTACCCATATGTTCGATTGAAGGAATGAACTGTGGGTGGAATCTAATGTCAGGCTCTACTTCCTCCAAGTATATTTCTTGCTCTCTTTCATTTTCTTTCTCATTTTCTTTTTTCTTTTCTTTTTCTTTTTCTTTTTCTTTTTTTCTTTTTCTTTCTCTGTTTCCTTTTCTTTTTCTTTTATCTTTAAACTTTCGCCAAGTTTGCAAGAATAGACTTGTTGATTTTGAGGGAGATAGTAGGCCGCATCCTCATATATTCTGACCTCATGAACTGTGAATGGCTTAAGATCTCCTTTGACATAGTATTCAATCCCACCCCTCATGAACTTCATGCACTAATGTAGAGAGGATGGAACCATATTGTTCTCATGTATCCATGGTCTCCCAAGCAAAGCATTGAAAGATGTATCAGAGTCTATAATATGAAACTTGGCGGTAGTCTTCCAATCATCTACTTCTAATGGCAACACTATAGAGCCTAAGGCCCTCTCGCCTTGTTCATTGAATCCTCTCAACATCATCCTTTCTTTTGAAAGTTTGGAGATGTCAATCCTCAAGTAGTCGAGGGTTTTTAGACTCATAATATTCACTGATGCACCCCGGTCAACAAGAACTCTGGATATCCTATATCTTCCAATATCCATTTGTAATGTAAAGGGTGGTTGTGCTTGGTCATTCTAGAAGTAAGTCTTCATCGAATGTAACTCCTAGAGTGTCCTCACAGCGAGCCTCCTCCAGGTGTCTGGGCTAAGCATATCTTTGGATCAAGAAGAGCCTTAATTAGAGATTCCCTCATAGCTTTGGATAAGATAAGGATGTCATATATGCTTAACTTAGCTGGAAGCTTTCTAAGATATGCTAGGACGTTGTAGTCAACCTTGGCTTGATCCTCCATAAGCATATTCATGGATGGAGCATCCTGTGAAGGGGCTATCTGCTCTTTAGAACCAATGATTTGCTTACCCTTATCTTGAGGTGCCACTCTAGGAGGTAGAACTTTATCACAACGAAGGTTAACTTCAGTGACCTCTTGGAATGATGAATTTGTAGGAAGTTCCACCTTCTCATCGGATGTGCCTACCACTTCTCCTATGGGATTATTAGAGTCGGATGACTCCAAATTAATCTCAAGAGGTGAACCCGTGTGATTTAAAAATGGGACATCCATTTCTAAATCAGAAGAGGAATGATTGGAACTAAATTTATTATTATTTAAACTTGGAGAGTTATCTATGGGAATAAAATCAAGAGTATCAGAAGTGACACAAATGTAAGTGG
This sequence comes from Cymbidium sinense, assembly GCA_021442155.1. Classification (NCBI taxonomy): domain Eukaryota; kingdom Viridiplantae; phylum Streptophyta; class Magnoliopsida; order Asparagales; family Orchidaceae; genus Cymbidium; species Cymbidium sinense. The sequence goes on along the minus strand of CM038221.1, from coordinate 166,539,219 downwards.
AATCAGCTTTCTTCATTGATATTTTAGATTTGGATGGAGGTACAAAATAGAAATCATGCAAAGTAAGTGCAGTGAGGGGTTTAGCCCCCCTCTCCGTGGATATAATATGACTGCTAGAAGAAAGGCTAGATGAAGTGGCTATAGCTACAACTATGGAAGGAATCCTGGACTCAGACAGTGGTTGCACTACTATGCTATCCCGAGTAAGTAAGGTAGGCTGCTGCTGTTGCTGTTGAGCCAACACTTTCTTCAAGTTATCTTTGGCAACTTGCAAACCTTCCTTGGTGTGGGAGGTTTGAGTTTCTTTAGGCACCTGTAAAGAAAACTTCTTGATCTTAGAGACTACTTTTTTAGAGGTTCGAGATAAGTCAATATTCCAACCTTCTTTTATCTTAAGAGGATCGTAAGTATCCCCAAGAATCACTCTAATGAAACTGGAGAGTTGTTCTAACACATATTCCTTGGGGATAATAATAGCTCCTGACTGGTAGTTGCGCTTAAGCCAGTCCTTAAAGGTGATACAATCCTCCAAGACATGGATAACCATGCGGTGGTAGGGACAATAGTTAAGATAATTACTCTTGTCCACATCTTCCGGTCTCTTGGGCTAAGGTAACTAAAAGTCAGGTTTCTTTAAGAGATTCTTAAAGATCTTCCTAACTACCTACCTCTTGAAAGAATATGGTTTATTCAATCTATCGATAATAGTAGGTGGGTAATATACACAGTGGTGGATATGAGTACCCGTTGAGTATCTTTGTGGAGGAGGCGGTGGAAGCATGTGGCCTGTGGCGTGGTGGTGGTATTATGCTGAGGTGGTGGTAGAGGAGGTGGCAATGGAGGTTGCTATGCATGAGGTCTCTCATACTGAGCTCTGGTTGGCTGCTTCCCTTTGTCTACTGACATTACTACCCCTAGATTTTTTTTTGAATGCTTTCTATGGCTTGGGATTAAGTGATTGATCTTGAAAAGATAACTGTTTGGCTTCCCCTTATAGAGTTGCCTTATTGATTAGTTTCTCAAAGGTTTTGATTATAAACCCCTTGAGCATGAAAGCAACCAGGGCCATGAATATTCATGAGAATAATTTCTATAGCATGTTGTTTAGACAGTTGTGGTTCATATTTTAGACTCAAGTTTTGCCACGTGAGAATATAATCAACAAGGGACTCATTGGGATTTTATTGTGCCACAATGAGGTCACCCATACTTACCCTTTGTTGGGCTCCAACAAACCTATTAATGAAGAGGTGATCTAACTCAATAAAAGTCTTCACTGAACTGTTGGGCAGTTCATCATATCAATCAAATGCAATCCCGAGACTACTAACGAAGAGTCGGAAGAGAAGTGCATCATTTCCTCCGGTGTTGCAACAGCCAGCTCTAAAGTGTGCTATATGTTGATGAGGGTTTCCACTACCATCAAAGATCTTGAAGGATGGTGGTACAAAACCCTTGGGATATTAGATTGTATCGAATCCTTCTAGTAGGGTCTACCCTTTGGAACAGATGTGCCACCTCAGGCTTGTGCCAATGCTTTTCTCACTTATTGTTCCACCATCTACTTTATATCTCTTTCAGGCATGGAGGTACTATCTGTGACCTTCTTATGCAGACTGCCACTATCCTGGTCCATAGGAGATGTACTCTTGGGCTGATCTTGAACATACAATGACTTAGGGTGGTCGGCCTCTAAGGGAGTAGGCTGTATTGATGGAGCCTAACCTTGAAGTGTTAGGACTATCGCTAACAAGTCTTCAACTCTTTTCTCCATCTTACTGATATGTTCATCTCTCTACCTTAGTTGCTGATGAAGATGTTGGGTTGAATGAGCTGTGTCTTCTTCCTCAACTACAACACCCTCTTGGCTATCTGATCCTTGGGAGGGAACCCCTATGACCATATGGACTTCTGAGTCCTCCAAGAGATCATCCTCATCCCAGATCAAAAGCCCGACCCTAGCATCCTCCTCATCATAGTGATCTACCCCGAGGAGTTCCCTCTTTTCAGTGAAGTACTGAGTGAGGATCTTATCTAAAGAGTAGTCTAATCGTGCAGGGATAAACACTCACTGTGGACTAGTAGTGGGACTATGCTCACTGACAGAAATACATCAGGCATTGCTTACTATTATAGTACTATCTCTAGGAGGACTATGCTCACTGACAAGTATATGCTAATCATTGACCACTAGTGAACAGGGCGTGGGAGGATCTACTACCATGGGACACTACATGCGTATCCTCCATTCCTTCTTCTCATGGCGGCGGGGAGGTGAATAGGAGAACTCTCACCTCAATGAGTGGAGTAGATGGAGTGGGATCCTTGTAGCCAGATCACCAATGGTCTTTGGTCTCTCCCGGATGTGGCTTATTGATCTTATTTGAATGGGGATGTGAAGTTGGATGAAGTGATGGTGGGAGGTGAGTGGAGTGGTGCATAGGCAGCCCCACTATAGCTACTCCTCATGATGAGTAGGATGATGTTGTCGAATGATGACAGTAGCGATGATGAAAATCCATAGTGGGGGGTTGTGCATGCGGCAAACCTCTTCTCCCCTACTTTATGCGGTGATGCCTCCAAGGCTCTCTCCTCTGATCACGACTTCTAATTCTCTAGGATGATGGATCAATTACTATCTCAACTCGGCGTTCATGGGCTTGGAACTGGCAAGATTGTCACGAGCCCATCTCTTCTTTCTCTGTGTGAAATATCTGGTGGTGGAGGTTGTGCAACAATCCTCTAGTCCTCCTCTCCATCTGAGAGGGGTGAAACTACCACTCAAATGTGGAGAGGTCTCACATGGAGATCCCTCCTCAGCCATATGGGAAGCAGAATCCATCTCTCTCGCCACCCTCTTGAGATGTCGCTTGACCTTGTGGTTCTTGTTGCGGTGCTATATATGTGTAGGTATGGTAGAGCAAGAGCTAACACCCACTGTAAACATGGAGGAGACTATCTTAGAAGCCAAGTCTTCCCCAAGGGTCCAAGGAGGGTTGTAGCTATATGAGGAGTAACTCTTACGAAAGCGGCACATAATGACTTGATGGTAGCATGAACAATAGTAGCCTTCCTCTTTAGTGGAAGAAACTCAAAATCATATGGCATATCAAATCAAATAGCGGCCGCCCACACTTCCTCACCACTAGCTGTTGAGGTGGTCCCCTCGTGAAATCCTCACCCCTCAAAACCATGGCCAAAGTTGACCTCGGTGGAGTAGAGAGAGAGCCTAATCAAGGCTTAGTTTAGACCAGTGGAAAAAACCATGAACTTGTTGGGAGCAATGGATCTTTGTACTTGCGAGTGGAAGAACTAATTACTAAAATGCATTGTTGAAATATAGCTGGGTCAGACACTTGCCTTGATATTCACCTTCAATCATTGATCTCAAGATTTGATTTGAAATTTAAACCCACAATAATCTTAAGGATGTTAAGTGGGGTTCATTGGAAGAGATTTTGTAGAGGTCTTTTGCCATTTGATTTTGATTTAAAACCCACAACAAATTTAGGTATGTTGAATGGGGTTCAAATATTTGGAGAGACCCTTGGAGATATTATGTTTTGTTTGAAAATTGATAGTTTGAAAATCTTTACTTAGAAAATTTGGGTATATTAAAGTAAGGGTTTTTGATTTATATGTTTGAAAGTTTTGTGTGAGAATATCTTTGTTTGTGAAATTTGGTGTGTGATATGTGATTTAATTTTGAAAATGGGGCTTCTTACTTAACAAATTTGGTGTTAAGTAGATGTCAATTATGTTTGATATGATTTTGATTTGAAAAGGAAGCTCTTTAACAAATTTGGTATGTTAAGTAGGTCAATATTTGTGACTTTGAGACTTTCACTTAACAAATTTGGTATGTTAAGTGAAAGTCAAATTATTTTGAAAATGAAACTCTCATATAACAAATTTGGTATGTTAAGTGAAAGTCAAATGTGTTTATGATTTTGAAAATGAAAACTCTCTTAACAAATTTGGTATGTTAAGTGAAAGTCAAATGTGTTTATGATTTTTAATGAAACTCTCACTTAACAAATTTGGTATGTTAAGTGAAAGTCAAATGTTTATGATTTTGAAAATGAAACTCTCTCACAAATTTGGTATGTTAAGTGAAAATTCAAATGTGTTTATGATTTTGAAGAAAAGAACTTATTTAACAAATTTGGTATGTTAAATGGAGTTCAATTTCTTATGATTTTTAAAAAAGGGTTCTCATTTGACATGGACATGTCAAATGAGATCTTGAGGTCCAAGACTTTGGCAAGAAGGAGTTATGACAAATTAAAAATGGTGTTAAATAGAATTCAATTTTTTTTCTAAAATGAAACTCCCATTTAACAAATTTGGTATGTCAAGTGGGGGTTCAAATATGTCTTGTCTTCTCTTTTTTTGTGTATGATTTATTGCTTTTCAAAAATGAAAACTTCAACTCTATCATGTGAAGTATGCTAAGTGAGTTTGAATTTATATCATGATTTTATTCAAAAATAGAATCTCCATCCAACAAATTTGAGTGTGTTGGATGGGGATATATTTCCAAAGAAAATGTGCTTTTGAAAAAGACATTAAAAGTGGTTGATTTTGATTTTGAAAAGAACCTCCATGTAACAATAACAGGATATGTTAAATGAGATTTGGTTATATGTGTTTTGTGCCTTTTTGAAATTTTTGTACAAATTTTTCTATAAAGATCTCTTATTATGTGGATTTTGAAATAGTGCTTTTGGAAAGACATGTTATTTTGCAGAAGGGTTTTATTTTCTTATTGTTTGATGAACCTCACCATCGATGGTGAAGAGGTTCTTAATTTTGGTCATCTCCTTTGTTTGATTAATTTTAATTTTCACTTATTGAACCCATAGGGATTTTAAGACTACTGAGGTCCTAAAACCTAAAGGATGTTGGTGAGCTTTGCTTAAGGATGAAATAAAGTGTCAATGGAAAGAATGATAGTCTGCCTATATAAAATATAAGTCCACTTTCGATGCTTGGAATAATAATTGTGTACTGGAGAGAGGAACCATCCCTGAGTCAGAAAAATGTGGTATTTTTTTTTTTTGAGATATGACACCCACAGATCTTAGGGGTACTTATTGAAGTGATCGGGCATAACATTAAGGAATGATGTACTATCTAGAAAGATAAAAATCACCACCATATAATGAACATAATCACCTAATAAGGACTCCTGAGGCATGATGGGTCTTCGAATGTGTCAGAGATCTTTCCCTTACTTTACATGGAAAAATAAAGAGAGGCTTATTTTAAGCTGGGTTCATTAAGTTTCCTATGGAGTCAAGCCCCCATAGTTAATTAAATTTTAAGGAATGAAATCCCTTAGGAATACTCTCGATTAAAGTATGAATTAAAGTATCCAAAGATTTCAATGCAAGACTATCAAAGGATTGGTTATATTGGAAAATCAAATGGGATGGATCAAAATGAGAGAGTTATTAGCAATGCCAAAGGAAATAAGTAGGGAATGCTCATGATACTAGGAAGCCTGGAGAGCAATCCAATCTATCCTATGGTTTTACTTTATATTTTTGAAATTGAAGAGAGTTAATTATTTGAGTTGACATTTTATTAGAATACTAGGACTTATAATCCCACAACATAAGATTGTGAAAATGCCTAAGAGGTAAGGATTTATGCTTGTAGCCTAAAGAAAATAGCTAATTAGGATTCTAAGCTAGGGAGATTTAGTACAAACCACAAGCATATCCTAAATCTAAGGCAAAAATGGGTATATGATTTACCTCCATAAGAGAGAATAAATCATATTTGGACTTATAACTACGGTGGCGGGACTAACTCCTCTTATGCTTTAAATCCATGTAAACAAGTCTTATGCTTTGCAAGATGTCTAGGTTATTATTAATTTAGAAAAGAGACTAAGTCCTTAAATTCACTTCCTAAGATACTAGAGCATGAGTGGTATGAATTCATGACTTAATCTAATGCAAACTTTATCAAATTTATTTGATTCTTTTAGACTCTTTGTTTTGACACAGGCTATGGGATTTTGTATGCCTAAATGCATGAGAACTTGATTATGGGCCAAATCAGAGAAAGGGTGTTCTTCCAAAAATAGGTTAAGCCTTTATTCTCTGAGATGGAAGCCCCCTCTTAACAAGAGTGAAAGAATATGACATGCATGATGTTATACATACAATCATCTAGCTAAAAGGTTGCTAAATATTTTTTTTATTATTTTGATTTAATTCTTTGGCTTTAATGTGAGGTTATGAGTTGTTTTAAATTTTAATTGAGTTAATTTGGGGTAGAAAATTAATTTTATCACAAGGCCTACCACATCAGGCCACACATTCAAACATCAATGAAGAAATAGAAAAGCATGCAATTCTAGTGTAATCTAAACAACATCAAATAATTTTATAAACTTATAAAAGAATAAAAAAGTGCAGGTCTCAAGTCAACAAAAGAGAAAAAAAATGGGTAGCGAGCTCTACCCTTAAACAACCCGGATTATAAAAGAATAATTACAAATGCTATGGGGATCTTCATTCTTTATATCTCCTCCATTTCTTCATTTGAGCTTGCTTTGATGTTTACTCAAAGGCATCACGGGGCCTACAAACCTTAATTGCTCAACCTAGTCCCCATATCATTAATCCTATTTCTAATATACATTAAAAGAAGAAAGTAAATCTAGCTATACCAAAATAAATGTTAGCTAAACACACCATACAACAGCAATTATATGAATAATTTGGACTTAGCACTCCCATGAGTAACCAACCCACTTGTCTAACATTGGTTATGCTTAGGGGCTAAGTAACTGCCTCAAACATTTATATTTTTTATTAACGACCCCTTAATCAACCTAGAAAATGGTTGATAATATCGACATAACATCTATGAGGCCACCTAACATCTAAAATATTACATCACAAAAAAAAACATCCATCATGCATACACCCTAACTTAGCAGTAGAAGTGGTGACTTAATATTCTAATGTGTGTGCTTAAGGCTTGTCTGATATGTCTTAATTAGGCATTAATGTTGATGTTTTTTAGGTGTAAAAGAATTCAATTTAACATGGAATGTTGGTTCCACTTTAAATTATTTAGTTGATTTTACAAATTTTAATTTGTGATTTATTTGGTTCCATAAGATCCTTACTTAACATCTAAGTGTTATAGAGAAGAAGATTGCCTCTTCATCCCTACATTAAGTCATTTTCTAAAGCATATTATTATTACTTAGCTTCCTTTAGTGAATGGCTTATTACAATTTAATTAGTCTTGGGTTTGGGTTCACCTTAAATAATAACTTATTCAATATGAAAGGCTTCAAGAATAATTGTAATGAATTATTATCACACACATGTCATTCATTTCTTTCCATCATGTTACATGATTATTGGAAAAGTATGCTACACATACAATATGTCTTAGAACACATAGATGATGAATGTAATGAATTTTATATTTCATTTAATTGATTTAATAGATGCATGTCTTTTTTAATAGAAAGGAGACTTCAATCCATTAATACATGTACACTCAAATGTATGAAATTTTTTAATGATCGATGTCATTGTTTCTTAGGGAGTGAGGTAAAAACCTCTTATGGCTACTTAAAACCATCATCCCATGTCAGTTAATATAACTATTCTCATATACATATAAATGTATACACACTATAAGGATGAAGAGTCATGCAAAAGTTATGTTTCATTTATTTGATTTTTTATTCTCATTCATTAACCACATCATACATGCATATGTATAAGAGTTTTAAGTGAGTACGATGCCATTATTTTCTACACCAGGGGCATAAGGTACAAGACTCACTTAGGGCAACTTAAAGCCTCGCATCCCCAGGATGTTTAGACTAATATACCAATTTTCTCAAATACATATGAATGTACAAAATGGATCAAATGGATAGGGAATCATGGAAGAAATTATGTTTTATTTGGTTGTATGGTTTACATGTGTAATATGAAATTCTTTCTAAGTTTTAACATGGAGATGCATAGGAATAGATTTAGGCAAGTGTTGTGTTCTTTTCAAATGAATTATACACTTACAAATTCTATGTGAATCCATGTTAATGTAAGGAAAGAGAATTTCACATTACACATCTTATACTATCATCACATGCAAGCTTATAAATTTTTGTAATTTGCATTACTTCATTTATATATAGGCTTTGAAAATAGTTTTTGGTTTAATAGTGATAATAATGACTCATATTATTAATTTAGGTCAACACATGTAATTTGACATAAAAAATAATTTATTTAATTAATTTTCAAGAGAAATAAATGCATGATTTCATATGGCAAATAATATTTAGCATGATTGGAAACAAATAAAATAATGTAAACACATGATTTCATTCATCCCAGTTAATTCCTAAGGATGATCATACTAAATAAAGTCATTTAAAATAAACCAAAATTCCTTAATATTATTATTTTTTTATTTTAGGTTTGATTTGGTTTAAGGAATGTGAAAGAGAATTTTTTAATTTAATTTATTTATGAGTTAATTTGGTTTAATAAGAAATAATTAAGTGAATTTATGAATTAATTATTTGGATCATAATTGAATCAATTAATTATTAGCTATGCTTCTTTAATTTGATTAACCACTTGTATAAGCCATAAATGACATCAACATATGAGGAAATAAGATTGCAATGCTCTAAAGAATGATGCAATAATTTAAGTTAAAGAATCTAATTAAGTACTTTTATGATTCTCCATACTTATGGGTTAATCATAATTTCTTAAGGGTTTATGTTTATATTAACACATAAAGAACCCTTAATTGATTGTTTGTATTTAAGGTTTTACTTGATTTGATTTATTTTAAATGATTTAGTTGAATTGATTTGATTTGATTAGTGTTTATTACAATTATTTTGTATTTGTTTACCTTAATGTAATTTGATTAATTAATTTTTTAATTAAGTTTTTTTTTGATTTAAATCTTGATAATTCAATATCCTTTTAAATTAATATCTAATTCTTTTATTTGATTATGGTTATGTGACTTAATTTTATATTTATTTGATTTGATTATGGTTCATTTATTTGTAATTTGATTGGATTAGATTAATTGAGATTTTATTTTGATTTTAATTGAGTTCGATTCTTTGTAATTAGGATTTTATTTTTAATCTCATCCATTTGTTATGTTTATCAAAGTTTAGTTTGTATTTTGATTTCATATATTGGATAGTTAATTAGTTTATCTTATTTAAGTAGGTTGGATGAAATTTGATTTGATTAGCTTTATTAGTCTATGGGTTGGTTTAGGTTCAACATGATTATGTAATTAGTTTAATTAAGAAGTATATTTAGGTTAATTATAATGATTTATATAATTTTCAATTTGATTTCATATTTATTTAGATTAATGATGTAATTAATGACTTAATAATTTAGGTTTAATTTAGGTTTGATTAATATTTAATTGCATTTATGTTTGACTAAGTTTAAGTTTAATATGATTAATTTGATTAACTTAATTAACTTATTTAAGAAGTGTGATCAAATTAATTAGTAGATTAATTAAGTGTTTGATTTGAATTTGACTTAAAAGTTAATTTGGTTCATTAAGATGATGGATTAATTCATTAAGTTTGCATTAATTAGGTGTTTATTCAATTGGATTAGTAATTAGTTTAATTAAGAGTGTGTTTAAGTTAATTATTAAATTAAAAATAAGATTTGCTTAATTTTAATTTGGTTTTGTATTAAATGTAATTAATGACTTAATGATTTATGTTTAATTTAGGATTTGATTGGTATTTAATTGCATTTTATGTTTGATTAAGCTTAGGTTTAATATGATTAATTTGATTAACTTAATTAGTTTACTTGAGGGGTGTGATTAATTAAATTTAATTGGGGTTTGATTTAAGCTTAATTTAAGTTAACTTTAATGTAATTATTTAAATTAATTTGATTCATTAAGATGATGGATTAATTCATTAAGTTTGCATTAATTAGATGTTTGATTAATTTGGTTTGATTAAAAAATAATTAAATTTTAAATTAATGGATTGTTTATTTAATTAATGACTTAATTTCCACATGTGAGTGATTTGATTTAGTTAAGTGTTTTACTTAAGTTTGATTTGATTAAAGATTATTGTTATTACCATCATTGTTATTAAGTGAATTAATTATTTATTTTATTTCAATTAAGTTTGATTATTTATGATTAGAGTTTGATTTGATTTGATTTATTTATTATGTTTATTTAATTTCATTAACATGTTTGATTTAATTATTAGGTTGAAATATTCAATAGTTGAATAATCCTCTTCTTCCAAATAGATTAATTTAGATATTAAATTAATTAAGTTCACTTTAGCTTCATTTGGTTTGGTTTGGTTTGGTTTGGTTTGATTAATATTAAGAGATTATGATGTATTGGATTTATAATTAATTTAACTTTTTAGTTTACTTAATGATTAATTAGTTTCAGTTTATATTCATTAAGGAGTTTCATATGATTAAGATTCCATGCTTAGTGTAGGATTAGTTATACTAGTTTGACCCATGTTAAGTTTTTTGTTTAATTTTAAATTTGATTTAAGATTTAATCATTTAATTGAGTTTTATTAACTTAAATATGTTTAATCATATTTAATTTAATTTCCTCTGAGGATTATATGATATTTTTCTAATTTGAGATTTGATGAATGATTGCTTAAGTGTTATTTCATTTGATTTATTATTTAGATTATTATGAATTTCATTTTAAATAATTCCTTAATTTATTAAATTTTAACCTAAATATTTATGGTTCATTAAACTTCAAGATCATATTATTATTATTATTATTATTATTATTATTTATTATTATTATTATTATTATTATTATTATTATTATTATTATAGGATCTTAGATGTTAATCAAGTAATTTAAGCCATTTTGAAGATTTTGTAAATTTTGGATTTTTATTTGATTTATTTTATTAAAGCAGATAATTTGAACTTCAAAATTTAATTTCTCCCAATCGAAAAGTCTTTTTTACTTGAGCTTTTTATCATAGGTGTGCTTTACTTTAATTTCAATCCCTGAAAATTTCAACTCAATCCGACTTATATTTTTAGAGTAATTAATGAAACTTTATTTTCACTAAAACCCAAATTAAGCTCAAACCATTCAGTGGAATTTGAAATTTTTTGGTTTTTTGGATTCCTCTTAGAAAGGCAAATCCAACGAGCCATTATTTGTAATTTTTTTGTTAAGTATTTTATTTTTTTATAAATTTTTAAAGTTTCAGGGCACTTAAATAAATTTTAAAATAAAAAATAGGTGATTTTCCCACTTAACCTACCAAGACTGGGACCGACGGCAACGCTACATGGTACCGCGATGGTGTCATTGGTGATGCCATGTGGTGCCATGACGATGACATTGTTGTATCGAAAGTAAGAGTGAGAAAAAGTAGGATTTGGGAAAATGACGTGCGGTTCGATCCGGACTGTCCGATCGTGGATCAGATGGTCCATATACTATCTGCGGGATTAGAGAGCAGATCACATGTTCTAGGTGTTGGAAGGATGCGGTTGGCGATATGAGGATAATCAAGGGATCGAATGGCTATTGCTCACTATCAGGTGAAACCGATGGGAAGAATGCAAAAATTGCAAAATGAGGTCTGATTAAGCTCATTTTCACATTGATTTTCTTCAGAAATATTCTACTTCATATTGGGACCAAATAGAATGAAAAATGCAGGGTTTATCTAAGGGAAATTTCTAAAATCGCAAGAAAATCATCACAAAAAGTAAGAAATCCTAGGGTCGGCTACAAGTTTTTTTGAAGATTACCTCACTGGGGATGGTTTCCAGTGGCGATGAAGATCCGAGATAGCTCCTAGATGCAAGAGGAAGCTTTGGAATGAGTGTAGCCTTCGCCTTCACTTTGAAATTATGTATCTTCTGATGCTTGCCATTTTCTCATCGAAATCAACTTAATTTTGGTATTTTTAGCCCAAGAGAGATGGGAAAATGGTTGTTGGTTATTTTGGAGAGCTCTTTGGGACTTAATAGTGGTATGAGAAAATGAATGAAGCCTCATTCCTCCTTAATAGTGGTAAAATCCTCCTTTTCAAATTTTGGCCCAAAGTGTCATTATTTTCTTGGGGTGATTAGATGGATGAAGGATTGATTGAGGACTTTAGATTTTACCCAAAGTCCTTTTGCTACCACATGATTAGCTCCATTGAATGCCATGAGATTTGAATGCATGTGATGGGGAGAATTAAATGAAGTTGGGTGGAATCCTAAGGTGGATTCATGAGATTTAATTGGGTTGATTTTGGGTTGATCCAAAATGGGTTTGGGTCAGGTTTGATCACCACCCAATGGGTCATGGCTTGGTTTCAAAGGATTTGTCTCAATTTGGGTGATATGGGTCACTTTGGGTCAAGTGGACCTAAGTGGGTCAATTGGTTTGGTTTTGGTTTGATCCAAGTTTAGTTGAACTTATATATGAGCCCTGGATGAAAATATAAATTCAATGATAATCAATTTGGAGTCTAAGAGATTTTTTGGCTCATTTGAAATTTTCAAGTCAAAAGGGCTAGGTTGTGCTTGGCTTGGGTTGGCTTCGATTTGATTTGATGATTATAGGTTTTATTTATATTTGGATAGATAATTGAATGGATGATTTATTTAAGAGAAAATCCATTGATTTCACATTGATTTGGATATGATTTAGTTAAGTCTAACAAATTGGCTTAAAGGGCTTAGATTAGGTTTGGATTTGATTTTGGATATAGTTTTGATCATTCGAATATAGATTTCATTTATATTTGTGAATATAAATGAAGAAATAATTGATTTATAAAGAATTCAATTGAATTTGATTTGATTTAAAGGGGGTTTTGGCTAAGCTTATAAAGGTGGTTCATATGGCTTGGGAAAGGTCTTAGGATTTGAATTTAATTTTGGGTTTCAATCATTTGGAGTCAAATTTGGGATATGGATTTGGAATTTGGATTTAAATTTAAGGTTTGGTTTGAGATTTAAATGGGTTTGATTTGAGAAAGTGTATCTAGACAGTTAGGCTATAGGATGGTAATTTTAAGTCCTGGTATAGCCTAATCTTATGATTAACCCTTCTAAGTCTCTAGGATTAGTTAAGTGTTTACCTAATCACTAGAAGTATCTTATGACCAAGGAGAGATCTAGAAGAGTCCTAAGTCTAAGAAGAGGAGGTTGAGAGCTCACTCAAAAAGTGAGGTCAACATTGTCTAAACAACGTAACCACCTTTGATCGAAGCACTGTCGGTACAGGGTTCCATCAATGACTACTATGCTTTGAGGTCGCCATTCCCTCTTCACCATAACTGGGCAGGAGGTTGAGCAGGAGAGCTCAACCTCACCTTAATCGGCAGTGTAGATGGAATGGGATCTCTTGGATATAGCCGGATCACCAGTGAGGCTCTCTTTTCCCCGGATGCTGCCTTCATAGCCTTTGCTGGAATGATGGATGATGGAACCTGTACTGGAGATGGTGGACACAGAGTAGAGCAGTGTGGCAGAGGCACCATCGACTCTCTACGTATAGGAGCTCCTCCCCTATGGTGGGTAGTACCCGTCAATACAATACTATCAGTATGACTAGCATGGATAGCGCGCCGATCGAGAAAGTCCACGAGGGTCGAGGTCGCCACGTTATACCTTGTCTCTCTCGCTAGTCACAGATGATACTGGGCCTCCTTAGCCCTCTCCCACTGATGTGCCCCCACTGCGGGGATGAGAACATAAATCAAGTCCTGACTCAGATAAGCCCCTATTCGATGAACAACTGATCTAAAGATGACACACGACCTTCTCCTGTCTCTAGTAGGAGCCTCAAAGTGAACTGTAGGTGGAGGTAAAACTGAGATCCTCCTAATATATTCCTCTCCATCAGATCTAGAGAGGGGGTGTCTCTGTGATAAGGAGAGACTATCCGGGTGTCTACTCTACTGATCGAGCTACCTCTAGTTCCTTGGTTAGCAGTGATGCTTGATTAAAGATCGCTATGTCGTCATGCTAGAAAGAGAACTAGACCCTACAAGGTGGGGAGACTATCCCTAAAAATAGGGTAGCCTTCCCCTTGGAAGGAGCCAACGAGTGGGTGCTAGTCCGTATTGGGGTAGAAAGGGGAACCACTAAGTGAACTGGTGCTGGAATTGCTACTGCTGGAACTGCCACAGCCTTCCTCTTCAGTGAGGGAAACTCTAAGTCAGACGACATCTCAACCTAGATGACCAGCTTCTGCCCGGTCACCACACTTATGCTGACAGTTGTGAGGGTGGTCCCCTCACAAGTGATCCTTGCCCCCTCGAAACCTCAACAAAAATGAATGAGGTGGGCGAAGTCAGTTTGTGGGAGGCTAGCCCAATCCAAGGCCAAACCCATCCCTAAAGAAAAAGTAAACACGTACTTCTGGGCTGCCATTTAAATTGAATTGAACTGAAAGAAACTGACTGAAACTGGGTTGAACTTCTCCAATTTTGGAAAACATACTAGAATCAAATTTATGCTTTAATTTATTTTTAGAACTTGAACCCACACTCAACAATTTGGATATGTTAAGTGGGGCTCTTTGAATTTTGGAGAGAGATTTTGAGTTCAGAATTGGAGAGGAGATTTTTTTATTTTTTATTTTAAATTTGGAATCCATTTTCAACAAATTTGTGTATGTTGGAAATGGGTTCAAATATTTTGAAGAGATTGATGCTTCCATTCGTTCATATTTGAATTTGATTTTTTGATTATTTGGGGATCCTTCATTTAATAGATTTGAGTATGTTAAAGTAAAGGGTCAATTGATTTTGTTTTGATTTGTGCTTTTGGAATTTACTCACTTAGCAAATTTGGGTATGCTAGGTGAGGTGTTTGAAAACAATTTTCTTCTTTATTTTCTTTATTGTGAATTATGTGAATTTGAAAATAGAATCTTTACTCTTAAAGAAATTTGAGCAATACGTAAAAATCCAAATGTTTTATTATTTTGAAAAGAGGATCTTTACTTAGCAAATTTGGGTATGCTAAATGAAGGATTCAAATGTGTTTTGTTTTGATTTTAGAAAAGAGGATTCTTTACTTAGCAAATTTAGGTATGTTAAAGAAAATAAATCCAAATGTATTTTGTTTTGATGATTTTGAAAAGAGGATTCTTAGCAAATTTAGGTATGTTAAAGCAATCCAAATGTGTTTTGTTTTGATTTTGAAAGAGGATTCTTTACTTAGCAAATTTTGGTATGCTAAATAAAGGAAATCCAAATGTGTTTTATTTTGATGATTTTGGAAAGAGGATTCTTAGCAAATTTAAGTATGCTAAAGAAATCCAAATGTGTTTTGTTTTGATTTTTGAAAAGAGGATTCTTTACTTAGCAAATTTAGGTATGCTAAATAAAGGAAATCCAAATGTGTTTTGTTTTGATGATTTTGAAAAGAGGATTCTTTACTTAGCAAATTTAAGTATGCTAAATAAAGGATCCATGTTCGTTTTGATATTTTGATTTTGAACTTTTGAAAATGAGAACATTACTTAGCAAACTTATGTATGCTAAATAAGGTTCAAATATATTTTTTATTTTGATGTTTTGATTTTTGAAAAGAGGATCTTCACTTAGCAAATTTAATTATGCTAAATGAAGAATCCAAGTGTGTTTAATTTTTCTGATTTTTATTTTGAAAAGAGGATCTTGACTTAGCAAATTTGGGTATGCTAAATGAGGTTCAAATGCATTTTTGATTTTGATGTTTTGATTTTGAAAAAGAGGATCTTCACTTAGCAAATTTGGGTATGCTAAATGAAGAATCCAAGTGCGTTTGATTTTTATGATTTTGATTTTGAAAAGAGGATCTTCATTTAGCAAATTTGGGTATGCTAAATGAAAGATCTAAATGTTGTTTGATTTTTTGATTTTGAAAAGAGGGTCTTTATTTAACAAATTTGGGTATGCTAAATAAAGGATCTAAATGTATTTCATGTTTTGATGTTTTGATTTTTTTTAAAAGAGTATCTTCACTTAGCAAATTTAGGTATGCTAAATGAAGAATCCAAATGTATTTCATGTTTTGATATTTTGATTTTTGAAAAGAGGATCTTCACTTAGAAAATTTGGCTATGCTAAATGAAGAATCCAATTGTGTTTTGGTTTTAATGTTTTGAATTTTCAAAAATGTGAAATTTACCTAGAAAATCTGTGTATGGTAAATAAGGTTCAAATGTATTTTTGATTTTGAAACTTTGATTTTTGAAAAGAGGATCTTCACTTAGAAAATTTGGGTATGCTAAATGAAAGATCTAAATGTATTTTATTTTTGAAAAAATGATTATTTATTTTGTTTTTGAAAAGATGATTGTTAATTTTATTTTGAAAATGAAATATTCATTCAATAAATTGAATGAGGATGTTCATTTGTGCTTTTGAAAAATATGATTTTGAATTTTATTTTTGAAAAGATGATTGTTGATTTTATTTTTGAAAATATGATTGTTGATTTTATTTTGAAAATGAAATCTTCATTCAATAAATTGAATGAGGATGTTCATTTGTACTTTTGGAAAATATGATTTTAGATTTTATTTTTTAAAAAGATGATTGTTGATTTTTTTTTTTGAAAAGATGATTGTTGATTTTTTTTTTTTGAAAATGAAATCTTCATTCAATAATTGAATGAGGATGTTCATTTGTGCTTTTTGAAAATATGCTTGTTGATTTTGTTTTAAAAATGAAATCTTCATTCAATAAATTAAATACGGATATTCATTTGTGCTTTTTGAAAAGAATGATTGTTGATTTTTATTGAAAAGATCCTACATATAACAATCATGAAGATTGTTATGAGGTTGATTTATGAAATTTTGTGCAAATATTTTATTATGTGCATTTTGAAAAGTGCTTTTGAAAATTGATGTTTTATAAAGGATTTATTTTTCTTTATTTTGAATGAACCTTTCCTTATCATAAAATTAAGGAGGAAGTCTTTAGTTATTTCTTTTTATTAAATTTTTATTTTCACCTATTGGGGAACCCAATATGGGTTTTAAGACCTACACAGAGTGAGGTCCTAAAACCTAAAGGATGTTGGCTAGCTTAGCTTAAGGATGAAATAAACTAAGTGCCAATGAAAAAGAAGGATAGTCTCGGATGCATATAAAATACAAACCCGCTATCGATACTTGGAGACAATGACCATTTACCAAAGATGGAGAGAGGAACCATCCCTAGTGGAGTCGCCAGATAAATCTGTGGTTTTTTATTTTCATATTCATCTAAAAAATGAATTAAAAGAAGACAAAAATAAAAATGCTTTGGTAAGACACCACGTAGAATCGCAGATATTCTCATTAGGGTGATCGGGTATGGCATTGAGGAATGATGTACTATCTCAAGAGACAGAAGTCATCATCCTACAATGGACCTAATCACCTAATGAAGACTCCTAAGGATGATGGGTCTTCAGATATAGCAGAGATTCTTCCCCTACTTTACATGAAAAAGTAAAGCAATGTTTATTTTAAACATGGTTCATTAAGTTTCCTATGGAGGCAAGCCCCCATAGTTAATTACATCTTAAGAAATGAGATTCCTTAAGAATACTCTCGATTAAGGTAAATGATCATTGCCTCTAAATATTTCAAATATAAGACTATCAATCAATTGTTTTTTTTTTGAAGATCAAGTGGGATTGATCAAAAGAAGAGAGTTATTATTGAATCAAAAAGAAGATAAGTAGGGGATGCTCACGATGCTAGGAGACCTGAGCATCCCAAACTATCTATGGTTTTTTATATTTTGAATTTGAGAATTATTTATTTGAGTTGAATTTTTATTAGAAATCTAGACTTACAATTCCATGATACAAGATCATGAAAATGCCTAAGAGGGAGATTTATGCTTAGTAAGGGAAACATCAACCTCATCCTAAATCTAGGAGCTTTGAGGCCAAAGCATGACCTAAATCTAAGGTGAAAATTGGGTATATGGTTTACCTCCATAAGAGAGGATATACTACCCAACTGTTAAACTTACAACCACCTAGAGGTGGCCGCCAACTAATTCCTATAATTTTAAATTTATGTAGGCAAGTATTATGCTTTTGTAAGATAGTTAAGATGTTGTTTATTTAGAAAGAAGACTAAGTCCTTAAAATCACTCTCTAAGAGACTAGATCATGTAGGGCATGAATAAATGACTTAACCTAATGTAAATTTTATTATGTTTTATTTTTAATTTTGGACAATTTATTTGACACAGACTATGAGATTTATATGCATAATACATGAGAAATTAGTTATGGTCCAAAATCAGCAAGAATGAGGTGTGTTTCCACCATGGCTCTCAAAGGTCAAACCAAGTTCCCTAGCAAAGGTGGAAGTCATCCATAAGCAAGAGTGAAGCAAGATGATTTTTATGCATGATGTAAAACATACAACATCTAGCCAAGGGGTTGCTAAATCTTTTATCTTGATTTATAACCTAGGCTTTAGGTGAGGTTATGAGTTGATTAATTAGATAAAAAATTTATTTTTTTACTAAGAGCCTAATCGTATCCAGGCCATTCATCAAAGCAAGAAAGAAACTAGGAAAAACATACCATCTTAATGCACAAGCTAAACAAACATCAAATAATTTATAAAGCTAGCACAAAAGGATAAAAGGCCTTTGTGGTTGGGCTCCACCACACAAACCTAAAAAAAAATGTGGGTGGCCGAGCACTACCCTTATACAACCCAGATTATAAATGAATTAATTACAATAAAAAGGGAATTCATGTTATGGGAGTCTTCATTCTTCATTCTTCTTTTCTTCTTTTCTTCTTTCTTCTTTTTGGTTGGTTGGGATGTAGTTGCTCCAAGGCTTCACATGGTGTATAAGATATAGTCTTATGACCAATGTTTATCCTAATCCCCCATAACATTCATTCCAAATCTTAATTGCAAAATTATAGAAGTAGGGAAAGTAAAGCTAACTAAAATTTGTAAAATAGAGATTATCTAAACACACCATACATCCCAAGCATGTATATGAATAAATTGGACTTAGCACCCCACACATGGGTAACCAAATCCGCCTGACCTATTTTGGATTATACTTAGAGGTATAAGCAACCTGCATAGCAAAAGCATTTATATTTTTATTACGCCTTAAGTACAATCCTTGCGAAGATAATGATTAGACTAAGATCGCCCTATCATCTAGTCTACACATACACCCTAACATCAGCCTAAAACATTACATCACAAATAAAATTAGCATCAAACCATGCACCGCCCTAACATAGACTAGAAATGGTGACTTAAAATGCGCGTGTGTTAAGGCTTGTATGTTTGTTTTAGAATTTTCTAAGTATGAAAAGATTCAACTTAGAGGGTAATTTCATTTTAAGTGATTTAGTTGATTTGTCTATTTTATTTTATGATTTGATTTGGTTTGAATGAACCTATATTTAATTACTAAGTATTGTAAAGAGAAGAAAAGAGAAGCGAACTTCTCTTTCATCCCTGCCTTAAGTAATTTCTAAGGTAGATTCATTAGTGATTTTTCTTTAGTGAATATTTTATTATGTGTTTTAATTAATCTTAAATTTAGATTTGCTCTAAATAAATATATTCAATAAAAGGATATTTTAGGATTAATTAAAGTGAATTACTATCATAAAACACACAACTATTCATTTCTTTCCAGCATGTCTATCATGCATATGAATAAATCCTAAGCATATCTATACATGTAATGTAAGGTTTAGCACCCTTAATGATGAATGAGAGATGTATTCATGTTAATGATTTTATTAATAAAAAGAGATTTTTTATCTATACTAGGTGTATACGGTTCAAGACCTTCTTAGGACTACTTAAAGCCTCACAACCCTGGGATGTCTAGACTAATATATCACTTTTCTTAAATACATGTGCATGTACAAAAAGAAAGCAAATGGATGAAGAATCATGCAAAAGATTTTTGTTTGTTTGTTTGATTTGTTGGTTGTTTAATTTATATGCGTAATGTGAAGATCCTTCTTAATTCATGACATGGGAGTGCATAGGAATAAATTGAAGCAAGTGTTATGTTCTTTTCAAATGAACTATACACGTTGTAAATCCTTTACAAACCCATGTTAAGAAAAGAAAAGGAAGTCACATAAAGCACATTTTAAGCTATATTCACATGCAAGCTTATAAGTATTTATAAATAGCATACATTCATTTATAATATTTGATTTATAGGTTTTGAAAATAATTTTTGATTTAGTAGTGATAATAGCCATTCATATTCTTACTTTAGCCAAAGCATGCAATTTGACATAAAGGAAAATTTTCATTTTAATTTGATTTTTCAAAAGGTATGAATGCATGAGTTCACATGGAAAACAACATTTAACATGCTTGGAAAGAGATAAAATGATGTAAGCATATGATTTCATTCACCCTAATTATTTCCTAAAGACAATCATATGAAATAAGATTATTTAAAGTGAATCAAAATTTTTAAAGAGATTTTATTTTTTTGTTTTGAGTTTGATTTAGAAAGTGAGAAGGGGTTTTGGTCCTAACCCATTTCCCTCACATGTGTATTATTTTAGTTTAATTTGTAGAACCATTAAGTTAATTTTATGTTTCATTTATGTTAATGTGTAAATTAAATCCATTAATTACCCCTTACCTACACCTCCTTAACATAATTATTCAGACAATTGTGAGCCAACATATGATATGCAACCACATTGAATTTAAATTAGTAATGCACCTAAGCAAGAAAAGGGCCTAATGCAATTGGCTCACAGTCATTGATTAATTAAGCTAAAGAGTTTAATTAAGTACTTTCATAACCTTCCCACACAAGTGAGTTGAAAATGATTTTAAATTTACTTAACACCTAAGGATCTACCCAATAAAAAGATTGATTAAGAGATTGATTTTGAAATTTGATTAAGCTAATTAAGAAGATTATTAGTGGATTAATTAATTATGTTTGGATTGGAAGGAAGGGGTTTAGGAATAACTTAGGAAAATACCCCAAACCCATTCCATAAACCTCCTCACTTAAACAATATATAATTATCTTAATTAAGTGATTAAACCACTGTTCACATACTTAATTACCCTTAATTATATTAAGAGGGTGATTAGAGATTCATTAATTTATTTCTCTAATTAACTCATTAATAAATTCCAAGAAAGTTAGGGGAGGCAGAAGTCATCCCCCTAAATATGTCTAAGAAGTTTGAAATTAATTAATGAAATGATTAGGGAGTAATTATGGTTATTAGATTTTCAATTAAACCCTAATTGAGGAAAATCCACTATTCAAAATTAATTAGAAATAATTTTATTAGATTCCCCTCTGAATTATCTTTAAAATGAGCCATCATTTATATATATATTTTTATTTTTATATATTTAATTATGTATTTTTGAAGTTTCAATAATTATTAGATAATTAGGGAGCCTAATTAATTAACTAATCCCGTCGGCACCATGTGGGCTTATTTAAGTTGTCACATCCTATGCCACATCAGCCGGCGGCGTTATGCATTTTCTCCTTAGACTGTATGATCAAAGATCAGATGATCAGGATTAAACCCATAGTTTTAAGGGATAAAATCACTGTATCTAACATGTTTTAATCAGGATCATCCATCCAAAATATGTGAGATGGATGATCCATGATTCATCCCTGCCCTCACCTGCGAGAGATAGAGGTCGTCTGTCCTCCATGGCTTGATCCGAGCTCACTTGAACTTGGATTGGGCTAGGATTCAACCCACGCCATCTACGAGTAGGGAAAAGAAGATCGAACGATGGAATTCAATTGGGATTACACTTCCCTTGACAAAGGACCAAAGAATTTTGAACTCAAGCTTGGTTCTGAGGCATACCTCATCGGAGGCTATCATCGGTGGTTCCAATCATTGAGGTAGCTTCATCTAGTAGAGACAAAGCCCTGTTGAAGGTTTGAAGGTTTGGGATGAAGTGTATCTTCCAATTGGCCAAGCTCCCCTTCAATGTCTTGCAACTTTGATTGAACTCCTCCTTTCAGTGGCTTGGATGCTTGGGAATGATTTGGGTGACCTCGATTAGGTCCCTTGATAGTGGCTTGCAAGAGGAATTTGGATTCTATGAAGAATTGAGTGAGTTTGAGTTTTGGCTTGAGTAAAACTTAGAAGGAGAAAAATGGAGAGAGCTTGGAAATGCTTAGGAGAGCATGAGGAGCTTCCTCTGGGTTCCTAGGGCTCAATCGAATGCAAGTCTTTTGATATGAATTAAAATGAGGGGGAGTATATCTCCCTCTACTTGGATCGGATGATCATGAGCCTCATTACCATTTTGATCAAATTGATGAGATGGAATGGGTTATTTAGGTTGTTAGGAGCTCCATGTGGTTTGGTTTTGGTAGAGGAGTGGGAGTGTGGAGGTGCACATGTGCTAAAATGAGTGTGGGAGGTGATCCATGTGGAGAATTCTAAGTGAGGGGTTGCTTTGGCTTTTTTGGCCCAAACCCATCATGTGCACCACTCTCCTTGGTGTCCAAATGGACCACTAAGAGGATGCCAAGTGGTCTTGAGAAGTATGATCAAATTCCAAATAGGATACCCTTTGACTTAGGGTTAATATGGTCATTTGGCTTTGATTTTGATTTGGAAAAATTTGGAGTTTGTTTGATATGATTTGGCTCATTTTGACTCATTTAGGTCAAAATGGGTCAAGTTGACCAATTGGTCAAATTGGGTCAAACCAAGGGTTGGGTCAAGTTCATATGACCATTTGGAGTGGTTTGGTATCATTGGTTTGGTTCAATTTGATTTATATTTAGTTTTTGGTTCATTTGAGTTCATTTAGTTCAAATGGGTCAAGTTGACCAATTTGACCCATTTGACTTAATTGGGTTAGGTCATGGGTTAGTTTAGGCTTGGTTGAACATTTGAAATATATTATAAGCTTTAGTTTCAACCAATTTTGGTTTGATTTGGTTTCAAGTCAAGTTGACCTTTAGTCAAGTTCATGGTCAATTGGGCTAGTTGGGAGTTGAAGTTCAAGTTCAACAAGTGATTTAGAATGAATCATTAATCAATTTAGCTTAGAGATTTAACATTTTTTTGACTTTAGATCAACTTGGGTCAACTTAGGTTAAGTGGCCAATTGGGCTAGGTTTGGCTCAAATGATGACTTGGTTAAGTCCAATCATTGATCATGAATTGGTTTTGATCAATGGTTTCAATCAATTTGGCCTATGGTGGATTTTGGCTAGTTTGGGTTTTATTTAAATTAAGTGTTGACTTGGTCAAAGGCTAGATTTGACTTGGTTTGTCCTAATTTGAGTGATTGGTCATCTTATGATGATTGTTTCTCACAATGTAAGGCTTAGATGAGCTTAGTTAAATCCCATTTAGGTATGATTAAAATTTGGCTCAAAAGGGTACTTTTAGGTCACTTTGGGTCAAGTGAGCTTAAGTGAGTCAATTGGCTTGATTCAATTTTGGTTGAATGCACATATGAACTTATGATTGAAATATAAATCCATTTGAAAGTGATTTGGAGTCAAATGGGTTTTGATTCATTTAATAATTTCAAGTTCAAAGGATGAACATGGGTTTGATTTGGGTTTGAGTTTTGAACTTAGTTTTGGTTTGATGATTGAAGTTTGTATTTATATTTGGATTCATGATTGAAGGATTGATTGAATCATGAAAAAAAATCCAAGGGTTTGGATTGATTTGAGTTTGATTTGGCTGAGTTCAAGAATTTGACTTGAAGGAGCATAGGTTCGATTTAAGTTAGATTTGGGTTTGAGTTTTTAATTTGGTTTTGGTTATTTGAATTTATATTTCAATTATATTTGCAAGTATAACTGAGAATATAAATGGGTTATGAGAAAATCTCTTAAGTTTGAAGTGATTTGAATTTGATTTGAGCTAAGTCTATAAGATGAAATCAAAGTGACTTAGGAAAGATTTTAGATTTGGACTTGAGTTTTGGATTTAGTTTTTGGTTACTTAAATTTATATTTCATTTATATTTGTGATTATTGATAAAAGTTTGAAGGATAATGTTATAAATATTAATAGATGTGTAGATAGAATTATAGCTTTAAATATTATTGTTGATACTAAGATTATCAATGTTATAAGTGTCTATGCTCCTCAAGTAGGTTTGGATTTAAAAAAGAAAAATTAGAATGAATTAGAGGGATTAGTACAAAAGATACCTTTGAAGAAATAGTATTTATTGGAGGAGATTTAAATGGACATGTTGGTAGAGTGGTAGAAGATTTTAAAAGTATTCATGATGGTTATGGATTTGGAGTGACTAATGAAGAAGGTGACTATATTAGATTTTGCTTTAGCTTATGATTTTATAGCTAACTCTTTATTTAAGAAAAGAGATGAACATATTATTACTTATAAAAATGGATCTAATAAATCTGATTGATTATTTTCTGATAAGGAAAATAGATTATTTAGATTGTAAAGATTGTAAGGTCATTTCAAGTGAAAATCTAAATACCCAACATCTATTGTTAGTTTTAGATTTTAAGATGAAAAGTTGTAAGAGAAAAATAAACCAAATTATTATCCTAGAATTAGATGGGAACAGTTAAAGAACACAAATAAAAATATTTTAAGAGGGCTATAAGAGATTAGAATTTGGGATGTTCAAAGCTAACATTATGTGGAAAAATAACAAGTAAAATTAAGCAAGTTACTAAAGATGTTTTGGAGAATCAAAAGAAAAGCTTCTTTTAATAATAATAGTTGGTGATGGAGTCGTGAGTAAGAAAAGATAAAAAATAAGAAGTATTGTTATAAAACTTGGTTTAGATGTAAAACTCAAAAATGGGAAAGATAGTCTGTAGAGATTCTAAGAAAGCAATATATGCAAAAAAATTAGCTTTTAGTGATTTATACTATAGATTAGATACCCAAGAAGGTGAAAGATGTATGTATAAGTTAGCCAACCAAAGAGATAGGAGAAGTAAAGACATAGTTCAAGTAAAGTGTATTAAGGATGAAAATAATAAAATACTTTTTTTAGAAAAGGATATTGAAAATAGGTGGATGAGGTATTTTGATAAACTTTTCAATGAAGGATCTGAAAGTATGATTGCTTTAGCAACCTTAATACTCTAAACAAAATAGTGAATTTCATTTTATCATTTATAGTAATCAAGTTAGAAGCTTTAAAAAAATGAAATGTGGAAAAGCAAGAGGACCGATAATATTCCAATAGAAGTGTGGAAATGTTTAGAGATCAAGGAATTTAGCTTACAAATCTTTTAATGTCATTTTAAAGACTAAAAGATGTCGATGATGAGAAAGAGTTTGTTGGTTCTATATTTATTTAAAAAGGTGATGCACAAGAGTGTGCAAATTATAGAGGAATTAAGTTAATGTGCCATACATTAAAATTATGGGAGAGAGTAATTGAGCATAAAGCATGATACTAAGTTTCTCACAATCGCTTGGTTTCATGCCGTCATTTACTATGGATGCTATACATTTGTTAAGGGTTTTGGAGAAGCATAGAGAAAGTAAGGAGGATCTACATATGATATTTATTGATTTAGAGAAAGCTTATGATAAAGTTTCAAGATATATTCTTTGGAGAGTTCTAGAACAGAAAGAAGTTAATTTTGGTTTTATTCAAGTCATTAAGGATATGTATACTAGAGTTGTTACTTGTGTCCAAACACAAGGAGGATTGATAAAATATTTTCCTATTTCATTGGATTACATCAAGGATCGCTTTAAGCTTATCTTTTTTTTACTTTAGTTATGGATGGTCTTAGAAGCATTTACAAGAAGATGTACCTTGGTGTATGCTATCGATGACATTCTTCTTGATAAGACTAGAGAGGGAGTCCAAATAAACTTGAATTATGGAGGTCAACTCTAGAGTCTAAAGGTTTTCATTTAAGTAGATCTAAAACCTAATATATGAAGTGTAATTTAATTGTAGAAGTTATCAAGGATATGTATTATAAACAAGTCATTAATAAGAGAGCCATATTTAGGCTCTATTGTTCAAAATGATGGTGAAATAGATGGAGATGTTATTAGTAGAATTCAAGTTGGATGGTTAAAGTGGGAATGCATCTATCCTATTATGTGATAGAAAAATTCCACTTAAACTTAAGGAAAATTATATAAGATGGTGGTAAGACAGAATGACTTATGGTGAATGTTGACCAATAAAGCATAAGATTAAGTGTATTAGATAAGGATGCATATGTGGATGAGTGGATTTACTCTTAGAGATAGAATGCAAAATGAGTATATTCAAGAAAAAGTTGGAGTAGCATGATAAGATTAGAGAGTCGCTTATGGTTTGGCCACATAAAGCGTACTGATGATCCGATGAGAGTAGATGCATTATATTTGCCTTATGTTATGATATGAGGTAGACCCAAAAAAAAACTTGGTTAAGATGTTTAAAAAAAGATCTTAGTATACTAATTTAAATATTTATAATAGGACACAATGGAGATGAAGGATTCATGTTGTCAACCCCACATAGTGGGATTAAGGCTTGTTGTTATTGTTGTTGTTATATTTGTGCATATAAATGAGAATATAAATGGATTATGAGAAAATCTCTTGAGTTTGAAGTGATTTGAATTTTTGGAATTGATTTGAATGATTTGAGAAAAGTCATTTATGTTGGAATTTTATTTGAATTTGGAGTTGGTTTGGATTTGAAGTTTGATTTGTAAGAAGAAAGTGAGGATTGGGTTTTAAGCTATAGGGTGACAAGTTTTCCTAACACCTAAGGCATAACCTATTCCTATAATAACTCTTCTCTCTACAGTTGGTCACCCAATCACTAGAAGTGTCTTAAGACTAAGTAACTCTTAATGTATGAGAGTAGTCCTATGTCTAAGATGAAGAAGTTGAAAACTCACTCCAAAAGTGAGGTCAACAATGATGACACTGATTATAAAAGCGTGTGCCAGGCTAAACGATAACACTGATTATAAAAGTGTGTAGTAGGCTGATCATTTACTTGTTCGATCATATAAATAGCTTCAACACCCATTATCTATTTCTCATTTTGATCTTCTTCTTCTTCTACTTCAGTAAAGATTGAAGATCCATCTTCTACTTGCTTCTATGAAGATTGTTCTTCATAAACATTGAATTCATGTTCAGGTTCCCTAGATCCATGTTGCTGGTGCTGAGTGGAAAGTTCATCTATATCCCTGACCATATAGATGACTTCCACTTCCATAGTGTCCTATTCATCACCTTCTTTTTGTGCATGAATTTTTTATCGTTGTTTCTAGTGGATCTCTAGTTTAGTGTACAGAACAAAGACTTCTTCCAATAAAGGGCTACGATCAAAGTTAACTTTTTCTTTTGTGGGTGAATCTGATCGATGATGGGATCCCCTAGAGGATTCTCTAGGGTGTCGACTGTCATGTCTTTCATCAGTGATATCCCTTCTTCTAGGTATCCACTTCTGATGACATTTTTGAGGCAGATTTTTGTGTATGTATATCAGATGTCACACGTATTTCTTTCTTCAAAATTTTATTACGGGGCCTTGGCCTCCATATCTGCTTATCCTTTCATTGAAACCTTTCAGCAGTGGATTCTTGGACACGTGGTCCGAGTGTCACGCTCTTATGCTCATCGCACGAAGCATACTTGGCTCGATGACTAGTTACCATACAAGATGGCAACCTCCTTGGTGGAGCTTCAGTATTTTCAATCACTATAGGCCTCTGAAATTTTCTTTTCATCAAGCCACTTTTGTTGGCTACCTTAAGAACTTTATGTATTCTAGAGGATAGTGTTTCAAGCTGTCTCCTCTATGGTGGTGGAGCTTGACATTGTCGAGTCTAGAAAGAATACTTCACCTCACCATTAGAGCTATTATTTTTTACCCATTTTAGATTATCAAAATCGTTATGGGTAAGAATACTCACTTCTAGCTGTAATATTATTTGTTCATTAGTCGCTTGAATGGGATCGAGTCTAATTTCTTCTTCTTCTTTAGGTTAATTTGCTCGATGAGGAAGCTTCATGATCATGCTTTCTAGGTACAAAAGGTTCAATCGGTGAAGCAATTGTACCATGAGGCATTAAAGACACAGTTTGCCCATTGATGGTTCTTTTTATCATGGGGACTTCAAATTGACCTAGTCTTTTAAAAATTAAAGTTCTTTAGAAGTCAAAAGGATGGTCCTTTGGCGAGCATGACAGTATGAGCTTCAGAACTGAGGCTTTCTCGCATGACCTCAACAAGTGTACCACATGAGTACTTCAAGAGTAATATAATAGTGGAAATTCAAAAATTGAATGGTAGCCCCAACATCTTCTATGTTGATGATGGCATATAAAGTGTGATGTTAGACCATCTAGTTGAATAGTTAAAGGAGTTCTTTGTAGATCCATTCTGCAAAAGTGAAAGATGGGGATTAGTAATTAGTAATTATTATTTCTCTCATACTTTCAAAATGTAGAGGTACTATAGAACAAAGTAATAGTGTAATAAAGATATACTCTATAGAATAATTCATTCAACATAGAGTCTTATACATTAGTAATTTAAATTTATTACAAATTTAAATCACTATTTCTTATTTGAAATTTTTAAATATTTTATTGCCACTATAGCACATATATGTAGCAAAATAAGAAGTGAAGCTTTAAAGAAAATGAAATGTAGAAAAGCAAGAGACCGGATAATATTCCAATAGATGTGGAAATGTTTAGGAGATCAAGGAATTTTGGCTTACAAATCTTTTAATGTTATTTTAAAGACTAAAAGATGCCGGATGAGTGGAGAAAGAGTTTGTTGGTTCCTATATTTAAGAATAAAGGTGATGCACAAGAGTGTGCAAATTATGAGGAATTAAGTTAATGTGCCATACATTAAAATTATGGGAGAGAGTAATTTAGGTTACATGTCATACGTAAGTTTCATAATCAATTTGGTTTCATGCCAGGTAGATCTACTATGGATGTTATACATTTGTTAAGAGGTTTGATGGAGAAGCATAAAGAAAATAAAAAGGATCTACATATGATATTTATTGATTTAGAGAAAGCTTATGATAAAGTCTCAAGAGATGTTCTTGGAGAGTTCTAGAATAGAAAGAAGTTAATATTGGTTATATTCAAGTCATTAAGGATATGTATAATTGTCACTTGTGTCCAAACACAAGGAGGATTGACAAACTATTTTTCTATTGTTGGATTACATCAAGGATCAACATTAAGCCCTTATCTTTTTACTTTAGTTATGGATGTTCTTATGAGACATTTATAAGAAGATGTACCTTGGTGCTGATGACATTCTTCTTATTGATAAGACTAGAGAGGGAGTCCAACAGAAACTTGAATTATGGAGGTCAACTTTAGAGTCTAAAGGTTTTCGCTTAAGCGATCTAAACTGAATATATGGAGTGTAATTTTAGTTGTAGAAGTTTTAGTAGTGTTGTGACTTTAGGTGATCAAGTCATTAATAAG
Source organism: Cymbidium sinense (assembly GCA_021442155.1). Classification (NCBI taxonomy): domain Eukaryota; kingdom Viridiplantae; phylum Streptophyta; class Magnoliopsida; order Asparagales; family Orchidaceae; genus Cymbidium; species Cymbidium sinense. Next base: position 166,509,733 of record CM038221.1, on the reverse strand, counting down.
AGTGAGTATTGATATTTAGGCTCTATTGTTCAAAATGATGGTGAAATAGGGATGATATTATTAGTAGAATTCAAGTTAGATGGTTGAAGTGGAGGAATGCATCCCCTATTATGTGATAGAAAAGTTCCACTAAACTTAAGGGAAAATTTTATAAGATGGTGGTAAGACCCAATGACTTATGGTGCGAATGTTGGCCAATAAAAGAGAAACATAAGACTAAGTTAAGTGTTAGAGATGAGGATGCTCGTGGATGAGTGGCTTTACCCTTAGAGATAGAATGCAAAATGAGTATGTTCGGGAAAAAGTTGGAGTAGCTCCAGTGGTAGATAAGATTGGGGAGAGTCGCCTTAGATGGTTTGGCCACATAAAGCTCCGTCATGACCCGATTAGAGAGTAGATGCATTAGATTTGCCTTATGTTAAGAAAGGTAGAGGTAGACCCAAAAAAGACTTGGTTAAGATGTATAAAAATGATCTTAGTATACTTGAATTAAATGAGAATTTGACACATAGACACAATGGAGATGAAGGATTCATGTAGCCGACCCCACCTAGTGGGATTAAGGCTTGTTGTTGTTGTTGTATAGCACATATATGACTAGCCAAAGATAGGAAGAGAATCCGTCCCGGGAGTGTTTTGTAAAATTCCCCAGACCTCGATAATTATCAAGAAGAGTAATGATTTAAGATATCGGTGTAATTTTCAGAAGGCAGATGAGATAGTAGATAAGACACTACCCAGTGATTTCATCCTCATTTTGTGAGGACTTTAGATCTAGTTCTAAGTTTCTTATGGCAAGCCCTATAATTATCTCTCCCAAGTGAGAGAACTTTCATTGCTAGTTAAGTCGCTTAATTCATAGTATATAGAAGCAGCATGTGGAGTTTAAATTTTAGAATTTATGAAATTCATCATTTTAACTTAAAGTGGATGGTTGGGGGAATGATGATGTAGATCCCATGGTTCTCATCGATGGTCCCTAGTCTACTCAGTGAGGAGGTAAATCAACGACCAAGGATCCTTATCGAACACTGGAGCATAATACGAATCATGATCATAATATAATGGAGCCTACTAGCCAAACCACCTAATCAGGACTGGTAGAACTATCATATGAGCATCAAGCAACAATCAAAGGACATGATGATTCATCGGCATGAGATTGATTGAGAGTGAACATAGTAGAACACTTGATTTAAATTTAGCTCATTTGTGATCTAGAGTTTTCCTTAATTTGTCACATCTGACAAATAATTATGGAAGGTGGATAGATTAAGTTTTGCTTTAAGTTTTTAATGATTACATTTTATTTAAGCAATTTTGTTGATAATTATTTAAGTTTAATTTGATTTAAAATTGCATCTACATTTTGAGCAATACGTAAGAAACACGCCCATAGTTAATTGATTGAATTGAATATATTTAAAAACTTTAGATCCTGTCAACTATGTTTAGCTCCTAATAGAGGATTAGATCTACTCTCATATGATAGAATTAGCTTCTCAGATATTTTAATAAGTTGGAATTCATATAATAATTGGATTTTTAGGTTTTGTTAACTACTCCCAAGACCAAACCGAAGCAACCAAAAGCATCCTGACTCAATCTAAACATTCAGATATGGGAGCCCATCTTTGTATTTAAGAATGCCTTAATTAACGCTCTCGCTTATGATGTGTTGTAATCGGGCATTTTAATTTTAAAATATTACTCACACTTAGATTGCTTGTTGAATTTTTCAATTCTCATATATCATTTGGCTTGTAATTGTTAAAGAACTTTCAATTTTTTATCAATTAGTCACTTTAGACTTTTATTCTAATCCAAAAAGAGCTAATTTTATATCTATAATTGAGCATTGAGTTTATCACAACTCTTATTCAAATTATATGAATTTTTATTGATTCACTCAATGTATCATGCAGTGTAACTCGAGTGATTACTAAAAGAGTTTGTATATACCCATTGCCAAGCTAGTTAATTACATTATAAATCTTTTATAAATTTCATTTGAATACCATTAATCTTAGAACTAAGGATATATCATAATTCTCATGTGCTTTAAATATAACTTCAAATATGATTCAAGTGATTCTTTAAAGGCAACATTCATGAGATCATGAGTTGCCTAATCAAACTTTGTGCTTGTAAGAAAGCCACCAAATTACTTATTGTTGTTCTCAATTTGAAATTGAACATTCTTTACCACCAATCATTTGTCCTTTGATATTCAATTGAGATCCTTATTTCCTTTGATGTCAAATGCGATTATTCAAGTGTATTATTCACATTGGTTACTTGTTTGTGAATTAATACTTTGAGTATTCAATAAAAGGCTCTATTCACATAAATAAATGTTAACTCCAATATCCCTAACTCCTCATTAGATTTCATATTCAATGAATGACTGGACTTCAAGTTTTGTTATAATTCCTTTATGAATTTAACATTTAACTCCCCCTATCTCAGTTAAAACTTATTTAGTTCTCCCTCCCTTCTTTTTCCTTATTTGATTCTTTTTAATTTGAGTTTAGCTTTAGATTTCCTTGCTTAGTGTTTTTAAGCAAGTTCCTTTTTTATTTTGTTCTAAGTCCAAAGATTTGAAAATTTTTTGGCAACATTTCAACTTGTGAAACATCTCATGTTGGCTTACTCAAGACACCCCACAATATGGTGTCTTGTGACACGACAACCAATTTTTTATCTTGTCACACCCTAATGAGCATGACGAGGCCTTCAAATCTGCAAAGAGACAAACATATACCTATACAAATTCACATCACACAAGTTCAAACATATTTTTCTGTGCGCTTGCAATGATCAGCAAGGAGACAGAGATGGAATGGAGATGTCGAAAACCAAGAGAAGAACTTGCCTAATGACGGTGTTCCTCTCTGGCTATGGCAAAGGGAATTGGAAGGGGAGGAATTTTTGGTTTAGAAGAAAAGAGGAAAGTCGAAAATTTTGGATTTGAAGAAATGAGGGGAATGGAAGGGGGATTTTTAGTTTAGTGAAGAGAAGGGAAGAAAAAGGATAAAAAAAAAAGAAATGGAAGAAGTAATTTTGGTTTAAAGAGAAGAAGGAGAAGGAAGAAGAGGGAAGAAGAGGGAGAGGGAGAAATCTTAGGGTTGGAGAGGAGAGTGAAGGGCTTTGTTTATGGAGGAAGTGGGGAATCAAAGAAATAAGGTTCGGATGAGGATAAACAAGGGGAAGAGAACAATTTGAAGAGGATCATGGACGAGAGGAAATGGGAGAAGATCATTTTGGAACAAAGATGAAAATTCTCAAACCAATGAGGGAGATGTTTATCAAGAGGAGAAGAGATCAGGGAGTAGTGAGGAGATGAGTGTTTATGGGAGGTTTTTGTCTAACGAAAGGGAAGCTGAGAAGCTTCTGCTTTTGGCTCAAAGCATCGCGTCAAAGGTGGGAGGGCATCATTTTAGGGGATTTGGTTAGCTAATTAAAATAGGCATTTTAAATTAATTTTTAAGCATTTAATTAACTTTAATATGAATTTTATGACGATGATGAGATTATATATATATATATATATATATATATATATATATATATATATATATATATATATATATATATATATATATATATATATATCAATCAAGGTTATTTCGATGTTTTGAATGCAATGGTGTGGTCCATTTCACAATCGGAGGCCATTTGGTTCAAGTCGGCATCAAATTGTGTCAATTTCAGCTCAAAATACGCATTATTATTTCCAACTGCATGATTTTCACACAAATTTGTCTGAATTGAGTGCAAATAGTCTTACTTGATATATTTTGATATTTAGAAGCTAACGACGCAATCAATTTTATGAACGGAAGTCATTTGGCTTACGTCGATGTCTCTTGACCTCGATATATGTATAAGCACGTTGATGACTCGATCGCTTGATCGGTTGATCATCAGGTTATGCAATATTTATATTCTGACTAGTTTTGACTTTTGAATGCAATGGCAAAGTCCGTTCGTTCAATCAGAGATCATTTCGATTGATTTTGGTGACATCCAATGTATTTCAGCCTCGGTTTGCATGTTGTCACTTCTGATCATTCGACATTTGCACAGACTCGTCCGAATTGAGCATGGATAGTCTCATTTGGTAGTTTTTGACATTTCGAAGCTAACATCATAATCAATTTTTATGGACGAAGGTTGTTTGGACATTGTCATAGCTTCTTGGCTCTGATATGTGTGTTAGCACATTGATAGCTCGATCGTTTGATCAGTTGATATTTAGATTATGCAATATTTATATTTTGAGCAATTTCAATATTCTGAATGCGATGGCAAAGTTTGTTCATCGATCGGAGGTCATTTTAATCATTTTCGGTGACATTGAGTGCATTTTGAGCCCCGATTTGCACTCTAAAGCATCCAAATCGATTTAATTCACCTTATAAGCTCGATTCAGCTTGTGTAGTATATGTGAAGGTCAACAAAAAATTTATATTATTATTGAAAAGGTCATTCTTAAGTTACAGAGAATAAAAAATAATAAAAGGTGGCACGAAGTTATCAAGCAGCTCTAGTACCCACACAAAGGAGAAAATATTACATGCGGAGTCCGGACGTAGCTTTATTCCCGGACTCCAATTGCCACTGCGTCCATTATTAAAATGCCATTTTTGCATTTTTCACTTCACGTAGAACTATGATGATCGACGATGAACATGGGCCCAACACCCATCTGTAAACAATGGGAGAAGAAAATATCACGTGCTCCACATTCTTCATCACGTAATAGTTTAGCTTTTGTGTAGAAGTTTTTCTCTCGTCGCTACAAGATGTCCGACCTTCCCTCAGAGATTTAGCAAATCTTGGGCATTAAAAATTTGAGGTATTATAGGCGACCTCATGAGGTATTTCTTCCTACATTCTTTAACTTTAATGAATTTAGGATTTTCTCTATTATTCTTACCGTCGAGTAGGAGAATATTTGAAACATTTGAGTTCTTTAATTGAACAGAGACTATTTTACTAGTATTTGTAGATATTTTGCATGTATACTCTCTGTACTGTCATGATGGTACACGCCGTTATTTTCAAAATTTTGAACTGTTGGGCTTGTCATATGTTTAGTATATCACATTGTAGGATGTTTGGTGATGTTTCATGAAGGATTTAATGAATTCTGGGGCCTGTTTGGATATAATATGTTAAGTCGATGGAATTATAATTTGTTTGTAGGTTGATTAATATATGTTTGCTTCAGTTTTGCATGTGTACTCTCTATACTCTTAGGAGAGTATAGCCCATTTTGTCATTTTTTAAAAGACTTTTGACCCTATTTGGATATAATATATTTAGTGCATAGCTTTAGAAGCAGTTTGAATGCTGATTGGTAGGTTTTTAGGGCTTTTTTGCATGTATACTATATGTGCTCTCTAGAGAGTATACCCCATTTTGTCAATTTCTTTCAGATTTGAAACCCTATTTGTAGAGAATATATTTAATACATTTCATCAGAAGCAATTTGGAGGCTATTTGGTTGATTTTTAGGAGAGTTTTGCATATGTACTCTCTGTACTCTCATGAGAGTACATAGCATTTTTCTCATTTTTTCACTTATTTTGGCCTGTTTGGAGGGAATATATTCATTACATTCCATTGGAAACAATTTGGAGGTTGTTTGGTCAATTTTTAGGGGAGTTTTGCATCTGTACTCTCTATACTCTCATGAGAGTACAAAACATTTTTCTTATTTGTTTGCAGTTTCTTTGGCCTGTTTGGAGAAAATATGTTCATTACATTCTATTAAAAGCAATTTAGAGGCTGTTTGGTTAGTTTTTAGGAGAGTTTTGCATCTGTACTCTCTGTACTCTCATAAGAGTATAGATTATTTTTCTCATTTCTTTTCACTTTCTTTGGTCTGTTTGGAGAAAATATGTTCATCACATTTCATTTGAAGCAATTTGGAGGTTTTTTGGTTAGTTTTAAGAGTTTTGATCTCAGATTCTTTGTACTCTTATGAGAGTACTAGAATTTTCTTATTTTTCACTTGGTTTGACTGTTTGGAGGATATATGTTCATTACATTCATTGGAAATAATTTGGAGGCTGTTTGGTTGGTTTCTAGAGGAGTTTTATATCTGTACTTTCTGTACCCTCATGAGAGTACAGAGCATTTTTCTCATCTTTTTCCACTTTCTTTGGACTGTTTGGAGGAAATATATTCATTACATTCCATTTGAAGCAATTTGGAGGCTGTTTGATTGATTTTTAAGGAAGTTTTGCATCTGTACTATCTGTACTCTCATGAGAGTATAGAGCATTTTTCTTATTTTTTTCACATGGTTTGGCCTATTTGGAGAAAATATATTCATTACATTCCATCGGAAGCAATTTGGAGGCTATTTGGTTAGTTTTTAGGGGAGTTTTGCATTTGTACTCTCTATACTACATACCATTTTTCTCATTTTTTTCTAGTTTTTTTGGCCTGTTTGGAGGAAATATGTTCATTACATTCCATTAGAAGTAATTTGGAGACTATTTGGTTGGGTTTTATGGAGTTTTGCATCTGTACTCTCTATATCTCATGAGAGTATAGAGAATTTTTCTCATTTTTTTTCACTTATTTTGGGCTGTTTGGAGGAAATATGTTTATCACATTTTATTTGAAGCAATTTGGAGGTTTTTTGGTTAGTTTTTAGGGGAGTTTTGCATCTACTCTTTATACTCTCATGAGAGTACAGAGAATTTTTCTCATTTTTTTCACTTGGTTTGGCCTGTTTGGAGGAAATATGTTCATTACATTCCATTAGTAATTTGGAGGATTTGTTTGGTTGGTTTTGAGTTTTGCATTTGTACTCTCTCATTCTGAGAGAGAATTTTCTCATTTTTTACTTTCTTTGGTTGTTTGGAGGAAATATGTTCATTACATTCCATTTGAAGTAATTTGGAGGATTTGGTTAGTTTTTAGGAGTTTTGCATTTGCTCTGTACTCTCATGAGAGTCTGAATTTTTCATTTTTTCCATAGTTTGGTGCATTTGGAGGAAATACATTCCATTAGCAATTTGGAGGTGTTTGGTTGGTTTTAGGAGTTTTGCATCTGTACTCATGAGAGTCTGAGCATTTCTCATTTTTACTTTATTTGGCATGTTTGGAGGAAATATGTTCATTATTCCATTGAAAAATTTGGAGGTATTTGGTTGGTTTTAGGAGTTTTGCATCTGTCTATACTCTCATGAGAGCATTTTCTCATTTTTTTATTCTTTTGGCTATTTGGAGGAAATATGTTCATTACATTCATTTGAAGTAATTTGGAGGTTTGTTTGGTTGATTTTAGGGGAGTTTTGCATCTGTACTCTTTATACTCTCATGAAGTCTGAGGAGAATTTTCTCATTTTTCCACTGGTTTCTTGTTTGGAGGAAATATGTTCATTACATTCCATTAATTTGGAGGCTGGTTAGTTTTAGGGAGTTTTATCTATACTGTACTCTCATGAGAGTCTGAGCATTTCTCATTTTTTTTTTTGGCTTTGGAGGAAAATATGTTCATTACATTCATTTGAAGCAATTTGGAGGTTTTTGGTTTTTAGGGAGTTTTGCATCTGTACTCTCTCATATGAGTAGAGCATTTTCTCATTTTTTACTTTCTTTGGTGTTTGGAGAAATATGTTCATTACATTCCATTGAAGCAATTTGGAGTTTTGTTTGGTTAGTTTAGGAGTTTTGCATTTTGTACTCTCTATACTCTCATGAGTCTGAGCATTTCTCATTTTTTACTTGGTTTGGCTGTTTGGAGAAATATGTTCATTACATTCCATTGGAAGCAATTTGGAGGATTTGTTTGGTTGATTTAGAGTTTTGCATCTCTCTCTCATGAGAGTACATAACATTTTCTCATTTTTTTCCACTTTCTTTGGGATGTTTGGAGGAAATATGTTCATTACATTCCATTTGAAGTAATTTGGAGGCTGTTTGGTTAGTTTTTAAGGGAGTTTTGCATCTGTACTCTCTGTACTCTCATTAGAGTACATAGCATTCTTCTCATTTTTTCAGTTTCTTTGGCCTATTTGGAGGAAATATGTCATTACATTCCATTGAAACAATTTGGGTTGTTTGGTTAGTTTTAGGAGTTTTGCATATGTACTCTACTCTCATGAGTCTGAGCATTTTTCTCATTTTTTTTCTTTGGGGTTTGGAGAAAATATGTTCATTACATTCCATTGAAGCAATTTGGAGGTTTGTTGGTTGGTTTAGGGGAGTTTTGTACTCTTACTCTCATGAGAGTACAAACATTTCTCATTTTTCCACTTTCTTTGCTTTGGAGGAAATATGTTCATTACATTCATTGAAGCAATTTGGAGGATTTGGTTGGTTTTAAGAGTTTTGTTTGTACTCTCAGAACATTTTCTCATTTTTTCCACTTTCTTTTTGTTTGGAAAATATGTTCATTACATTCATTGGAAGCAATTTGGAGGTTGATTGGTTTTAGGAGTTTGCATCTACTCTGTACTCTCATGAGAGTACATATTTTCTCATTTTTCCACTTTCTTTGGCTGTTTGGAGAAATATGTTCATTACATTCATTGGAAGCAATTTGGAGGTATTTGGTTTGGTTTTAGGAGTTTGCATTTGTACTCTCACTCATGAGGTAAAGAATTTCTCATTTTTCACTTTTGGTTTGTTTGGAAAATATGTTCATTACATTCCATTGGAAGCAATTTGTTAATTTTGGAGTTTTTATTTGTACTCTCTCTCTCATGAGTACAGATCTCATTTTTCTTTCTTTTTGTTTGGAGAAATATGTTCATTACATTCCATTAAAAGTAATTTGGAGGATTTGGTTAATTTTTAGAGTTTGCATATGTACTCTGCTCTCATGAGTACATAATCATTTTTCACTTTCTTTGGTTTATTTGGAAGAAATATGTTCATTACATTCATTGAAAGTAATTTGGAGGCTTTGGTTGGTTTGGGTGTTTTATCAGTACTCTGCCTCATTGTCGGATACTTATTAATTCTTTTCATTTGAAGTTTACTGTCTTGATAACTTTTCTGTTATGGATATGTCTCATTCATAAAGTCATTGACATTTTAAGGAGGCTTCATTTCCATCAGTTTAAGGAGGCTGTTTGGTTGGTTTCTAGGAGTGTTTTGCATCTGTACTCTGTGAGCCTCCATTGTGCTGATAATGTTCTTATTAATTGACTTTTCATTTTGAAGTTTACAATGTCTTGGAAAAGGATAACTTCAAGATGTAGGCCTACCACCGTTAGAGCGATGTTTGATAATATTACATCACTCTTTACTGATGAAGTCATTGACATTTTAAGGAGGCTTCATTTCCATCAATTTACTAGACTGCATGAAATTCAAGACTCAGCCATCATCAATAATCTTCTTTGGATATAGAAAACAACATTCTTTTTTTGCATGCATTCTTTCACTGATGAAGTTGCACTAATTATAGGGATCCAAATGAGAGGAGAAGGTCATATAAATCTTTATGCTTAGTTTTCAGTGGACTTTAAGAATAAACTCGAGAATTCTCATTGCATGGCACAATTTGTAGTTACATACATTTTCTTTCAAATAATTCTTTAATATATCCTATAGAATGACAGAATTGATTTCTATCGGTCAAAGATAAATTCTTTGGTACATGGCAAGCCATTTGGGTCTTTCTGGTTTCATTTTGATATTTCATCAAAGATTACACGAGAGAAGGAACATGAGTGACTTTGTCATATATAATGCGTTCTATCTTATGTATTATTTGATGCATGAAGTTAACTTATATAAATATTCATTTAGATCTGAGCAAATAGGCATCATAAGTATCGTTTCCTTCTACAAAATATTGTATACGATGGCCAAAAATAAAGTTCGATGATGCCTTCTTGGGGAGGACACAGGTGACACATAATAATATCACTTTTTTATATAATGTATTTAATTATATTGTAAATCATATGTTCTTATCGGTGTAACAGTTGCCTTTCATTAGGACATATAAAAAGGAGACGGCTCCTTGAAATATTGTCCCGAGACAACCCATGTCGAACGATGCGTTCTAAGTCCGAGTCAGCCCGAATCTCCATATGTCTTTCCTCGATATTCTCCCCTTCGTGTAGCCCCTCGCTACTACTCTCAGCTTTGTGGAGAGGATACTTGCGGGTTTTGATGCCTTGGGAGATAGAGTATCATCTTTTGAAGCATCAATAAGAGAATTGATGGAATTGAATTTGGTGGCGCTATTGAGGTGTGATTGCAAACAGCATGGGGAAGCTCATGGGTGACCAGGGGAATCTCTTGAGGAGCGGTCATGGGGCGGCTTTATGGAGAGCTTCCCATGGGCACAAAGGGAGGCTGTGGAGGCAGAGTGGTGGTGGAGATGCTTACCACAGGGGAGGCTCTGTGGAGGACTGTGGGGGCTTCCTGTGGAGACTTCCTTGGGGAAGCCCACTAGGCTCCACTAGGGTCATGGGGAAAGCTTGTGGAGGCTTCCCTTTGCACATGAAGATCTTTGAAGCATTTACACGGTCTGAGCAAGGTGTGGTAGATGAGGAAAGGAAAGCCATATCTTCCCCTTCACAAACTTCTGAAGTCTGGGAATAAGTCTGTGGTAGCCTCCACTCGGGATGAGCGGGAAGAGGTATTACTTAACTTTCTTTTAATTTGACATAATATAGCGATTTCAATAAATTTTTTTTATAGGTTTTGAAGATCAATAATAATAGTGAACCTGGCTATCGTTGTGGTTGAGAGCATCGGTGAGGTATATCATAAGATCGATTCTTATTCACAATGACTCTAGCTCTTCATCACTACCTTTCATCATGTTAATTTCCTTTGCGGTGAGGCATCATATTGTTGACTTCTCATTAAGAGATGTCCTGCCTAAGCCAATGCTGCAGCTCATTGACACGTCATGTTCCTGATTCAAGGATAAGTAAGTCATTCTTCATTTAATTCCTTCTGTATATGTAAAATCACATATTCATTTAGTTAAGCTCGCATTCCCATATTTCTCATATGCAGGGGTGATACTGTATTCACAACTGGGAATATCATTATTGCGCGAGGGCAAATTGATGAGTTCTTGACGGTCGGTATTTATGGATGCACATCGACAACTTCTTTCTACTAGAGAAATTTTCGTTATGCGGGTTGTATGTATTTATACATTTCATGCTTGCGGGTAAGTTACTCCAATCAGGGGGTATGATCCAATCTGGTTTAGGTAGTTAGAAGCTAGAATTTATAAACTTTCTCTTCCCTTCTTGCGAGTTATGCAAATATGGCTCTGAAAGAAAGCAAAATGTTCATCCATGTATCCTTTGAGATAGTGTATCGAGGTATTTACTCTTACTTCAATTATAAATAATCGACCTTTGGACACTCACGGTGGGGATACTAAGCTAGGGGCTTGGTATTTTTATGATTCATTGCCAAACCCAACTCATAAGGCCATTCTTCGATATTGTAAACTGTTTTCATTTAGGTTTTAAATGCATATTTTACCTTATTATTATACTTCTTACTATTGATCAAATTACTTGTTCAAGATCTTGGCCTCTTTTTTCGGCGATCCCACAAAATGGCCAATCGAAATGATGAGTGGGGAGTCCAACAAAATAGTGTCGGCGGATGTTTGTCAAGTACATGGAAGCGTGTCATGACCTCAGTGGGATAATGAGATTGGCCAAGAGGATGAACTACTTTAGAGTGAGTTGCTTACTATCTTCTGTTTGGGCATGAAATAACTAATCTGATAATTGTACAATTGAAGTTTGATATGTTCAAAATCAATTGCTTTAGAAATTATTTATGGTTTTAAACCTTTTCTAGAGGTAGCATCTATCTGTTTGGATTGCTTTAGTGAGACCATGTGCAATTTGGTTGATGATGAGCTACTTATTGAGATATTTTTGGTGTACTCTCTATACTCTGAGATAGACTCTTATGTTCATGTTCTTTTCTGGTGTACTCTGTACTCTCAGGAGACTATTTCTTTATTTTTTTTATCATTTTTTCAAGATAGTTTGGATAGAATATCTTTTGTAGAGACCATTTAAAGTAATTTGTTGGCTAAGTTGCCTTTTTAAGCTCTCTTCTTTCTGTACTCTCTGTACTCTCATGAGAGTAAAATATTTCAGATTTTTGACCATCTTTCTTTTATGGGTATTTGAAAAAAAATGTTTAGTACATTTCATTGAGTTGTTTGGAGCTATTAGCCTTCGACATGTTTTGTATACTCTCTCAGTCTGATTTCTTCAATTTTTAATTTTTCACAGGCGTTTGGGTAGAATATGTTTAGTGGAGACCATGTGCAATTTGGTTGATTGGAACCTTAATATTAGCCTTTTGGCCTATTTTGGTGTACTATACTCTCTTGAGAAAGACTTTTCTCATTTTTTTCCATTGTATTGTTTTGGATAGAATGTGTTGCTATTTGGAGCAATTTGGGGATTGGGTTGCTTTTTTTAAGCTATTTTATATTTACTCTCACTCTCATGAGTACAACTTTCACATTTTTTTTGATTTTTTTGGAAAGGAAATATTAATTAGACTCCATTATAAGTTTATTGGAGCCTTAATATTAGCCTTTTTGGCTGTTTGGTGTACTCTCTACTCTCTTGAGAGTAGACTTTTCTCAATTTTTTTTCCTTATTATGGCTATGTTTGGATAGAATGTGTTGTTGTAAACTATTTGGAGCAATTTGGGAGATCTTTGGGTTACTTTTTTAACTCTCTCTCATGAGAGTGATTATTCATTTTTCATTTTGATATGTTTGGAAAGGAAATATTAATATTCATTCTGGTTGATTGGAACCTTAATATTAGCCTTTTTGGAATTTTGAGTGTACTCTCTCTCTCTATCTGACAGACTTTTCTCGTTTTTTCCTTATTTTTATTTGGATAGAATGTGTTAAAATTTGGAGCAATTTGGGAATTGTTGGGTTACTTTTTTATTTTATCTGTACTCCTCTCGAGTATAGGACACATTTTTTAGTTTTTTGACATGTTTGGAAGAAATATTTACTCTATTACAGGTTTATTAGCCTTAATATTGAGCTTATGTACTCTACTCCTTGAGAGTATTTTTCTATAATTTTTTCTTTATGTTTGGATAGAATGTGTTATTTTCAATATTTTAATTTAATTTTTTTTACTTTTACTTTTTTTAAGAGTATTTTACAAACCAGTTGGGCAATTTGGAGCTCTTGCTTTTTTTAATATTTCACATATACTCTCTCTCTGGAAATTGACAATTCTAATTTTTCCCACGTTACATATTTGGAAGGAAATATTTACTATATTCAATTCTGAGGTTGATTGGAGCCTTAATATTAGGTTTCTAAGCTATTTTTGAGTTGTACTCTCTGTACTCTCTGAGTATAGATTTTTTATCAATTTTTCAATTTTCATGCTGTTTGGGAAGAATGTGTTACTACAAACCATTGGAGCAATTTGAGGCTTTTGGCTTTTTTTGAGTACTTTGTACTCTGTCTCAAGAGAATTATATCTAATTTTCTCACTTTCTATTTGGAAAGGAAATATTTAATATTCAATTTTGATTGGAGCTTAATATTAGATTTATAGTTGTACTCTCTACTCTCAGAGTCTGATTTTTTTCAATTTTCAATTTTTTATTTTGGGAAGAATGTGTTTACTAGTTGAAATTTGGGCTCTTAATTTTTTTATTTTAAGTACCTCAATGAAGTATATTTCTAATATTGAAAAGTAAAATAATAAAAATAAAAGTCAATATTGAAAGGTATGCAACCAAATCTTGAATTTGATGCTTGTTAAAGAATTTTTATTGAAAGTGCTTGAAGGTTTATCAAAAGGTCATAGTTAATCAAATTAACTAAGGTTTTTTTTTATCAAATTTATTTTTATTTTAAATATATTTATTTATTATATTTTAAAATGATTTTGTTTTTTTTAACTTTGAAAATAAATATATTATTTTAAAAAAATTAAAATATATTTTAGATATTTTAAGTAATTTTAAAAATAATTATGCACATCAAATATAATTTGTTGCAATTTAAAATATAAGAAATAAAAAATAAAAAATAAAAGTGATCTCAAACATTTTAAGATTGAGTAATATACATGACCAATAAATTCCATGTGTTGATAATTTAGTTGATCTCAAATTTTCTTATAGTTTGAAATCTTCACCACATTATAAAGGTTTTGTTAATAATTAAGTCATTTAAAATGCTTAAATAATAAATTATGCCAAGCAAAATAGCAAAATAACACTTGTTTAATATTTATTATATTTTAAATTTAATTATCATGCAAGCTACAAATATATTCAAAATTTAAAAGCAACAAGATCCATATTCTTCATTTATGATGAAAAAATTATTTTATAAAATAAATATAGATATTATAGATATGAATGCTTCTTATTTTGGAGGTGAATATTTCTGTAAAATAAATTTTAATACCTCAAAATTATTATAAAATTGTTATTTTTATAATCATACATACTATAAGAGAAAAATATAAATTAAATTATTACAATTATTGATTTTAAATTTTATATTAGATCCTCAAGATAGATGATCATTCAAAATTAATAATATTTGTAAATTTATAATAATATTTTATTCAAGACTTCATGAATATATATAAACAATATAGCATCAAATGGGGCATTTTAAATTTGAAACTTATGTGTAATTTATGATCTCTAAATATTTACTAAGATAAGAAACTTATATAACATTTTATTGATAGATTTGTTAGATTGATCATGACACTGTTTCAATGATTTTTTTATTAATTTATTGATAACATAAACTTAAAAAAAAATATTACATTATATTTTGATGTAGAATCTGATTAATGGTTAATAAGAATTTAATATACTCAAGTAGAATAGAATCAACCACATCAAGAGATACATGATTTATGTTAATTTTTTTTATTTATACATCGATTGATCATGTAGCATCAATATCAACCAAAATCTATAAATAAAGGATCAAAATCGATACAAAGTTACAATTCAATATACTCTCTCTCCCTCTCTCTCTCTCTGCTTTAATGTGAGTTCAATTGATAGCACATTCAACATCATCACTTACATAATTAAGCCTTCATCATCATCTACCTAAAAAAATTGAAACAAAGGAACTACAAATTACCCAATTTATTGCAGAGACCATTAAGAATGAAGGATTAACACATTTTATTTTCATCGACACAAATTGTTATAAACGTTTAAAATATTAGATATGTAGCATAAAAAGAAATTTAAAAGTCTGATTGGATATATTTGAACAACATTTCATGAGAAGAACACCCAAATTGATTGGAATAATGCTTTCATCTCTATATTGAAAGGAACACATTGTACAATCAAGAGAAATAAACAAGCAACAAAAAAATTAGCGACAATGTAAGGACCCTTGACCTTGCACCTTGCAGCTTGATGTGTATCAAGCTCATATCAAATATTAAATTGAAAATGATAAAAAAAATTGCCTCATGTAATTGATGATTTACAACCTTCTCTTTTCCCTCATCAACACCAACCAATGATGAGTAATATCAATGGACGTAAGCAAAAAAAAAAATAAAGAAATAAATAAATAAATGTTGGGAAGGAACAAGCAAAAAAAAAAAGCATGGAATAAGCATAAATTGCTCATTAAGAAAATTATTTAACATGGTTCTCATCTTTCTCGCTTCACAAATTAATAAACGTTAATTATAATAATACAAAATAATAATAAAAATAATCATCACACATAATCATTACTAAATGATACTTGAATATATCAAACCGGGCATTATTAAACCATTATTCTCATTCACATACATAATGCTAAGTAGAAAGTAGAAAGCACAACATATTTACAGAATGAACCGGTTAGATTATGATTATATTGATTGCGTGTGTATAGTAAGAACACACAAATAAATGATGTCATGCACTAAAATGTTTCCTGATATCCATCATCAAACAGTGTACCCTTCAATTGATTTGTTGAGTTAAATTCTTCTAGAAATAGAACATCATTAGTTAATGATATGTAATAGCATGATTGAGTTTTCATATACCTCAAAGCACTGCATAATGGGAAAAGGTGTTGCAATTGGTGACTACATATTCTCCACCTCTCGATTATTCTTTGGATTCTAAACAAAAGGATGATTCAAAGTTTAAAAATAATATGTAAATATTATAACTTGAGGAAAAAAAATTACTCTTGGCTTTTTGGTTCTCTCAATATCCCTTAAGCCTTTGCATTTGAAACACCCTTTGGCCACTTAACTAGATCCTTTAAAATGTCATTTTCCTATCTGTTGTGGTTGACTTCTTCTTAATTCATTTGGAGGTGAATTCATTATCGAGATATTTTTAAGGACCAAGCATATACTCCTGTTTTCTTATTATCGGTGCTTATTTGATATGCGATATCGATTCAATAAGTTTCATTTCCATCATTGCCTTGCACATCTTTTAAGTTCTTGTGAGCACTCAAAGTAGATATCTGTATTTGCTCTGGTTGACCAACACATGAGAAGGTACTTATCTGAAATACGCATAATATCTTCCTGACTAAGAACTCGGATGCAATGGGCACAAAGCAACCCCTTCATTTCAAATTTATTACAACTACAAGTTATATTTAGGCTTATCTTGTCAAAATGAACAGTCCATGTTTTGGAAGAACTCTTATTCTCTAAGTTTCTCACCAAATACTCCATGGGATTGTCATACATTTCTAATCCTCCCATGCAAAATTCTTCCTCAAACATTGTATAAAGCTTTGTGTAAAACATGCTTGTTTAATTGGCTGGTCTTCCAACAATTCTACGGTTGAATCTTCATCATGTTCATTTTATTGTGTCGATAACCTTCTTCAATCCCAAGAAATAATCTGTGATTGAACTTGTTGGTTTGGAGATTCTATGATACATTATTCATGGACTCTTCATTGTTGACAAGATTCCCATCTGAGAATGAGTCTTTATAGAATCAGTGGACCACTTGCTTCTAATTTTATAAAGCTCGACAAGCATGATCATGCAAATTACAACTAGAGCATAGTAGACCAAGCACTCGAACTCCTATGAGTCACACTTGCTCATGCATGTATATAATAGACTTTACTTATCTTATTACTATTAAAGCATTGTACCTTTTGAAAGAGCTTTTTTCAAATATATTATTGGCACAACCTATGATGAGTATCGGTAATAATTTTTGATAGCTCTAATTGCCTGATCTTGATCAATGAATATTGTTATAGGATGTTTCACTCATTAGCGAGAAATATTTTGAATAGCCATGTGAATGACTCAATTGTCTCTTCTCATAGAAGGCTACTCCAAATAAGACATTTTGCTGTGATGATTCACTCAATGAAAGCATGAGACAAGATTATATTTATTGAGTCGATATTTGTATCAAAAATTATGACATCCCTAAAATAATCATATTCTATCCTTGACATGCCATTGCTCCAAAAAAAAAACTATCCAAGCTATCTGACTCATCAACTTGGACATCCCATCTTCCGCTTATTTTTTCTTGAATAGTTGTATTAATGCATTACTATCATCATTCGTAATCCTCGATCTTTTCTCTTTTTGGATGAAATTGAATGCATATCTTTTTATGAAGCCAATATTCTCCACTGCCAACTTCTCTTAGATAGTACGCATCATTGCTCTAATTTGCCTCTGTCATTTGTCTTCAACATCGCCTTCTCATCGCTGATGCCTCTGTATGATCTAAGAAGATGTAGGTCACCTAACTTTGCTAATGAATGATTATAACTTTCGCTATATTTTTTAACTATCCAATTCCCATCTAAATCAGTAGAAAATATAATCATGGCCGAACAATCACTCCTTGTATCTGTTTTCTAGAATTTAACTGCACAATTTAGATTGACATCTTTCTTCCGACATGCTTTTGCACATAAAAAATCCTTTGATTTTAATTTTTTGGAGTTTGACCAATAAGTATGATCCTTCCTAACTGAACCCGGTTTGATGCATAATCACACATTGCATAAGCCTCGTTTCATTGTGAATAGTGGTGCTAAGGAGTTTCCCACATTTGGGTCATTAGACATCATATTTCATCATCGCCTTTCTCATTTATTGCATTCACTATAAAACACAAATATGTCACATGAGAATAAAAAAAAAAATGCTCTATACTCATGAGAGTACAGAGTACAAATCAAATCTCCCCTAAAAACTAACCAAACAGCCTTGAAATTGCTTCTAATGGAATGTAATAAACTTATTCTCTCCAAACAGGCCAACAAAATTGATAGAAAATGCAAAAGCAATCTGTACTCTGATGAGAGTACAGAGAGTACAGATGCAAATCTCCTCTAAAAACTAACCAAATAACCTCCAAATTACTTCTAATGGAATGTAATAAACTTATTCTCTCTAAATAGGCCAAAAATAAAAAATGAAAAAATATGTACTCTCATGAGAGTAGAGTATAGATCAAATCTCTCTAAAAACCAACAAAATCTCCAAATTACTTAATAGAATGTAATAAACATATTCTCCAAACAGCAAAAATCGATGAAAATGAAAAAATAATATGTACTCTCATGAGAATACAGATACAAATACAAACTCTAACCAACAAACCTCCAAATTATTTCTAATGAAATGTAATAAACATATTATCTCCAAACAGGCCAACAAATCTAACAGAAAATGAAAAAATAATATGCACTCTCATGAGAGTACAGAGAGTACAAATGCAAATCTTCCTTAAAAATTAACCAAACGACCTCATTCTAATGGAATGTAATAAACATATTCTCTCCAATAGCCAAAAATCAGATAGAAATTGAAAAAATAATATGTACTCTCATGAGAGTATAGAGAATACAGATATAAAATACTCCTAAAAACCAACCAATCACCTCCAAATTGCTTATATGTAATAAACTTATTCTCTCAACAGCCAAAAATCAAATTGAAAAATAATCTATACTCTCATGAGAGTACAAATGAGACAAAATCCTAAAACCAACCAATCAACCTCAAATTACTTGTAATAATAAACTTATTCTCTCCAAACAAAAATCAATAAATTGAAAAAATAATATGTACTCTCATGAGAATAGAGTACTGAAGATAAACACTAAAAACCAACCAATCATCCTCCAAATTACTTCTAATGGAATGTAATAATATATATTCTCTCCAAAAGGCCAAAAAATCGATAAATTGAAAAATAATCGTACTCTCATGAGAGTATAGAGTAATATAAATCTCCCCAAAAAAAATCACCAATCGACCTCCAAATTGCTTTAATAATATAATAAACATATCTCTCCAATTAGCCAAAAAATCAAACATAAAAAAAAAAAATATTTGTACTCTCATGAGAGTACAATGCAAAATATAAAAACTAACCAATCAGCCTTCAAATTGCTTCTAATGGAATGTAATAAACTTATTCTCTCCAAACAAGTCAAAAAATAAGACATAAATTGAAAAAATAATATGTACTCTCATGAGAGCACAGAAAATACAGATGTAAAATACTCGTAAAAACTAACCAATCATCCTCCAAATTACTTCTAATGAAATATAATAAACATAATCTCTCCAAAAAGACCAAAAAATCTGACAGAAAATGAAAAAAATAATATATACTCTCATGAGAGTACATAGATTATAAATGCAAATCTCTCCTAAAAATCAACCAATCATCCTCCAAATTGCTTCTAATAGAATGTAATAATCATATTCTCTCCAAACAGACAAAAAAATCAGACGGAAATTGAAAAAAATAATCTATACTCTCATGAGATGAGATACAAACACTCCTAAAAACTAACCAATCACCATCTAAATTGCTTCTAATGGAATGTAATAAACTTATTCTCTCCAAAACAGGCCAAAAAATCGAAAATGAAAAATAATCGTACTCTCATGAGAGTACAAAATACAAATAAAATCTCCCAAAATCAACCAATCATTCCAAATTGCTTAATTAATGTAATAAACATTCTCTCCAAAAAGACCAAAAAATCTAAAGAAAATGAAAAAATAATATGTACTCTCATGAGAGTATAGAGAGTACAAATCTCCCAAAATCAATACAACCTCCAAATTGCTTCTAATGGAATGTAATAAACATATTCTCTCCAAACAGAACAAAAAATCAGACAGAAATTGAAAAAATAATCTGTACTCTCATGAGAGTATGAGTACAAACTACTAAAATCAACCAATCAACCTCCAAATTACTTCTAATGAATGTAATAAATATTCTCTCCAAACAAGCCAAAATCAAGAAATTGAAAAAATAATCTGTACTCTTATGAGAGTACATAGAGTACAGATGTAAAACACCCTTAAAAACTAAACAATCATCCTCCAAATTATTTTTAATGGAATGTAATAAACATATTCTCTCCAAAAGGCCAAAAAAGTTGACAAAATGAAAATAATCACTCTGAGAGTACAAAAGAGCATGATGTAAATCTCCCAAAAAATCAACGACCTCCAAATTACTTAATGAAATGTAATAAAATATTCTCTAAATCGTAAAAATCATGTAAAAGAATTTAGTGTAAAGGATTATTTTATGATTGTTTGGTTGAGAGCTTTACAAATTCACGACTTTACATTTTTTTGTTTAATGATAAAATATAAAAAAAATTGAATTTCTGGTAATATGACAATCTATACACGATAACACAATAGAAAACAAATTAACATAATAAAAAAAAATTAATGATCATTCATGTATTTGAGTCTGAGAGAATTCAAAACCAAATCATTGTATTTGAAATGCGAACCAACTGAAATGTTCAAAAAAAAATAAATCATATTATTCTAAATATACCAAACAACAAATATATTCTCTCTAAATAGATCAAAAAATCAGACATAAATTAAAAAACTAATCTATACTCTCATGAGAGAATAGAGAGTATAGAGAGTACAGATGCAAAACACTCTTAAAACCAACCAACCAGCCTCCAAATTATTTCTAATGGAATGTAATAAACTTATTCTCTCCAAACAGACCAAAAAATCTGATAGAAATTGAAAATATAATATGTACTCTCATGAGAGTATAGATGCAAATCTCCCCTAAAACTAACCAAACAGTCTCTAAACAACTTGTAATATTGTATACTAATCATATTATATCCAAAGAGTGTCAAAATTTTGAAAAAAAAAAGACAAAATGGGTTGTGCTCTCATGAGAGTACAGAGAGTACACATGCAAAAGAGTTCCTAAGACAAGCAAAGTCTTCTTGCAAAGAACTCCTAACAGTGTAAAAAATATATATTAAATAAAAGAATTTCAAAGAATATCGCTAATAAACCATAAAAAAATTGGACATATAAAATGGTTCAAAAAATTTACCGATGTATTTTTATTTAATACATGATCTGAATTAATTGTGTAATATCATAACTCATTATATCTTATCTTCAAAATAAATGAAATTTTTAAATTTCTCTCTAAGCTTGGTTTATCTAAAAAAAATATATTATGTACTGAATATATATATATATATATATATGTCTTTAAATTCTCTCATTTGAACGATATTTTCCTCATTATTTTAATGGGGCAGCCAGTGAGGATAATAGCGTAGTCAATGCGTCATTAGAGCATTGTGAAGTAAAAAAATATTAAAAAAATGATATTTTTTTAATAATGGACAAATGTAACGCTAAGATTGGAGTCCAGAATGGAACCTAAAGCTATTTCTCATACATTAGTTCCTCTTTCTAATTTAATTTTTAAATTAACCCTTAATAAAACGTATTATTATTTTAAAAAAAAATTTAAAAGTGTATCCGTCGGCGTTATAATATCATTGAAATCATAAAATTTTTTTTAAAAAAATGAAACTTTGCATTTTTTGCATGCTTTTGGAGAGAGAGAGAGTGGTTTTATTTTTTATTAATTTTTTAATTAATATAATTATTTAAAATATTTAAAATATATAATTTAAAATATTTTTATAAAATATTTAATAACTAAATATTTATATATTTAGTTATTAATTTATTATTATATATATATAATTTAATATAAAATTTAAAATATTTTTAATTATATATATAAATTGTAAATTTATTTAATATTTTTTTTAATTAATATAATTATTTAAAATATATAATTTTTATTAATTTTGTTAATATATAATTTAAAAATATTTAAAATATATAAATAAATAATTTTTAATAAATAAAGAAAGGAATAAATTATATAAATATTTTTTATATAAATAATTTAAAATATTTAAAAATATAAATAAATAATTTTTAATAAATAAATAAAAGAATAAATTATATAAATATTTTATAAATTATATAAATAAAGAATTATATAGAGATATATATATATATATATATATATATATTATATATATATATATATATATATATATATATATATATATATAAATTTATTTAGTTATTTATATATTTAATTATATAAATATTTTTAAGTTATATAAATAATTTAAAAATATTTAAAATATATAAATAAATAATTTAATAAATAAATAAAAGGAATAAATTATATAAATATTTTATAAATTATATAAATAGTAATTATATATATATATATAAAAATTTATTTAGTTATTTATATATTTAAAATTATATAAATATAGTTATATAAATAAAGAAAGGAATAAATATATAAATAACTAAATATTTATATAATTTAAAATTTATTTATTTATTTAACTAATTATATATTTTAAATAAATAAATATTTTTGAATAAATAAATAATTATATATATATATATATATATATAAAACTAATTATTTATTTATATATTTTTAATATTTTTTAATTTATATAACTTAAAATATTTATATAATTTAAATATATAAATAACTATATATATATATATATATATATATATATATATATATACATATATATATCTATATAATTACTTTATTTATATAATTTATAAAATATTTATATAATTTATTCTTTTTATTTATTTATTAAAATTATTTATTTATATATTTTTAAATATTATTTATATAAGTTAAAAAATATTTATTATTCCTTTCTTTATTTATTTATATATTTTAAATATTTTTAAATTATATATTAACAAAAATTAATAAAATTTATATATTTTAAATAATTATATTATTAATAAAAATATTAAATAAATTTACAAATTTATATATATAATTAAAAATATTTTTAAATTTTATATTAAATTATATATATATAAATAAATAAATTAATAACTAAATATATAAATATTTAGTTATTAAATATTTTATAAAAAATAATTTTAAATTATATATTTTAAATAATTATATTAATTAAAAAATTAATAAAAATAAAACCTCCCTCTTTGGGTGATATTATATTTAAAATAATCCCTAGTATATAATAGTTTTAAATAATAATAGTTTTAAAATATAGATATAATTATAAATATTTATAAAGCTATTGAAATAGTTAATTATTTCATTCAATTTTAATGAATGAAAATAAATATTTATTTTCAAATATAATAAAAAATATTTTAAATCGTGATTCAGTAATAATATTTATCTTATTAAGAAAATTAAATTTATTTTTTAAAAAATAAATACGAGTGATTGACGCACGATCTTAAATCTAACAATCTCGATTGGTATCGCTTTAATGTTAAAGAAAGATTATTTAAAATATTTAAACTATTATTAAAGAGCCATTATTGGCGACCTCATTGAAAGGATTTGACGTGGCGTCAGATCGCGTCGTATATAATGATATCTATACCTATTCTTAAATTTTTTTTTTACCGTACTTAATTAGCTAATTCATATTTTAACCGTACCTATTTTAAAAAAATTGCCTTCTACTCACTCCTACGTGTTCTGGAAACGTGCCACCGCGACGATCGCCCATTCCCCTATTTCCACACGCGTCGCCCATTCACGCATCGTATCCATCCAGCCATGTCGGTCAGCTACCAACCAGCCCACAATGCAAGCTTACATGTCTTCGCCTCCACCGTCTCCTCCTCTTATAAAACTCCCTCCCGATTTCCTCATTCGACACAACACCACAGGAAAAAGAAACAACCCAAACGGGCTATAAGAGAACTAAATCGAAAGTACATAACTGACCGAGATGGATCCATCAGGCAACCAGGTGATGTCCACGGACGTGTACAGCAATCCCATCCCACAACATCGGTGGTTACGGCGATCAGCACTGCAACACCGGTAGTTACGGCGATCACCACGGCACCGCCGGTCATGACGACCACCACACCGGCGGCTACGGCGAGCACGGGACTGGAAGCAATCAACTTCATGGCGATAGACTGGCGCCGGGGGTGCTGAGGCGGTCTAGAAGCTCGAGTTCGAGCTCTTCGGAAGACGATGAATTGGGGGGAAGGAGGAAGAAGAATAAAGGAATAAAAGACAAAATTAAGGAAAAGTTACGTAAGTATGATCATAACCCGCAGCAGCATTATGACCAGGGAGTGCCTGCAGCGGCGCAGACGCATGGGAAGAAAGGGATAATGGAGAAGATCAAGGAGAAGCTTCCTGGGAGTCACAGCCACTAAGACCGTGCTAGCACTTCGTGAAGCAAAAAACCCATCTTTATCTATGTGTAATGCTGAATAATGGCAAGAAGCTTGCAATGTTAAATATTAGCACAGACTCGCGTTGGTATGATGTGTTTAACGAGTGTGTGTTACTGTTTGAGGGCCACGTACTTGTATTTTCTATTTTGCACTTTGTTTTCTATTTATGTATTTCATGTCTATTATTGTGGCTTTCTAATAGTTACATTTATGTTCCAAATGTTTACTTCAGGTTGGTTGGTTGGTTTTTATTAAACTGTATGTTGGGCCGTTAGATTTTATAAGGCTAAATATATTACATATAAAATTTAATGAGAATTTTTTTTTGATATATTTGAACTAATTTAATCTTAAACTCACACACATAACGAATATGCAAGAATTTAAACTCAATACTTTTTGATTGAAAATCAATGCTCTCAGCCATTAGGCTAAAATGTCTTGCACAATTTAATGAGATCTTGAAAAAAAATTTGCGTTAATAATTCCATATGCTTTTATTTGCATAAACAACTGTATTAATAAAAATTGTGTAGTAAATATATGCCTTATGTTTTGTTTGTGTTATAAAATATATGATGTTTTTATTTTGCTCATTTGCCTCTCTTAAATTGCAATACAAATTAAAAAGGCCACTCCTACTAGTCAAACCCCACGATGAAACATTTTCATCATTTGTATTTATTAGGTGTGAAGTCAAGATTTCATTAACTGTTTTAGATAAGTCTTGATCTTAATTGTTTTTAAAGGTTGGTACTTACTAATGTTAGATTTATTCACACTTGATTTTATAAGATTGCTTGTGAATTCTTCAACTTCTTGAAGGAAAAAGTAAGTGTTGTTATTTTCGATTTTAATAAAAGAATAATTCTTATTTAAACTCTTACAAGTGAGGGGAAGAGAGTAATTACACCAACAATATCTTCTATGATTTCAGTATTCATCTTCTAAACAGGTGATTGCAATCTTTATCTTTACAATATCTTTATCCATAATTTTAACTTTATATGACTTATAATCTTTTTTGTACTCTTTCTAAATTTTAGTCGATCATTTGATGATTATATAAGTTTCCTTAGCTGAATAACATAAAGAATACTAGGATGTAGTTTTATTTATATAGTTTTTATATATAAATAAAAACTCCAATAACTTTGTAGATACTCTATTTATTTTGCATGAAAGGAGGTATGCCTATTAAATCACAATGATTTTAATTTTTTTATTCAAGAATTGAGAAATATTGCAATGATTGTTGATAATGAAGATCATATTATAATATTATGCTCTTTAACTACCTCTAATAAATATTTACGATTGTGAGAAAATAAGTTTAGAGGATTTCAAGAATTCACTTTTTTTCAAAAGAGATTATTTTTAAGCTCAAGGGAAATAATAAATCAACTAAAAGTTTATTACAATATAAAGGGAGATCTTATAAAAGAAGGTTCATGACAATAATATATCTCATAACAAGTTCAAAAAAAACTACTTGCTTCTATCGTAAGAAAAGATAGCAAATAGGAAAGAATTATTTTGTTTTAAAGAAGACAGATAAAAAATAGATGAAGATCACAAAAAGAATATGCCGACTGATATATATTATTATAGAATTTTCTAATTATAAAATCAGTGATTCTCTTTTAGTAACTAAAGACAACAATAAAGAGCAATGAATTTTATACTCAACTTGTTTTTAATCACCAGTATTCAAGTTTAGATGATTTTCACACACAAGCCAAGTTTTATTGGGGCTTAATTTTCAAATTAGGCTTAATTAAAATTGTAATTAACAAATTAAGTATTTAAAAAAATTAAAATAGGCCCGGTCAGCGGTCAATAGCGTAGGCGCCTGTCGCTGACCCGGATTGGCCATCTTAATAATTTACGGCCAAATCGAAACCGAGAGTTGAGCTCTCGGTTTTTCTTTCGATTTTCCGTCGCGATCTACCGCTTCGTTCTGCGTTGTGCGCCACCACTGCGTGCCGTCGCCACCAAGAGTCAGCCGGAAAAGGAGAAGCTTCGCGCGCTTTTTTTCCGCCGATTTAGATATTTCTAACCCTAAATGAGAAATATGTGTTAGATCTTAATTTATATGAGTTTAGTTGGTATGATGAAGTTATTTAGTTTGATTTCCATAGAAAATGTGTGTGAGATCTCATTTTAAATGTGATGTTTATATTTTTTTTTCCGCCGATTTAGCTATTTCTGCCAATTTGCAATGGCTTATGTTGTCTTCTAAAGAGATTAGCATTCTTATTCTACAAATATTGATTACACATTATTATAGCGCATATATTTGATTCTATAACTTCAAGAACCATTTTATGAAATTAAATTTTTAGAGAAAGTTAATTTAAAGAGCACATAAGTTGGTGACTTGGATATTACATTTCTATAATTATCTTAGAGAAATGGTTTGGATTTCTATTTGTGACTAGCCCATCGGATGAGATCTGACCAAAAAAAATGGGGACTGCTGCAATATCTTTATTTTTTGCAACTTAAATATTTATACATTTTCAAAAACTGCGACTACCCGGGCAAGATTTATCGAAAGTTGTCAATATAAAATTGTAGTACTTTTCATTATCTTTCCAATGATACCAAGCACACTGAAATCCAACACCAGATACAGCTAAAAAATGGGGGCTACCGCAATATCTTTATTTTTTGTAACTTAAGTATTCATACATTGGCAAAAATTGCAGCTACCCAGGTGAGATTCATTGAAAGTTGTCAACATGAAAGTTGTAGATTTTTTCATTATCTTTCCAACGATACCAAGAGCGCTAAAATCCAACACCAGATCAGCCTGATATGGCTAAAAACTTACTATTGTGTGTTTAATTTTTTTTAAATCAAAATTACGTCTGGTCAACACTTCGCCTATTTTAATTTTTTAAATGCTTAATTTGAAAATTACAGTTTTAATTAAGCCTAATTTGAAAATTAAGCCGTTTTATTGGTAGTTATTATTTAGGAAATAAATCTTTATGTAAGGTTAGAGGCTCTGGCATTATGAAATTGAGGGTACATCATACAATAATTATGTCAATGACTGGACTTTCGTATGTATCGAATGTGATAAAAAAATTAATCATTTTAAATGCACTTAGTGTTGCAGGATAGATATTCTTTAGTCTTGAAGTCACTTATGGATTTGTTGATTGTCTTAAAGACAAATGGAGTTAGTGAACTATATATACTGTAGAGCATAATATACTAATATGTGCGCTAGTGCTTTGAATTAAATAATTATGGTAATAGCTAATGGAAATAAAAATGATAATAATGTGGGCTCTAAAAAATTTGCAACCAACCGCTCTATGAAGATAATTTAATTAATGTTGGTCAAATTTTCAGAAGGCAGATAAAATAGTAGATAAGACACTACCTAGAGATTTCACCCGCATTTTATAAAAACTTTAGATCTAATTTTAGGTTTCTTATAGGTGCAAGCACCTATAGTTAATTACCTATCCCAATATTAAGAGAGAACTTTCGATTAAGGCTGGTTGATAAGTCAATAATTGCTTAGCATATAATACCAGTGAGTAGAGTTTAAATTTATGAAATTTGTCATTTAATATAAAGCATATGTTTCAGGGAGGGGAGGGAATGATGACGTGCTCCATCAAAATCTCATGGTTCCGTTATCTCGGGCTATTGTGATACCTAGTCTACTTAGTCCGAGGAGGTAGTCGACTCAACCTGACTGAAAGATTCTTATCAGCATCCATAAGTTGCATCATCCAAGGAGACCTTGTAGATCAAGGATAGTGTTTGCCTAAGAAGACAACTTTAAGTCCACCTTAGCTAACATAGAGCTTTGTGCTCTATTAAGTGCACTCCATGATTTACTACTCAAAGTGGCAGAGTTATTGTGGAACATACAAGCTACAGTCTTGATTGTATTATAATGGTGTCATTAGGCGGCAGATCACCTGATTAGAGAACTATAGTTATAACTGCATCATATGTGTAACCTACTAGTCAAACCACGCAGATAGAAGACATGGGTCATGTCCTTATTAATATAAGATTCTTTGAGTATGAATATAGTAATGTACTTAATTTGACATTGACTCTTTTATAAGCTATAGTTTTCTTAATTTATTGCCTCCGATTAACAGTTTGGATAGGTGGATGAATTTTAGCTTTAAATTTTAAATATGGATTTCATTTAATTATTTTGAGCTTAATAATTCATCAAAAATTTCACTTAGATTGATATTTAGTTTATATTAATTTGATTTGAAAATTTAAACACATTTTGATTGTAGTATCCACTTTGATTGAAATCTTCATTTAATACAATTATTATAGAAGTAACCTTGTCAACTCTGCCTATTTGTTTACTTATTTGATTTGAAAATTTAAACACATTTTGATTGTAGTATCCCTTTGATTGAAATCTTCATTTAACACAATTATTATAGAGGTAACCTTGTCAACTCTGTCTATTTGTTAACAGAGGATCGGGTTTACGAAATGTATTTATGAATTTGGATTTGAGGCGATTTAGCATAAATACGTTAAAAATTTAGATAATAATATTCACATACAATTATCTTTTACAATCAACATAATCATCATTGGGGAAGATAAGAGATAGTCAGTCTACTATCATATGACAAAATTAGCTTTTCAGAGATTTTTGTAGGTGGAGAAAGTTATAACAACATCATTAAATTTAGTTAACCCGAACTCAATCTGCAAACCCAACTAGGAATCAATCTACGCAGCATCCTCAAATGCTAAATTCACACATTCAGTATTGTGTCGGGGCTCATGCGGGTTGTTCATTTTAAATGCTTACATGAATCATATAGAATTACTAATCTCTTAAAATACTCATATGCAAATAGATGTAATAAGATTGAATACAGAGTTGCTTTATGATCTGTGTAAGCATTTGATTTTATTTGAGGGCTTGCGTATTTCAAATCACTTAAATTAAGTATATAACATCGCCAAAATCCATGCAATGGATTCATTTTTCTTAAGTATTCACATCGATTTTAAGACATTGTTGACCTCCATGTGTGATACATCAGTTGAGTCAAGCTCAAACTCCAAATTCGATGGACTTTTGATATAATAGCTCACAAGTCGAAGCTGAGATGCACCAAACATCATCGAAATCAGTCAAAATGACCTTCAATCGATGAACAGACTTCATCATTGTAGTCAAAATATTAAAATAGATCAGAATATAAATATTACATAATCTAACGAGCAACTGATCAAGCGTCGGCTGTCGATACATATATATCGAGTCGGAGGCTGGCGATGCCCAAATAACCTTTGATCAATGAACAGACTTCACCATCACGTTCAGAACATCAAAATTGGTTAAAATATAAATATTACATAATCTAATGAGCAACTGATCAAGCGATCGAGCTGTCAATGTGTCGATGCGCATATCGGAGTCTGGAGGCTACGACAATGCCCAAATTACCTCTGGTTGATGAACAGACTTTGCCAACATATTCAGAACATCGAAATTGTTCAAAATATAAATATTACATAATCTAATGAGTAACCGAGCAAGCGATCGAGCTGTCAATGTGCTGATGAGCATATCATAGTTGGGAAGCTGTGATGATGTCCAAATGACCTCCGTTCATAAAATTGATTATGTCGTTAGCCTTGAAACATTGAAATCTATCAAATGAGACTATTCACACTTATTTTGGACAAGTCTGAATGTCGCGATTAGCGAACGACATTTTAAGCAAATCTATCCGATTAGGCACTCAAACCAAATGGCTTCCTCGTGAACGGTTGTGCCTCGTGTGGAGCATTGGAATAACTTAAGATTGATATATATATATATATATATATATATATATATATATATATATATATATATATATATATATATATATATATATATATATATATATATATATATATATATATATATTAATCATATGATTTCTTCATCGTAAAAAATTCAAATTAGGTTGATTAGATGCTTAATTACATATATTAATTAACTTAAAGTTTAAAATAAAGCTTAAAACCCGCCGATCGGCCTCCTAGACTCTCATTCGCTCACATAGATTTGAAGCCTCTTGTCTCAACCGTGCCTCCTAATTCTTTCAACCACAACCAAATGGCAAGGGGAACCGCGAAAAAAATGAAGTCTCTTCCCTCTTCTTTCGCTATCTACTACAATGATCATAGAAAGGGGAAAACTCTTCGTCAGTACCTCTCCATGATAGGAGACTGCCTTGAGAAGAAAGAAGAAGAGAGGTCATCTTTGATCCAGCTACTATGGGAGTTATATATGATTGCGCCTCCTCCATGCTCCAATGCGCTGAGGACAACAACAACATACTTGATTTTGATAATGGCGATGACGATTCAGGCATCAAAGACAAATCTTGGGGGAGTGGGATTGGGAAGTTTTATGATCAAATGACTAGTTTTTTTTTTAGGATTCCTTCATGGTTTTCCCATTACAAACCGAGGAATGCTCATTTGCGTTGCTGGAGAAGGAATCTGAGCACCTTCTGGCAAGAGATTTGAGGAGTGGGGCATTGGATGTGTCTGTAAGGAAGGATGCTATTGAGTGGTTTCGGAAGGATTTTAGGGATGAATGGGGTGAAGGTTACTTGTGATGAACTGGGTGTAACTTTGATTGCTTATTCCTCTATTGCTCAAGGAGTCTTAACAGGAAGGTATACACCAGAATTCCCCAACTGGACCTAGGAGCTGCATTCTGAATTCCTGAAAAAGTTGCAACCTCTTTTAAACAGAATTAACAAGATTGGACATAACTATATATATATATAAAAAAAAAACTTCCACGCAGGTGGTTCTAAATAGGTTAATTTGTCAAGGAAACATGGTGCCCATCCTGGGAGCCAAAAATGCAGAGCAAGTCGCAGAGTTTGTAGGTGCTCTTGGGTGGAAGCTCAAAGAACAGGAGGTAGAGGAACTCCGTTCGCTCACAGCGTAGACAGAACCAGTGGCTCCTTTTTTGGCTAGATTTGTTCTTTCGTCAATCGAGACGGCTGCAACGGCTAATTTTGATGCGACCCGTGGGTAATCTCGGCCGTTAGATGAGCCACACGCATCTTTCTCTCGTCCTTTGGATGAATCTTCCCGGGGAAGGAACCACGTATCTTGTCGAGGAAGGAACTAAACTTCGTATTAGTGACTTTCGAGTGGCCGAAGGCTCTAGAGAGAATGGTGGAGAGGAAGAGAGAGCTCACGAGAAAGGAGTTAGGGTTTTTTTTGAGGAGAGGGAGATCGGCCCAGAGAAGAAGAAGAAGACGAAGAAGATGTAGCAGCAGAGTCAATATTATTGCTTACCTTCTGTATTTCTTCAGAGCTTATTTATAGCTCTGGTTTCTTTACATTCTTGCCTATTTTAACTACTTTATGTTAGATTGTTTGTTATTTTCTTTTCTTCACATATTTCTATCATCCAAATCTTGATTTTCTTGCACAGTTTCTGTTATTTTGTTATTATGGTTGTCTGATCTGGTATTTAGTAGATCTCAGGGTTTTATTTGCTAAGCAGTTACTTGTATTCAGTTTGTTGTAGTAGTCTGATCTTGGCTTTGACAGATCTCTTCTTGAAGCTGTATTTTTCTTTACTATTTTATTTAACAAAGTCTTTTATGAAGATTTTCTTTCTCTTTTCGTTGATGTTTGAAGCTTGTCAGTCCATATAATTACCCCTTCCACAATCGACCTTGTCCTCAAGGTCAAAATTAGGTAAAGAGCTCTTTGAATGGTATCCAAGATGCATCCTTTGATAACATTCCATCCCATTGTATTAGTAGTTCTTTTATATGTCTATCTGCTTGTAGTATAGTTCTTTCATCTAAAATTTTGATTGGTTTAACCAATGTCTGGTCATCTATGAATTGTGCTGGAAGTCTAGCTGGGTGTAGCTTGGAGTCTTGCCTGTACTGTTTGAGTCTAGAAATATGGAATACATTGTGGATCTTTGTTGTTTCTAGAAGCTCCACTTTATAGGCTACTGAACCTATCTTCTGTAAAATTTTAAAAGGCCCATAGTATTTTCTTCGCAATTTTGTGTAAGGGTGATGTGATATTGAAGTATGTTTGTACGGTTGTAGTTTCACTAGTACCAAATCATGTATTTGGAATTGGAGTTCTCTTCTTTTTCTGTTAGCCATCTGTTGCATTCTGTTTTGAGCCTCTTGTAGATTCTCTTTAAGCTGTTGAAGTACTTTGTCTCTTTGTTGCAAGCAGTGTCTACTACTATTATGTGTTATAGTTGTATGGTATGATTGAAGGTGGAAGTCTCCCATAAACTATTTGGAAGAGTCATCTTTGTAGAGGTGTTTCTTGAGGTGTAGAAGAATTACGCATGGTAGAACCAATTCTTTGGTGTCTGTAAAACAAAGTTCCTAAGGTATTGTTCTAATGTTCTGTTAGTGACTTTTGTCCGTCATCTTTGTGATATGAGCTACTATGGCTAAATGTGGTTCCACTTAACTGAATAATTCTTTCCGAAGTTGCTCATAAAAATAGGATCCCTATCTCTATACTCGTGGTATGCCATGGAGTTTTGCATATGTCTGAAATGAAAATGTGAGTAATAGATGTTGCTG
This sequence comes from Cymbidium sinense, assembly GCA_021442155.1. Classification (NCBI taxonomy): domain Eukaryota; kingdom Viridiplantae; phylum Streptophyta; class Magnoliopsida; order Asparagales; family Orchidaceae; genus Cymbidium; species Cymbidium sinense. Next base: position 166,476,548 of record CM038221.1, on the reverse strand, counting down.
AAAAATTGGTGTGAAGAGTTGAAAAATGTGCATACTTTGAGAGTCAATCTAATACTACTAAGATAGCTATTTTATTCTGAGATTTGGGCAAACCTATGATAAAATCCATTAAGAGTTCCTCCCAAATAGCTGATGGTATAGGCAAAGGTTGCAATAACCCTATAGGTTTCTAGCTGTCATATTTTACTTGTTGACATATGGGGCAGGTTGATATAAATTGCTGAATATCTTGCTTCATTTTTTCCAGTAAAACTGCTGAGTTATTCTTGCTAATGTTCTTTTTATTCCACAATGACCCCCTACTGGTGATGAATGCAGTTCTCTCATGATTGTTATTCTTACTTTAGATTCTGCAGCTATTACAATCTTAATTTTATAGTATACTAACCCATTATAAATTCTGTGTTTTGGAAAAAACTCTGAGTTTTCTGTTATCTGTTGATAGAGCTATTGCAATTCTGGTATAACTTGTGTCTCATCTTTAATTTGTTGTATTAAAGAGTTAAATTGTTGGGTATAAGAATAGAGACTCTGATAGGTAGGAACTTTTGAGATGTCTGTTGTAGATTGATCTTCCTCTGGACTGTAATTTTTGTGGGACAAGGCATCAGCTGCTTTGTTTAGGATCCCTGGTTTGTATTCTATTGTATAATCAAAGTTCGAGTTTGATTAAAATCTTTTCTTTGATCGTGTTTGAATTTTTTCTTTGCATTAGCCTCTTATGCTCTTTCGATCTGTCTAATTGTGAACTTGTTGCCTAATAGATATTGCCTCCATCTCCCCACTACTTCTGTGATAGCATATAGTTCCCTTGCATAGGTTGATGACTTTTGTAATGTTGGAGATAATTTCTTAAAGTATGCAATAGGATGGATGTTTTGAGTATCTCCTATTGCACAAAGCATCTGTTTCTAAGATGAAAGGTAGAGAGAAATTTGGAAATGCCAATACAAGTAAGGATATCATAGCTTCTTTTAGATGTATGAATGCCTTTTGAGCCTCTTCTAACCACTGAAATTATTGTTTAGCTAGGAGTGATGTTAATGGTGCAGCAATTGCTGCATATTACTTTACAAATTTTCTATAATATCTGAAACCTAGGAATCCTCTTAGGCTTAACGAATTTGAACGCCATGATTGTGCTTCAATTTTCTTTTGATCTACTTCTATTCCTTGAGCTGACAGTATATGGCCTAAGTATTCTATTTTTTTTGGATGAATGTGCATTTGGAAGGTTTGATAAACAATGCATTTTGTTTTAGTTTCTCCAGAACTGCTTGTAGATGGTGTTGATGTTGCTTAATGGTAGGACTGTAGATTAATATATCATCAAAGAATACTAGCACTAATTTACGTAGAAAGGGTTTAAGTATTATATTCATCATGGCTTGAAAGGTTGATGGTGCATTTGTTAACCCAAATGGCATGGCTAAGAATTCATAATGTCCTTCATGTGTCCTGAATGTTGTTTTGTATATATCCTCCTCTGCCATTCTTATTGGTGGTACCCTGAACGCAAGTCTAGCTTGGAAAAAATAGTTGCTCCATGTAATTCATCCATTAATTCTTAGGTGTTGGTATGAAATAGAATGGTGATTTTGTTTAATGCTCTATAGTCCACAAAATCTCCAAGTCCCATCTTTTTTCTTTATTAAAAGAGCTGGTGAAAAAAATGGGCGAGTGCTTTCCCTTATTATCCCTGTATCCAACATTTCTTTGATTAATTTCTCAATTTTTATCTTTTGAAAATGTGGATATCTGTAAGATTTAACTTTTATTGGTTGAGTGTTAGGTGACAGATTGATATGATGGTCTTTTTCCCTTTTGGTAGATAAGTCTGATGGAGTTTGAAATAAATCCTGGTATTGATATAATAGTTGTTGTATATTTGTAGAAAGACTGATGAACTCTTTTGTTGTGGAATCTGTCTGTTGTGATACCTCTCTGATGTGTAAGTAAGATACTATCTCATTCTTATTTTTCAATTTTGTAAACTGATGTAGAGTAATTCTTTTCACAATTGAAGCTGTGTCTCCTTACAGTTGTAATATGGTATCATTATATGTGAATTTCATAGTGAGCTTCTTATAGTCTGTGGTGCATTCTCCCAGTTGTTCTAGCCATTACAAACCTAATACTACATCTGCTCCTTGCATAGGCAGAAGGTAACAATCTGTTATGAATGTATATCCTTGTAATTTGATAGGTATGTCAGAGCAAACTCCTGAGCATTGGAGTGCCTCCCCATTTCCCAATAATACTTTGAAAAAGGATGCAGGTGTTACTGTGTTCTATGAATTTGGCTAGTTTGGACTATATGAAGTTGTGTGTTGATCCATCTATGACTTGAATTGGTTTATTACCAATCATTCCTTGTCGCAGTGTTCTCGAGTTTGATTGCCTGAATGCATTGAAGCTGATTTCTGGAATGTCATCATGTACTAACAAATTTTCTTGGTGGCTTTCTTGTTGTAGGTTGTATTCCTGATCATCATTAACTATCATGAGGGCAAATAGCTTTAATTTACAGCTATGACCCCTATGGTATTTCTCATCACAGTTAAAGCATAATCCCTTTTTTCTTTCTTCCAAATTGTTCTGTAAGTCTCTGGATTGGTATATTTGGTTTGTTACTACTGATGTTGTTGTGAATTGGAATAGTTATAGTGGGTAGTAATGATTGCTGTTATTTTAGTGTTGTTGCTTGGTTGTTACGAGAACTTCTTTCTATGTAGATGTTATCTGCTAATCTATCTTCCATTAATTTTTCCAATTGAAAGGCTTGTTGTAATGACGTTGGTTGTAATGCTCTGACTTCTCTTTTTATGTCTTGTCTCAGTCTTGATTCAAAACAACTTTGGAGGAATTCAGGTAGAATTCCTGAAATCTAATTTGTTAATTCTTCAAATTCATTATAAAATTCTTTCACTGATGTCTTTTATTGTAATTTTGCTAATTCCCCACGTAAGTCTCTGTATACTGATGGTCCAAATCTTTGTATTACTTGCTCTTTGAAATTTTGCCAAGAATGTAGTTGTTTGTTGAGATGCATCCATTGGAACCAACTTAGTGCAGGTCCATCCATATAAACTGATGCTATAATGAACTTTTGTTCTTCTGAAAGGTTATAGTATCGTAAGAATTGGTTTTCCTTGAATAACCATCCCTTTAGGTTTTCTCTATTAAAACAAGGCATGTCTACTTTAACTGGTCTTGATTTTTTATTACAAACAATAACAACAAGCCTTAATCCCACTAGGTGGGGTCGGCTACATGAATCCTTCGTCTCCATTGTGTCCTATTATGTGTCAAATTCTCATTTAATTCGAGTATACTAAGATCATTTTTTATACATCTTAACCAAGTCTTTTTAGGTCTACCTCTACCTTTCTTAACAAAAGAAAAATCTAATGCATCTACTCTCCTAATCGGGTCATCTGACTACGCTTTATGTGGCCAAACCATCTAAGGACTCTCCCTAATCTTATCTACCACCTGGAGCTACTCCAACTTTTTCCGAACATACTCATTTTGCATTCTATCTCTAAGGGTAAAGCCACTCATCCACGAGCATCCTCATCTCGTAACACTTAACTTAGTCTTATGTTTTCTTTATTGGCCAACATTGCACCATAAGTCATTGCGGTCTTACCACCATCTTATAAAATTTTCCTTAAGCTTAAGTGGAACTTTTCTATCACATAATAAGCCGATGCATTCCTCCACTTCAACCATCCAACTTGAATTCTACTAATAATATCTCCATCTATTTCACCATCATTTTGAACAAATGAGCCTAAATATCAATCCTATTAATGACTTGATCACCTAAAGTCACTACCACTAAAATTTCTACAACTAAAATTACACTCCATATATTCGCTTTAGATCTGAAAACCTTTAGACTCTAAAGTTGACCTCCATAATTCAAGTTTTATGGACTCCTCTCTAGTCTTATCAACAAGAAGAATGTCATCGGCAAAAAAGCACTAGGGTACATCTTCATGTAAATGCCTCTAAAACATCCATAACTAAAGTAAAAAGATAAGGGCTTAATGTTGATCCTTGATGTAATCCAACTGAAATAGGAAAATAGTTTGTCAATCCTCCTTGTGTTTGGACACAAGTGATAGCTCTAGTATACATATCTTTAATGACTTGAATATAACCAATATTAACTTCTTTTTGTTCTAGAACTCTCCAAAGAACATCTCTTGAGACTTTATCATAAGCTTTCTCTAAATCAATAAATATGTAGATCCTTTTTTTTTCTCTCTTCTCCATCAAACCTCTTAACAAATGTATAGCATCCATAGTAGATCTACCGGCATGATACCAAATTGATTGTGAGAAACTTCAGCACATCGTAACCTATGCTCATTACTCTCTCCCATAATTTTAATGTATGGCACATTAACTTAATTCCTCTATAATTTGCACAATCTTGTGCATCACCTTTATTCTTAAATATAGGAACCAACAAACTCTTTCTCTACTCATCTGGCATCTTTTTAGTCTTTAAAATAACATTAAAAGATTTGTAAGCCAAGAAATTCCTTGATCTTCTAAACATTTTCACACTTTTATTGGAATATTATCCGGTCCTACTGCTTTTCCACATTTCATTTTCTTTAAAGCTTCACTGATTTACTAATACTGATAAAATGAAATTCTCTATTTTGTTTAGGGTATTAAGGTTACTAAAATCAATCGTACTTTCAGATCCTTCATTGAAAAGTTTATTAAAATACCTCATCCACCTATTTTCAATATCTTTTTCTAAGAAAAGCACTTTATTATTTTCATCCTTAATACTCCTCACTTGAACTATGTCTTTACTTCTCTTTTCTCTCTTTGGTTACTTATACATACATCTTTCACCTTCTTTGGTATCTAATCTATTGTATAGATCACTAAAAGCTAAATTTTTTGCATCATATATTGCTTTCTTAGAATATCTACAGGCCACTTTATATCATTCTCAATTCTCAGAGCTTTTACATCTAAACCTAGTTTTATACAATGCTTCTTATTTCTTATCTTTTCTTGCACACTCTGACTCCACCACCAACTATTCTTATTAAAATAAGCTTTTCCTTTCCTTCGAAGCACATCTTTAGCAACTTGTTTAATAGCACTTGATACTTTTTTCCACATAACGTTAGCTTCCTTATGAACATCCCAAATTTTAATTTCTTGTAGCTTGCTCTTAAAAATATTTTTATTTGTGTTCTTTAAGTATCCGGTCTTGATTTTTTTTTGTGTGATTTAATTTGAGGAGTAAATTCTATAGGAGTAGAGTTACATACCTATGATTCTTTACTTCATTGTTGCTATTCTTGAATTGATTTTTTTCAGCTTATCTTCAATGGTTGATAATCTGCGTGATACTTCATTCAAAATGATGGTGATTGATTTCATCTGTTCATCATTTTTATTCAATCTTCTCACACATTCTTCCAATGTTTTTGTTGCGTGTCTTGTGCCGTCTGCCATTATTTCTTGCAGGAATGAAGGTTCAACGAGAGCACCAATGATGCGACCCGTGGGTAATCTCAGCCATTAGATGAGCCACACGCATCTTTCTCTCATCCTTTGGATGAACCTTCTGGGAAGGAACCACGCGTATCTTGTCGAGGAAGGAACTAAACTGTATAGCGACCTTTCAGAGGCTCCGAGAGAATGGTGGAGAGGAAGAGAGAGCTCGGGAGAAAGGAGTTAGGGTTTTTGCCGAGGAGAGGGAGATCGGTCCAGAGAAGAAGAAGAAGACGAATAAGATGTAGCAGCAGAGTCAATATTATTGCTTACCTTCTGTATTTCTTTAGAGCATATTTATAGCCCTAGTTTCTTTACATTCTTGCCTATTCTAATTACTTTCTGTTAGATTATTTATTATTTTCTTTTCTTTGCATGTTTCTATCATCCAGATCTTGATTTTCTTGCATAATTTCTATTATTCTGTTGTTGTGATTGTCTGATATGGTATTTAGTAGATCTCAGGATTTTATTTGCTAAGCAGTTACTTGTATTCAATTTGTTGTAGTAGTCTGATCTTGGCTTTGACAGATCTCTTCTTGAAGTTGTATTTTTTTTTGCTATTTTATTTAACAAAGTCTTTTAGCCAAGCTGGAGATTTTCTTTCTCTTTTGTTGTTTATGTTTGAAGCACTTTCTGGGTCCATATCAAATTTGGTCATTGGAGTGATGGATTTGGCCATCAGTTGTAAGGACAAGTGGGTGTACTTTAGAGTAAAGGAGCTTAAAGATGTCCTTGGTCAACTTGGCCTTGCAAAGCAAGGAAAGAAGCAGGATCTCTTACAAATGGTTGGGAGTGGCCATTCTTTAAGACAATTAGAGAAATCCACCAACCAAGCATCAATGTTTCATCCATCTAAATTTTATGATGATGAAATTTCAAAGTCTGAGCCACCAAAAGCTGCTTATAATGGTTTGAAGGCTGGGTTTGCCAAGTTGAGAAAACTTAAGAGCAAAACTACAAAATGATTTTCCTAAAGATACATAAAAGTAAACATAGGTCACATAGATGGAATTTGAATCATGTATAATAATTCACCTATCACAATGCCTTTGAAGATTCCAAGGAACTTTGTAAGGAAGTTAGGTGTATTGAGATGGATGGAACCAGCCAAAGAGGAAACTCGAATATGTCATTGCCAGAAGTAAATGTAACCCAGCCTCTAGCATTTTCCCATTCCTTCCCTTCCTCTGGGTTTAGTTTAGATGCCAGAGTTTATCGAGGGTGCTGATTGTGGATATGTAAATGTATATGAAATATGTGCTTGTGCTTCCTTATGCAGGTTTCAAGACCCCGCTAATGCCCATTAGGGCATAGTGGGTGCAAAGAGACAACTGTGGTATCGTAAAATACCGCTCGCTATACTCATTAGGGCGTACTGAGTAGGCCTAAAAGCTGAAAAAGGAATATTGAAATCCAAAATTTCATCAAAATTTGGGGCTTAGAAAAAAAAAAGAGGAGGCTTAAATATGTGAAAATTATATATGTTTGCTACATGTAGGTGATTGAAGGCCTCATTATGCTCATTAGGGTATAACGAGATTGAAAGATGACTGTGGTGTTACAAGACATCACTCGCTATGCTCATTAGGGCATATCGAGTAAGCCAAAATAGTTCCGATGTAGCCCCCTACGCGGGGATGATGCCAGAATACTGCCGAAGTGCTACTGAAATTTCATCAAATTTTTGGGACTTAACAAAAAAATAATTTAACATTATGTTAAATATAAAATATAAGTCCTGAAGAAATGAATTGGAAATTAAATAGAAATAAACTTGAAATGAATTTGAAAGAGACTTGAGTACAAATAAAATTGAAAATCATATTTCAAATAAGAAAATAGGGATCAAACTCAAGTGAACCTATAAAACTTGAAATAAATTTGAATTCCTTTGATATACATGAACCGAAACTCATAACAGATTTAAGATAAATTGGAAGTCTAGTTACTAAATAAATATGAAACTTGATCTAGAGTAGAAGATAAATTCATATTAGATCTGAAGTCTTTATACATGAACGTATCATATTTGAATACCAAAGGACAAACGATTGGTGGTAAATTCAAATGTTCAATTCCAAATTAAAAATAAAAGTGTGTAAGTAATTTGACAGCTTTCTTACAAGCACAAGTTCAATTAAGTAACTCATGAGCAACCATGAATATAGCCTTTAAAAGATCATTTGGAGCTTGCATTTAAAGTTGAATTTGAAGCACTTGTGATATATCTATTGCTTATCTTCAAAATTAATGAAATACAAATGAAATCCATGAAATGACTTATAAAGTGGCTAACCAATTCTTCAGTGAGCATATATAAAGTATTTCAATAGTCACTCAAGTTACACTTCATGATACATTGAGTGAATCAAGAAATAATTCATACAATTTGAATCAAATTTGTGATGAACTCAGTGTTCACTTATATAAGATTAGCTCTTCTAGGCTAGAATAAAAGTTGAAAGTGATGAATTGATAAAGATTTGAAAGTTCTTTAACTATTACAAACCAAATGATATTTGAGAGTTGAAAAATTCAATAAGCAAGCTAAATATGAGCAATATTTTAAATTACAACCTAAATCAAATTACCACCGAATCCGCAACACTCAAATGCAAGTGGGTAGATGGCGTCATTTAAAAACTTAAAGAAATGCGCCATCGGATCTACAATTCTTTGTACAAGTAGACAGAAGGTAACACTAAATTAAATGTTCAACGAACGAAGGAACTTTCTTTTAATCCAAAAACTAAGAAATTTCATTCTAATTATGATTTTCAAAGTCAATTATTTCACTAATTATTCGAAATTATGTAAGCTATAAATGCTTGGATGTGCTCGGACATAGAGATTTAAAGTGAAAATTTTAATGTTGAAAAAGGCTGCACAGGCTAAGTTGAAATTAAATGAAAATATAAAATTAATCTCATAATTTAAACATAACATTATCTAAATTATTAAACACCCGCATGTGCCCCGACACTATGCTGAATGTTTAGATTCAAGTGTGAGGATCTTGCGGTTGCTTCTGTTTGGTCTTAGGGCAGGTTAACAAAACCTAAAAATTCAATTATTATAAAAGGAATTTTATTCTAACTATAATTTTCAAAATCAATAATTTCATTAATTAGATATAATTATCTAAGTTATAAATACATGCATGTGCTCGAATATAGAGCTTTAGAGTATAAATTTTAATGTCTGAAAAGGCTGCGCATGCTAAGTTGGAATTAAATGAAAATATGAAATTAATCTCATTATTTATAAATAAAATTATCTAAATTATTAAATACCCACATGAGTCCCAACACTATCTTGAATGCTTAAACTTAATGTCGAGGATGTGTGGGTTTACTTCCGTTGGTCTTAATGACAGTGCAGGTTAACAACAAAATATAAAAATCTAGTCATTATAAAAATTTTAACTTATTAAAATATCTGAGATGCTAATTTTGTCATATGATAGTATATCTGATCCTCTATTATTAAACTAATAGAGTTGACAAGATCTAAAATAATAATTAAATGATCAAATAATATATCTACCTCGATGATGGCTATGTTGAATGAAGATTTCAATCGAAAGAGATATTTCCATCAAAATGTGATTCTAATTTTAAATCAAATTAACTCAAATTAAGTATTAATCTAAAAATATTTAAATGAAATTCAATATCTAAAAGCTTAAAGCAAACTCTATTCAATCAACATTCCGCAACTGTTTGTTGAAAGTGATAATTTAAAAAAACTTTAGCTCACAAATGAGCTAATGTCAAATCAAGTGTTCTATTATGTTCACTCGCAATCAATCTCATGCTAGTAAGGATGTGGTCGTGTTTCTTTGATTGGCTTGGCAAGGCTCCACATATGATGCGACATACATAGAGTCCTCGATCGGTGGTTTCAAATGGATCCATTATATTACGAACACGATCGTAGCTCGTATGCTCCCTAATGGCTCTGCCCTTTGAGTTGTGAACCATAAGGTACATCTGATAGGGTAAAAATCCTTCTGTCAACTAAGGTAGACTTAAGCCTGTCTCCTTAGATAAACACCACCCCAAGTCTACAAGGATTTCTGGACGACATAACTCATGTGTTGCTGATAAGGATCATTCTATCCGGTTGGGTTGACTACCTCCTCTGACTAAGTAAACTAGGGATCGCGATAGCCTGGGATGACGGAACCATGAGATCTAGATTGGGCACGTCATCATTCCTCCAACCATCCACTTTAAGCTAATGATGATGAATTTCATAAATTCTAAATCTCATAATTTCAAAACTCTGCATGATGTTACTATACGCTATGCATTAAGCGATCTAACGACAAGCCTTAATCAAAAGTTCTCTCTCACTTATTGGGAGGGGTAATTAACTATAGGGGCTTATGCCTATAGAAACCGAACCAGTCTAAAGTGAGAAATCTGGGTAGTGTCTTATTTATTATTCCATCTGACTTCTGAAAATTACACCAATACTTTAAATCATACTCTCTTCAATTGAGAGAGGTTGATGGCTAATTTTTAGAGCCCATAATAGTGCTTGCAAGAATATGTCTCGTACTGCATGTAATATTTCATTTTAAGCCTAACGCCTTATGTCCGCTTGTCAGCATGTATTACAAATCCGGTGATGATTGTGCAAATTAAGTATCCAATTAAACTTTATTTCTTCTTTTCTTAAAAAAATTTCCATATTAGATGCTTATGATAAATGTCATTTCAAATTTTGACTTTATCTTAGCAACAAAATTCATATGTATATGATCTCTTTTACTTAAGTAGGCCCTACAAAACATCTTTCTCTGTTTATAAATAGACAGATTGTTCAGCTCATTTTCATTCAAGTCTATTCAGCCCTATAAAGTGTTGTGAAAGTTCTAAGAGCAAAGAAGTTATGCTTGCCACTTGGGAGAAATTTTTAAGTTCTTTCAAATCTTTAGTAAGTTCTCTTTCCCTCTTTTTTTTAGCTAGTATTTTTAAATTTTCGATCTCCCCTTTTTTATGTCAAGTTTTAATAATTTCAAGTTCTAATTTATTTTCAACTTAATTATCAAATTCAAGCTCATTAATAGTTTTATTTTGTTTTATTTAAGTCTTATAAAAAGTTTAAATTTTGGTGAAATTTTGATAATATTCTGACATTGTCCCTACATAGAGGGTTATTTCGAGTATGATTGATCTGCCCGCCACATTTAAAAAGATGTACAAGAGCGATGTCAAGTGACACAACGACATAAATCTTCAAACTCATCATAATTAAAAAAACGTGCATAGGATTTTTAGCACCCGCATAAAGATGCGTATAGCATACAAGCTTTTCCCATCACGCCAAAATGATATGAGCGATTACTTAAACGACAATACAATCAAGCCACTTTTTGCATCATACATATACATTTAAACAAGATTTGACCCAAGCTTATGCTAAGCAACACAACAACGACTCCAATTCTAACAAAAACTTCAACTCGATTCTCCTTTATTTTTGTTTAATCTAAGTAAGGTGGTTGGTATAATACAGAGAAGAAAGGAGGGGAAGTTGATAGAAAGCTGGGAGGCAACTCGGTTGGGAAAGAAGCTAGAATATTTTTTTGGAAAAAAATGAGAGCCTTAGCTCATTGTATTCCAAAAGGGAGAAACAACAAAAGAAAACGAATTCACAATGTGAATTCAACATACAAGACAACACTTTTAAAATGGAAACAGACCTCAACATGAGGAGGAAAGTAAAAGAAAATACAAAATGAAAATTACTGTGAGAAATTACACAAAATAAACAACCTTAAAGGGATAGACCAAATTGTAAGGTGTTTAAGGGCCCCAAGCGAACATGGAGAGGTCCCAAAAAATGAACAAATAACAACCTGTAAAAGCTTTGAGAAAATCGGAGTTAGGCGAAGAAGACAAAGAGCACCAACCCAAGCCATACAAAAGCCAATCCTTGCATCTGCACCCAAACAGAGAACAGAACAAAACCTCCGGTATTAAGCTTTGAGAAAATCTGGACTCAGACAGAGAAGGAAACAAGGAGTTCCAACCCGATGCCAAAAATAAACCAAACCATTGCAGCTGCACCCTCACAGCCCTCCAATTGGCTATGAAGAAGACTCCATCCAAGGTTGCTGTGTTGTGCAACCATGCAAAGCCAAACCAAACACTTGCGAATGGTATAATAAGTGTCATCATTGTCCAGTGCACCCATAACATAGCCTCGTGTATCACAATACAACCACAAAAGCCACTTTCAGAATGAATTATCTCAAACTTGAAAAGCATTCAGAACAGAAGATGGCCAAGTTTCTCTAATTTTCCAACGTGCAACTTTATAAGCTACGATCCTTGATTTGATCGGTGAAGGTAGAGAGGAGATATAGAAGAGGCAAATAATCTATCGTTCCTTTCACGCCATATACTATAAACCAACACCAAGAGGTACTGACCTTTTGTAGCTTTATGCATCTTTATAGACATACCATTCAATACATGTTGTAAAGTGGATTGCATTAAGAAAAAATTCCCATAAGGTAGAATACTTCTAACCAAATGCATAGAGTAAGGGCATTCAAAAAAAAGGTGAGAATGAGATTCAGGTTTCGAGCAAGCTTGTGTCGGTTTGGGCCTATGCCTCTTTTCACAAGAATATTAAGTTTTAAGCCCCTTAAATAAGCCAACCAACAATAGATAGAATAATTTCTTGCACTACCGTGATACCATATGCATTTATACCAATTAACCGATGGTAAGTATTGGAAAAGAGCAGTTTAAAATCAGAAGAAGTGGGAGAGCGTTTGGAATCCCAAGCAATCCAATCCTCTCCACCATTAACTGAAATCATGTTAATTGCCGTACACAATAAGGGATATTCACGAGAACCGCAACCTCCATCTTCCCTCACAATGAAAGAGCTTAACTTGGTATCCCCATAGGCATTCAAAAGCTCGATCATTATCGACCAATGATTCATATATAGATTTTTTAACACACCATGGATCATACAAAAGGATAATGAATTGCCATTCCCATGTGGTAGGAAAACTTATCTCTAAACCGCTTTTGCATATAGTTTTAGTTCCTTCCACATAGGGAGATCCGAAAGGATTCATGCCAAATGGACCGTATTTACGGTTGCACCGTAGCAAAAGGAGAATTCATTTTGAGAGTCTTCCATAGTGTTTTAATTTTGCATAAGGAGTTAAGAGAGAAGGCAGAGTATCCCGATTCCTCCCTTATCCTTAGGACGTGTAGTTTTATCCCAGGAAATTGTTGTGAGTTTATTAGAGACACCATTATGATAGAAAAAATGTGAAGTAAGAGAATAGATGGTCCTCAACACACCCTTGGGTATCATCATGGATCTAAACCAGTAAGTGAGCAAGTTGTTTACTGATGATCTAAGAAGTTGTAGCCTTCCACCAAGTGATAAAAATTTGCTTTTCCAACCAGCAATCCACCTTTGAATTTTTTCAAATAACCAAGAGAAGTTTGCAAGTTTTAGTGAACCCATAGTCAAGGGGATACCCAGGTATTTAATTGGGAAAGAGCCCAAAGAGATATTAAGCATGTTGCTAAGGAATGATATATCTCTTGATCCCTTTGAAAACAGATAAGAGATTTGTCTTGGTTAACCTTGAGTCCAGTATATTGTTCTAGGCTTTCAAGACAAAATTTTAAGGATCCCACGTGGAGCAATCACCATGCCACCAATAAGATCATCTCAAGAGCAAGTGTGATATTTTGCAAGACCCAAAGAATAAGAGGTTTATATCTGAATAAGTTGACCTGTCTATTAAGCAAGATAGAGTATCAATGGCCAATGTAAAAGGAAAGGTGATAAAGGGCGGTCTTAGCCGTGCTTTGATGTGAAGTACCCTTTTATCTCCCATTGAGAGAGATTGAAAATGGAACATCAAATGCAAGCCTTTACCCAATTTATAAATCTAAGGGAAAACCAAAAGTATGAAGTCTTGCAAAAGAGCCTCCTATTAATAGAGTCAAAGGCCTTTCTAAGGTCAATTTTGCAAGAAAACCACCTTGAGGGTTTGTGTGGGTCAACTCTTGACAAATTTCATAGGCCATCATTATATTATCGAGATGTCCCTTCCTTGAATGAAAGCAGGTCTGAATTAATTAAAAGGGAAGCACCTTCTTGAGTCGTGTGGCAAGCACCTTAGCAATTACTTTATAAAATGTGTTGCATAAAGAGATAGGTCTATATTAAGTAGAGAGGAATGCTTAACTTTAGGGATTAAAGTAATAAGAGAGTGTTTAACGGTTCGAGATTTGAAGAAGTGGTGTCTTTCCTTAAGAAAGCGTTCTCCGAAACATCCCAAGAAGCTATAAAAACTTTGAATTGAAACCATCCGAGAGCTTTATTTTCATTAATGCTATTTAGTGCATCCAAAATATCTTGATCACAAATATCGCCTTCCAAACTCCTAACTTGGTCATAGGAAAGAGTATTCCCAATGGGAAAGTCTTGCATTATAACATCGAAGTGTTGCAATTGAAAAGTGTTGAGTAGTACCTGCTTATTTCCCCATATAGATTGGGTCATTAATAACCCCTTGATGCTTGGAGCTCCCTAATACAATTTGAACTCCTCCTTTCTTTGATAGAAGTAGAGAAACTTGAGGTCATCATCCATGAGGTTAACCAATGAGCCTTTGCTCTTTGCTTAACCCATGTATTTTCCATATGAAGCAACCTAAGATAGGATTCTTTAGACTCCTTGGCTTCAATTCTTAGATGAATATCATTGGGATTCCTTTCCGCTTTCCAAGGATGTCTTTTGGTTCCTCTTTTCCTCATCCATGAGGGATTGAAGATTAGAGATTCTTCATAGCACCAATTAGGCCTTTTTAACATAAGAAAGTTTATTAGCCGACAAAGATGGGATCCCCACAATGTTTCCACTTTGGTAACTTCAAGGAAGTTAGAGAGAGAGACCAATGATTCACATAAACCTTTTACTCAATTGAATGATCCATGAATATGATGAGTGGAGAATAGATCGAGGACATTGAGGAGGAACCTTATAGAAGGAATCGAAATTTCTCCAACCAACTCACATTGCAAATAGCCCTATCTAATTTAGATAGAATAGGGTTATTTATTTTGATTTGACCATGTATAAAATAATCCGAGGAGATCTAGTAATTCACACTCTTGAACAAAGGAAGATAAAGATTGAGTGTTAGAGTAGGACAATGGAATTCCACCCATTTTTCCTTGCAAGAAAGACAACAATTAAAATCACCCATTAACTTGACCAAGGGAAATACCTTTTGCAATATCCGCTAAAGCCTCCCAAAGAGAGACCCTAGAATTAGGGTCATTTCCTGCATATATGCTAGTTAAGTAGAATAAGGGAGCTCCAAAATAAGAAACAAGACCATGAATAAATTGAGAAGAGACAATGAGAGGCTTGAAGTCTATTCTCTCAGAGCACCATTTGATCCAACGCCCCGAACTATATCAAAAGGAACAGATTAGGGTGAAACATAGAATATTTTCTCATGAGAAAGGGGTTAAGAGCAGGTCAGATTAATCTTTGTTTCCAAAAAACAGTCCAGTTGTATTCCTTAATCAGCCTCAAACAATCCAAAGTCACGCCTCCGCCATCCCTCTAACATTCCATAGCTAGACGAGGAAAGGTCATTGAGAGGAGGAAGAAACGGGTTTCTTACCCTTTTTATTTTTCCCTTTCTGAAAAGAGAAGGAAGTAGTTGAACTAGCTTGCCCACCTTCATCTACCAATTTAGTTGAGGATGGGGAGGATGAATTTTCCCATTTAGGCTAGTGTGTTGTTCTGCTTAGGAGAGGAGGTAGTAGCAGTAGCTACCCCTTTGGGTTAGTGACCATGAAGTAGAGTTGCCTTCACCCAAATAGGTTTCGGCTAGAGACTTTGTCAGGGTGATTTTTTTGGAGTGAAGGGAAGAGGGGCAAGGTTTAAATCTAGAGGATCACTCGAGACAGCCTCTTCACCGCCTCCAGGTTCGTGATCGATTCTATTATTTCTCCCCGCCGCTGAGCGAAAAATTGTTTTCCGAGGGATATTGGCTACTCAGGTGACTCTACTCGTCCCATTGATGGTGGGGTTGGGTTTAGAGGCTATAACTTTCTCCTTTGGACAAGAATTGTTGTGAGAAAAGGTTTGGCACTTAGCACAAGCCGTAGGTTTCCAATCATACAGAATAGGCAGCTCTATTTTTTTTCCATTCAGATTGATAGTAATCAAGTCAGGAAGAACAGAGGAGGTTGCAATTTGAACGCAAAGCCTAGCAAAGGTGATGAGCCTTGGGCCTTGATTAGGTTATCATAAGGGAACTCCAATCATACTACCTATCTTTGAAAAACCTTTCTCATTCCAACATAAAGGAAATTAGGTAATTTGATCCAAAGAGGAATCTCAGTGACCTGATCCTTGGTTGGCCGAAAATCCCATTTCCATTTTTGGAAAATGAAAGGTCTCCCATTTAGAAAGCAGGGTCCTTCATTCCAGACGGCATCATAATCCTCCTTACATGAAAATTTAAACAAAAAGAAATCCCCTTGAAAGCAGACAAGCAAGAATGGGTTTACAGTGATGTTGTTCCAGATGAAAGCAGGTGATGAGTTTTCGTTAAATAAAATGAGAGAATAGAGAGAGAGAGAGAGAGAGAGATGAGAGAGAGAAGGAGGAAGTAGCAAGGTTTGGTAAAAGTAATCAAATAGAGAGAAACGAGTGAATGAGAGAGAGTGGAGCGAGAGTGGAGAGAGAAATAGATGCCTTTTCACGCGAGCAAGGTCTCCAATGTTAAAATGAAGGTGGTGGATGTGGATTGGTGGCTCTCGATTTTGGCATAGATGATGGAGGTGAAAGCTTAGAGTCACACGTGGATGAGGAGGTGAGAGAGAAGTGAGTGAGATCGCTTTTAGAGGAAGAGCCCTGTGGAGAATGCTCTAAGAGGGAGAGAAAGATTGAAGAGCCTTGCAAGAGAGAAGGTAGGAGAAATTGCTTGAGGATCTGAAAAAATAAAAAAAGCCCTCCCTGTTGAAGTTTTATATTTTCTTATTTTTTTGCGTAGTAGAAAAAAAATTATGCTCTGGCTCATTTTGAACAAAAATCTGAGGATTAATCTAGTTGAACTGTTCTCCCCTTTAGATTTGTTTATTATTTTTTATACTTTTATATTATATTAAGGAAATGGAGGAAACATGTATTACAGCATGGCATGCCGAAAGAAGGATGGCTAAAAGATCATTCTTTTTTATCAGCCACATGGTCTTCACGTGAAGATGACAGAATTCTAGTTTAAAAAAAAGGAATAAAACATTTACTCCAATTAGATATAAATGAGATATAGATCTTATAATATAAATACCTTAAAGTTTTTTATAAGACATCTTAGCCTAATAATTTATTTAATAGTTGAGAGTTTTGACTTTCAATCAAGAGATCTTAGGTTCAAGTCCTTGTACATGTGTGGGCTCTGAAAATTTATCACTTACCTCTTGACAAATAAATTGAAGAGAGTGATTTAAGTGTGTCGGTGTAATTTTCAGAAGGCAGATGAGATAATAGATAAGACACTACCCAGAGATTTCATCCTCATTTGGTGAGGACTTTAGATCTGGTTCCAAGTTTCCTATAGGCACAAGCCCTGTAGTTAATTACCCCTCTCAATAAGTGAGAGAGAACTTTCGATTAATGCTAGTCATTAGGCCGCTTAATGCATAGTGTATAGTAGTAGCAAGTGGAGTTTAAAAATTATAATTTATGAAATTCACCATTTTAGCTTAAACCGAATGGTTGGGGGAATGATGACGTGCCCGATCTAGATTACATGATTTCATCATCTGTGTGGTCCCTAGTCTACTTAGTCGAGTGATTGACCCAACCTGAAGGATCCTTATCAGCAACACATGAGTTATGTTGTCTAAGAAATCTTTATAGACTTGAGGCGGTATTTGTCTAAGGAGACATGCTTAAGTCTACCTTAGTTAAGAGAGGGCTTTTTTCCCTATCAAGTGTACCCTATGATTCACAACTCAAAGGGCAAAGCCATTAAGCATCTGACGATGATCATAATATAATGGTTTCTTACCACCAGATTAGATGACTCGTGAACTACATCATCTATTGAGCCTACCAGCCAAGCCACACGTCCTTACTAGCATGAGATTGATTGAGAGTGAACATAATAGAATACTTGATTTGACATTGGCTCCTTTGTGAGCAAGAGTTTTCCTAATTTGTCACCTCGATAAACTATTGCGGAAGGTAGATTGGGTTTTAGCTTTAAGCTTTTAGTGATTAAATTTTATTTGATCAATTTTTAGATTGATATTTGATTTAAGTTAATTTGATTTGAAATTAGAATCACATTTTGATGGGAGTATTCCCTCCGGTTGAAATCAATGCTCAACACAGCCATCATCGGGGTATTTAACTGATTGAATCAAATATTTTTGAGAACTTTAGATTCTATCAACTCTGTTTAGCTCCTAACAAAGGATAAGATCTACTGTTACATGACAGAATTAGTTTCTCAGATATTTCACTAAGTCGAAACTCTTATAATACATTTTTAGATTGAGCTCTCAACCTCTCCATCTTAGACATAAGGCTCCTCTAAGACACTAAGAGTTCCTTAGTCTTAAGGCACTTCTAGTGATTAGGTGAACACTTAACCTAACCCTAGGGACTTAGAAGAGTTAGCCATAGGAATAGGTCATGCCTTAGGGGTGTTTGGATAACTTGCCTACCCTATAGCTTGAACCAAATTCTTACTTCCTTCTTTCAAGTCAAACTCCAAATCTAAATTAACTTTAAATTCAAATCAAATTCCAACTTAAATGACTTTTCTCAAATCATCCAAATCAATTCCAAAAATCCAAATCAAATTCAAACTCAAAAGATTTTCTCATAACATATTTATATTCTCATTTATATTCACAAATATAAATGAAATATAAATTCAAGTAACCAAAACCAAATCCAAAACTCAAGTCCAAATCTAAAAATTTTTGAAGTCACTTTGATTTCATCTTATGGACTTAGCTCAAATCAAATTCAAATCACTTCAAACTTAAGAGATTTTCTCATAACTCATTTATATTCTCATTTATATTCACAAATATAAATGAAATATAAATTCAAATAACCAAAACTAAATTCAAAACTCAAACCCAAATCAAACCCATGTTCATCCTTTGAACTTGAAATTATTAAATGAATCAAAACCCATTTGACTCCAAATCACTTGCAAATGGATTTATATTTCAATCATAAGTCCATATGTGAGTTCAACCAAACTTGAATCAAGCCTTGATCAAGTCAATTGACCCACTTAGGCTCACTTGAACTAAAGTTACCTAAAATACCTTTTTGAGCCAAATTCTAATCCTGCCCAAATTGGATTGAAGTAAGTCCGTCTAAGCCTCACATTGTGAGCAACAATCATCATAAGATGATCAATCACTCAAATTGGGTCAAATCAAGTCAAACCTAGCCTTTGACCAAGTCAATACTTAACCCAAATGAAACCCAAACTAGCCAAAATCTGCAATAGTTCAAATTAATTGAAACCATTGATCAAAACCAATTCATGATCAATGATTGGACTTGACCAAGTTATCTTTTGAGCCAAACTTAGCCCAATTAGCCACTTGACCCAAGTTGACCTAAAAGTCAAAATATCTCAAATCTTGATCTAAGCCAAATTGATTGTAACCAATGGGTCAAATTCATTCTAAATCACTTGCTGAACTTGACCAAAGCCTCAATTGGCCAACTAGACCTAACCTAGCCCAATTGACCATAAACTCAACTTGACCTAAAAGATAAAATCAAGCCAAAATCAAATCAAACCAAAATTGACTGAAATCAATGCTTGCAAAATATTTCAAATGACCAACCAAACCTAAACCAACCCATGACCTAATCTAATTGGGTCAAATGGGTCAAATTGGTCAACTTGACCTGACCTAATTGAATTCAAATGAACCAAAATCAAATATAAATCAAATTAAACCAAACCAATGATACCAAACTACTCCAAATGGTCATCATATAAACTCTTGACCCTTGAATTTAATCAATTGGTCAACTTGACCCAAGTTGACCCATTTTGACCTAAATGGGTCAACATGAGCCAAATCATATCAAACAAATTCCAAATTCATTAAAAATTGGCATAACCCATTTTTCAATCATTCCAAATATGCCCAAATCAAAATCAAAGCCAAATGACCATTTTGCCTAAATCAGGGTAACTGATCAAATTCACTTAGAATTTGATCATATTCCTCAAGACCACTTAGCATCCTCTTAGTGGTCCATTTGGACCAAGGAGGGTGGTGCACATGACTTAATGGGTTTGGGTCAGCTAAACCCAAAAATCGACCCCACTCAATTCTCCACATGGATCACCTCCCACATCCATTTTAACCCATGCACTCCTCCACTCTCTGCCAAACTAAACCATGGGACTCCCAACAACCAACAACCCATTCCATGAGATCAATTTGATCAAAATGCAAGGAGGCTCATGATCGATTCAAGTCAGAGATACTCCCCTCATTCCATCCAATTCAACACACTTGCACTCGATTACGCCCTAGGAACCCAGAGGAAGCTCCCTAAGCTCTCCCAAGTATTTCCAAGCTCTCTCCATTTTCTCCTTCTTGATTTTACTCAAGCCTAAATAGGGGAAGAAAACAAAAACTCAAACTCACTCAATTCTCCATAGAATCCAAATTCTCTTGCAAGCACCATCAAGGGACCTAATCGAGCTCACCCAAATCATTTCCCAAGCATCCAAGCCACGAGAAGGAGGTGTTCGACCAAAGTCGTAAGCTATTGAAGGGGAGCTTGGAAGATCCACTTCATCTCAAGCCTTCAAACCTTCAATAGGGCTTCGTCTCTACTAGATGAAGCTACCTCAACGGTTGGAAGCTCCGGTGATAGTCTCCGGTGAGGTATGCTTCAAAACTGAGCTCCTATTGAAAAATCTTTGCTCCTTTGTGAAGGGAAGTGTAATCTCATTGCATTTCCACCATTGGATATGCTTCTCCTTGATGAAATCTACCCAATCCAAGCTTGTGAGCTCGGATCAAGCCATGGAGGGGCGGTCTTTGTCTCTCATAGCGAGGCAAGGATGAATCATTGATGGATCCTTTATTTGGATGGATGGTCCTGATTAAATGCTTTAGATCTAATGATTTAATCCTTTGACATCTAATTTGATGATTCAAATAACAAATCCCATCAAGCCACGTGGAAAGCGCGATGGCGTCGGCCACCCGTGGTAGATGAAGTTATATAATTATTTAATATTTGATAGAACTTTAAAAATTCATAATTAAATGTAGAAAAATCTAAAAAAAAATGCAAACTCAACTTTATTTTAAAGATAATTTAAAGGGGATAATATAAAATTATGTTTAATTGATTTTGAATAGTGACATTTTCTCAATTTGAGTTTTATTGAGATGTAATTATGTTAATTACTTCTTAATTATTTTAATAATTAATTCCAAACTCCCTAGGGTTAATTAGTCAGATGACCTATGTCTCCCATAATTTTCTTAGAAATTATTATTGGACTAATTTATGTAATTACTTATTTCATCTCTAATCACTCCCTTAATTAATTAAATGATTAATTAACCTATTAAATGGTGATGAATCATTTAAATTATTCATCTTGAAGTGGATAGACAGGGAATGAGAGATGCCTTTTCCAAATCTTTTTTTAAGTCTATATCATTTGAATGAAAACTTAATTAATAAATTGATTAATGATTTAATCATTTCATTAAATAGCTTAATTAACCAAACTCAAAATCAAAAATTAATCCAGAAACTAAATCACTTAATCAATCTCATTCTTGGGTAGATACTTAGGTGTTCAATAACCTAAGTGCCTTTCAAGGAAATCATATACAACCCATATGTGTGAGAAGATTATGAAAGTACTTAATTAAACTCTTTAGCTTAATTAATCAATGATTTGAGCCAGCATTAGATTTCTTAGGAGCATTGCTGATTCTATGTGGTTTGCATATGTTGGCTCATAATTGTTGGGTTAAAGATTGTAATTAATGGACTTAATCTACACCTAAACAAAACATAAAATCAGTCTCTAATGGTTCTAAAATTAAATAAATTGTCATGTGGATTAGGACCAACCTCTTCACATTTCCTAAAATCAAATCAACCTCAAAATTAAAACAAAATTTCTTTAAATAATTTTGATTGACTTTAAATGATCTCATTCCATAAGATTGTCTTTAGGAATTGATTATGGTGAATGAAGTCATATGCTTACATTACTTTATTTCTTTCCAAGCATGTTAAATGTGATTTATCATATGAAATCATGCATTCATACCTTTTGAAAAATCAAAATAAATGAAATGTTTTCTTTATGTCAAATTGTATGTTTTGGCTAAAGTAAGAATATGAATGACTATTATCACTACTAAATCAAAAATTATTTTTAAAACCTATAAATCAAATATTATAAATGAAGGTATGCTACTTATAAATATTTATAAGCTTGCATGTGATTATAATATAAAATGTGTTATGTGATCTTCTTCTCTTTTCTTAACATAGATTTGCATAGGATTTGCAAAGTGTATAGTTCATCTGAAAAGAACACAACACTTGCTTAATTTCATTCCTATCCACTTATATGTTATAACTTAAAAAGTATATTCACATCTACACATGTAAATTGCATAACAAAATCAAACAAATAAACATAAACCTTTTGCTTGATTCTTTCTCCATTTATTTCTTTTTGTACATGCACATGTATTGAAGAAAAGTGGTATATTAGTCTGGACATCCCGACGTTGCGAGACTTTAATTAACCCTAAAAAGATTTTGTACCTTATACCCTTGGTGTAGAAAATAATGACACTTTATGTCTTTCATACTTGTAAATGTGCATTTGATTAATGGATAAACGAATCCCTTTATTTTCTACTTAACAAAATTATGCATCATGAAACATCCAAATTTCCTTAAGCAACATCCCTTAGCATTCATCATAAAGGTGTGATAAATATTTACATTGCATGTATAGATATGCTTAGAAATCATTTATATGCATGGTATACATGTTGGAAAGAAATAAATGGGTGTTTGTATTTTGTGATAGTAATTCACTTTAATTAATCTTAAAATATCTTTCTTATTGAATAGGTTTATTTAGAGCAAATCTAAACTTAGGATTAATTAAAACACATAATAAAATATTCACTAAAGAGAAATCACTAATAAATCTATCTTAAAAATTACTTAAGGTAGGGAGGAAAGAGAAGTTCTCTTTTCTTTTCCTCTCTTTATAACACTTAGTAATTAAGTGTAGGTTCATTCAAACCAAAATAAATCAACAAATAAAATTAAAAAATCAACTAAATCACTTAAATAAAACCACCCTCTAAGTTGAAACCTCTCATACTTAGAAAACTTCAACCTTAAAAGCCTAGCTAAGATATACCACATAAGCCTTAAATGACACACACATTAGGCTAAGCCACCATTTCTAGCTCTATGTTAGGGCGGTGCATGATTTGATGCTTGATTTTGTTTTATGATATGATGTTTTAGTCTTGATGTTAAGGTGTATATGTGTAGACTGGATGATAGGATTATTTTAGTCTAATCATTATCTTTTGTAGGGGATTGTGCTTAAGGCGTAATAAAATAATAAATACTTTTGTTTATGCGGGTTGTTTATACCCTAAGCATAATCCAAAATAGGCTAGGTGGACTTGGTTACCCATGTGTGCTAAGTCCAATTTATTCATATACATGCTTGGGATTATGTGGTTTGTTTAGCTAATCTCTATTTTACAGGTTTTAGTTAGATTTACTTTTCCCATTTTCATATAATTTTGCAATTAAGATTTGGAATGAATGTTATGGGAGATTAGGATGAACAATGGTTATAAGACTATGTCTTATGCACCATGTGAAGCCTTTGGAGCAACCACATCTCAACCAACAAAAAGAAGAAAGAAGAAAGAAGAAAGAAGAAAGAAAAGAAGAAATGAAGAAAGAGAAATGAAGAATGAAGACCCCCATTACATGAATTCCTTTTTGATTGTAATTAATTCATTTGTAATCCATATTGTATAAGGGTAGAGCTCGGCTATCCAATTTCTTTTTGGGTTAGTACAGTGGAGCTCGACCACAACAACCTTTTATTTTTTTGCGTTAGCTTTATAAATTATTTGATGTTTGTTTAGCTTGTGCATTAAGATGACATTTTTTCTAGTTTCTTTCTTTCTTTGATGAATGGCTTGGATGCGATTAGGCTCTTAGGAAAAAATAAATTTTCTATCCAATTAATCAACTCAAAATTAAAAATTAACAACTCATAACCTCACATAAAGCCTAGGTTATAAATCAAGATAAAAGATTTAGCAACCCCTTTATTGGATGTTGTATGTTTCATATTATGCATAAAAAAGTATCTTGCTTCACTCTTGCTTATGGAGGGCTTCCATCTTTGCCAGGGAACTTGGCTTGACCTTTGAGAGCTATGGTAGAAACACACCTCCTTCATATGAATTTTGGCCCATAATCCTATTTCTCATGCATTAGGCATATGAATCTCATAGCCTATGTCAAATAAATTTTCCAAAAATAAAAATAAAACTTAACAAAAAGTTGCATTATATTTAAGTCATTAATCATGTCCTACATGATCTAGTCTCTTAGGGAGTGTGTTTAAGGATTTAGTCTCTTTCTAAATAAATAACAACCTAGTTATCTTGCAAAAGCATATGACTTGCCTACATGTATTTAAAATCGTAGGAGGAGTTAGTTGGCAGCAACCCCCAGGAGGTTGTAAGTCTAACAATCAGGTGATTTATCCTCTCTTGTAGAGGTAAACCAAATACCCATTTTCACTGTGGATTTAGGTTATGACTTGGCCTTCGCCAAAGCTCTCTAGATTTAGGTTCAAAGGTTGTTGTTTCCCTTTGTGGGCTACAAGCATAAATTCTCACCTCTTAGGCATTTCTATGATCTTGTATCATGGAATTGTAAGTCCTAGATTTCTAATAAAAATTCAACTCAAACAAATAATTCTCTTCAAATTCAAAAATATAAAGCCCAACCATAGGATAGTTTGGGATGCTTACTAGGAATCATAGTATTATAAGCATCCCCTACTTATCTCCCTTTGGTTTCGATAATAACTCCCTCCTCTTGATCAATCCCATTTGATCTTCCAAAAATAAATCATTTGATTGATAGTCCTACTTTGAAATCTTTGGAGATAATGATCATTTACCTTAATCGAGAGTATTCTTAAGAAATCTCATTCTTAAGATGTAATTAACTATGGGGCTTGCCTCCATAGAACTTAATGAACTATTAAAATAAATCTTTACTTTTCATGTAAAGTAGGGGAAGAATCTGTACATCAAGACCCATTGTCCTGGGAGTCAAGGTGATTAGGTCCATTATAGATGGTGACTTCCTCTCGAGATAGTACATCATTTCTCAATGTCATACGATCACCTAATAAGAACATATGGATCTACATGGTGTCCAAAAGTAGATTTTTATTTTATCTTCATTTAATTCTTTTTTAGATGAAGATAAGAATAAAAAATTCATGATTTTTCTACGACTACTGGGAAGGTTCCTCTTTCCATGTTTGGTAAATGATCGTTATCTCTAAGTATCGATAGTGGATTTGTACTTTGTATAAGTTTGAGATTATATTTGTTTTCTATTGGCACATAGTTTATTTCATCCTTAAGCTAAGCTAGCCAACATCCTTTAGGTTTTAGGACCTCACCATGTAGGTCTTAAAACCCCTATTGGGTTCCCTAATAGGTGAAAATAAAAATTTAATAAAAAGAAATAACTAAAGACTTCTGTCTTACCATTTCCATGGTAAGGTAAGGTTCATTCCAAAAATAAAGAAAAATAAATCCTTTATAGCAAAAACAATTTCCAAATAAAAAAAGCACTTTTCCAAAATGTACATAATAAAATATTTCAACTTCATCTAACAATCTTCATGATTATTTCATGTATCATCTTTTCAAAAAGCACAAATGAACATCTTCACTCAATTTATTTGATGAAGATATCATTTTCAAAATCAAAATCAAAAATCATATTTTCCAAAATCATAAATGAACATCCTCATTCAATTTATTGAATGAAGATTTCATTTTCAAAACAAAATTAATAATCATCTTTACAAAATTTAAAATCAACAATCATTATTTTCCAAAAGCACAAATGAACTTCCTCATTCAATTTATTAAATGAAGATTTTATTTTCAAAACAAAATCAATAATCATCCTTTCAAAAATCAAAATCAACAATCATTCTTTTCAAAAAGCACAAATGAACATCCTCATTCAATTTATTGAATAAAGATTTTATTTTCAAAATAAAATCAACAATCATCTTTTCAAAAAATCAAAATCAACAATCATTATTTTCCAAAAGCACAAATGAACATCCTCATTCAATTTATTGAATGAAGATTTTATTTTCAAAACAAAATCAATAATCATCTTTTCAAAAATAAAATCCAAAATCTTTTATCTTGATGAAGATTTCATTTTGATGAAGATTTCATTTTCAAAAACAAAATCCATAATCAAATTTTCCAAAAGCACAAATGAATATCTGCATTCAATTTATTGAATGAAGATTTCATTTTCAAAATAAAATCAATAATCATCTTTTCAAAATTAACAATCATCTTTTCAAAAATCAAAATTAACAATCATCTTTTTAAAATTCAAATACATTTGGATCTTCATTTAACATACCCAAATTTGCTAAGTGAAGATCCTCTTTTCAAAAATCAAAACATCAAAACATGAAACACATTTGATCTTTTATTTAGCATACCCAAATTTGCTAAGTAAGATCCTCTTTTCAAAAAAATCAAAACATTTAGATTCTTCATTTAGCATACCCAAATTTGCTAAGTGAAGATCCTCTTTAAAAAAATTAAAACATCAAAACATGAAACACATTTGGATCTTATTTAGCATACCAAATTTGCTAAGTAAGATCCTCTTTTCAAAAATTAAAAATCAAAACACATTTTGATTCTTCATTTAGCATACCAAATTTGCTAAGTGAAGATCCTCTTTTCAAAAATTAAAAATCAAAACACATTTGGATTCTTCATTTAGCATACCAAATTTGCTAAGTAAGATTCTTTAAAAAAATCAAAATCAAAACACATGGATCCTTTATTTAGCATACCTAAATTTTCTAAGTAAAGAATCCTCTTTCAAAATCAAAATCAACACACATGGATCCTTTATTTAGCATACCTAAATTTGCTAAGTAAAGAATCCTATTTTCAAAATCAAAACAAAACACATTCTTTTCAAAAAAAAAAAAAAACACATTTGATTTCTTTAGTATACCTAAATTTCTAAGAATCCTTTTTCAAAATCATCAAAATAAAAAAACACATTTGATTTCTTATTTAGCATACCTAAATTTGCTAAGTAAAGAATTCTCTTTCAAAATCATCAAAACAAAACACATTTGATCCTTTATTTAGCATACCCAAATTTGCTAAGTAAAGATCCTCTTTCAAAATAACAAAACATTTGGATTCTTCATTTAGCATACCCAACTAAGTAAAGATTCCATTTTCAAATTCACACATAATTCACAAATAACAAGTAAAAGAAGAAAATTATTTTCAAACACCTCACCTAGCATACCCAAATTTGCTAAGTGTAAAATCCAAAATCACAAATCAAACAAAAAATCAATTGACCTTTATTAACATACTCAAATTTGTTAAATGAAGGGTCCCCAAATAATAATAAAAAAATCAAATTCAAATATGAACCAATGGAAGCATCAATCTCTTCAAAATATTTGAACCCATTTCCAGCATACACAAATTTGTTGAAAATGGTTTCTAAATTCAAAAAATCCCCTCCCAAATTCTAAACTCAAAATCTCTCTCCAAATTCGAAGAGCCCCACTTAACATATCAAAATTGTTGAGTGTGAGTTCAAATTCTAAAAACAAATTAAAGCAGAAATCTGATTTGGGTTTATTTTCCAAAATTGCATAAGTTCAACCTTTTCAGTGAGTTTCTTTAAGTTCAGTTCAATTCAATTTAAATGGAAGCTAAGTATGTGTTTTCCTTTGGGATGGATTTCTTGATCGCCGCCTCAAGATTGACTTGCCACCTCATTCATTTTGGTCAAGGTTTGAGGGGCTAGGATCACTGGTGAGGGGACCACCCTCGCACAAGTGTGGTGACAGCGTAAGCCATCCATCAGTTGAGATGCACGATTGTTTCACTAAAAGAGGAAGGGAAGTTCCCCAGAATTGTAGTTCAGCTGCCCAAGTGGTTCCCCTTCTCTCAAGATGTGGGCTAGCACCCACTGCTATTCTAAGGGGAAGGCTACCTTGGGATAGTCTCCCCCCATGAAGTAGGGTCTTGTTCCTGCCTCCTACTCTGCAAACAATGCTGCAAGATCAAGCAACATCACGATCGCATAGCCAAGGAGCTAGAGGTAGTTTCCTAGTCTATAATAAAGGAGTTACCTAAGATAGTGTCTCCTCATATCATAGAGAACAAGTTTCACCCCCTCTCTAGATCTGACGGAGAGGAAGATATTAGGAGGATTTTAATTTGACCTCCACCTGCAGTATAGTTTGAGGCTCCTATCAGAGATAGGAGAAGGTCATATGCTGGCCTTAGATCGCTTCACGCCGAAGCCAAGTGAGTTATGATGATTAGAGTCGGTCAATTTGATTTACATTCATCATCCGCAGCAGGGAGCACATCAAGGGAGAGTCGTGGAGGCCTGTATCGCATAAGTTACTAAGAGAGTGAGGTACTAAGCAATTAGTAGCCTCAACCCTCGTCGATTTTCTTGATCGACGCACTACCCCACTGATCAAACTGATAACATTGTATTGATGGGTACTACCCACCATAGGAGAGGAGCTCCAAAGAGAGAGTCGGGTGCCTCCTCCACACCGCTTTCCATGTCCACCATCTCGCAAGTTCCATCATCCACTTCTAGCAAAGCCATGAAGGTTGTATATGGGGGAAAAGAGAGCCCACCGGTGATCCATGCCAAGAGATCCCATTCCATCTACATCCCAACTGAGGTCGAAGCTCTCCACTGACCTCCCCGCCAGGTGAAGAGGGAACGCAATGGAGCATTATAGTGCCATCACCACCACCACCAGAAAGGAGCATGGAGATAGCAGAGGGGAGGAGACAGCTCCCATGGCGATAGATCCTCCTAGGAGTACTCCACCTCCATGATGCCATGAGCATCTATCCTCAATGAGCATTTTCCCAAGATCAGCTCTCCAATAAGAGGTTAGATGTCTCTCTGCTCATGATAGTGATCCTACCAATCACCTCATATTTTGTACATGTTGACCGCTCTTGATGATATCAGAGAATTGAGAAGAAGGAAATTCTAGGATACGACTGACCTGGGATAAAAAAAAAGATTAATTTTTGATCCTAATGAAGATGATCTATTGAGGATTCACACAGTGCTCATGGTAAGCTGTGGTTCCCTCCTTCATGACTTAGTTTGAAGGTGTGAACAAGTAGAAGATACAACCCGCCAACCCAACACCTCCTTCAATACTAAAAAAGCAAAAGGATGAACAAATAGATAGATGGGAAAGAGGCTTGAAGACTTATAGCAGTGAGAGAGAAGTGTTGGTGCAAGCCCAGGAGGATCATCGTTCCAAAGGGTAGACCCTACCCAGGGAATTGACATCCAAGATCCTAAGGGTTTCATGCCACCTTCTTTCAAGAGCTTGATGGCTGGAACCCACGCACATAGCACACTTCGTGCCAAGCAATGCCGGTGGTGGCATGTACTTACTATTCCATCTTTTGTCAGTTTAGCATAGCCTTTGATTGGTACAAACTCCAGCTCAATGAAGACTTTGCTGTTGAGCAACTCTTCATTAAGAGGTTTGTTGGAGCTCAAAAGGGTGATCATAGGTGATCTCTGTGGCTCAACAACACCCCGGTGAGTCCCTCATTGATTATATTCTCGATGGCACAATTTGAGTATGAAATATGAACCAAATGTCAACAACATGCCATTGAAATTTTACTAAAGAATATTCATTCACCCCTTCATGCTCAAAGGTTTTACCATCAAGACATTTGAGAAGCTAATCAACAAGGCTAGCTTACAAGGAGAAGCCAAAGTTACCTTTTCGATCAATCAACAAAGCCAAAGCCATAAAAAAGCTTATGAGAAGAAGCCAGGCAATAGTGTTGGACAAGGGGAAGTAGCCGCCCAGATCAGATGAGAGACCTCGCTCCACGCCACTTCCACCTTCTACCACCACCGAGGCCATCCCATCCGCCACACAGCCTCCATGGCCTTCACCGCCTCTCTCCATACATACAGACACACACATACCACCACCGTGTAGCTACCATCCACCTACTCTTTTGGATAAACTAAACAACCTTATTCATTTAAGAGGAGGTAATCAGAAAATCTTAAGAACCTCTTAAAGAAACATGATTTTCAACTACCCAAGCCTAGAAGTCAAGGAAAGTGGGCAAGAGCAATGATCCTAACTTTTTCCCCTACCACATGCTAGCCATGTTTTGAGGATTGCTTTACATTCAAGGACTGCTTGAGCATACTAAAACCATAGTTATCCTAAAGGAATACCTGGAACAACCATCTAGTTTTAGGGTAATCCTTGGGGATACATGATCCTCTCAAAACCAAAGAAGGTTGGGATATCTCCTTATCCCGAACCTCAAAAAAAGATTGTGTCAAAATCAAGAAACTTTTCTTGTGCTGAGGGAACCTCAACAACATCAAGGAAGGTTTGCAAAGTTGCCAAAGACAAGTTTGGGAAAGTGAGAGCTCAGAAGAATGCACTCACACCCTGGATAGCCAAGTAGAGCAACCACCCATCGAAGCTAGTCTCCATTCACTAGCTACTACTTCAACGACACTCTACTGCCTAGCTCTTCTAAGATACATCTTGTATCGGTGGATGAGGGCATCAAATCCCTCACCCCTCTTACTTTACTAGATTTCTACTATGTACCTCCTTCAAAATCCAAGAAATTGAGGAATAAAGCTAGTTTGAATTACATCTGTGTCACTTCTGATGGGTTATCTAATTCTACTCTCTTAGAAAACTCTCAAATTCTAAATAATAATTATAACAACTATCTTCTCTTTCTCTTTCGTGAGTTGGACTTTCCAATACTATGGGTTCACCTCTGAGATAGACTTGGAATCATCTGATTGTCCCATAGGAGAAGCTATAGGTGAGCCTGAGTGGTAGAATCTTCCACTAACTCAAGAGATCACCAAAGTCAACCTCCATAGTGTTTCTACCTCCTAGCACCTCAAGATAAGGGAAATAAGTCATTAGATGATCGAGAAGCCCTCCATAGGATGCTCCACCCATGGATATGCTTGTGGAGGATCACCAGTGGATTACAATGTTCTCCTCACCTAAGAAAGTTGTCATCTAAGTTAAGCATATATGCCCTTGTCTTATCCAAAGAGATGAGGAATCATTAATCAAGGCTCTTCTTGATATATGCTTAGCTCCTACAGTTGGAGAGGAGGCACATTATTCCAGAGAAGCCCAAGGAGTCACTTTCACATATGAAGACCTTCTTCTGGGGGGACATGGAGCACAACCGCCCCCATACATTAAAAGGATATGGGCGATTTAATTTCTGTGGTTCTTATCAATCCGTGCATCATGAATATTATGAGTCTAAAGACCATTGCCTATTTTGAGGATTGACATCTCCACACTCGAGGAGATGGATGATGTTGAGAGGATTCAATGAACAAGGCGAGGGCTTTAGGTTCCATAGTGTTACCTTTGGAAATAGGTGACGGAAGATTGAAGCCAAGTTCATTGATTTACTTCATTCATTTCTTTTGCTTGGTAGGCCTTGGATACATTAGAATAAGATGATTCCATCCTCCTTCGCATCAATGGAATTAAATATTATGTCAAAGGAGATGAAAAGCCATTTTAGTCGAGAG
This sequence comes from Cymbidium sinense, assembly GCA_021442155.1. Lineage (NCBI taxonomy): Eukaryota > Viridiplantae > Streptophyta > Magnoliopsida > Asparagales > Orchidaceae > Cymbidium > Cymbidium sinense. Next base: position 166,444,961 of record CM038221.1, on the reverse strand, counting down.
GTTGAGATATATGAAGATGTGACCTACTATCTTCAAAACATTTTCATGAACTTGGTCAAAATTCAAATGCAAAAGAAAAGGAAAAAAGAAGAAAAGAAAAGAAAATACAAGTGAATGAGAGAAAAGGATATCAAGGAAGAGGTAGAGTGATGTCACATTCCACCCACACTCATTCCATCATATGGACATAGGATGACTCAACCTCCACCAGTAGCAGATACAGAGGCACTCCAGAGGTGGAAGACCCCTGGTTGGCGCCAGGGTTATGTTCTAGTTCATAGGAGTACCCTACTATTCACATAGACTTGAATCCAGCTGAGGATGAGTCTAATGTGATTAGTATACCAGAAAACCCCTCAAAGGTTTCATTGGAGGTGACACTCAGCCGACAAATGAAGACCGTGCCTCAAGCAAAGCATGAATGTATTCAATCAAGTTTATGTGAAACTATCAAAAGCTAGAACCTTAGCTCTAACCTCACTTTCCTCTCAAAAGTTGAAGGTTTAGTAGTTAAGGAAGCCCCTCGCCTTCCATGTCAGCCAAAGAGATTCTTATATTGGGATCATCATCCTCAAGTCCAAAATTGATGTAGACTTGAGGATAATTCATATAAAGAATTAATGGAATTACCTTTGATTGGTACTCACTTGTGTTCTTAATCTTGCAAAGAAGGGTTTGATTCCTTATACATGGTCTAAGCAGTCAGACTGAGAAGTTGTGGAACAATAGAGGAAGGATGCACAATCAAGATCGACTAGATTCATAGTGAGTCCAATCGATGATGATGATGATTACCGCTTAGTTGTCACCAATCATGTGAGTCCGACAGTTCTTCAACCACACTAACTTATGAGGATGTGTGTTTAAAAACTTCATGATCCATGATCTCCAAATCAAAGATGCACCAAAATTTGAAGAGAAAATCCATTCAACAATTTGACAAGCTTAAAGAAATCAACCTGGATAGAAGAAAATCCACATACATCACATTGTGAATGAAGAAGAAACCAATGACTTAGTTAGTATTGAGAAGCATGGAGCTATGAAGAGATGCCGGATTATCTCATGTAGTCCACAAACTAGCAATAGACCCTAACGCTAACCCTATCAAGCAAGCTCCTAGATGCATGCAATTAGAAATCAAATAATAGGTCATTTCTGAAGTCAAGAAAATAATTGATGTTGATTTCATCAGGGAAGAAAAATACCCTACTGTTAGCCGCTAAGAAAAAAGAATGGCCAAATTATATGCATCGATTTTGGACTTAAATAAGGCATGTCCTAAGGATGAGTTTTCTTCCTATACCAAAATTAATGGTGGACATCGCTCATCTCATGCAAGATTCTCCTTCATGATGGGTCATCCGCTACAACCAAATCAAGATGGCCCCAAGGATGAAAGAAACACCGCTTTTGAACCCATTGAAATCTATTATTATAAGGTCATGCCTTAGCCTTAAAATGCGGCTACATACCAAGCCATGACTCGCATCTTCAACAAACTCATTCATCATCATCAAGTTGAATGCTATGTTGATGATCTAGTAGTCAAAAGCAAAGAAAAGGAAGACCATCTCTTGACTTGAGAGTAGTTTTGAATGGTTAAGATAATATAACCTCAAAATGAATCAAGTGTGCATTCTGAGTAGCTTCAAAAAAGTTCTTGGGTTTGTCCGACATTGGAATAGAAATATAGATCCAAAAAGATCAAAGCTATCTTAGAAATGCCACCACCTAAAAGTTTAACTCAACTGATCTTTCCAAGGTTGGTATCTAAGATGCTTATCTCCAACAAATTTTTTAGCACTTGTCAAAAGGATGCCAAGTTCAAGTGGGATGATAAGTGCATTCCTTGAAGATATCAAGCAAGATTTGGTGAAGCCGCTGTTTTAGCAGCATCTGTGGTGCCATCATCCTCTGCATTGGATGACTCCCTCAGTGCTTTGTTGGCCTAAGCCAATGATGAAGGGAAGGAGAGTGATCTCTACTACCTCAGCCATCATCTAATTCCTGCTGAAGTGAACTACCCACCTATTGAGAAACATTGCCTAGCTTTAATCTTGCATCCCAAAAGCTACGGCACTATATGCTTTCTCATAAGGTGAACTTGATTTCAAGAACTAATCCATTGCAGTATCTCATGATATAGCCAACACTATCAGGATGTTTTCCATATTGGTCCATGATTCTCTCACAATTTGACATCACATTCGTACCCCTTCGTGTGGTAAAAGGACAAGCACTAGCGGATTTTTTAGTCGCACACCCACTGCCCGCTGATTCCTCGCTTAGTAATGATCTCCCTGATGAACAAATCATGAACTTAGGGGAGGTTAACAATCACCGTTGGGAGATGTATTTGATGGTGAGGCTTTATTTCACATTTGAGGAAGAACCATGATTTACTCTTCCATGAAAGGTAGAATAGTTCTCTTAACTGCACCGGATGTGATGAGATTCTCATACTATCTCTCCAATCCATACACCAACAATGAAGTATGAGACTTTGATTGGTATGGAGTTAGCCATTACAAGGTGTCAAGAGCATCATCTCGGATTGGTCATCAACTGCATTGTCTTCAAGGTTATAAAACCTAAGCTTCATCACTACCATGAGTATACCATGAAGCTGTTGGCCCAAATCTCTGAGGTCACCATCTATAAGATCCCTCGAGGAGAGAACACAGTAGTAGATGCTTTGGCCAAACTTGTCAAAGAATTGGCATGTCCGAAAGATGAGTTCATTCCAATAAGGGTCCAAATAAGACAAATCATATCCCTTATTGATGTTGAACTCATCGAGAGACTTTCTCTTAAATGAGAGCTTGGCGTCAAAGGACAAAAGGATTGGAAACCTATGAATTATTTTCATCTTCTAAATGAATTAAATGAAGGAAAAAATAAAATGCCTTTGTGTTCCACATACAGATATATGATGATTGCGATATTGAGGAATGATGTACTATCTTGAGAGGCATCCTACAATGGACTAATCACCTTAATAATGACTCTAAGGATGATGGGTCTTCAAAATGTAGAGATTCTTCCCTACTTTGGAAAAGTAAAAGGTTTATTTTAAATCGGGTTCATTAAGTTCCCCTATGGAAAGCCCCATAGTTAATTACATCCTAAGGAATGAGATTCCTTAAGAATACTCTCGATTAAGCTAAATGATCGTTGTCTCCAGAGATTTCAAAGATAGGTCTATCAATCAATTGATTTATTTTTGGTAGATCAAATGGGATTGATCAAGAGGAGGGAGTTATTATCGAAACCAAAGGTATATAAATAGTGGATGGTCACGATGCTAGGAAACCTAGCGAGCATCCCAAACTATCCTATGGTTGGGTTTTATATTTATAAAATTTGAAGAGAATTATTTATTTGAGTTGAATTTTTATTAGAAATCTAGGGCTTATAATTCCACAACACAAGATCATGGAAATGCCTATGAGGTAAGGATTTATGCTTGTAGCCCGCAAAGGGAGGTAGAAACCTCTGAACATAAATTTAGAGAGCTTTGGCGAGAGCCAAGGCATGACCTAAATCTTAGTTGAAAATGGGTATATTGTTTACCTCCACAAGAGTGGATAAACCACCCAACTGTTTGGACTTACAACCGCCTGCGGGTGGCCGCTAACTAACTCCTCCTACGATTTGAATACATGTAGGCAAGTCATATGCTTTTGCAAGATTGTTAAGCTGTTATTTATTTGGAAAGAGATTAAGTCCTTAAACACACTCCCTAAGAGACTAGATCATGTAGGTAATGATTAATGACTTAAATCTAATGTAAATTTTATTATATTTTATTTTTTTTGGATAATTAATTTGATGACTGATTCATATGCCTAATGCATGAGAAATTAGATTATGGGCCAAAAATAGCAAGAAGGAGGTGTGTTTTTACCACGGCTCTCAAAGGTCAAGCCAAGTTCCCTAGCAAAGGTGGAAGCCCTCCATAAGCAAGAGTGAAGCAATATGCTTTTTATGGATGATGTGAAATATACAACATCCAGCTATGGGGTTAATAAATCTTTTATCTTGATTTAACTTAGGCTTTAGATGAGATTATGAGTTGTTAATTTTTAGTTTTGAGTTAATTAATTAAATAGAAAATTTATTTTTCTCTATGAGCCTAATCGATTCCAGGTCATTCATCAAAGTAAGGAAGAAACTAGAAAAAAATGACATCTTAATGCACAAACTAAACAAACATCAAATAATTTATAAAGCTAGACAAAAGAATAAAAGGCCTTTGTGGTGCTCCATCACAAACCCAAAAGAAATTGGGTAGACCTCATTACAAGATTACAAATGAATTAATCAAAAAGGAATTCATGTTATGGGGGTCTTCATTCTTCATTTCTTCTTTTCTTTCTTCTTTCTTCTTTCTTCTTTTGGTTGGTTGGAATGTGGTTACTCCAAAGGCTTCACATGGTGCATAAGATATAGTCTTATTACATAAAAATGGGAAAAGTAAATCTAACTAAAACTAACAAAATAGAGATTAGCTAAACAAATCACACAATCCTAAGCATGTATATGAATAAATTTGACTTAGCACCCCACACATAGGTAACCAAGTCCACCTGGCCTATCTTGGATTATGCTTTGGAGTATAAGCAACCTGCATAGCAAAAGCATTTATATTTTTATTACAGTGCCCCTTAAGCACAATCCCTTGCAGAAGATAATGATCAGACTAAGATCATCCTATCATTCAGTCTACACACATACACCCTAACATCCAGATTAAAATATCACATCTCAAAATAAAACTAGGCATCAAACCATGCATCATCCTAACATAGAGCTAGAAATGATGACTTAGCCTAATGTGTGTGCCATTTAAGGCTTGTGTGGTATGTCTTAGCTAGGCTTTAAGGTTAGAATTTTCTAAGTGTGAAAGGGTTCAACTTAGAGGGTGGTTTCATTTAAGTGATTTAGTTGATTTATTAATTTTATTTGATGATTTGATTTGGTTTGAATGGACCTACACTTAATTACTAAGTGTTGTAAAGAGAAAAAAGAAGAGAACTTCTCTTTTCCTCCTACCTAATTTCTAAGGTAGATTCATTAGTGATTTTTTCTTTAGTGAATGTTTTGTTATATGTTTTAATTAATCCTAAGTTTATATTTGCTCTAAATAAACTTAATCAATAAGAAAGACATTTTAAGATTAATTAAAGTGAATTACTATCACAAAATACACAACCATTTATTTCTTTCCAACATGTGCATCATGCATATGAATAAATCCTAAGCATATCTATACATGCAATGCAAATATTTAGCACACCTTAATGATGAATGCTAGGAGATGTTGCTTAAGAAAATTTGGATGTTTCATGATGCATGATTTTGTTAAGTAGAAAAGAAGGGCTCTTTTATCCATTAATCAAATGCACATTTTATGAAAGACATAAGTGAGTGACCATTATTTTCTACTAAGGGTATAAGGTACAAGACCTTCTTAGGGCTACTTAAAACCTCAATTGGATGTCGGACTAATATACCACTTTTCTTAAATACATGTGCATGTACAAAAAGAAATGAATGAAAAAAGAATCATGCAAAAGGTTTATGTTTGTTTGTTTAATTTTAGTTTATAATTTTTTTATGTGTAATGTGAAAATCCTTCTTAATTCATGACATGGGAGTGCATAGGAATAAATTTAAGAAAGTGTTATGTTCTTTTCAAATGAACTATATACTTTGCAAATCCTATACAAACAATGTTAAGAAATGAGAAGAAAACAACATAACACATTTTAAGCTATATTCACATGCAAGCTTATAAATGCTTATAAGTAGCATATATTCATTTATCAAATTTGATTTATAAGTTTTGAAAATAATTTTTGATTTAGTACTGATAATAGCCACTCATATTCTTACTTTAGCCAAAACATGCAATTTGACATAAAAAAAGCATTTCATTTTAATTTGATTTTTCAAAATGTATGAATGCATGATTTTATATATTCATAACATGCTTGAAAAGAAATAAAGTGATGTGACTTCATTCACCTAATTAATTCTAAAGACAATCTTATGGAATAAGATTATTTAAAGTGAATAAAAATTATTTAAATAAATTTTATTTTAATTTTGAGTTTGATTTGATTTTAGAAAATGTGAAGAGATTTGCTAGTCCTAACCCATCTCCCACATATGTGAATCAATTTAGTTTAATTTTAGAACCATTATAATGATTTTATATTTTGTTTAGGTTGGTGTAATTATTATTAATTACCACTCTACACTTACATAATTAACCTAACAACTATGAGCCAATATATGATATGCAACCACATGGAGTTTAAATTAGCAATGCACCTAGGAAAGAAAGGGGCCTAATGCAATTGGCTCATAATTATTGATTAATTAAGTTAAAGGGTTTAATTAAGTACTTTCATAACCTTCCCACACATGTGGGTTGGATATAATTTTCTTAAAAGGCACTTAGGTTATTGAACACCTAAGAATCTAGAATGAGATTGATTAAGTGATTAAGTTTCTATTAATTTTTTGATTTTGAGTTTGGTTAAGCTATTTGAAATAGTTAAATCATTAATCAATTTATAAATTAATTAAGTTTTCGTTCAAATGAAATAGACTTAGGGGAGATTTAGAAAAAGCATCCTAATCTCATTTCCTAAGTCTATCCACTATTCAAAGATAATTAACAAGTTTTAATTAAAGAATTCATCATCATTTAATAGTTTAATTAATCATTTAATTGATTAAGGGAGTTATTAGAGATGAAACAAGCAATTACCTAAATTAATCCAATAATAAATTCCAAGAAAATCATGGGAGGTAGAGGTCATCCCACTAATTAACCCTAGGGAGTTTGAAATTAATTATTGAAATAATTAAGGAGTAATTAACATAATTAAATCCCCAATAAATCTCAAATTGAGTAAATGTCACTATTCAAAATCAATTAAGCTTAATTTTGTATAATTCCCCTTTGAATTATCTTTAAAATGAAGTTGAGTTTGTATTTTTTTTGGATTTTTTTTTACATTTAGTTATAAGTTTTTGAAGTTTTTATGATTAATAGGTCATTAAATAACCTAATTATATAACTAATCCCATCTTGCCGTGGGTTGTTGACCGGTACACTTTTCATGGGGCATGAGATTGGTTATTTGTTATCAAATCAATGTCGATCATTGGTGCTGCAGCTTTTCCTTGACGTCGATCAAAACCAAATGGTTGGATCAAGCTGTTTTGAAGGGATAAATCATAGGATCTAATCGGATTAATCAGGACCATCCATCCAAAACATGTGGGATGGATGGTCCATGATTCATCCTTCATGCGGAGATGGAGATCATCCATGGCAATTGAGCTGGTTGAGCTCGATTCAACCTACACCATCTAGGAGCAATAAGAGACATCCAATGGTGGAATTCAATTGGGATTACACTTCCCTTCACAAAGGACCAAAGAATTTCCTTAAGCTTGATTTTGAGCTATCAGGAGGCTCATTCAGATTGAGGTTGCTTCATCGGAGGTGAAGCCTTGTTGAAGGTTTGAGGCTTGAGATGAAGTGGATCTTCCAATTGGCCAAAGCTCCCTTCAATGGCTTTTTTAAGGTCCTCCTTCCGTGGCTTGGAAGCTTGGAAACACCTTGGGTGAGCTCTTGCCTCCACATGGTACTTGCAAGAGCAATTGGACTTTGGTGAAGTGTTGAGCAAACCAAAATTCTCACTCACCTCCCTTATTTTCGACTTAGGCAAAATTGAGAATGGGAACTTCAATTGAGCTTAGGAAAGCTTGGGAGAGCTTGGATATGCTTCCTCTGGGTTCCTAGGGTTCAATCGAGTGCAAGTGTGCTGAATTGGAATGGAATGATGGGGCGTATATCTCCCCCTACTTGGATCAAATGGTCGTGATCCTCCTTGCTATTTTGATCAAATTAATCTCATGGAATGAGTTCTTTATGTTGTTAGGGGTGCCATGTGATTTGGTTTTGGCAGGGGAGTGTAGTGGAGGAGTTCCCTATGTGTATGGAGTGATTCCATGTGCTTATTTCCATTGGGTGGTCAATTTTGGCTTTGGGTTGGGTTTGGCTAACCCAAACCCATTGGGTCATGTGCACATCCCTTGGTGTCCAAATGGACCACTAAGAGGATGCCAAGTGGTCTTAAGTTGGAATATGATCAAATTCTAAGTGAATTTGATCATAGGTTACCCTTTGACCTTGGGGTAAAATGGTCATTTGATATTGATTTTGATTTAGGCAGATTTAGAATATTTAAAAAATTGGTTGTGCCAATTTTCAATGAATTTGGAGTTTATTTGATATGATTTGGCTCATGTTGACCCATTTAGGTCAAAATGGGTCAACTTGGATCAAGTTGACCAAATGGTCAAATTGGGTCAAACCAAGGGTTGGGTCAAGTTCATATGACCATTTGGAGTGGTTTGGTATCATTGGTTTGATTTAATTTAATTTATATTTGGTTTTGGTTCATTTGAGTTTACTTAGGTCAAACGAGTCAAGTTGACCAATTTGACCCATTTGACCCAATTAGGTTAGGTCATGAGTTGGTTTAGGTTTGGTTGGTCATTTGAAATATTTTGAAAACTTTTTCTTTAATCAATTTTGGTTTGATTTGACCTTTTAGGTCAAGTTGGGTTCATGGTCAATTGGTTGTTAGTTGGCTAGTTTTAAGGCTTTGGTCAAGTTCACTAAGTGATCTATAATGAATTTGACTCATTGGTTGCAATCAATTTAGCTTAGATCAAGATTTGACACATTTTGACTTTTTAGGTCAACTTAGGTCAAGTGGCCAATTGGGCTAGGTTTTGCTCAAATGATGACTAGGTCAAGTCCAATCATTGATCATGAATTAGTTTTGATCAATAGTTTCAATCAATTTGGCCTATGATGAATTTTGGCTAGTTTAGGTTTCATTTGGGTTAAGTGTTGAGTTGGTCAAAGGCTAGTTTTGACTTGGTTTGAACCAATTTGAGTGATTGATCATCTTATGATGATTGTTGCTCACAATGTGAGGCTTAGATGGGCTTAGTTCAATCCAATTTGGGTAGGATTAAAATTTGGCTCAAAAGGGGGCTTTAGGTCACTTTGGATCAAGTGAGCCTAAATAGGTCAATTAACTTGATCAAGGCTTGATTCAAGTTTGGTTAAACTCACATATGGACTTATGATTGAAATATAAATCCATTTCAAGTGATTTGGAGTCAAATGGTTTTGATTCATTGATTTCAAGTTCAAAGGATGAACATGGTTTGATTTGGGTTTAAGTTTTGAATTTAGTTTTGGTTTGATGATTAAGTTTATGATTTGGTTTGTGATTTAAGGATTGATTGTTTGAAGAAAATCTGGATTGATTTGAGGTTGATTTATTTGGCTAAGTTCAAGAATTTGACTTGAAAGGGTATATGTTGATTTTAAGTTAGATTTGGGATTGAGTTTTGAATTTTGTTGGTTATTTGAATTTATATTTTATTTATATTTGTGAATATAGATGAGAATATAAATGGGTTATGAGATAATCTTTTGAATTTAAAGTGATTTTAAATTTGATTTGAGCTAAGTCCATAAGATGAAATCAAAATGGCTTAGGAAAGATTTTGGATTTGAAGTTGATCATGGGATTTCAATCATTTGGAATAGATTCATGATTTGAAAATCATTGATGATTTAAGGTTTGATAAAATCAATTAAGTTGGAATTGATTTGAGATTTGATTTGGAATGGTTTGGTTTGAAGTTGATTTGGATTTGAATTTAAAGTTGAGTTGAATTTGAGAAAATCAATTAAGTTGGAATTGATTTGAGTTTGAAGTTGGTTTGGATTTGAAGTTGGACTTGAAAGAAGGAAATAAGAATTTGGTTCAAGCTATAGGTAGGCAAGTACACCCCTAAGGCATGACCTATTCCTATAGCTAACTCTTCTAAGTCTCTAGGGTTAGGTTAAGTGTTCACCTAATCACTAGAAGTGTCTTAAGACTAAGAAACTCTTAGTATATAAGAGGAGTCCTATGTCTAAGATGGAGAGGTTGAGAGCTCATTCTAAAAATGAGGTCAAAACAACTATTCATAGATTATTTGTCAAACTTCTTAAGAAAATCACGCCCATGATGAAACAGAGCTTTCTCATATGTGGATGACACCCCAGATGTCTTTCGATCAAATGTGTTTATGGACATACAAAGCCGTGATCATGATGAGGTACATTTCTATGCAGTGCATCAATCTTCAAAGATGAAAGTAAAGATCAAGAGACTTGGATATTCTTTGCTTTTGATGATTTGATTGCATGGATGTATCAGGAGATGCCATGGTGTAATAATGTGGTCTACATCAAACCCAATATTTTACATCTACTTTGGCCTCATGGCCATTTGAGTATTGTACCGACATGGTCTTATCAATCCTCCTTCTTCCAAGGTTCGATTCATTGCCACCAACCTGGTATAACTCAAGATTTCTCAGATTATATTTTGAACCATATGATGTTGTTTGAATTCTATGATAATGATAGCATTCAGGCACTTTTTACTTATTAGAGATTGATTAGATACTCTACCATCGTTACTCGAAAATAGCCTCATGCATTCAACAAAACTCTTCCAAATACTAAATAAAACACTTGGCGATAATAGCTTTAATAGTTGAAGCTTTGTTCATCTTCATATGAACTCCAACTCAATCTTATTCTCTTATTATAAGATGCATTCGCTTGAGTTCAACTCATCACTAAGGATAACATTTAGAAAAATCACTACATAATAGAATGTCAAGTTATTAAGCTCAAGGTTTAGGAGAGGCCACTAAAATCTCACTTGTACAAAGCCAAAATGATTCAATCTCACAACAAGCTAGTGTTAGAACTTTTTTAGTAGAGCTTGTCCTTAGTTCTAAGAGACCAATTGTTGCTTTCAAGGAGGTAAGTTTGAACCAACTTGGGAAGGCCCTTTTGTCATAAAGATAAGGAGGATCTTATCATCTTATTGATTATAAAGGGGAACACCCAACACCTCCAATTAATGAGCTCTATTTGAAGAAATATTACCCATAAAAACATGTTTGAAAATAATTATCATCAAAAGAAAAAAAATTTCATTCTAATTCATCAAAATCTTCTCTTCATTCAAAGCGTTGTTTGCTTGTCTTGTGAATCATACATGTTTAGATCTGTAAGAGAACCAAGAGGCATCATCCCTCTTTCAACACAAACCAAATCAACACAATTCCCGCTACTTGAATAGTGAGGAAAAAAGAGGCATCCTATTTCAAGCACAAAATGTAAAGAATCATCCTTTCTTGGTGGATGAGCCATCCGTAATCATTTCATCAACTCCAGTGTGTTTAGGATATGTGAGTGAACCCGAGAGGCATCCTATTCCTTATAACACAAACACATATCTTTTATCCCATGCTATTTTGATGTGGGACACTCACTCATTAGCTGCTCTAGGTCGGGCTAACATGATATCTTGCTAGTATGTCACCCCAATGGTCACTTATTTGGAAGATGTGAGTTCCAACGCTTTCTTCTTGACTTTACCATTGCAAACTAACAAGTGCCTTATTAGTTTGGTAAACTTCACTACCCAGCTAGTAAGCTAGCTCATATTGATTTTGTTTAAGAAGATGTGAGTCCCCGCACTTTCTTCTTAAATTAATCATCATGTATTGACTAGGTCCAGTAAATTTAAGGTTTAGGATAAGTCCCTGAGAGGCTCCTTTCCTCTTGACTACTCTTGAGTTGATATAAGTCCCCCAGTGGCATTCACTCTGGATAAGAAGATCAGTCGAAGATAGACTATTCGACAATCAATTTTTCATAGGAGATGTGAGTCCCCTTTCTTTAGTGATTATTACTGATGGGTACTTTAGGTTGGTTGATGTTCACTATGCTGATAGCGACTCACCCGATGGGCACTTTAGGTTGGTTGATGTTCACTTTGGATTGGTAAATATATGTTTAAAGGCAAATCTTACATTGATCATGGAAAATTGATAGGATCCATCAAAAATATTAAAATAAAATTAATTTTGACTACCTTTGAGCTTAAGTCCCCGATTCTCTCTTTTAATGTTCAATTTATTGCACAAAGCAAACATGGTTCCTTATTTTAGAAGATGTAGTTTTTTTCTTTAACTTGACCATTACATAAAGGCAATCTCTTTGGTTGGATAGTCCTACTATGTGGTTGGTAGACTACCCATTTGTTTTTTTGGTAAATCTAATAGAAAGCCAACATATTTTCTCTATTCATCAATGGGATTAAAAATAACTAAAAATGAAATTGTGACTTAAGTCCCTGTGGAATTCACTCATAGTCATAGGTTGGGTTCAATCAATTACCTCCGATTACTCTAGCAATTAATCCCTACTTTGAGGATGTAAATGTACTACGATTTCTTCCTATACAATGTACACCAAAAGGCAATCCTGGTTGGATAGTACCATGTGGTTGGTAGACTATCCTTTCAATTTAATAATGTAGAAGACAAACTTTTACTAGTGATCATTAGGATCCATCAAAAATAACTAAAAATTAAAATCAATATTGATTATCTTTGAGTTGATTTAAATCCCTACATTCACTCAATGACTAGTTGGGTTCAATTTGTTACCTGCATGGATCACTGACGTTGATACTTTGGAGGATGTAAGCCTGCTTTCTTCAAAGTATAATTGTTGCCAAAGACATTACATTGGTTGGATGTCCTACCATCAGTTGGTAGACCACCCTTTATTGGTAAAATGAGTTAGGCTAAACATGGTAAGATCCATAAACCAAGGTCCATCTCAAAATCTAAAAATTTAAAAGTCTAAAATAAATTCAACACTCTTCCCTCAGTGGAGTCAAAACAAACAAACAAATCCAATCAACTTCCCTCAGTGGAGTCAAATCAAATGATCAAATCAATCAAATCATCTGCTTCTCCTTAGTGAGATGCAAATCTTTTCATACAATTGAATTTTTTTCCCCAATTTACAACCTCTTCTCCTAAATGACTTGAACTTACTCTATTTGGAGAGTTCACTTTTCATTGGTGGAGTACCAAATCTAAATCAACAAATCAAAATAAATTTCTGGCCACAAATCAAACCTCTTTATGACTTGAACCTCCATGAAAGGTTCACATACTCATTCTAGTGGATTCCTCCTTCATTCTTTTATGTTGTTGACATAGTAAAGTCACATTGCACTATCTTGATTCAATACATGGTTAGAGTAGGTTGTTTTGTTGGTGCTTGTGATCATTATTGTTGATAGTCTTGGTACCTTTCATTGTGCCTTGTATCACATTGGTGCCATTTGTTGACCTCATTTTTAGAATGAGCTCTCAACCTCTCCATCTTAGACATATGACTCCTCTTAGACACTAAGAGTTCCTTAGTCTTAAGACATTTCTAGTGATTAGGTGAACACTTAACCTAACCCTAGAGACTTAGAAGAGTTAGCCATAGTAATAGGTCATGCCTTAGGGATCTTAGGAAAACTTTCCTACCCTATAGCTTGAACCAAATCCTTACTTTCTTCTTTCAAGTCAAACTCCAAATCCAAAATAACTTTAACTTCAAATCAAATTCCAACTTAAATGACTTTTCTCAAATCATCCAAATCAATTCCAAAAATCCAAATCAAATTCAAACTCAAAAGATTTTCTCATAACTCATTTATAATATCATTTATATTCACAAATATAAATGAAAATATAAGTAAATGAAAACTAAATCCAAAACTCAAGTCCAAATAAATCTTTCCTAAGTCACTTTGATTTCATCTTATGGACTTAGTTCAAATAAAATTCAAATCACTTCAAACTCAAGAGATTTTCTCATAACCCATTTATATTCTCATTTATATTCACAAATATAAATAAAATATAAATTCAAATAACCAAAACTAAATTTAAAACTCAAACCCAAATCAAACCATGTTCATCCTTTGAACTTGAAATTGTCAAATGAATCAAAACCCATTTGACTCCAAATCACTTGCAAATAATTTATATTTCAATCATCAGTCCATATGTGAGTTAAACCAAACTTGAATCAAGCCTTGATCAAGTCAATTGACCCACTTAAGCTCACTTGACCCAAAGTGACCTAAAACACCTTTTTGAGCCAAATTTTAATCCTACCCAAATTGGATTGAACTAAGCCCCATCTAAGCCTCACATTATGAACAATCATCATAAGATGATCAATCACTCAAATTGGGTCAAACTAAGTCAAACCTAGCCTTTAACCAAGTCAACACTTAACCCAAATGGAACTCAAACCAGCCAAAATCCTCCATAAGACAAATTGATTGAAACCATTGATCAAAACCAATTCATGATCAATGATTGGACTTGACCAAATCATCATTTGAGCCAAACCCTATTGGCCACTTGACCCAAGTTGACCTAAAAAATAAATATAAATCTTGATCTAAGCCAAATTGATTGCAACAATGGGTCAAATTCATTCTAAATCACTTGTTGAACTTGACAAAAGCCTCTTGGCCAAGTAGACAACCCAATTGACCATAAACTCAACTTGACCTAAAAGGTCAAATAAAATCAAATTCCAAAATCAAAACCAAAATATTTCAAATGACCAACCAAACCTAAACCAACCCATGACCAAATTAATTAAAATTAAATTGGTCAATTGACCCATTTGACCTAAAAGAACTCAAATGAACCAAAATCAAATATAAATCAAATTGAACCAAACAAATGATACCAAACCACTCCAAATGGTCATATGAACTTGGCCCAACCCTTGGTTTGACCCAATTTGACCAATTGGTCAACTTCACCCAAGTTGACCGATTTTGACCTAAATGGGTCAACATGAGCCAAATCAAATCAAATAAACTCTAAATTCATTGAAAATTGGCACAACCCATTTTCAATCATTCCAAATATGCCCAAATCAAAATCAAAACCAAATGACCATTTTACCCTAGGTCAGGTAACTATGATCAAATTCACTTGAATTTGATCATAACTCACTTGGCATCCTCTTAGTGGTCCATTTGGACACCAAACATAACAATGGGTTTGGGTCAAAACAAACCCAAAGCCAAAATAACCACCCAATCATAATTCTCCACATATCACCTCCCATACCCATTTTTAATGTGCACCTCTACACTCTCCTCTCCAAAATGAACCACATGGAACTCCCCAACCTAACAACCCATTCCATGAGATCAATTTGATCAAAATGATAAGGAGGCTCATGACCATCCTATTCAAGTAGGGGGAGATATACTCCCACTCATTCCATTCCAATTTAGCACACTTGCACTCGATTGAGTCCTAGGAACCCAGAGGAAGCTCCCTAAGCTCTCCCAAGCATTTTCAAGCTCTCTCCATTTTTCTCCTTCTTAGTTTTACTCAAGCCAAAATAGGGGAAGAAAACAAAAACTCAAACTCACTCAATTCTCCATAGTCCAAATTCTCTTGCAAGCACCATCAAGGGACCATCAGCTCACTCAATCATTTCCCATGCATCCAAGCCACGAGAAGGAGGTTGATAGACCAAAGCCATTGAAGGGGAGCTTGGCCAATTAGAAGATCCACCTCATCTCAAGCCTTCAAAGCTTCAACAGGGTTTTGTCTTCACTAGACGAAGCTACCTCAATAGTTGGAAGCTCGGTGATAGCCTCCGATGAGGTATGCTTCAAAACTGAGCTATCATTGAAAATACTATGGTCCTTTGTGAAGGGAAGTGTAATCCCATTGAATTTCCACCGTTGGATGTGCTTCTCCTTACTTCTTGATGGTGTGGGTTGAATCTACTAATCCGAGCTCAAGTGAGCTGGATCAAGCCATGAACGGATGGTCTCTCCTGAGGCGAGATGAATCATGGGATCCATCCATGGATGGACACGGTCCTCTATATTTATGATTTCCTTCAAAATTGTGAGTTAATCCTGACCGTCCGATCCTTGATTGGACGACCAAGGAGAAAGTACTTAGCGCCGCCGGCTGACGTGACATCTAATTTGATAACTTAAATAACCAATCTCATGCGTGTGGAAAGCGCTCCGTCAATACCACATGGCAACGGAGTAATATAATTAGGTTATTTAGTGACCTATTAATTACAGAAACTTTAAAAATTTATAACTAAATATAGAAAAATCCAAAAAAAATACAAACTCAACTTCATTTCAAAGATAATTCAAAAGGGAGTAATATAAAATTAATTTAATTGATTTTGAATAGTAACATTTACTCAATTTGAGTTTTATTGGAGATATAATTATGTTAATTACTCCTTAGTTACTTCAATAATTAATTCCAAACTCCCTAGGGTTAATTAGTGGGATGACCTCCACCCATGGAAATTATTATTATTAATTTAGGTAATTGCTTGTTTCTAATCACTCCTTAATCAATTAAATGATTAATTAACCTATTAAATGGTAATGATTTCAGTAATTAAGCTTATTAATCTTCTTGGAATAGTGGATAGACTTAGGGAATGATTAAGATGCATTTTCTAAATCTTTTCCCCTAAGTCTATTTCATTTGAATGAAAACTTAATTAATTTACAAATTGATTAATGATTTAATCATTTATTAAATAGCTTAATTAACCAAACTCAAAATCAAAATCTAGAATCTTAATCACTTAATCAATCATTCTTGGGTAGATACTTAGGTGTTCAATAACCTAAGGTCTTTAAGAAATCATATCCAACCACATGTGGGAAGGTTATATTAAACTCTTTTAAATTAATTAATGTTAATTATGAGCAATTGTATTAGGCCCCTTTCTTAGGGGTGGATTTAAATTCCATGTGGTTGCATATTATATGTTGGCTCATAATGGTTACGTTAATTATGTTAAGGTGGTGTAGGTAAGGGATAATTAATAGACTTAATCTACACCTTAACCTAAACAAAACATAAAATCAATCTAATGGTTCTAAAATTAAACTAAATTGATTCACATATGTGGGATATGGGTTAGGACCAGCAAACCTCTTCACATTTCCTAAAATCAAATCAAACTCAAAATTAAAACAAAATTTCTTTAAATAATTTTGATTTAGTTTAAATGATCTTATTCCATAAGATTATCTTTTGGAATTGATTACGGTGAATGAAGTCATATGCTTACATCACTTTATTTCTTTCCAAGCATGTTAAATGTGGTTTATCATATGAAATCATGCATTCATACCTTTTGAAAAATATAAAAAAATGAAATATTTCCTTTATGTAAAATTTCATGTTTTGGCTAAAGTAATAATATGAATAGCTATTATCACTACTAAATCAAAAATTATTTTCAAAACCTATAAATCAAAGATTATAAATGAAGGTATGCTACTTATAAATATTTATAAGCTTGCATATGATTACAATATAAAATGTGTTATGTGATCCTCTTCTCTTTTCTTAACATAGATTTGCATAGGATTTGCAAAGTCTATAGTTCATTTGAAAAGAACACAAAATTGCTTAAATCCATTCCTATCCACTTCTATGTTATAACTTAAGAAGTATCTTCACATCTACACATGTAAATTGCATAACCAAATCAAACAAATAAACATAAACCTTTTGCATGACTCTTTTTTCCATTCATTTCTTTTTTGTACATGCACATGTATTTAAGAAAAGTGATATATTAGTCTAGACATCTCGGGGTTGCAAGGCTTTAAGTAGCCCTAAGAAGGTCTTGTACCTTATACCCTTAGTGTAGAAAATAATGGCATCATACTCACTTATGTCTTTCATACATGTAAATGTGCATTTGATTAATGGATAAAAGAATCCCTCTCTTTTCTACTTAAAAAAATCATGCATCATGAAACATCCAAATTTTCTTAAGCAACATCCCTTAGCATTCATCATTAAGGTGTGTTAAATATTTATATTGCATGTATATTTATGCTTAGGAATCATTCATATGCATGGTATGCATGTTGGAAAGAAATAAAAGGGTGTGTGTGTTTGGTGATAGTAATTCACTTTAATTAATCTTAAAATGCCTTTCTTATTAAATAAGTTTATTTAGATCAAATCTAAACTTAATATTAATTAAAACACATAATAAAACATTCAAAAAATCATTAATGAATCCACCTTAGAAATTACTTAAGTTAGGGAGGAAAGAAGTTCTCTTCTCTTTTCTCTTACAACAGTAATTAAGTGTAGGTTCATTCAAACCAAATCAAATCATCAAATAAAATTAACAAATCAACTAAATCACTTAAATGAAATCACCCTAAGTTGAAATCTTCATACTTAGAAAAATTTCAACCTTAAAAGCCTAGCTAAGACATACCTTTTGGCACACACATTAGCTAAGTCACCATTTCTAGCTCTATATTTGGGGGTGCATGGTTTAATGCTTAATTTTTTTTGTGATGTGATGTTTTAGTGGATGTTAGGTGTATTATACTGATGATAGGATGATCTTAGTCATTATCTTCTAGGGGATTGTGCTTAAGAGCCGCAATAAAATAATAAATACTTTTTTTGCGTTGCTTATACCCCTAAGCATAATCCAAAATAGGTCGGGTAAACTTAGTTACCCATGTGTGGGGTTCTAAGTCCAATTTATTCATATACAAGCTTGAGATTGTGTGGTTTGTTTAGTTAATCTCTATTTTGTAGGTTTTAGTTAGATTTACTTTTCTCATTTTTATGTAATTTTGTAACTAAGATTTAGAATGAATGTTATGAGAGATTAGGATGAACAGTGGTCATAAGACTATGTCTTATGCACCATGTGAGGCCTTTGGAGAAACCACATCCCAACCAGCCGGAAGAAGAAAGAAAAGAAGAAATGAAGAAAGAAGAAATGAAGAATGAAAACCCCCATAACATGAATTCCTTTTTTATTATAATTAATTCATTTGTAATCCAGGTTGTATAAGGAGCTCACCCAATTTCTTTCGGGTTTGTCTTGGTGGACCCACAATCTTTTATTCTTTAGCTTTATAAATTTTTGATGTTTATTTAGCTTGAGAATTAAGATGGCATATTTTTCCTAGTTTCTTCCTTGCTTTGACGAATGGCCTGGATGGGATCAAGCTCTTAGGGAAAAATAAATTTTCTATCAAATTAATCAACTCAAAATTAAAATTAATAACTCATAACCTCTAAAATAGGTTATAAATCAAGATAAAAGATTTAACAACCCCTTGGATGTTGTATATTTCACATCATGCATAAAAAGCATCTTGCTTCACTCTTGCTTATGGAGGGCTTCCACCTTTGTCAGGGAACTTAGCTTGACCTTTGAGAGCCATGGTGGAAATACACCTCCTTCTTGCTGATTTTGGCCCATAATCCAATTTTTCATGCATTAGATATATGAATCACATATGCCTGTGTCAAATAAATTGTCCAAAAATAAAATAAAACTTAACAAAAATTTGCATTAGATTTAAGTCATTAATCATGCCCTACATGATCTAGTCTCTTAGGGAGTGTGTTTAAGGACTTGGTCTCTTTCTAAATAAACAACAACTATCTTATCAAAAGCATATGACTTGCCTACATGTATTTAAAATTATAGGAGGAGTTAGTTGGCGGCCACCCCCAGGCGATTGTAAGTCCAACAATTGGGTGGTTTATCTTCTCTTGTGGAGGTAAACCAAATGCCTATTTTTACCATAGATTTTGGTCATGCCTTAGTCCTCACCAAAGCTCCCTAGATTTAGGTTTAGAGGTTATTGTTTCCCTTTTCGAGCTACAAGCATAAATCCTCACCTCTTAGACATTTCTGTGATCTTGTATCATGGAATTGTAAATCCTATATTTCTAATAAAAATTCAACTCAAACAAATAATTCTCTTCAAATTCAAAAATATAATGCCCAACCATAGGATAGTTTGGGATGCTTACTAGGCTTTCTAGTATCATAAGCATCCCTACTTATCTCCCTTTGGTTTTGATAATAACTCTCTCCTCTTGATCAATCCCACTTGATCTTCCAAAAATAAACCAATTGATTGATAGTCCTATCTCTGAAATCTTTGGAGACAAAGATCATTTACCTTAATCAAGAGTATTCTTAAGGAATCTCATTCTTTAAGATGTAATTAACTATGGGGCTTTCTCCATAGGAAAACTTAATGAACCTTTAAAATAAACCCTGCTTTACTTTTCCATGTAAGTAGGGGAAGAATCTCTGGTACATCCGAAGACCCATATCCTTAGAGTCCTTATTAAGGATTAGGTCCATTGTAGGATGGTGACTTCTCTCAGAGATAGTACATCATTCTCTTGTCATACCGATCATCTAATGAACATCTACATCTGGTGTCCAAAAGAAAGTTTTATTTTTCTTCATTTAATTCATTTTAGATGAAGATAAAAATAAAAATATTTTTTATACAAATACTCTAAAATTCATAATGCTCATTTCTTCTTGATCTAATTAGTATTTGATAAGGATAATTCAACTATTTTCCAAGGATTTGTCAATTATGCTTATTAGCAATCATTCAATCTCATAGAAAGTCTTTGATGAATTTTTTAATTTTCTTCAATTTATTTGAATATGTTTGAAGAATGTATCTTAATTTCAAGATCTTATGCTTTGATTTGATGTTCATTTTCCTATTTCTTTTGACATCATCTAATTTTTTAATTTTCAATTAGTCTTATGATCTCTTGTTTATGAATTTAATACTTTGAGTATTCAATAGAGGCTCTATTCACATAAATAAACATCAACTTCAATATCCCTAACTCCACATTAGGTTTAATATTTTAAAGAACAATTGGACTTCAAGTTTTTTTATAATTTCCTTTATGAATTTAACATTTAACTCTTTCTATCTTAGTTAAGATTTGTTTAGTTCTCCCTCCCTTTTTTGTTTGAGAAATCTACGAGAACATGGACTCACTTACTTAATTTGAGAGTGGGTCCTTCATTACTCCCTCAATTTCTATCTAAGGCCAAGATCTTACATTTCATTCCATTTGTTTGATGGAGTGTTTGTGAGAAGGGTTAATTTTTTAGTGGGCTTTCAACTCTACTTCTTTGAGGTGCTTTTCACCTTTTTCTTTGATTTAATGTTTTACTTTTGCATTGTTATATGTTCTTTTCCCTCCACTATTTTCTTCTTGTTTGATGCTTTTATTTGAATTTAGTTTTGGGTTTCCTTACTTCTTATGCGGTTCTTTTTTGTTCTCCCATTTTTCTAAGTCAAGATTTGACAAAATTTTGACATTTTCTAGGGAAAACATCTAAGAGATGTTACCTTACATAGAGCATAGTGGTAGTGTCTTACAACTAATCAATTTTTATCTCGTGCACCTAATGAGCATGTCGAGGCCTTCAAACCTATAAAGAAACAAGCATATGCATATACACAATCACATCACACATATTCAAACTTATTTAATGATCAAGAGATGGAGATAGATATAAAAATGAGAGAAGAACACTAATGATGGTATTCTCTCATTATAGGAAAGGTCAAAAAAATGAAAAGATAGATCAAACAGAAGATCCCTAATGGTGTACTCTCATTGATTAAAATTGGATTGGTAATGGAAAGCGATCTGAAGAAGAACCCACCTAATGATGGTGTTCTTCTTGATTAAAGGAATTTATTAGGAGAAAATAAGGAAAAAGAAAAGTATTTTCATTTGGTGAAAAAGGGAAAAGAAATGGATAAAGAGGAGAATTTTGATTAAAAGAATGAGGAAAAAAAATTGCCATTTAGTGAAATGAGGGAAAAATGGAAGGAAGAAAAATCAGAAAAAACCTACTTCTTGTGATTGGAGATGAGATAAAAGGAATCACCTTTGGTTTAGACAAGAAGTGGAAGGAGTTTTAGTTTGAAGAAGGGAGGACTCAATTGATCAAGGAGAATGTTAAAGAAACAGTTGGAAGCTTCAAATCAACAGGTAAGCAATTGAAAATCTGCATGAAGGATTGATTAAAGAAGAAGCACTTGTGATCAAGAAGAGGCCAAATTATCATGTGAGGAGAAAAATTATAATGAGGAGAATAAGGAGAATTTGAGTGATTTTAGGTATTTATTAGATTTGGGTTTATTAATTTTTTAAATGTCTAATCTTAATATTAATTTCATGCTAAAATTACATTTAATATATATATATATATATATAAATATATATATATATATATATATATATATATCAATATATATATATATATATATATATATATATATATATATATATATATATATATATATATATATATATATCAATCTTAATATGATATTTCTAACATAATTCATTTCTTGTCATTTGGTTCAATTAAATTGGGTTGATTTCAATTCAACATGTGCATTATCATTTCCGACCGCTCGACTTTCATACAAACTTGTCTGAATTGAGTGTGAACAATCATACTTGATGGATTTTGATGTTTTGAAGCTAACGATGTGATCAATTTCAAACAGATCATTTGGTTTATATTTGGTTTATCTCTTATGAATAAAGCATTGATATTTCATGGCTTGATCTTGATCATAGTTGTACAATATTTATATACTATCTAGTTTTGATGTTTTGAATGTGATGGTTAAGTCTGTTCATCAATCGAAGATCATTTGGGTTGATTTTGATGATGTTCAGTGCATTTCAATCTCGATTTGCATGTTATCACTTCCAATCATTTGACATTTGCATAGACTCATCCAAATTGAGTGTGGACAGTCTCATTTGGTAGTTTTCAACATTTTGAAATTAATAACATGATCAATTTCATGAACGAAGGTCATTTGGATATCATCGTAGCTTTCAATTTGATACGTAGGTGCATTGACTTCGACTGATCGTTAATCATTAGATTGTGCAATATTTATATTCTGATCGATTGCAATGTTTTGAACGTGATGGCAAAGTCCGTTCATCAATTTAATATCTTTTTGATCATTTTTGGTGACGTCCAGTGCATTTTGAGCCACGATTTATGCATTGTCACTTCCAAAGTCCATCGAATTCGACTTGTGGGCTTGACTCGACTTATGACACATATATAGAGGTCAACAAATGCCCCCCAATAAATGTGATTTACTCATGGAATAAGTTGCATTTGTTGAAAATTGGTTGACCCTTTTTTGAATTTCATCTCTTTCTTTTTTTCCCCTTCTTCTTACTGCTTCTTAGTATAACTCCAATTTTTATTTTATTCTTTGTTATTCTATCACTTGGATTCTTATGTGTCATTTCTCTAATCACTTGGCAAGAGAATGTTCAGCTGGAGAAGACCTGATGATCTATCAACTTGAGCCTGTGAGGTTATTTGTCATGATCCTCATGGAATGTTGATCGAGGATAGCATTGAATATCCTCTTGATATGTTGCGAGGACGTGATCTTTATTAGGGTTTCTTCACATGCTCTTCCATACTTCCTGACTATACTTTAGATTCTTTTGCCTTAGAGGATCCTGCAGATTAGGTGGCTACCATTAAGTTAAAATGCAGGGACTACAATCCTCTAGATAACATAATAGCTCAGGTCAGTTCTGGATATTATGATGTTTTACATGTACTCCCTATTACATAGGGATGGTGCCAGTGCTTTATGCATAGCAGGATCTCTTGAGGTGGCTTTCTACCCATGAAGCTAGGATTTACGATAATGGGGGTGATTTTTTTGGGGTAGATTATAGAATTATGAGATGTGACTCTACCACGTCTTATATGCTTGGGTTCACCTCTACATGGTGCCTTTTGTTTATTTTGAGTATCCATCTATTTTTAGAGTGAGGATATCCTGGTCTTATATCTGAGCATGGTCACTTTAAAGATGGAGCGATTACATGTTCTTCTTTGCTCCTCATTTGGTGAAATGATTTTGTTGGTTCGATTGGATATATTTGGTTTATCATCTGACTTTGATAGGGGTTGATCTTATTGATAGTCTTGATGAGAATGAAAGATACTTCTTGCTTCATGGCTATCGGACATTGAGAGTGGAGGCACCTTTTTTGATTATCGTCCATGATGGTTATGTTATCAATTTGGGTAGTCAATTGTTATGGGGTTATTGAGAGTTAGAGTTTGGTTTCTTCCTTGACTTCTCATGATGGTAGCCATTGATCCACTGTAGTGGATTTAGGAAGATGATGATTCCCCTTGAGACATATTACTTTACTAACTTTTTTGGCTACATTCTTGGCTTAACTCTCATTTTGGATAGCTCCTCTGCCACACAGTCATCTATACTCATCTTTGGATCTTTGTCTTTTGGTTTTCTAGAGCATGGTGCCGAGATGAGCATAAGGTGAGGTCTTTGGGGTTCCTCAAGATTAGGACCCTTTTGTCACAATTGGCGGAGATAGTCCGAGTATAATCACTATCTTTCTCTCTTTCAATACTTTTGTCATCCTTTTTTTTGTATCATCAAAATATATTTAGTTAATCTAATACTCTAATTTGATTCATGACTAATGCATCAATTAAAGAGGTTGATACCATTTAGCGAGTTAGAGCTAGGGATTCTAATCCCTACATTGAGATTTCTTCATTGCACGTAGGTGGTCGACCTATAGAGGCTGAGCTTGATTTGTGACATGAGTTCATTTCCACATGACCATCGATGAGTTACACGGTGTAATCTTGATATGAGGACTTGGGGTTGAGCCATTTAGTGTACTACCTTTGATATTCGCCTCAATTTTTCTACTCCTTCATGGAGCCATTCTTCCCTCGAGCCTTACTCATCATTGTCTTGAGACTTAGATGAGAGATCATGTACCTAGTGGGGCTTATGCTGAGCCAACATATAGTTTTGGAGCTTATCAAATAGTGAAGGTCAGCAAAGACTATGCCACTTATGACACACCAGTCCAATCAGATTCATCATGTTCAGGTACTTTCTTCTTCTCTTTGTTCTTTTGTTGCACTTCTTTATATTTATTGTTCTGCTTTTTGGTGATTATTTTCATTTGTTTCTTATAGTGCCTGATGTAGGTTATGAGTCTCAGATCTACCATCGATATCCACGTACTAGATCCATTATGAGGACATGCGGATTGGGTGTGGTTTCTTACTTTGGATTCACACCAAAGCCCTACGACTTCACATCATGCAAACACCATTCTGGATCTTCTAGCTCATACTGGCTTAGAGGAGCAAGTTCTCAGGTATCTTGAGACTCTCTATACAGATATAGAGTTTTTGACCCACCATATGAGCCTTCATTTTGTCATCGACACTTTCTTGTGAGCTTAAGCAAGTAGCTTGTGAGCTGACCTAGCACATGATGAGTTTGAGGAGAGTATTGAGGCTCTATGACACGACCATCAGAGTTTGATAGATGTTTTTTCTGAGTTAGACAAATAGATCCATGATTATAGTGAACAGAGAGAACCGGTATAGAGCGGAGCATCGTTACCAAGATATCACTAGGTATATCTGAGTGCTTTGACGATCTTGATGCTTTACGGTTCTTGAGTGAGCATCAGTCTTTAGTAGTTTATTTAACATAACTTTAGGAGCTACAGCCTTGGCTCCCATGATGTACTTCTTTCTTTTTTATTTCTCTTTCCATCAGTTATGTATCGTCTTATTGTATTAGTGGTCATCAACATTTCCTTTGTTATTTTTGTGTTTTTTTTGCTTGATTGGAACATTTGAAAATATATTAAAATATCACCCTGCAGGCAATATATAGATTGATTTAAGGCATCTCTAAATTGAGAGTTTTCTCATATTGTCTTAGTATATCGATCAAGTTGAAAGATCTCTTGGATTCTAGTTACTTGTAATCACTAAGCTAGATCCATTTTGAGGTTGAACAACTATCATCATTAGACTGACAAGCAGAGGTTCTTTCACTACAAACTTTTCTCACGGCTTGTTGAGTGAAGAGAGTATCAACAACTCGGCCACATTTGGGCTTGTAGAGTTTAACTTTTAGAACCTACTTCAGTCTTCGACTTAAGTTGTGATGAGTTGGTGATTTGGTCATCGGACTAACGAATGGGAGCTCTTTCACTGCGGCTTTTTCTTGCGGCTTGTTGAGTGAGGATAGTGTCAGCAACTTGGAAATTTGTGGGCTTATTGAGTTTGACCTTTATAATACATCCGTGTCCTAGACTTCAGGATGTAGAGGTTGATATTTTTTCAACTCAGTTGATTGAAACTTCCAAAATTGGGAGTTCTTCTAACTTGATCTCCAGAATTTGGCAAATTTGAGAGAATTTTATTTTGATATTTATGGCTATATTTTCATGGATGGAGGTAGATTCTTTTATTCCTACAAGAACCTGTAACTTAACAATAATAATTGTGGATATATTCAGGAATTTTAGCATCAAGCTCGATATCAATCTTAATCAGACTATATTCGAGGATCTCGTCTTATAGCACGATGTCAACTTAAATAAACAACATAAAATAAAAATGCCCCCTGTCTTGCAGGGGGAATTCTAAAGCACTTTTAGAAGAACTTTTAAGATGGAATTAAGCAAATACATCAATATTTGAATTGATATGCTCTTAATAGGATTTTAACATGTAACATTGATTTCATCTATGTATATAAATCTAAAAATGCCCCCTATTACA
Source organism: Cymbidium sinense (assembly GCA_021442155.1). Classification (NCBI taxonomy): domain Eukaryota; kingdom Viridiplantae; phylum Streptophyta; class Magnoliopsida; order Asparagales; family Orchidaceae; genus Cymbidium; species Cymbidium sinense. The sequence goes on along the minus strand of CM038221.1, from coordinate 166,418,431 downwards.
CAGGGAAATTTTCACGAAAAAGCTTTTTCATCTTGAGTGAGTATATTTATTTTTTGGGATCTCGACATGAAGCATGATGTCGACTTAAATAGATATACTAAAAAATATGCCCCTATCTTGCGGGGAGATTTCTTGTACTCAAGAATGTCTTTATCATGTATAATACTATTTCAAGTATAGACCATTAATTTGTAGCATTGATCTTTCACCTTTTAAGTCAATGAGTTGATATGCCCCTCCTTGATACACTTTCTCAATGACAAATGGGCCTTCCCAATTAGGCTTAAATTTTCCACCAAATTTTTTATTGAGAAAAATTGGCCTTCTCAACACCAGGACCAATTCTCCTTTTTGAAATGTTCGATATTGCACCATATGGTCAAAAGCCCTGGACATCTTTGCTCGATAAATCTCTAGATTTTGATGAGCTTACAATCTAATTTCATCAAGCACGTTGAGTTCCTCCATCCTCAAATGTGCATTTTGATGTTCAGTTAGATTGTATTGGATGGCTACTCTAAGTGAAGGTAACTCAACTTTGAGCGAAAGAACTACTAATGAATAGGGAGTGACTTTATTCAGCATCTTGTAGGTAGTTTGATACGTCCATAGTGCCTCTATTAGTTTAGTATGACATTCTCTCTTATTTTTAGTAAGAATCTTCTTGGCACTTGATTAATGTCTTGTTGAAGGTCTCTGCCAAACCATTTGCTCTTGGATTGTATATTGAGTATCGCCAATTAATTTTGTGTAGATCGACGAATCTATAAATCTTTATATTTTTGAAAGTTGTGTCATTATAAAGAATTATTCGATGTGGCACTCAAGATCTATAGACCACATTATGCATGAAGAAGTTGATCACTCGATCAGCAGTAACTTCTTTAAATGAGATAGTTTATTACTTAGAGAAATAATCGTCGTTGCTAGGATGAAGCGGTGTCCGGTGATGGGATCAATTGGTCCAATTACATATACCCCAACATTCAAAGGTCATGTTATTGTTAGTGTAGTGGGTTTTGATTGATGGATTATATTCTCATGTACTTCACATGACACCTCTTAGCATGATTGATATAGTCTCTCACCATAGATGGCCAATAATACCCATCCTTTTGATCTTTCTTGGCTTGATTAATGTGCACCACAAAGTCATTCATGAACTTCAACAATCACTTTGCTAGCTTCATCTGCATTTAGGCATCGTAGCCACATTTGTTCAAAGGATCTATAATATAGAGTGTTGTCGATGAAAGCATAGCACAACATTCTCTTCCAAATTTGAGCTACCAGTGATTTATTAATTAATAATTTACCTTCTTTAAAGTAGTCGATGAAGGGTTTTCTCCAATCATGTGGCTCTTCTACTATAAAAGCTTCACACTGCTTTTCTAAGGTAATGTCAGGCTTAGCTCTTCTAGGTATAACTTCTTCTTGATTTTGGAGAGCATGAGGAGCAAAATGAGTCACGTCCTGTTGTGTCAAATTTGATAACCCCTCTACCTATGGAGATTGGTATTTTGCTGGCTCTAGAATTAGTCGAGTAAATATGCCGATCATGACATAATCACCATTCACACTTTCCATTTCTTTAGCTGATTTTGCTAAACAATCGGCTTTGTTATTCTCGGATCGAGAGACTCGAGTTAATGTGATATTTATTATTTGTTTCATAAGCTTGAGAACTCGCTTGTGATAGAAAGCTAACTCAAGCTTATTGATTTTATAGATGCCAAGTACTTGATTTTTAATAAGCAGAATCATCAAAATATGCAAGTTTTGAATGCCTATGAAAATAGCTTCTTCAAGACACCACTAATGCTTCATACTCAGCTTCATTATTAGTTCTTGGCTCAGTCAATCTATATGATCATCTCATTATCCCTTCTTCTGGTGTTATGAAGACGGTGCCAATTCCTGCTCTTACCCTTGGAAAATTTAGCGGTTTGACTTGTTTGATCGATGAGGCTACATCAAAGTACATTTTCCAAATTTATGATTTTCTCTGTCATGAATGAGCATAATTTGCTCATCATGCAAATCATCATTAAGAAAAGAGTCCACATGGATGGGATGTGCAGCAAGAAAATCTGCTAAGACTTGTCCCTTCCTTTGCTTTTATAAAGCATTGTGATATCAAATTGTAAAGATCGCCCATCTTGCCAAACTATCGATTTGTCTTGTCATCAAGTACTTCAATAGATAAATCCTTGAGATGATGGTAATCTTGTGAGATAACATATAGTGATGGAGCTTTTGGACTGCAAAGATCAATGCCAAATAAGGCTTCTCTATCGGAGAGTATCTCATTTCTGCTCTTATCAACCTTCGACTGATATAATAAAGAGCTTTCTCTTTTCTTTCTTCATTATGTTGTACCAATAATGCTCCAAGGGACTCTTCTAATGCAGTTGTGTATAGGGGCTTCTCAGAAGTAGGTGCTGTAAGGAATGGCAGATTTAACATGTAGCTTTTAATGCTATTGAAAGCTTCTTGGCACTCGTTGTCCCATTTGAATGGAGCATCCTTCTTCATCAACTTTATAAATGGTTGATAGCATCCTAATAGTTTTGATATAAATCGACGGATGAATGTAAACTGTCATTGTAAAGAATGGACCTGACGCAAACTCTTCGGTGGAGACATCTCCATAATTGTCTTAATTTTAGTAGGATCAATTTCAATTCCTCTATGACGTATAATATACCTGAGAAATTTTCCAGAGGACACTTCGAATGCACATTTTAGAGGATTCATCTTGACATTATATTTTTTGATTCTCTCCAACACAATTCTCAAGTCTTCAAAGTGATTTTTATGATTTAAGTTTTTCACCACCAAATCGTCAACATAATATTCCACCTTCTAGTAAATCAACTCATCAAAAATTTGTGTCATGCCTCTTTAGTATGTAGCTCCAATAATTTTCAGTCTGAAGGGCATGACTATGTAGCAATAGATGTTAATAGGTGTTCTAAATGATGTATGCCTTTCATCTTCAAGTGCCATCTTTATTTGATTATATCTTGATGATCCGTCCATAAATGAGAACTTGACGTAGTTGGAAGTATTGTCCACTAGTAGTTTTGATATTAGAAGCCAAAAGTCATCTTTTGGGCACGCCTTATTTAGGTCCCGGAAATCAATGCAGACACGGATTTGGCCGTTCTTCTTCCTAACTGGAATAATGTTAGCTATCCAATCTGCATATTTCTCCTCCCAGATGAACCTTGCATCGATCAGCTTCTTAGTTTCTACAATTATCTATTCTTCAATCTCTAATCTCATTCTCCTAGGAGCTTGCTTAATAGGCATCATATTTATTTTAATGACGAGTCATGAGCTGCTACATTAGAGGATAAGCCTGGAATTTTAGAATATGTATAGGTGAAGCAATCCCTGAATTCATAAAGTAGCATTTTTAGCTCTTTAACTTTCTCATCAAGTAGAAGGGCACTGATGAAAGTTGAATGGGGATCATCCTCAGCTTCTAGGTTGATTTCTTTAAGTTCATCCATAGTAGATGTTTGTCCACCATCTTCGAGTTCCTCAGGTGTGGGCTTGGCTTCTACTTCTTCATCTTTTGTAAGAAAACTTTCATGTAGATCCTCTTCTTCATCACTATTAGTTTCGATCTCAGCTTCTATTATATTATAACAAATCTTATTTTGATGAGATTTGTGGATGAATGGAAGACCTTTAGAGATAAACTTATTACTTCTTCATGATGCTTGAGGACTTTTTTGTCTCCACATCCTGTTAAAGATTTGAGTTCTATTTTTAGTAGTTCTAATTTGAATTCCAAGTTTATGCATCATTCTTTGAAATTTTTGCAGATAGTATATTCGTATTGTTGTTGGCACTATCTCATCTGAATTTCCATGTTGACCAGGATGCTCAAAATTTTGAGGTTGGACTCTTTAGATTTGTAAAATAGAGTTTCTATTCTGTCACTCTCACTCAACGACAGTGCAAAGAATATTATCAATTCTTCAATGTTATAAACCTCTAGTGGAGTGATTTCTTTGAAGTAATGCTGAGGGATGGGTATAATTTTGAAGGAGTCCTCTGACACTGCCAAATGAACTATCCTTCTTGATGTGGCCATCTAAACTCTATTTCTATAAATAGATTCAAAATCAAAGTCTGAATCTCAATCACTTATTTCATACTTTTCCTTTTTTTAAAAGTTTATAAGTTCTCTTGGATTTGACATAAATATCTTTTTCTTCTTGTGTTTCACTTCACAAATAAGAAACTGTTCTTCTTGATTTAGATGTAGAATCAAGTGCTTTAGGGAGAGTCGGCATTGCCTTCTTTCTTTCTTTTTTTCTTTTGCTCTTTCACCTTATGAAGCTTTTTAGTTCCTAAAGTGGATGTTATCGATTAGTTTATTTTTAGAAAGTCAAGTGGGATCGATCAAAAGGAGGGAGTTCTTATCGAAGCCAAATGAAAATAAGTAGGGGATGCTTAAGATACTTGGAGGCCTAGTACGCATCCCAAACTACCCTATGGTTGGGATTTACATTTTTGAAGTGGAATTAATTTATTTGAGTTAAATTTTTATTCGAATACTAGGGCTTACAATTCTGTAATGCAAGGTTATGGAAATGCCTAAGAGGTGAGGATTTATGCTCGTAGCCCGTAGAGGGAAGTAGAAACCTTATAACCTGAATCTAGGGAGCTTTTGTGAGGGCTAAAAGCATGACCTAAATCTAAGGTGAAAATGGGTATTTGGTTTACCTACACAAGAGAGGATAAACCACCCAACTGTTGGACTTACAACCGCTTGGGGGTGGCCACCAACTAACTCCTCTTACGATTTTAAAATATGTAGGCAAGTCATATGCTTTTACAAGATAGCTAAGCTGTTATTTATTTAGAAAGATACTAAGTCCTTAAACACACTCCCTAAAGAGAATAGATCATGTAAGGCATAAGTTTATGACTTAAATCTAATGCAAAATTTTCACATGTTTTATTTTTATTTAGGACAATCAATTTGACTCGGGCTATAGGATTCATATACCCAATGCATGAGAAATTAGATAATGGGCCAAAATCAGCGAGATAAAGAGGTGTGTTTCCACCATGGCTCTCATAGGTCAAGCCAAGTTCTCTGGCAAATGTGGAAGCCCTCCAATCAAGAGTGAAATAATATGCTTTTATGCATGATGTTAGAAAAGAAAGTACAAATCCAACTAAGGGGTTGCTAATTCTTTTATCTTGATTTTAACTTAGGCTTTAAGTGAGGTTATAAGTTATTTATTTTTAATTTTGAGTTGATTAATTTGGTAGAAAAATTTATTTTTCCCTTAAGAACCTAATCGTCATCCAGGCCATACATCAAAGTAAGTGAGAAACTAGAAAAAGATGTCATCTTAATGCGCAAGTTAAACAAACATCAAACAATTCATAAAACTAGCCCAAAAGAATAAGAACCCATTTATGGTCCAGCTCCACCTCACAAACCCAAAAAATAAATTGAGTAGCTGAGCTATATCCTTATACAACCTGGATTACAAATGAATTAATTATTATTAAGCAAGAAAATTCATGTTATGGGGGTCTTCATTCTTCATTTCTTCATTCTTCTTTTCTTCTTTCTTCTTCTTTTCTTCCTTCTTCTTCTTTTCTTCTTTCTTCTTTGGTTCCTTCTTTTGGATGGTTGGAATGTGGATGCTTCAAATGCTTCACATGGTACATAAGATGAGATCTCATGACCAATTCTCATCCTAATCCCCCATAATAATCATTCTAAAATCCTAATTGCAAAAGTACATGAAAATGGAAAAAGTAAATCTAACTAAAACCTGTAAAATAGAGATTAGCTAAATAAACCACATAAATCCCAAGCATTTATAAGCATGAATTGGACTTAGCACCCCACACATGGGTAACCAAGTCCACCTGACCTATTGGATTATTGTATAAGCACCTGTATAGTAAAAGCATTTTTAGTTTTATTATAACGCCCCTTAAGCACAATCCCCTGCAGAAGACAATGGTTAGACTAAGATCATCATTCTACACATTCACACTATCACAAAATAAAACATCACAAAATAAAAGTAAACATCAAATATGCACCTAACCTAAAGCTAGAAATGATGACTTAGCTGTGTGTGCTATTTAAGGTTTGTGTGGTATGCTTAATAGGCTTTAAGGTTTAGATTTTCTAAGTATTAAAATGTTCAACCTAGAGAGTTTATTTCATGTAAATGATTTAGTTATTTTGATTGATTTTATTTTGTATTTTTGATTTGGTTTACACGAATCCTACAATTAATTACTAAGTTGTAAAGAGAGGAAAAGAGAGAACTTCTCTTCCTACCTAAGTAATTTCTAAAGTAGATTCATGTTTGATTTTGTTTAGTGAATGTTTTATTATGTGTTTAATTAATCCTGCATTTAGATATTCTCTAAACAAACATATTCAAAAATAAAGTCATTTTAAGATTAAGTAAAGTGAATTAATATCACAAAACATACATCACTTCATTTCTTTCCCAACATATATAACATGCATATGGGTGAATCCTAAGCATATCTATACATACAAATGAGGATGTTTAGCACACTTTATGATGAATGCTAAGGAATATTGCGTAAAAAAATTTTGGATGCTTTGTGATGCATGATTTTCATTAAGTAGAAAAGAGGGTGTTCCTTTTATCCAATTTTCATATACACATTTATATGTATGAAAAGCATAAGTGAGTACAGTGTCATTGTTAGCACCAGGGGTGTAAAGTACAAGACTTAGGGAGCCAAGTCATAACCTCAGGGTTGTCAGACTAATATACCACTTTCCTTAAATGCATATGCATGTACAAAAGAAATGAATGGAAAAAAAAGAAAGATGCAAAAGTTTGTGTTTGTTTGTTTGATTTGTTTATGCAATTTATATGTGTAAGTGTGGATGTCATTCTTAAGTAATAGCATAGGAATGAATAGGAATATATTTAAGTAAGTGTTGTGTTCTTTTCAAATGAACTATACACTTTGCCAAATCCTATTCAAAAATATGCTAAAAGAAAAGAGAAGGAAAACCACACTATGCACATCTTCATATTTTTATTCACATGCAAGCTTATAAATAATTATGAGTAGCATACCTTTCAGTTTTGATGATTGATTCATAAATTCTAAAAATAATTTTAGAATTAATAGTGATAATAGTCATTCACATTCTTACTTTAGCCAAAACATGTAATTTGACATAAAGAAAACATTTTATTTTTAATTTGATTTTTAAAAAATATGAATGCATGATTTTCATATGGCATTCACATTTAGCATGTTAGGAAAGAAATAAAGTGATGAAAGTAATGTAAATTCATTCACCCTAATTAATTTCTAAAGACAATCCTATTAATAAGATTATTTAAAGTAAATAAAATTTATTTTAAAGAGAGTTTAGATTTTGTTTGAGTTTAATTTCAATTTGAGAAATGTGAGATGAGTTTGCTGGTCCTAACCTATTCCCCCATGTGTGAGTTATTTAAGTTTAATTTTTAGGTGATTAGATTAATTTTATGCTTTGGTTAGGTTAAGGTATGAATTAAGTGGGTTAATTACCCCTTACCTACACCACTTTAATATATTTAATCACATAATTATGAGCCAATGATATGACATAAAACTACATAAGGAATTTAAATTGTTAAAAAAGAAAGGTACTAATGCAATTGGCTCAATGATTAATTAAGTTAAATGGTTTAATTTAAGTACTTTCATAATCCTTCCCACACATGTAGGTTGGATTTTGATTTTCTTAAGTTACTTAGGTTATTGAAACCTAAGCACCTACCCAAGATAAATTGATTAAGTTCTGGAATGTTTTGAAAAAATTTATCAAGTTAATTAAGCAAGTGATTTGGGTTAACCCTTAATTAAGGTTAGATTAAGGAAGGAAAAGGGGTTTAGGGAATGGCTTAGAAAAAATTTCCCAAATCCATTCCATAAACCTCTTCCCTACTTAAGCAATGCTTAAGTAACTTGATAAAGGGATTAAACCACTGTTCATATGCTTAATTATCCTTAATTATATAAAAAGAGTTATCAAGGATTCATCAATTGATCTCCCTAATTAACCCACTAATAAATCCCAAAAAAAATTGGGAAAACAGAAGTCATCCCCCTAAATGCACATGAGAATTTTGGAATTAATCAGTGGGATAATTAAGGAGTAATTAAGGTTATTAAATTTTGATTAAAATTAAAATTTAGAACATAACACTCTTCAAAATCCATTAGAAATAATTTTATATTATTCTACATTAAAGTATCTTTCATATGCATTTTACCTCATAGTTTTATGATTTTTCTTCATTTAGTTATGAATATTTGAAGTTTTCCATGATTTTCCATTAATTAAATAGCCTAATTAAGTGGTTAATCTCATCGGTGCCATGTGGAGGCTGACATGGCTTTCCATGTGGCATGATGGGAGAGGTCACTTAAGTTGTCACATCATAGTGCCATGTCAGTGACGGCGCTATGCGCTTTCTCCTCACCCGTACGATCAAGGATTGGACGGTTGAGATCAAGCTCGCAGTTTTTAAGAGGTTAATCAAGGATCCTATGTGTCTTGACCATGGCCGTCCATCCAAAATGCGTGGATGGATGGTCCATGATCCATATCTGAGTTCTCCACAAGAAAGAGGAGCCATCCACCTTCCATGGAAAAATCCGAGCTCGATTGAGCTCAGATTGAACTCAAATTCAACCCACACCATTTAGGAGTAAAGGGGAACACATCCAACGGCTACCTTCTCATGAGGTGAGAATGTCTTTCACAAAGGACCACAGAATGGCTAATTTAAGCTCAGGTTAATGGCATACCTCGCCTGAGGCTATCATCGAGGCTCGAGTTTGATGAGGTAGCTTCGTCTAGTGGAGAAGAAGCCCCGTTGAAGATTTGAGGTTGTTTGGTTGAGCGGATCTTCCTGTGGACCAAGCTCTCCTTCAAATGGACTCGGCCTTGATCAAGAGCACTCCTACCTTACTTGTAGAACCTATGTGAATGCTTGGGTGAGCTCGATTGAGTTCCCTCAAGGTGCTTGCAAATTGAATTGGACTAAATTTAGTATTTGCTGGGATTGAATTTCACTTGAGCTCCCCTATTTTTGGTTTAAAGAAATCTGAAAATGGGGAAATGGAAAATGCCTAAGAAACCTTAGGGGAGCTTGGGATCACTTCCTCTAAGTTCCTATGCTTCAATCGAATAGGAGAGAGTTGAATTCAAATGAAATTAGGGGGAGTATATCTCCTCTTGAAGGATCGGACGAGGCTTTGCCGCTTTGATCCAATACACCTCCTTGAGTGGGTTTTTTAGGTTGTTAGGTCTGTCATTGCATTTGGTTTGGCCAGAGAGAGGCAGTGGAGGAGTGCCATGTGCTTGAAATGAGTGGAGAAAGGATTCTCATGTGCTCATTTCCATGGGGATGGTTGGTTTTGACCTTGGGTTGGGTTTGGCTGACCTAAACCCATTGGGTACCATGTCCATTAGTGACCATTTGGTCCACTAAGAGGATGTCAAGTGTCCATGAATGGAATTGACCAAATTCCAAGTGGTTTTGATTTTAGGTTACCCTATGGTCTAGGGGTAAAATGGTCATTTGACCTTCATTTCAGTTTGAATTATGTTTGGTATGGTGAAAAATAGGTTAGGCCATGTTTCATTGAATTTGGAGTTGGTTTGATGTGATTTGGCTCATGTTGACCCATTTAGGTTAAAATGGGTCAACTTGGGTCAAGTTGACTAATTGGTAAAATTGGGTCAAACCAAGGGTTGGGTCAAGTTCATATGACCATTTGAAATATTTTGGCATCATTGGTTTGGTTCAATTTGATTTATATTTTAATTTGATTCATTTGATTTCATTTAGGTCAAATGGGTCAAGTTGACCAATTTGACCCATTTGACCTATTTGGGTTAGGTCATGGGTTGGTTTATGTTTGGTTGTCATTTAAAATGGATTGGTATCTTTATTTCCAATCAATTTTGGTTTAATTAGATTTTGGCTCAATATGACCTTTTAGGTCAAGTTGGGTTCAAGGTTAATTGGGCTAGGTTAGGTCTAGTTGGCCAATTGGGGCTTTGATCAAGTTCAACAATCATTTTAGAATGCATTTGACCCATTTGTTTCAATCAATTTGGTTAGATCAAGTTTTGATACATTTTGACTTTTTAGGTCAAATTGGGTCAACTTGGGTCAAGTGACCAATTGGGTTTGGTTAGGCTAAAATGATGACTCGGTCAAGTTCAAACATTGATCATTAATGAGTTTTGATCAATGGTTTCAATCAATTTTGCCTATGATAGATTTTGGCTAGTTTAGGTTTCACTTTGGCTAAGTGTTGACTTGGTCAACCCTTAGGTTTGACTTAGTTTGACCCAATTTGGGTGATTGATCATCTTATGATGATTGTTTCTCACAATGTGCGACTTAGTTGGGCTTAATTCAATCCAATTTGGGTAGAATTAGAATTTGGCTCAAAAAAGGGTACTTTAGGTTACTTTGGGTCAAGTGAGCCTAAATCGATCAAATGGCTTGGTCAAAGCTTGATTTGAGTTTGATTGAACTCACATATAGACTTATGATTGAAATATAAATCCATTTGCAAGTGGTTTGAAGTCAAATGGGTTTTGATTTATTTGACAATTTCGAGTTCAAAAGGATGAACATGAGTTTGACTTGGGCTTGATTTTTGAATTTAGTTTTTATTTGATGATTGAAGTTTGTATTTATATTTGGATTCATGATTGAAGGATTGATTGAATTATAAAAGAAAATCAAGGGTTTGGTTTGATTTGATTTGATTTGGCAAAGTTTAAGAGTTTGACTTGAAAGGCTTAAGTTGAATTTTGAGTATATTTGAGTTTGAGTTTTGGATTTGGTTTTGGATATTTGAATTTATATTTCATTTATATATGTGAATATAAATGAAAATATATAGTTATGAGAAAATTCATGAATTTGAAGTGATTTGAACTTGATTTGAGCTAAGTCTATAGAGGATCAAAGGACTTTGGAAAGATTTTGGAATTTGATTTTTTTGGGTTTAGTTTGATTGATTTGAATTTATATTTCATTTATATATGTGAATATAAATGAGAATATAAGTGGATTGTGAGAAATTCTTGAATTTAAATTGATTTGGATTAGATTTGAGCTAAGTCCATAAGGTAGAATCAAAGGGACTTAGAAAATATTTTGAGCTTGGAGTTTCAATCATAAGCTTCAATCATTTGGAACAGATTTGAGTTTGAGAAAATCAATCAAGTTGGAATTGATTTAAGCTTTGATGTTGATTTGATTTGGAGTTTGACTTGAAGGAAGGAAGTGAGGATTGTTTCAAGCTATAAGGTAGGCAAATTTTCTAACACCCCTAAGGCATGACCTATTCTTATGGTTAACTCTTTTAAGTCTCTAGGGTTAGGTTGAGTGTCCACCTAATCACTAGATGTGTCTTAAGACTAAGGGACTCTTAAGGTCTAAGAGAAGTCCTATGTCTAAGATGGAGGGGTTGAGAGCTCATTCTAAAATGAGGTCAACAAAGGGCGCCCAATAGGTGTGGTGTGGCTGACAAGGTACAGCATTGGTGTTGACTGAAATGATCAACAACACCAAACGATCACAAACACTAGAGATGATATACTCCTAACCCAAGGTGAAAAAGGAATCCAGAACTTAGTGCAATATGACTCTACTTATGTCAAAGACATAAGAGAGAAGGAGAAATCCTCTAAGGATAGATTATGTGAACCTTCCACTAGGGAAACAGGTTCAAATCATCCACAAAGGGATCAGAGGTTTGATTTGAATTGAGCCTCACTAGGGAGAGAAATCAATTTGATTTAATTTATTATTTGTTTAATTGTGTTTATTTTGGCTCCATAAAGGATAGAGAAGTGAACTCTCCACTAGGGAGGCAAGTTCAAGTCATCCACAAGGGAGAGGTTGTGAAATCCACTAAGAGATTAGAATTCGATATCCGCTGAGGAACTAGAAAGATTTGCATCTCATTAAAGAGAAGCAAAAAATTTTAATTTGGATTGATTGATTGTTTTATTTGTTTCATTGGATTTGTTTAAAATTTTAAATGGGCCCTATTGGTTTGCGATGGAGCAGTAGGAGCCACCAAGGCCCAAACCTAACTCAAATTTACAAAGTTAAAGGGGTAGTCTACTAAACACATAGTAAGACTAGCCAACCAAAGGGATGCCTTTTGGTGTGCAATGGTCAAGTTAGGAAGAAAGCACGGGGACTCATATCCTCCAAAATAAAGGACTAGTTGTTGGGGTGATCTATTGGCAAGGCAACAGATTGAACCCAACCTAGGGCTGACTATTTGAGTGAATGCCGTTAGGGGACTTAAATCAACTCAAAGGTAGTCAAGATTAATTTCATTCTTTAAGTGTTATTTTGATGGATTCTATTAGTTTGTGATGGATCACACTGAGAAGGAGCTTATATTAGCCTATACCTAACTCATATTTACTGAACCAAGGGAAGTAGCTTCTCAGCTAATGGGAGAACTATCTGATCAAAGGAGTGCCTTTCAGTTTGCAATGATCAATTCAGAGGAAGAAAGCTCAGGGACTCACATCTTTCAATACAAAAGACCACTGGGGTGATCAGTTTCTTTGGGCAACAAATCAAACCAACTTAGGGTTGCCCGTCTATTTGCGACAGTCATGCTAGAAAGAATGCGTCATAGTCTTACATCTTCCAAAGTAGAATGACTGTAGGGGTAACCTACTTGTGGCAAAACATATTGAACCAGACCTAAGGGTGACTACGGTGAGTGCACCAGATTTATCTCATTTCAGTAATTAGACAATTCAGGGAATTTTATTGACACTGTCCTAAAGATAGGATGCATGCTTGGGAAAATGGGCCCTTTGGGGGCTTGAATTCTTAATCCACAAGCAAAATAATTTATTTGTTTGTTTAGTTTGTTTTAACATGGACCCATTGATTTTGAGGGATCAAGCGAAAAGAGCTTATATACTAGACCTAACTCAATTTCTTGAACCAAGGGAGAATCGTGTATTGTTGAACAAATTCTCCAACCACGGGGTGGCTACTAGGAAAGAGGGGAATGTCCAATCCAAGAGTAACCGGTGAGTGTCTAAATGGGGTCACAAAGGGATGTGATCCAAATAGAATGCCCACAAGAAGAGGGGCTAAGGGCTTAATCCAAAACCACGAGAAGATGACATGGCTTATATCAAATAGGTATTGGTGGCCAACTCAAGGAGAAAGTGAGGACTCACATCGCCAAGAGTGGTGTATCCATGGTGAGTCATTTGATAGGAACATCAACCAACTAAGGTGCTTCGGTTTGCAATAATCGACCTACAAAGCAGGACTCATCCTCCTATAGCGAGTGATTTGGGATAGTCTTATTTCTTGAGTGCATCACTAGGCGACTCTTGAGAGAATGCCACACAGGGACTTATCGACTCAAAGGTAGTCAAGAGGAAAGAGCCTCTGGGGACTTATCCTAAACCTCAAATATACTTACTAGTTAGATCATGATGATTAGTTCAAGAAGAAAGCTTGGACTCACATCTTCTTAAACAAAATCAACATGAGGTAGCTTCTTTGGGTAGTGAAGTCTACCATACTAAAGGCTCATTGGTTTGCAATGGTCAGTTAGGAAGAAAGCGTGGGGACTCACATCTTAAAACAAGTGACCACTAGACATACTAGCGCATGTGGACGACCTAGAAGCTAATGAGTGAGTGCCTGAGGCTTGCTCCCCATCAAAATAGCGAGATAAAAGATGTGTTTATTTTTGTGCTTCTGTTAAAGGGAATAGGAAGCCTCTTGGGTTCTCTTACACTTATTATAAACACACTTGGGGAATTTAATTTCTGGTGCCATGGATGGCAACCGGGAATTCCCACTAAGAAAGGATGTTGCTCGGGTTCTCTTACACCTAACTCAGTTGTGCTAATCAAAATACGATGCCTCTTGGGTTCTCTCACACCTATTCTAATAGCATGGCGGATTGTGTTTGATTGTGTTTATGTCATGAAGAGGGATGATGGGGACTCTTACACCTATCTAGACACATTATGGGATTCAAAAACAAGCAAACAATGCTTCAAAAGAAGAAGAAGATTTTGATGAAATGGAATTAGATTTTATTCTTTTGTTGATAATTATTTTCAAACATATTTTATGGGTAATATTTCTTCAAATAGATTAATTGGAAGCATCGGGTGTTCCCTTTATAATCAATGAGTGATAAGATCCTCCTTGGTAGGCCTTCTCTATGACATAGGGGCCTTCCCAAGTGGGTTCAAACTTACCTCCCATCTTTTGATGGGCAACATTGGTCTCCTTAGGACTAACACAAGTTCTCTACTTGGAAAGACCTAGGGAGGCGACTTGTTGTGAGCTTGAATCATTTTGGCCTTATACTTCGGCACTCCATGGTGACTCTCCTCCAAACCTTTGAGCTCTTCTAACCAACTTTGCATTACGCTCTAGTGATCTTGCTTTGCAATGTTATCCTTAGTGATGAGTTGAACTTCTAAGGTAGAAAGAGCGACTTGCCATACACTAAGAAAAATGGGGTAGATTGAGTTGGAGTTGGTATGTGGTGTGGTAGGCCACAAGGCTTCAACCAATTTCTCATTCTTGCTATTATCATCAAGTGTCTTCTTTAGTTGAGAGTTTTGTTGAATGCTTGCTAAGCCATTTGCTCTAGGGTAGTAGATGGTGGAGTATCTCCAATCTATCTTGTGTCTCCGAATTGATTTCTTGGTGCTTTTGAATGCAGTACCATTATCGATATAATTCACCCCAAACCTATATACGATATGGTTCTAAAAGAAGCACATCTTTGAGTGACCTCTCACGAGTGGGATTGCCTCCACCCACTTGGAAAAGTAGTGGCGGCTAAGATGAAGATGACCCTTGGAAGAAGGAGGATCGATAGAACAATGTGGTACCCCAACACTCAAATGGCTATGAGGCCAATGTAGGGTGTAGAATGTTGGGTTGTTGAGGTAGGACCACACATGTACGACGATGGCATCCTAGCTACATCCATGCGACTGTAATCATCGAAGGCGAGTATCTAGTCTCTTGATCTTCATCTTCATCTTGGACGGATTGATGCACTCATAGACTGAATGTACCTCGGTTATAATGCCATGGGCTTCATGTTTATCTAGCGTAACCATTTGATCAAGGTGCCATCCAGAGCATAGGAGAGAGCTCTGTTTCACTAATGGGCTTGTGACTTTTCTTGAGGTAGTTTTGTGTTCAAATAGTCTATGGTTGCCTCCAATCCTAGCTCCTTGTCCTTTTGGCAATGGCAACCTCCCCTTCAAGAAAGTCTCGAGTTCAACAATAAGGGATAGGACTTGTCTATTTTGGACCCTTATTGGAATGGACTCATCTTGGACATGTCAATTCTTTGGCAAGTTTGGCCAAAGCATCTTATTGTGTTCTATATCTTAGAACCTTGTAGATAACTTGGGATTTGGGCCGACTTCATGGTATACTCATGTGAAGCTTGGGTTTGAGAACCTTGTAGGACACAATCGATTGATGACCAGCGAGAATCCCAAAGATGTTGATGCTCTTGACACACCTTGTGATAGCTAACTCAGACAATCAAAGCCTCATACTACTTGTTGTTGGATTGGAAAGATAGTATGAGAATCTCATCACATTGTGGGAGTTAAGAGAACTATTCTACCCTTTTCACGGAAGAGTAGATCGGTGCTTCCCTTTTGTGAAAAGAATAAAATATATCTCCCATCGAGGTTGTCAACCTCCCTAAGTTCATGATTTGTTCATCAGGAGATCATCACTAAGCGAGAATCGTGAAGTGGGTGTCTCTAAGAAATCTAATGCTTGTCCTTTTAGAGGAGGTGAATGTTATATCAAACTATGAGAGTATCATGGACCATCATGCTAAATGTTCGGATAGCATTGGCCGTCATGAGAATCTTTGTAGTGGATTGGTTAGAAATCAAGTTCACCTTATGAGAAAGCATATAGTGTATCATTTTGGGAGGCAAAGATCAAAGCTAGGCAATGTTTTCTTAATAGGTGGATAGTTCTTGAGAATTAGATGATAGGAGGCACTCTCCTTCCCTTCATTGGCTTGGGCCAACAAAGCACCAAGAGAGTCATCAATGCGTGTAGAGGATGAGTGGCACTTGGGATAGGGTTGCTAGAAGCGGCTTCAAATACTACTTGATATCTTCAAAGGCATGCACTTGTCATCCCACTTGAACTTGGCATCCTTTTTGACAAGTGCTGAAAATGGCTTGCATCTCCCTGATAGGTTGGAAATAAAGCATCTTAGATATGTATATCCTTGGAAGATCGAGAGAGTTAAACTCTTAGGAGGTGGCATTTCTAAGATAACTTTGATCTTTATGGATCTATTTCTATTCCCATGTAATGGACAACAAGGAATTTCCACGAAGCTACTCGAATGCACACTTTGATTCATTTTGAGGTTATATTATCTTAACCATTTGAAAACTACTCTCAAGTCAAAGAGATGGTCTTCCTTTTCTCTACTCTTCTTAGATCATCAAGCACTCAACACGATGATGGATGAGTTCATTGAAGATCGAGTCATGGCCCATTGGTATGTAGCACCCATTTTTAAGGTGAAAGGCATGACCCTATAATAAATATTTGATTGGGGTTTGAAAAGCGTGTTTCTTTCATCCTCGGGGCCATCTTGATTTGGTTGTAGCCATGACCCATCCATGAAGGAGCTTGCATGAGATGAGGCGATGTCCACCATTAATTTTAGGAAGAGGAAACTCATCCTTAGGACATGCCTTATTTAAGTCCCGAAATTGATGCATATGTGAATTTGGCCATTCTTCTTCTTAGCGGATGACTTGGCTAACCGGTAGGGATATTTTTCTTCCACGATGAAACCGCATCGATCAATTTCTTGACTTGAAATGACACATTGATTTCTAATCATCGTCTAGAACTTGCTTGATGGTTGATTTCTTTTAGCTTATCAATTATTGAATGGATCTCCTCTTCAAATTCTAGCGATGCATCTTTGATTTGAAGATTACCTGGATCATCTGAGGTTTCTAAATACACATCCTCATAAGAGTTGGTTTGGTGTGAAAAGAACCTATCAGACTTCAGATGGTTGGTGACAAGCAATAATCATCATGACTTGACACTTATCGAATCTAGTCGATCTTGATTGTGCATCCATGCTGTTTCCATAGCTTTTTTTCGACATGTGCTTAGACCATGAATAAGAAATCAAACCCTTCTTTGCAAGATTAATAACACAAGGAGAGTACCAATCAAAAGGTAATTCCATTAATTTTTTATATGAATCACCCTCAAGTTCTACATCAGCTTCAAGACTTGAAGATGATGATCCAAAAAAGAATCTCTTCGGTTTGACATCCCTGGAAGACTGAGGGGCTTCCTTAACTACTAAACCTTCAACTTTTTGAGATGAAAGTGAGGTTAGAGCTAAGGTTCCTACTTCGATAGTTTTACATACATTTGATTCAAATACTTTGCTTTGTGGAGGCGGTCTTCATCATTGTCGGCTCAAGTGTCACCTCAATGAAACCGAGAGGGTTGGGCGGTATGCTAATCACATTAGACTCATCCTCCGAGCTGGATTCCAAGTCTATGTGAATAGTAGGGGTACTCCTATGAATTAGTATATAACCCCTATTGCCTGATGGCCAACCAGGGGGTCTTCCACCTCTGAAATTACCTTTTCTCTACCTCTGCACAGTGGAGGTTGAGTCATCTACCACATGTCCATATGATGGAATGAACTGTGGGTGGAATGTGCATATGCTCTATTTCTTCTTCAATTTCCTTTCTTGTTCACTTGGATTTTCATTTTTCTTTTCTTTTTCTTTTCTTTTTTTCTTTTCTTTTTTCATTTTCTTTTTCTTTTGAATTTGAATTTTATCCAAGTTCATGAGAAAGGGTATTTTGAGGAAGATAGTAAGTCGTATCCTCATATATCTCAACCTCTCTAACTGAAAATGGCTTTTCATCTCTTTTGACACAATTATCAATCCCATCCTTCTTGAATTTAATGCACTGATGGAGGGAGGATGGAATCATCTTATTCTGATGTATCCGAGGCCTGTCGAGCAAAGCGGTGAATGACATATTCAAATCAATGATATAAAACTTGGCTTCAGTCTTCTAGTCGTCTATCTCTAAAGGTAACACTATGGAATCTAAAGCCCGCTCGCCTTGTTCATTGAATCCTCTCAACATCATCCGGTCTCCTTGGAGTGTGGAGATATCAATCCTCAAATAGGTAAGGGTCTTTAGGCTCATAATGTTCACAGATGCACTTGGATCGAGAACTCGCAAGTCTTGCATGTCACTATAATGTAGGGGGGCGGTTGTGCTCCATGTCTCCCAGTAGGTCTTCATCTATGAAAGTGATTCCCAGAGCTTCCACGGAATAATGTGCCTCCTCACCAATAGCGGTCAGCTGAGCTAAGCATATCTCATGATCAAGGAGAGCCTTGATTAATGACTCCCTCATCTCTTTGGATAAGACAAGGGCATCGTATATGCTTAGCTTAGATGACAACTTTCTTATATGAGAGATAACATTGTACTACACCTTGGCATAATCCTCCACAAGCATATCTAAGGGTGGAGCATCTTGTGGAGGGGCTTCTCAATCCTCTAAACCAATGACTTATTTTCCTCTATCTTGAGGTGCTGCCCTAGGAGGTAGAACCTTGCCACTACGGAGGTTGACTTCGATGATCTCTTGTGGTAGAGTAATGGAAGATTATGCCTGCACGTCAGGGTCACCTACAACTTCTCCTATGGGACCCTCAGAATCAGATGATTTTAAGTTTATCTCAAGGCAACCCAGTATATTGAGTAAGATTCAACTCACGAGAGGAAGAAGAGAATTATTATAGTTGTTGTTTAGACTTGAAGAGTTATCATTAGGAATAGATTGGACAACCCATCAAGTGACAGATATAATTCAAGCTAGCTTTATTCTTCAATTTCTTGGATTTGATAGGAGGTACATAGTAGAAATCAAGTAAAGTAAGAGGGTGAGGATTTGATGCCTCATCATCGATATAAGATGTCTACTAGAAGAAGAGCTTAAAGTAGAGGAAGTCAGCGATGTAGTGATTTACAGGTGGTGGGATGGGATGGTTCTTTGGGGTTCCACACTGAGCACAGAGGAAAGTTCTTGATTTTGAGTTCTTAGAGATTTTGAATAAGGAGATATCCCAATCTTCTTTAGTTTTGGAAGGATTTCAAGTATCCCTAAGGATTGCTCTAATGAAACTGGATGGTTGTTCCATAAGGTATTCCTTCAGGATAACTATAGCACTATTCTTGAAGCTATGTTCAAGCCGGTCCTTAAATGTGAAGCAATCTTCCAAAACATGACCTAGCATGGTAGTAGGGTCAAAAGTTAGGATCATGGCTTTTGCCTTCTTCTCCTTGATCTGAAAATCAGGCTTCTTTAGAGATTCTTAAAGATCTTCTTGATTACCTCCCTCTTAAATGAATAAGGCTTGTTAAGTTTATCCAAAAGTAGGTGGACCATAGCTACACGGTATGTGTCCTGTCTTCATGATGATGTGAGGGAGCGGTCAGGCAATGGAGGTTCTTGTGGCGATGGGGCTACCTGGTGGTGGTAGAGGAGGTAGAAGTGATGGCTGTAGAGCATGAGGTCTCTCAAAACTCTCTAGCTGACTATTTCCCCTTGTCTACTACTATCATTGCTCCGGGCTTCTTCTCATATACCTTCTGTGGCTTTGACTTTATTGGTAGATCTGAGAAGGCAATTGTTTTCTCCTTGTAAGCTAGCCGCCTTGTTGATTAATTTCTCAAAAATTTCGATGGTGAATCCTTTAAGCATGAAGGCAACCAGGCCATGGATATTCTTAAGCAGAATCTCGATGGCATGTTATTCAGAAAACTGAGGTTCGCATTTCATACTCAAATTATGTCATCTGAGAATGTAATCAATGAGGGACTCACTATGATTTTATTGATCCACAACGAGATCGCCAACAGTGACCATTTACTGAGCTCCAGCAAACATCTTGATAAAAAGTTGCTCTAACTAAGCAAAAGTCTTCACTAAACTGTTGGGAAATTTAGCGCACCAGTCAAATGCTATACTCGCTAAGCTATTGACAAAGAGATGGAAGAGTAAAGCGTCACTGCCACTAGCGTTGCAACAGCTGGCCCTGAAGTGTACAATGTGCTGCCTCGGGTTCCCACTACCATCAAAATTGGTTAAAGAAGGTGGCACAAAACCTTTAGGATATTGGATTGCATCAAATTCCTCTAGGTAGGGTCTACCCTTTGGAATTGATGATCCTCCTCAGGCTTGAGCCAATGCTTCTCTAACCTACTGCTCAACCATGCTCTTGATATATTTTTCTTGAGTGGAGGTACTACCCACTACATTCTTATACATGCTTGTGCTACCTTGCTCTACCAGAGGAAAAGTCTTGGCTGGGTCCAAAACATGCACTTTGGTCTAGTCTATATAGTAGGGTATCGGCTTGGTTTTGAAGATCTAAGATAGCTGCTAACATATCTTCGAGCCTCTTCTCCATCCTATCTATTTTTCATCCTTCTACTTTATCTATTGAAGGAGGTGTTGGGTTGAGTAAGCTATGCCTTCCTGCTCGGCCTCAGCACCTTCCATAGTCTGTTGCTCTTTAAGGAGAGAATCTCGGGTGTCTACCATGCAAACCCCTGTTGAATCTCTTAATAAATTGTCTTCATTGGGATCAAAGCTGATTTTCTCCTCATCAGACCACTCATATCCTATGGTCTCTTTCTTCTCCATGAGATAACGAGCTACTATATCATCTAGAGAACGATATGTCTGAACTAATCAAATGAATTTGGCTGACCGATGGTGGGATTGCTATCATGTACTGTGAGGCACCAGACCTCCCCTGCTGTTGGAGAGTTAACCTTATGAGGGTTATACTCGCTAGAAGAAATACGCTCCTGATTGTCACTGAATCAGAATGGGGTGAAACTTCTAGGAGGATCTATCATCATAAGTGCAACATTGTCACCTCTTCTCAAATCTATTTCCATCTATGTTGTTAGTGGTGGGTGGGGATGATGATACTTCGATGTCACCATTCCTTCTATACTACAACTGGGGTAGAAGGTCGAGGAGGAGAGCTCAGCCTCGCCACATTAGGTGGTGTGGATGGGATGGGATCTGTCAACCATAGTCGGATCACCAACGGGGTCCTCTTCTCCCCTGATGTGGCCTTCATGGCCTTGTATGGAATAGAGATCTTTGGAACATGAGCGAGATGGTGGGCGAGAGAAGAGTGGTGGTGGGAGGCACCAGACTCTCTCTCGGGATAGGAGCTACTCTCCTATGATGTGTCATCCCCGTGAGTAAAATACTATATGTATGGTCAACACGGGTAGCACGCCGATCAAAAATCAACAAGTGCAGAGGCCACCGACTGTCGGCTAAATCTGCCTCTCTTGACTGGTGATATGAACTAAAGTGCAGGCCTCCCTGACCCTCTTATGTCTAATATGCATCCCCATGTTGCGGGGATAACGGATCTCAAAACTAAGCCTAACTCAATCTTCCTACTCTAGAACTGAATGGAGGCGGCATATGACCTCCACTGGTGGTGGCCAACGGGTGGAGGTGAAGAAATCCTCGCCATCCTCTGTGTTAGACCAGAGAGAATGGAATGGGTTTTGTAACCAGCGGGAAACCATCTGGGCATCCTCTACATATAAATCCATCTCTAGCAATGCAGGTATGGTACGCTTTATCATGTGATTCTCCTTTGGGTCTTGGTAGGGTGAGCGAAGAGCTAGACTCAACCTTAAAGGGGAATCCTTGGGATCGAGCCTTACCCTTTGGGTGGTAGTAGTGAACCTGGCAGGAAACCGGGAACACACTGCCTACAGACCGCCATTGCCTTCCTCTTGAGGGAATCTCATAATCGGCGACATGTCAATGAATGACCGGCTCACCCACCTATGCTCTACTTGTCATGAGGAGTTCCCTCATATGTGATTTGGTCCCCCTCAAAATCTCGACCAAAGTGGGTGAGGTAGGCATAGTCAGAGCATGCGAGGTTGGCTTGATCTAAGGCCAGATCCATCCCATGGGAAAAGTGAACACATATCTTGGCTCTGCCATTGCTATCAACTGAAACTTAAACTAACACTTAACGAAAGTCTGCAATGTTGAAAATAAACTTGAATCAAATTTCTATTGATTTTGAATTTGAATTTAGAAGTTGAACCCATACTCAACATCTTGAAAGTGTTAAGTTGGGCTCAAATGGATTTAGAAGAGATTTTGAGATTTGATTGGAAAGAGAAATTTTTGAATATATAATCCACTTTCAACAAATTTGGGTATGTTGAAAAAATTAGTTCAAATATTTTGAGAGATGACTTCCATAGGTTCATATTTTAATTTGATTTTTAATTTTGAGGACTTTTTTTAACAAATTTGAGTATTTTAAAGTGAAGGGTCAATTGATTTTGTTTTTGATTTGAGATTTTTGGAATTCACTCACTTAGCAAATTTGGGCATGCTAAGTGAGGTGTTTGAAAATAATTTCATCTTTTTCTTTGTTTGCTTTATTTTGTGAATCATTTGTGATTTTGAAAATGGAATTCTCATTTAGTAAATTTGGGTATGCTAAATGAAGGATCTGAGTGTGTTTTATTTTAAAAATTTTTAAAATAGGATCCTTAGCAAATTTGAGTATGCTAAGAAAATCCTAATGTGTTCCTTCTGTTTTTAGAGATTTTGATTTTGAAAAAATGGAGACTTTACTTTAGCAAATGTGGTATGCTAGAGTGAAGTTCAATGTGTTTCTTTTGTTTTGATTTTATTTTTGAAAAATGGAGACTTCACTTTAGCAAATGTGGTATGCTAGAATGAAGTTCCAATATTTTTATTTTTAGATTTTTTTTTGAAAATGGAGACTTCACTTTAGCAAATGTGGTATGCTAGAATGAAGTTCCAATGTGATTTTGATATTTTGTGAAATGGAAATTTCACTTAGAAAATTTGAGTATGCTAAATGAAATTCCAATGTGTTTTGAAATTTTATGAAATGGAGGTTTCACTTATCAAATTTGAGTATGCTAAATGAAATTCCAAAAAATGTGTTTCAAATTTTTGTGTTTTGAAAAAGGGAGACTTCACTTTAGCAAATGGGGTATGCTAGAATGTTCCAAATGTGTTTTAAAATTTTTTGAGATGGAGATTTCACTTAGCAAATTTGAGTATGCTAAGTGAAATTCCAATGTGTTTTGAAATTTTGTGAAATAGAGATTTCACTTAGCAAATTTGAGAATGCTAAATGAAATTCCAAAAAATGTGTTTCAAATTTTTGTGCTTTGAAAAAGGGAGACTTCACTTTAGCAAATGGGGTATGCTAGAATGTTCCAAATATGTTTTAAAATTTTTTTGAGATGGAGATTTCAACAAATTTGTATATGTAAAATTCAATGTGTTTTGAAATTTTGTAAAATGAAGATTTTAGCAAATTTATGCTAAATGAAATTCCAAAATGTGTTTCAAATTTTTGTGTTTTGAAAAAGGGAGACTTCACTTTAGCAAATGGGGTATGCTAGAATGAAGTTCCAAATGTGTTATTTATTTTGATTTTATTTTTTTGAAAAATTTTGTTTTTGTTGATTTTGAAAAAGAGGAATTTCTATTTAACAAATTTGGGTATGTAAGATGGAAATCAATTATGTTTCATTTTTTAAAGATGTATTTTCATGTGTGATTATTGATTTTTGAAAGAGAAAATTCCAACCTAATCATATATGTATTATGTTAAGTGGTATTTCAAAATAATTTTACTTTATTTAGAAATGAAATATTCATTCAATAAATTTGGGTATATTGAATGGAGATGTTCATATGTGCTTTTTGAAAATTTATTTTTGATTTTGATTGGAAATGAAACCTCCATTCAATAAATGTGGGTATATTGAATGGTGAGGTTTCATATGTGCTTTTGAAAAAGTGAAAATTACAAACTTAACACATGTGGAATTTGTTGAGTGGAATTTCGAAGTTGTGATTTTGCTTGGAGATGTAACATTCATCCAACACATTTGGATGTATTGAATGGAAAGGCCCATCTCAAATTTTTGTTTTTATTTTATTTTATTTTATTTTTTTATTTTGATTAGAAATGAAACCTCCATTCAATAGATGTGGGTATATTGAATGGGGAGGTTTCATATGTGCTTTTTGAAAGTTTATGATTGTTGAATTTTTTCTTTTTTAAAAGTGAAGTCTTCATCAAAATGAATTGAGTGAAGAAGTTCATTTGTGCTTTTTGGAAATTACAATTGTTGGAATTTTATTTTTGAAATGTTTCGACATATAACAATTATTTATTAAGTGTATTTTGAAAAAGTGCTTTTGAAAAGCAAGACTTTTATGAAGGATTTATTTTGTCTTAATTTTTAGAATGAACCTTTCTTTACCATAAAAATGGTAAGGAGGAAGTCTTTAATCATTTTATTTTTATTAATTTTTTTAATTATCACCCATTGGAGAAGCAGTTTTAAGACCAACAGTGAGGTCCAAACCTAAAATGTTGGTTAGCTTAATTTAAGGATAAAATAAGCTAAGTGCTGGAAATAAAGATAGTCTTGGATTCATACAAAAGTACAAACCCACTATCGATATTTGGACAAATCATTTACCAATGATGGAGAGAGGAACCTTCCCTAGCGAGTGTAAAAAAATCGTGGTGAAAAATATTTGCCTTCATCTATCCTTTTGAAGAGGATAAATGAAAATAGAAATATACTCTAGTTGGGACACCATGTAGATCCTATGTATTAGGGTGATTGGGTACAACATTGAGGAGAGGTGTACTATCTCGAAAGATAGAAGTCACCACCCTACAATAGACCTAATCACCTCAATAAGGACTCCTAAGGACTATGGGCCTTTGGAATGTACTAGAGATTCTTCTCCTACTTCACATGAAAAAGTAAAGCAATGTTTATTTTAAATCGGGTTCATTAAGTTCATTACAGGGGCAAGCCCTCATAGTTAATTACATCCTAAGGAACAGGATTTCTTAAGAATACTCTCGATTAAGGTCAATGATCGTTGTCTCCCAAAATTTTGAAAAGGTAGGACTATTAATCGATTAGTTTATTTTTAGAAAGTCAAGTGGATCGACCAAGAGGAGGGAGTTCTTATCGAAGCTAAATGAAAATAAGTAGGGATGCTTAAGATACTAGGAGGCCTAGTAGGCATCCCAAACTACCCTATGGTTGGGCTTTATATTTTTGAAGTGGAATTAATTTATTTGAGTTGAATTTTTATTAGAATACTAGGGCTTACAATTCTATAATGCAAGGTTATGAAAATTCTTAAGAGGTAAGTATTTATGCTCATAGCCCTCAAAGGGAAGTAGCAATCTCAGAATCTGAATCTAGGGAGCTTTGGTAAGGGCCAAAAGCATGACCTAAATCTAAAGCGAAAATAGGTACTTGGTTTACCTCCACAAGAGAGGATAAACCATTTATTGGACTTACAATCTCGAGATGGTACTAACTCCTCCTACGATTTTAAAATGTGTAGGCAAGTCATATGCTTTTGCAAGATAGTTAAGTTGTTGTTTATTTAGAAAGAGACTAAGTCCTTAAACATACTCCCTAAAGAGACTAGAACATGTAGGGCTTGAGTTTATGACTTAAATCTAATCCAAAATTTTCATATATTTTATTTTTATTTTGGACAATCAATTTGACTCGGGCTATAGGATTTATATGCCTAATGCATGAGAAATTAAATTATGGGCCAAAATCAGCGAGAAAAGGAGGTGTGTTTCCACCATGGCTCTCACAGGTCAAGCCAAGTTCTCTGGCAAAGGTGGAAGCCCTCCAATCAAGAGTGAAACAATATGCTTTTATGCATGATATTAAAAAAGAAAGTACACATCTAGCTAAGGGGTTGCTAATTCTTTTATCTTGATTTTAACTTAGGCTTTAAGTGAGGTTATGAGTTATTTATTTTTAATTTTGAGTTGATTAATTTGGTAGAAGATTATTTTTTCCTAAGAGCCTAATCGTCATCCATACTATACATCAAAGTAAGGAAGAAACTAGAAAAAGATGACATCTTAATGCGTAAGTTAAACAAACATCAATCAATTCATAAAACTAACGTAAAAGAATAAAAGGTCATTTGTGGTCGGGCTCCACTACACAAACCCAAAAAATAAATTGGGTAGCCGAGCTCTACCCTTATACAACCCGGATTACAAATGAATCAATTCCAATTAAGTAAGGAAATTTATGTTATGGGGTCTTCATTCTTCATTTCTTCATCTTCTTTTCTTCTTTCTTCTTCTTTTCTTCTTTCTTCTTTGGTTCCTTCTTTTGGATGGTTGGAATATGGATGCTCCAAAGGCTTCACATGGTACATAAGATGATATCTATGACCAATGCTCATCATAATCCCCCATAACAATCTTTCCAAAATCCTAATTGTAAAAGTACATAAAAAGGGAAAAAGTAAATCTAACTAAAACCTGCAAACCAGAGATTAACTAAACAAACCACACAAAAGCTAAGCATGTATAAGCATGAATTAGACTTAGCACCTCACACATGGGTAACCAAGTCTACCTGGCCTATTGGATTATGCTTAGGGGTATAAGCACATGTACAGCAAAAGCATTTATATTTTTATTACAACGTCCCTTAAGCACAATCCCCTACAGAAGACAATGGTTAGACTAAGATCGTCTTACCATTCATTCACCCTAACATCTAGACTAAAATAAAATATCACAAAATAAAAGCAAAATCAAGCCATGCACTGCCCTAACCTAAAGCTAGAAATGGTGACTTAGCCTAATGTGTGTGTTATTTAAGGTTTGTGTGGTATTCTTAGCTAGGCTTTAAGGTTTAGATTTCCTAACTATGAAAATGTTCAACTTAGAGAGTTTGTTTCATGTACATGATTTAGTTGTTTTGATTGATTTTATTTTATATTTTTAATTTAGTTTAGGTGAATCTTATAATTAATTACTAAGTTGTAAATAGAGAAAAAGAGACGAGAACTTCTCTTTCCTTCCCTACTCTAAGTAATTTCTATGCTAAAAGAAAAGAGAAGGAAAATCACATTGTGCACATCTTCATATTTTTTATTCACATGCAAGCTTATAAATAATTATAAATAGCATACCTTTCAATTTTGATGATTGATTCATAAATTCAAAAAAATAATTTAGATTTAATTGTGATAATAGTCATTCATATTCTTACTTTAGCCAAAACATACAATTTGACATAAAGAAAACATATCATTTTTAATTTGATTTTTAAAAAGTATGAATGCATGATTTTCATATGGCATACACATTTTTACATTAGAAAGAAATAAAGTGATCAAAAAAATATAAATTTATTCACCCTAATTAATTCCTAAAGACAATCTTATGAATAAGATTATTTAAAGTAAATCAAATTTATTTTAAAGAGAGTTTAGATTTTGTTTGAGTTTAATTTCAATTTGAGAAATGTGACATGAGTTTGCTAGTCCTAACTCATTCCCCCATGTCTGAGTTATTTAAGTTCATTTTTAGGTGATTAGATTAATTTTATACTTTGGTTAGGTTAAGGTATGAATTAAGTGTGTTAATTACCCCACACTACTTTACATATTTAATCACATAATTATGAAATTTAATGATGACATAAAACTACAGGAATTTAAATTGGCAATGCACAGGAAAGAAAGGTACCAATGCAATTGGCTCACAATTAATGATTAATTAAGTTAAAGGGTTTAATTTAAGTACTTTCATAACCCTTCCCATACATGTGGTTTGGATTTTGATTTTCTTAAGTTACTTAGGTTATTGAATACCTAAGCACCTACCCAAGTTGAATTGATTAAGTTCTGGAATATTTTAAAAAATTTTATCAAGTTAATTAAACAAGTGATTAGGGTTAACCCTTAATTAAGTTTAGATTCAGGAAAGAAAAGGGGTTTAGGGAATGGCTTAGGAAAAGCCTCAAATCCATTCCATAAACCTCTTTCCTACTTAAGTAAGTCTTAATTAGCTTAATAAATGGATTAAACTACTATTCATATGCTTAATTATCCTTAATTATATAAAAAGAGTAATTAAGGATTCATCAATTGATCTCCCTAATTAACCCATTAATAAATCCCAAGAAAATTAGGAGAGCAGTTATCCCCCTAAATGCACATGAGAAGTTTGGAGTTAATCAGTGGGATAATTATGGAGTAATTAGGGTTATTAAGTTTTCATTAAAACCCAAATTTAGAATATAACACTATTCAAAATCCATTGGAAATAATTTTATATTATTCTACATTGAAGTATCTTTCATATGCATTTTACCTCATATTTTTATAATTTTTTTTATTTAATTATGAATATTTAAAGTTTTCCATAATTTCCCATTAATTAAATAGCCTAATTAAGTGGCTAATCCCATCGGCGCCACGTGGAGGCTGACGCTGCGCACGCTTTCCATGTGGCACGACGAGAGAGGCCACTTAAGTTGTCACATCATAGTGTTGCATCAACGGCGGCGCTACGTTCTTTCTCCTCGCCCATCGATCAAGGATAGAACGGTTGAGATCAAGCCCGCGGTTATTAAGGGGTTAATCAAGGATCCTATGTGTCTTGATCATGGTTGTCCATCCAAAACCTAGGGACAGATGGCCCATGATCCATCCCTTAGTTCTCTTGCAGGAAAGGGGAGTCGTCCACCTTCCATGGCAAGATCCGAGCTCTGATTGAGCACGGATTGAACCCACATTTAACACACACCATCTAGGAGTAAAAGGGAATACATCCAATGGCTAACTTCTCATGAGGTGAGAATTTCTTTCACAAATGACCACACCATGGCTAATTTAAGCTTGGGTTAAGAGCATACCTCGTCGGAGGCTATCATCGGCACTCGAGTTTGATGAGATAGCTTTATCTAGTGGAGATGAAGCCCTGTTGAAGATTTGAGGTGGTTTGGTTGAGTGGATCTTCATATGGACCAAGCTCTCCTTCAAATGAGCTCGGCCTTGATCAAGAGCACTCCTCCTTTGCTTGGAGAACTTGTGTGAAGGCTCGGGTGAGCTCGATTGAGTTCCCTCAAGATGCTTGCAAAGTGAATTAGACTGAATTTTAGTATTCGCTGAGATTGAATTTCACATGAGCTCCCTTATTTTCGGTTTGAAGAAATCCGAAAATAGGGAAATGGAAAATGCCTAGGAAACCTTGAGGGAGCTTAGGATCACTTCCTCTGAGTTCCTCTGCTTCAATCAAATAGGACAGAGTTGAATTCAAATGAAATTAGGGGGAGTATATCTCCCCTTGAAGGATAGGATGGTCGAGCAAGGCTTTTCCATTTTGATCTAATACACCTCCTTGAGTGGGTTTGTTAGGTTGTTAGGAGTGTCATTGCATTCGGTTTGGCCAAAGAGAGGTAGTGGAAGAGTGCCATGTGCTTGAAATGAGTGGAGGAAGGATTCTCATGTGCTCATTTCCATGGGGGTGGTCGATTTTGACCTTGGGTTGGGTTTCATTACCCATTGGGTCATGTGCACCATGTCCATTAGTGACCATTTGGTCCACTAAGAGGATGTCAATGTCCATGAAAAGGAATTGACCAAGTTTCAAGTGGTTTTGATTTTAGGTTACCATATCGCCTAGAGGTAAAATGGTCATTTGACCTTGATTTTAGTTTGAATATGTTTGGTATGATCGAAAAATAGGTTAGGCCAAGTTTCATTGAATTTAGAGTTGGTTTGATGTGATTTGGCTTATGTTGACCCATTTAGGTTAAAATGGGGCAAGTTTACCAATTGGTCAAATTGGGTCAAACCAAGGGTTGGGTCAAGTTCATATAACCGTTTAAAATATTTTGGCATCATTGGTTTGATTCAATTTGATTTATATTTGAATTTGGTTCATTTGATTTCATTTAGGTCAAATGGGTCAAGTT
This sequence comes from Cymbidium sinense, assembly GCA_021442155.1. Taxonomy (NCBI): domain Eukaryota; kingdom Viridiplantae; phylum Streptophyta; class Magnoliopsida; order Asparagales; family Orchidaceae; genus Cymbidium; species Cymbidium sinense. The sequence continues at coordinate 166,388,390 of CM038221.1, read as the reverse complement.
GACCAATTTGACCCATCTGACCTATTTGGGTTAGGTCATGGGTTGCTTTATGTTTGGTTGGTCATTTGAAATGGATTGGTATCTTTGTTTTCAGTCAATTTTGGTTTAATTTGATTTTGGCTCAATATGACTTTTTAGGTCAAGTTGGGTTCAAGGTCAATTGGGCTAGATTGGGTATAGTTGGCCAATTGGAGCTTTGGTCAAGTTTAACAATCATTTTAGAATGAATTTGACCCATTAGTTTCAATCAATTTGGCTAGATCAAATTTTGACACATTTTGATTTTTTAGGTCAAGTTGGGTCAACTTGGGTCAAGTCGCTCATTGGGTTAGGATAGGCTTAAATGATAACTTGGTCAAGTTCAAATATTGATCATGAATGAGTTTTGATCAATGGTTTCAATCAATTTGGCCTATGGTGGATTTTGGCTAGTTTAGGTTTCATTTTGGCTAAGTGTTGACTTAGTTTGACCCAATTTGGGTAATTGATCATCTTATGATGATTGTTGCTCACAATGTGAGGCTTAGTTGGACTTAGTTCAATCCAATTTGGGTAGGATTAGAATTTGGCTCAAAAAAAGGGTACTTTAGGTCACTTTGGGGCAAGTGAGCCTAAATCAGTCAAATGACTTGGTCAAAGCTTGATTTGAGTTTGATTGAACTCACATATGTAATTATGATTGAAATATAAATCCATTTGAAAGTGGTTTGAAATCAAATGGATTTTGATTTATTTGACAATTTCAAGTTCAAAAGGGTGAACATGAGTTTGACTTGGGTTTGATTTTTGAATTTAGTTTTGATTTGGTGATTGATGTTTGTATTTATATTTGGATTCATGATTGAAGGATTGATTGAATCATGAAGGAAAATCAAGGGTTTGGCTTGATTTGAATTTGATTTGGCTAAGTTTAAGAGTTTGACTTGAAAGACTTAGGTCAAATTTTGAGTAAATTTGAGTTTGAGTTTTGGAATTGGTTTTAGATATTTGAATTTATATTTCATTTATATATGTGAATATAAATGAAAATATAAATGGGTTATGAGAAAAGTTCATGAATTTGAAGTGATTTGAACTTGATTTGAGCTCCATAAGAGGGGATCAAAGGACTTAGGAAAGATTTTTAGAATTTGGATATGATTTTTTGGGTTTAGTTTGATTGATTTGAATTTATATTTCATTTATATATGTGAATATAAATGAGAATATAAGTTGATTGTCAGAAAATTTCTTGAATTTAAATTGATTTGGATTAGATTTGAGCTAAGTCCATAAGGTAGAATCAAAGGAACTTAGAAAATATTTTGAACTTGGAGTTTCAATCATAAGCTTCAATCATTTAGAATTGATTTGAGTTTGAGAAAATCAATCAAGTCGAATTTATTTAAGCTTTGATGTTGATTTGATTTGGAGTTTGACTTGAAGGAAGGAAGTGAGGATTATTTCAAGCTATAGGATAGGCAAATTTTCTAACACCCCTAAGGCATGACCTATTCCTATGGCTAGCTCTTCTAAGTCTTTAGGGTTAGGTTGAGTGTCCACCTAATCACTAGATGTGTCTTAAGACTAAGGGGCTCTAAGGTCTAAGAGAACTCCAATGTCTAAGATGGAGAGGTTGAGAGCTCATTCTAAAAATGAGGTCAACAAACATCTGATATCACATAAATAATTCAGCATGTCTCTACTCGACAAGATTCACCATTATCTTCTTCATCCGATTCAACAATACAAAGTTTAGGCAAAAAGTCTGTAAGCCCAAATGGTTGTCTTGCCGGCTGGTGACACTCCTCTAAATTGTTAATGATCTTTTGAGTTGTAGTTCTCTTCTTGATATTCTTTTTCTAGTCGGCTTCTTTGATTTATAAGGCCTACGTTTAGTAGACTGCTCCTCGTGCTGTGATGAAGTAGCCTTATCAAAATGCCGCTGAGAAGCCCAAATACTTTGTTTAGGCCTCTCTTTTAAGTCCAATATAGGTTCAAGTGGTGATTTCCACTTATCACTAGGGACACCCTTCAGTTGCTTCAACATTTTCACGGTCTTCTTAGAGACTAATGTTTCCCATTCTTCAATATGAACTAATTTCTCATTTTTTTATCTTTGATGGATGATACGGAAGATAACAATCATCCTTGTAGACTCTCTTTTTGGATTGACTGGAACACTATCGAATAATGTAAATTCACCTCATCGATACTTCCTTTCTAGCCAATCTTTGAAAACATAATAATCTTTAATATGATGACTGATCATTCGATGATAGGGATAGTAATTTGGATTACTGACTTAATTAGCTTCTTCAAACTTTTTAATTTCTGGCAACTGTAGATCAGCTTTGACTGTTTATCGAAATAATTTAGCCACAATATCCCTTCTAAAGGAATATTCTTTATTCATCTTTTCCTTAAGAGATGGTCGCATTCGCTCATCATCTCTTGTTGCTTATTTTGGATGCTCCCCACCACTTGGAAAAGTTTGAGGTTTATCATTGCCTCTCAATACTAATTTTGGTTGTAGATTAGAATAGACAGACTTCTTTCCCATATCATCATTATACATTGGCTGTTTTCCTTTATTCATATTATATAGCACCCATTTTTCACCATTTAAGCTATAGGAAGCGGCATGAGTTTCATTTCTTCTTGAGTCTAAAGGCTTGTATCTCTTTGCCTTATCTGTATAGGTTTCAGAATTATGGCGATTTAGCTTTTCAAATTTAGCCACCCTATCGAGCAAGTCCTGAAATATTGTAATCGATGCCATACATAAAAAATGGTGTCATTTTATCATCCATATTGCCCATTAGCAATTGGATCACATGTTCTTCCTCTAATTGTTGCTCGCATTTTATACTTAAGTTACACGAACAACTTATGAATTTTGTCACTGACTTATCTTTTCTCTTTTTGAACAAGGCAAGGTTAGTGATTGTTATCTTCTTGGTTGCACTGGCGAACCTCTTCATGAATATTATCTCTAACTCAACAAAGGTTTTAATCGAATCATTCGATAATTCTGCATACCACTAGCGGTTAGGCTACTAACTTGACGAAAAAAAGATCATTCCCTCCTATGTTATCACAAGTAGCCTTAAATTGGGCTAAATGTTGCTTTGGATTACCTAGCCCACTTAAAGTATTAAATTTCGGCACTGAGTAACCTTTTGGGTATGATACTTGATCATATTCAGCTAGGTAAAGGCGGCCCTTACTCACCAACTTTTCAGCTTGCTCTGAAGCTATAATAACCTTTATTTTTTTCATTGATTATTATTTCTAGTTGAGCAGCTATTACCGTTCCAAGCATGCTAGCCATATTTGAATTATCAGTTAAAGGGGTAGTTGATTAACTTCATTCCTGAGTGTGTATAGAGCTTGAGGTAATAGAGTGGTATAGTATAGAAATTATATTATTAGTTACCTATTCATTAGTGGACAAAATAGGTGCTACACTTGATGTGATATTTTTCTGCAACATATCCATCATGATATTCATTTGTACCATAATATCATTCATCTTGATACCAAGCTATGCAATTTCCTTATCTTTGACCTCCATTTGATGCATTTTTTTTTTTTGCTCTCTAGCTAACGTCATGGCATCAACAAGTACAGGCTCTTCTTTTTCTTCTATTTCTTGTTGTTATTCTTCTCCTTGCTCATCTTCAGGGGAAGAACTTGACTGTCCTCCTCGTGCATTTGTAAGTTCAGTTGTTGCTTGGGCTGAACGATGATGTTGATTATAAAAGCATGTACCAGGCTGATCATTTCCTAGTTCAACCATATAAACAGCTTCAACACCTATGATTTCTTTCTCATTGTCATCTTCTTCTTCTTCCTCTTCAGTAAAGATTGAAGATCCATCTTCTACTTATTTCTACGAAGATTCTTCTTCATAAACGTCAAATTCAGGTTCATGTTTCTCTGGATCCATGTTGCTGCTGATAGTGCTAAGCGGAAAGTTCATCTATATCTCTGACCATATAGACAACTTCTACTTCCATAGTGTCATCTTCATCGCCTTCTTTTTGCACATGAATTTTTTATCAATGTTTCCAGTGGATCTCTGGTTCAATGTGCGAACAAATACTTCTTCCACTAAAGGACTATGATCAAAGTCAACCTTCTCTTGTGGGGATGAATCTGATCGATGATAGGATCTCCTAGAGGATTCTCCAGGGTGTCGATCGTCATGTCTTCCATCAGTGATATCCTTTCTTTTGGGTATACATTCAGGTGAATTTCTGAATATGTATATCAGATTTCACACATCTTCCATTCTCCAGGATTTCATCACGGGGCCTTAGCCTCCATACCTGCTTATCCTTTCACTGGGAACTTTCGGCAGCGGATTCTTGGACACATGGTCCAAGTGTCACACTCCGATGCTCACCATGCAAAGCATGCTTGGCTCGATGACTGGTTACCATAAGAGATGGCAATCTCCTTGGTGGAGCTTTAGTATTTCCAATCACCATAGATCTCTGAAATTTTCTTTTCATCAAGCCTCTGCCCTTAGCTACTTCAAGAACTTTATGTATTCTAGAGGACAGTATTTCAGGCTGTCTCCTCTATGGTGGTGGAGCTTAATGATGTGGGGTCCAGAAAGACTGCTTTATTTCACCAGTAGAGCTATTTATTTTTACCAACTTTAGATTATCAAAATTGTTATGGGCAGGAATACTCATTTCTGGTGGCATTATTGCTTGTTCACTTGTCGCTCAAGGGGATCTGAGCCTAATCAAACATTTCTTCTTCTTCTCCTTAGTTAATTTGCTTCCTGATGAGGAAGCTTCATGATCATGCTTTCCAGGTACAAAAGGTTTAATCGGCGAAGCAGTTGTACCATGAGGCATTAAAGATATAGATTGCCCACTGACGGTTCTTTTCATCATGGGGGCTTCAGATTGACCTAACCTTTTAAAAACTAAAGTTCTCTATTGGGAGAACTCCTTGATAATGGTTGGCAGCTGAATTGATTTGAGAACATGGCTAATAAGAGCTTCAGTAACTTGAGGCCTTCCAGCATGGCCTCGGATAAGTGTACCACGGGTGGGTACTTCAGAAGTTACAACTACGATAGTTGGGAAATTCAAGCTACCAAATTGAATGGTAGCCCCAACATCTCCTGTGTTAATGATGGTGTTGGCTAGGCAGATGTTTGCACCACACCCTAGCTGGACAGTGAAAGGAGTGCTCTGTAGATCTATTTTACAGAAGTGAAAGATGGGGATTAGTAATTAGTAATTATTATTTCACCCCATACTTTCAAAATGCAAAGGTACTACAAAATAAAATAATAGTGTAATAAAACATACTCTACAGAATAATTCATTTGACATAGTCTCATTTATTAATAATTTGAATTTAATACACCTTTAAATCACCATTTTTTGATTTTGAATTTTCAAATATTTTGTTGCTACTATAGCATATATATGACTAGTCAAATATGGAAAGAGAATCTTATCCCCAGCAGAGTTGCCAGAAATCTGTGGGCTCCAAAAATTTGCCACCAACCTCTCGATAAATGAATTGAATAGAGTGATTTAAGTGTGAGTGTAATTTTTAGAAGGCAAATGAGATAGTAGATAAGATAGTACCCAAAGATTTCGTCCTCATTTGGTGAAGACTTTAGATATAGTTCCAAATTTCCTATAGGCGCAAGCCCCTGTAGTTAATTATCCCTCTCAATAAGTGAGAGAGAACTTTCGATTAAGGCTAATCGTTAGGTCACTTAATGCGTAGCGTATAGTAGCAACATGTGGAGTTTAAAAGTTAGAATTTATGAAATTCACCATTTTAGCTTAAACCGAATGGTTGGGGGAATGATGACGTGCCCGATCTATATCCCATGGTTCCATCATCCCGGGCTATCGTGGTTTCTAGTCTACTTAGTCATAGGAGATAGTCATCCCAACCTGATTGAAGGATCTTTCAAGAACACATGGGTTCGTCGTAAGAAATCGTAGACTAGGTGGTGTTTGTCTAAGGATATAGGCTTAAGTCTACCTTAGGGCTTTGTCTTATCGTGCTATGATTCACAACTCAAAGGCGAGCCATCGAGAAGCATCTGATGATCATAATATAATGGAGCATTCGCCAAACCAGTGATCGGTGGACTCGTCACTCATCTATGGAGCTATGGCCAACGCAATCGGAGGACAGTCACGCTTCTGCATGAGATTGATTGAGTGACATAGTAGACACTTGATTTGACATTGGCTTCTTTGTGAGCTAGAGTTTTCCTAATTTGTCACCTCCGACAAACTGTTGCGAAAGGTATTGGATTTTAGCTTTAAGCTTTTACTGATTAAATTTCAGTTTATCAGTTTTTAGATTGATATTTGATTTAAGTTAATTTGATTTGAAATTAAAATCACATTTTGATGGAAGTATTCCCTCCGGTTGAAATCACCATTCTATCATCGGGTAGTTAAGATTGAATCAATATATTTGAGAACTTTAGATCCTATCAACTTTATTTAGCACTTAATAGATCGGATCTACGTCATGTGAGTAATCGAGATATTTCACATGATAGATGTTTAGTTCTCCCTCTCATTTTTGTTAGAGAGAAGCTCGTCCGATTGAAGAGGAGACCGAGCGGATCGTCTGTGTGAGGGAGAACCGCGTGAGGGAGAACCGGGTGAGTGATTTTAGGTATTTAGGTTAGATTTAGGTTTTTTTTATTAATTTTTTAAATGTCTAATCAGTCTTAATGTTAATTTCACGTTGATAAAATCGATAGTTAATATATATATATATATATATATATATATATATATATATATATATATATATATATATATATATATATATATCAATCTTAAATATTATGATATTAAAAAAATGATTTTGTTTTTTCTTTCGCCGTTTGGTTGAGCCAAATTAGGTCGATTTTACATTAATGCGTTTCATTTCGACGATTTGAGGTCAAATTAGATATATAAATAATTATTTGCTTACTTTTAACTTAATTTAACTTAACTAATTTAAATTTTCAACATGTGTACTGATCCTCGTTCTCTAACTCCTCGTTATTATCAATAATCAAGATTATATCCTTATTAAAAAAATTATTTATTATTTGAATATTAATCGTTCACCTCAGTAATTTGCTTTCGTCATAAATTTCTCAGAAATTTATATATCTTCTGAGCGCCAAATTTGACAACATTAGAGCTTTTTACAAATTCCTTTTTTTTAAAATTATGAGCTTATCAATGCAACTCATGTTCACATAATGTTGTATCTATTATCATCATTTTCATCAAGCTTTGTCAGATTATATTGTGAAGTAGATACGTAGGTCAATAAATAAGTATATAATATCAAATAATAGAAAAGTAAGAGTTACCATAAAATCTATTGATGATTATTTTATAATAGCATTACAGGATGAATTTTTTTTTAAAGTGAGAGCTTTCAAAAGACCGATGAATAATATATGATAGACAAAAAAATTAGAATAAATAACACAACAGTAAGATAGTTTAGCATTATATACTTAGCATCCTTGAAAAAATAAAAAATAATAAAGAAATTTTGATATTTTTGCTACTAATGGACTGAGGTATTGTAAAGCTTCAATTAGCCTTTGCAATTGATGAATAGTGCTACATAGAGATGTGTTAAGACATAATTATTATATACATAAGTAGAAAGAACTAAGAATTTAAGAGATGTTAGCGGAGTATGTATGAAGTATACTTAATATTTATTATTTAATTAAGACTTAGCATGACTGTGGGGTAAACGAAATGAAGTTTATCCATCTTTGAAAATGTGTGGAAGATTAATAATAGCCATATTTGATGTTTAATAATTATAAGAGAGAAGTACTATAGAAGAGAAGAACTCAATTGTATTTCTTGTATGAATGAAGAAGCCAAGGAACAATATTTATAGAAAAACTAGGATGCTCAAATGGGGTCTGCTAGAGCCATAGAAGAATGAAAAATGGGCAATAAAATATTGGGAAGTCAATGCATACCTCATGAAAATAAATAGCAAGTAAAATGAATCAAATATGAAAAGAAAATAAGAGGCAACTAACTGGTAGTTCTAATGATTTACTGAGGGAGAACTATAGAAGAAAATACCCTTTATATTATCAATAAAGCAAGCTTTGATTGTTGTAATCTTGGCCTAATTTTTGAAATTGATTGGAGAATCATTAATATAGATTTCCCTTAATGTACAACCAAGGGTGAACACACTAAGGAGTTTTCTTGCTGAAATTTTTTTTATTGGTTGTATGCATGATTTAAAAGGCGAGTGCAAATTTTTAAGAGTGGTTCGAGTGTCTTAGTCTCCAATTATATTTTTTTTTTTTTGCAATTATCCTCTTTTGGGTTCCGAAAATTCACCACCGACCTCTTAACAATATTGAATTGAAGAGAGTATGAGTTAATGTGTTGGTGTAATTTTCAAAAGGCAGATGAGATAGTAGATAAGACACTACCCAGTGATTTCGTCCTCATTTGGTGAGGACTTTAGATCTGGTTCCAGGTTTCCTATAGGCGCAAGCCTATAGTTAATTACCCCTCTCAATGCAGAGAGAACTTTCATTAAAAGGTTGTTAAGTCGCTTGCGTGTATAGTAGGAGTTTGAATTTAGATTATGAAATTCATCATTTCATCTTAAACCGCGTGGTTGGGAGAATAATGGCGTGGCTGATCTAGATCTCATGGTTCTGTCGTCCCGGACAGTCGTAGTCCCTAGTCTACTTAATCTGAGGAGGTAGTCAACCCAACCTGATCGAAGGATCCTTATCAGCAACACATGGGTTAAGTCGCCCAAGAAATCCTGTAGACAGGGTGGTGTTTATCTGACAATCTTAAGTCTACCTTTCGAGGATTGTTTGTCTATCAAGTATACCCCATGATTCATAACTTAAAGAGGCTATTGGGAGCATACGGCTTTAGTCGATAATAATATAATGGAACCATCGGTCAAACCACGATCGAGGACTCTACATAACTACTTCATGGAACTATCACCTCACGCATGTGAGGACACGTCACGTCACGCTAGCAAGATATTGATTGAGAGTGAATATAGTAGAATACTTGATTTGACATTGGCTCCTTTGTGAGCTAGAGTTTTCTTAATTTGTCACTCCTGACAAACAGTTGCGTAAGGTGAATGGATTGAGTTTTATTTAAGTTTTTGCATATTGAATTTTGTTTAAGCATTTATAGTTTAGTGATTTGTTGGATTTCATATTTAGGTTGACATTTGATTTTGATTAATTCAATTTGAGCATGCAAACACATTTTGATAATAAATCTCCCCTCCGGTTGAAATCTTCATTTAACATATCATCGTAATTGATTGATTATTTCATGTACTGAGAAATTTAGATCATGTTGACTCTTAGCTCTCCAGGATCAGATCTACTATCACATGATAGAATTAGCCTCCCATATATTTCACTAAGTTGAAATTCTTATAATAGATTTTTAGGTTTTGTTAACTTAAGACTAAACCGAAGCCCGCATGAATCGTATCTGAATTTAAACATTCAAAGATAAGTGTGGGCCCATGGTGTATTTGAGAATGCCTTAACTCGATTTTGTTCGCCATGATGTGTTGAATCCGTCGTATATTTTAACTTTTATATTTTGATTCAAAGTAGCCTTTGCTTATACTTAACTTGATAAAAAAATAGAATGGTTATTTTGCTTATGCATATTGCTAGATTTACATCTTTGCTAATTCTCATATTCAACTTTCATTCTCACCTATAGAATAGCATATCTCTTTCAACTTAACTTATTAAATATAAGCCTTGTTGCCTAAGTCATGCTTGAATTGCATTTGTAATTGAACACTAACTTTCAAGCTTATTATATGCGTCTTGTGATTTAGATTATGAATCCAATTAGATTTTCTCTCAGGTTACTTATAGTGACACATTATAAGAATTATAATCACGGTAATGTATATGTATCTTTTGTATATCTCATAAACTTTCTCTCAACTAACTAAAAGCTATCAAGCTCTTAGAAGTTCTCCATATTTAATTGTGTTCAATTGAAATCATTTTTAATTCGCCTAGAATACGTTATAATAACTTCAATGTTTATTATGTGAGCCATTTAATTCGTGCTTGCAAGTGGATTATCAATCCTTTTTAATTATTTCAATGCTTGAATGTTCATTGAAAGATTTCGTAGGCATTTGGTGAATTTCTAAAATCATTTCAAGCTTGGCCTAGGATTTCTAAGTCATTTAATTTAATTAGTGAGATGAATAATTATATTCAAGCGATCACTAAAGATTATATTTGTGCTCATTGAAAAATTGTATGATTGTATTTTTAAACAAACTATCAGACTCCATATAAGCGCTTGTATTTATTTTATGCATTTGTAACTTCACATTTGTTATGCTCAAAATTTCGATTAAAGTCTTTTATTTAATTCCATTTAGACATTTTGATAATCTCTTTTTTCATTTTATTTTCTAAGTCTAAAAATTTGACGAATTTTACTACCTTCAAATCCGCGTAATTTGCGTCGAGATGTTTTGCTTTTCTTATCCTAATAATAGCATGTCTTGTGCATGATTTTCATCTCGTGCCACAATGAGTGTGTGAGACTCTGAAAGAAGACAAATCTGATCTGATATATATTCTTTTTTTTTAAGTCCAAATTCATTCAAAGATTTTATTAGAGGAGAAACATCTAATGAGAGAAGGAAGAAGCGAAGAAAGAAGGAGAGGGAATAATTTTGGTTTTGGTTTTTTGAGAGGGAAAGAGAGAAAATGAAGAAGGGAAGAAGAGGAAAGAAGAAGGAAGAAGGAAAAGAGGGTTACATTTTCGGTTTGGAGGGAGGAAGAGGGAAAATCGTGAAAGTTCCTTGTGGTTTGGAGAAGGAAGAGTAAAGTGGAAGTTTGCAATTTTTTCAGAGAAAGGAGGAAGAAGCCCATTTGCGTCTTTACCTTGCGGTTGAGAAGAAGAAAAGGGGAAGGAGGGGGAACGGTTGGAGGAGCATTGAGCGGTTGCCGTTGGTGGAGACCTCCCGTGCGGTTGCGTTCAAAGGGGAGGGGAGAGCGAACCGTGGAGGATCGGAAGAAGAAGGAGTCGCGCGCGTGAAGGGAAGAAGAACCGGGTCGGGTCGAGCGAAAGGGGATCCGAGCGGGTTTATTAGAGTAGGATTTAGGGATTTGGGTTTTAGGTTATTTTTTAAATTGATTTTTTAATTAAGTAATTGATTTTAATGTAAATTTTTTGCCGACACGATTAGATAATCAATATATATCAATTCAAGGTTATTATGATTTACGAACGCTCGCAATCACTTGTCGGAGGCGTTTAGAAATCGGCTCAAAAAAAATTATTTCAAAATACCGCTTTCGACCTCGATTTTAAAGAGAATTGAGTGCGATAGTCTTACTTGATAGATTTCGATATTTCTAATCAATCAATTTAATGAACGGAGGTCATTTGGTTTCTTGCCGTAATCTCGATATATGCGTGCGCATTGGCGACTCATGCTGATGGGTTTGATCAAGTTGTAATATTTATATTTTGATCGGTTTAGGCGTTCACGAATGGAAAAGTTCATTCATCGATGGAGGTCATCCGAGTTGATTTTGGCGGCGCATAATATTTCACTCGATTTGTGTGATGTCACTATTTTCGGCATTACCTTCATCGGGTGCGTGGGCGGTCATTGGTAGTTTTCGATTTTGAAGCTAACCGATTAATTTACGAGCAATTCATTCAACATCGTTCCTTCCCGATATACGCGTCGGCACGTTGATAGCTCGATCGATTGATCGTTAGATTATGCAATATTTATATTCCGATCAATTTTGATGTTTTGAACACGATGGCGAAGTCGTTCGCATCGAGGTCTTTGGTATTTTTTGATGACGTGCGTCATTCTACGGTATGCCGTCACTTAAATCGTCAATTCAACTTGTGGGCTTGACTATGGCACAAATATGGAGGTCAACACCTCTCTCCAAACTTCAAAGATCACTTCCTAAATGAAAGAAAAGATTTATAACCTAATATCTTTTCTGAGACTTCATTAGGATGCTCAATTCAAATGGAGATAAAATTTATTTATCCAACCTTTCTCGACTATTGCTTAACATCATTTGCATCCCCTTGGCACTCTTAGTCTAATTTTTCAAAATTATCTAATTGTTGTGAATACCTATTAAAAGTATTGTAATATTGAGGACGAAGATCAAAGATAATAAAGGGCCCATTTCAGTTTGAGTAACTTGATCATATTTTCATTGTTCAAGTATAGTTCTTTTACGGCATTCTAGATCTCTTTCTCTTTACCATCGAATATAAAATCTTGAACAATTTGATTTTTCATGATGTTAATAAGCCAATACATTATTATATTATTTTCACATCTCTAAACATTGAATATTCTTTTTGATGAGGGATGGTTGCATCAGTAAGTTAATCATCTTTTCCTTTCTTTCTTATGTACATCATAATTAAACAGGTTCATTGGAGGTAATTTGCCCATTAAATTTAGGGAAGATAAGCGACAGATTGGAAGAAAAGCTTATAAAATAAAGAAGAAAGACCCAACTGAATATCTTATATCAATGAAGAAGCCAATGCATGACAATTATAGACAAACAAATTGCTGAAATTATAAAGTTATCTACGTTTTGAATAAGAAAAATAAACTGCTGAATCTACATGCTAATTCCATTTGGGAATTTTCGATACGATGAAGTGATGTTCTCTATATAATTACACATTATCATATAGAGTTCAGTAGAAATTGTGATTAACTTGATCTCAATTTGAAATTATGCAACATATTGGGCTTTGTAAAATCGAACTCATGAAAAAAGAGTCAGACGGCCATGAAGATGGATGAGAGTAATACGATCTAAATTCTGTAATTGGGCCTGGATCAATGCAATTGGGCTCTGAATTGAGTTAGTTCTGGCTCAGTGAGTCACTCCTTCTGAGGGGTATGAACCCGGCTGAGTTAAGTTGCTACAGTGGTCCTATCGGGTGATAGAAGGACCGTTGGATGGCGTCTTTAGCTTACAGCCGTCGGATGCTAACCCTCGGATCGAGTGTTTGTTGAGCTGGAACTTGAACCGTTAGATCTGTTGTTTCTTTCTCCACCTTTGGATCTGTGTTTCAACGGAACCTTTTGTGTTTAAACCTTCCTCCGTCTGATTTGATAGTGGATTACAGATGTTCTCCTCCGGTCGGCTTGATCTATCTTTTGCAGGAGATCGTTGGATGAGTCTGAGTGGAATCCAAATGGCGCCTCGAAAGCTGAGGATCGATCGAGAGGGTTTTGAGAAATCTAATTCACTTTACCTTTTCGTTTCAGTCGACTGTTCGAGCCGTCGAGACACTCCAGAGAGGAACTAAGGGGTTTGGGGAGGAAGACCGGGAGTTCGCCGGAGATTCTACCGGAAAGGGGGTAGTTCCAGTGAAGATCCACCATGAAAAGGCTTGGGTAAGGAAGAAGAAAGGAAGAACTTAGGCAGAAGGAGATTTCTTGATAAGAATTTTGATTACCCTCTTATTCTCCTCTGATCTCTATTTATACTCTTCTTTCTGTCTTGGATCAAGGCTTTCTACATCTTGTAATTGATTTCTGTTATATTATTATAGTTCATGCCTCCGTGTCGTGTATTCAATTGTATTTCTTGATTTCTTACCAGTCTACTATTCTTTCTGGCCGTTATTTCTGTTATGGATTATTGGTTTTAGCTTGTCTTTGTAATTGGCTTCTGTTGGATTGGATGAAGCTATTCAGGCCTTGTTATTATTATTCTGCAATTCCTTTCCGAACTGAGCATGTTATCTTGATTTCATATGTTGTAAAGCTGATATTTTTGTTTGTAATATCTGTAGTCTTTATTATCTGTTATTGTAAGCAACATTGGTCTTGTTGTTATTCTCTTCTAGACTACTTGTAGGATGATTGTTATTGTAGTTTGGGAATGTCAGTGAAGTCCTTTAACCAATTTGGCCTTTTTCTTTCCCTTTTACTTCTGATTTTATCAGGGACATTAAGATTCATATCATTATTCCCCTCCTCAAACTGACCTTGTCCTCAAGGTCAAAAATAAACATCTGCCTTCTCTGTTTCTTCAATTCATTTCTCAGAAGCTCCTGTTGATACTTTCCCTCCCACTGACTATGAAAGTAGCAATTTGATTATCTGTTGGAAGTAGTATTCTTTTGTCAAATGATTGTTCTATTAATAAGAACGAAATTCTCCTTGTTGTAGACTTATTTCTCGTATGCTCATGATCCTCAGATGGATTACCACTTGTGGATATTGTAGTTGCTCGGAAATTCACAATTGGACTCATCTATTGGATAGGGCTGTATGTAATGAACTGCTGGTTACAGTTATACTCTACATTAGGGAATAGCTTATTGGTAATTATGTGCTAGAGTAATATGTAAGGATGTGTTATCGAAAATACAAAGCTATATAGGATATAGGTGGCTAATAATTATGTATACTTGATAGATAGCTTTCTTAGCGGGTTAAAATGGTTGATACATGAAGCTTGTTGCTAATATTTCTTCTTGTACCCATTGGTTGTCGGTGATTATCATGTTGTAGTTGATGTTGGTCATCATTCGTCATTAATGCAAATAACTTGACTTACAGATATGCCCTCATGGTACTTCTCATCACAATTGAAGCATAAGCCTCTTCTCTTCTATTTGAGTTGCTGTTAAATTCTGAATTGATATTTGCTGTTTATGTTGACTGTGTTGAGTGGCATTTGTGGGAGGCTGCAGTAAGGTAGTTGGAGCACTCTGATATTGCTGTTTACTTACTGAAGTGTGCTGATTTCTGCTATTTCTATGCATTTCTGTTTCATCAGACAATCTGTCTTCCATTAGCTTGGCTAATTGAAATGCTCTGAGGAAGAAGGTTGTAGGGATCTTACTTCCCTTTTAATATCTGATTTAAGCCCTGATTCAAAGCAGCTTTGTAGAAATTCATGTGAAATGTCCAAATTTGGTTACCTAGGTCTTCAAACTTATTATAAAAGTGTTGCGAGGTTTCTTTGTTGAAGCTTAGCTAATTCTCCTCTTAAATCTCTCAGTAGAGGAAGAGCCAAATCTTTAACTTGTTCTTTATATTGTGTCCATGAGTGTACTTATTAAGATGCATCCATACCAAATGTTGGTCCATCCATGTATACTGATGCAATTAAGAACTTCGATCTTCGATAAATATAGTATTGAAAGAATTGGTGCTTTTAAACCAACCTCTAGATTTTCTCCATTGAATCTTGGCATATCAACTTTCACGCGTCTACTATGTGTTGTGGTTTTGTCTAAGTAGGAAAGGAAATTTCGTGTGAGGAGGGTACATACAGAGTGTTGTTGTTCGATTGCTTTAATTTTTCTTCAATAGATGATAGTCTTCTTGAGACTTCATTTAATATCATAGTTATTGAAGACATCTGTTCATCTATTTTGTTTATTCTTCCTACGCACTCATCTATGGTCTTTGCTGTGTGTCTTGTGCCTTCAGCCATTTGTGGTGAATGAAGTAGTCAACGAGAGCACCAATAATACGATCTAAATTCTGTAATTGGGCCTGGATCAATGCAATTGGGCTCTGAATTGAGTTAGTTCTGGCTCAGTGAGTCACTCCTTCTGAGGGGTATGAACCCGGCTGAGTTAAGTTGCTACAGTGGTCCTATCGTGTGATAGAAGGACCGTTGGATGGCGTCTTTTGCTTACAGCCGTCGGATGCTAACCCTCGGATCGAGTGTTTGTGGAACTTGAACCGTTAGATCTGTTGTTTCTTTCTCCACCTTTGGATCTGTGTTTCGACGGAACCTTTTGTGTTTAAACCTTCCTCCGTCTGATTTGATAGTGGATTACAGATGTTCTCCTCCAGTCGGCTTGATCTGTCTTTTGCAGGAGATCGTTGGATGAGTCTGAATGGAATCCAAATGGCGCTAATTTAGCGGTTGAGGATCGTATCGAGAGGGGTTTAGCCGGAGAAATCTAATTCACTTACTTTTTAGTTTGGTCAGCCGTCGAGATGCTCCAGAGAGGAATTGAGGGGTTTGGGGAGGAAGACCGGAGTTCACGGAGATTCCAAAAGGGGTAGTTCCAGTGAAGATCCACCGTGGAAAGGCTTGGGTGAGGAAGAAGAAAGGAAGAACTCAGGCAGAAGGAGATTTCTTGATAAGAATTTTGATTACCCTCTTATTCTCCTCGATCTCTATTTATACTCTTCTTCTCGTCTTGGATCAGCTTTGCGTCTTATCTTGATTATATTCTTTATAGTTCATGCTCATGGGTGTATTCGATTATATTTCGATTTCTTACCAATCTACTATTCTTTGTTATTTCATTTATGGATTATTGGTTTTAGCTTTTGCTTGAGCTACATTTGGATTGGATGAAGCTATTCAGCCTATTATTATTACAATTCCTTTCGAACCGAGTATTATCTTGATTTACGTATGTTGTAAAGTTCGATATTTTGTTTGTAATATCTGTAGTCTTTATTCTATTATTGTAAGCATATTGGTCTGTTGTTATTCTCTTTCTACTTGTAGGATGATTGTTATTGTAGTTTGGGAATGTCAGTGAAGTCCTTTAGTCAATTTGGCATTTTTCTTTCTCTTTTGCTTCTGATTTTATCAGGGACATTAAGATTCATATCAGAGAGGATCAACAGGATTAATTTATAGTATGAAATAAATAATGATTAATAATAAAGGAGGAAGCAGTCGGCAAACAGGATTAATTAAAATACCATTGAAGATGTCAGTATTAAAGAAATTATAAAATGAAAAAATTAAGAGAAAGTTTATAAATAATTTTTAAGTATTTTTTATCTAATATTTAAAGTTTAATATTTATAAATATAAATTTTTTATATAAATAAGTATATTTTATTTAAAAAATTAATAATAATTATGTGTATATATGTAAATGTTTTAAAAATAAAATAATAAATAGGTCGACAGTTCTCGCACCCACGAGTAGGGGTGTAAACGAGCCGAGCTTGAGCGAACAGACTCTTGTTCGTGTTCGGCTCGTTTGAAATTTATTTTGTTCGTGTTTAGCTCATTTATATATCGAGTTTGAAATGTCTGTTAGGTGTTTCTCGCTTAACTAATAAATGAAAACCATGTCATGAACAAAAGCTTTTTTGACAGAGAATTAACCAGTCAATCTTTCAGATAATAAAGTTTAATCATTTATATGCGCGTTTGTGATATGTAAATGTGTTCATATATATATATATATATATATATATATATATATATATATATATATATAATAAATATAAAATAAAAATAGTAATAAAATAATAATAATAATAAATAAAAATAATAGTAATAAAATAATAATAGTAATATAATAATAATAATAATAATAATAATAATAATAATATAATATAATATAATATATTTTTTTATTTCGAAATTTAAATCGAAATCGACACGATCAATAAACGATTGTTCATGTTAGAATTTATATATCGAGCTTGAAATATTTATTTATATTTAGCTCATTTAGTTAATGAACGAGTCGAATATGAGCTACATAACGAGTCAAATATCAGCTATTCGTGAATAAGAAATTTTTTTGAGAGCCTTATCCACAAGCAAGCCGTTCCGAAAACCTGCCACCTCGCCAGTACAGTACCCATCCCCTAATCACACACGCGTCGCCCCTTCACGCATCCTTCGTTCACTTCCCGCCACCACAACAATCTCCCAGCCAAACCATACCCTACGATCAAAATCCACCAATTCATCTCATCCATCCACCCAAGTCGGTCGGCTCATCCAGCTGCAACACAGTTTAAGCTCGTACGTGTCTTCCACCGACACTGCTCTCCCTCCTATAAAACACCCTACTGATCCCCTTATTCCACACACTATTACAGTCTACCAGAAAACGAAACTAAGAAGTTAGCAAATTCCCTAGTACGCACGTAGAAGACGAAGATGGATCCATCAGGCAACCAGGTGAGTTACATAGACGAGTACGGCACCCCCATCCCCGGCTACGGCACCTCCGGCTATGTTAGTCACCATCACACCGGTGAGTTTGACGAACACAGGACTGGAGGCCAGCAACAACATGCAGCCGGAGGCCAGAACCTCCATGGCGATGGAGTGACACCGGGAGTGCTGAGGCGGTCGGGTAGTTCGAGTTCTAGTTCGAGCTCCTCGGAGGACGACGGATTGGGGGGAAGGAGGAAGAAGAATAAAGGAATAAAGGAAAAAATTAAGGAAAAGTTGCCTGGAGGTCATAAGAATGATCAGAATCCGCAGCAGCATTATGGCCACGGAGTTGCTGCAGGGAAGCCGACGCATGAGAAGAAGGGGATAATGTTGAAGATTAAGGAGAAACTCCCTGGGAGTCACAGCCATTGATCAGATTGTGTTACTTTCGTGAATAATGGGGAGACTTATTTGATATTTAGGGTTTTAGATGTTAACTCAGGCACGCGTTGGTACTGTTTGGGTCTGTGTGCATTCTGCCATTTTCTCTTTTAGTATTATGTACTTTGTTTTCTACTGCACTATGCATTTCATGATGATATTACTCTATCCTTTGTCATTTGCAATGGTGTGTATTATTGTTGTCTTTAAATTCTGAGATTCATGTTTCGAATATTTTGTGGTGTTGATTAGTTTTTTTAAGCTGTGTAACAAATGAGGAAATTAAAATATTTGATTAAAAACATAATATTACATTTTGATATATCATTCAGATCAAATACAAATCCTAATTTAGGTTTATATAAACTTACATTTCAACAAATTTACAATTGAACAAATGTTTATACGAATGAAAAAAGTCCGATGACATTTGAAGTGCCTTGAACCAGCTTTCATGTTTACTAATATAATACCTAGATTTCTATTTATTCTCCAAAAATAGCACCTGTGAAACTCTGTTTAATCTCTCGCTACTTCATAATGAGCCATTCCCACTTGAACCAGCTTTCTTTCTCACTCCAGTTCCTAGCCACATTCTTCGCCTCCTGTGCCTCTAACCAGGTGAATCGCTCGAAAAACTTATCAGAAACTTGGTTGTCTTCCATCTTCGAACTTGCGTATTGCAATTCCGAGCAGGTAACCTTCATCGGTCCCCGTGAAAGATCCTGTTAACCAAATCAACTCAGTTTATCTTCCCATTAGTATTATTAGCTTTTCCATTTTTGTTCTCTGAAACGGCAAAGTTGATCTCTTTGTTCATTTCCTAGAGTTCACTTCCTTCCCATTTTCTATTGAGCTGGAGGAGTTGCAAGTTCATTAGATATACGAAGTTAAGACAGACCATAATTAACCATGAATTTCTTTTATAAGCTTAGTTTACGTACTAATATTTTTTGCAGTAAATGTTGTTTGGTTTAAGTGGTTTTATAACCAGTGATTATATGTGGTTATGTATATTCATGAATAAAAGATTGGCTTCTCTGAATGATTGTCTCATTCTTTGATCCAAATGTTTAATTATTTGTTCATTAATGGTTTCCATTCTTTGATCATTTGTCGCACAATTTCACACCTGAAAAACGAATTCCACACTTTTGATTTATAAGGTCAAGAATTGTCAGTTTACAAGGAGCCAGTGCAGGTCAATCTAAAAAGACATCACGCTCAGAAAATCGGGAGATGAGGATTGCTTGTGGGCTACGAGTGAGGAAGGTTCGTTTAGGGATGTTTGTGTGTGTTTGAGAGAGAGAGAGAGACGTTGGAGAATTCGGATGGAGAGGCAAGGTGGTTAAAGAGATGAGATTTCACACAAGAGAATGTAGTTAATCGTAGAAGGGATAAGTATAAAAAGGTGGTTAACCAAATGCATCTAATCTCCTATTTCGGTTATCGAAAAACTACAAAAAAGAAGCATTCACATATTAACTTAAAAGCTATAAGTAGAAAAAGGATATTTGGCAATGTCACCAACATGACTGGAGAGTGTTACTCTTGCAACATCTTTCTTGGATTATCTCTTCTTGAAGTGTCACTGAACGACTAAGATATCCGTTAAAATGAAGGATGCATGATTAGCCACACTTCTATGTTGTGGCGTTAACACCATAAAGTGGCAACAATGATCACTGCGATTTCAATCCAAATATCAGGCAAAACTCTGTTATTAACATTTTAAGCTTGGAAAAAAACCTTCTCAAAACCTTCTTCTGTACACAAAAAATTGTATCCGATATGCAGTTTAAATTGCTTAAACTTTTGTATAGGTTGTCAAACGGGAACACCCCTACCAATGAGAGGTAGTTATACTTTGGCAAGTTATGTTCATCAAAACACAGAAATCTCAAGACTTACCCAAGCAATAGTAGTGAGAAAAAACAAAACGGATGAATGGACATAAACCCTAAACTTCAAACTCTAGTAATAAAACATTTTCATCAACAATATTTCATAAATTGGAAGGTCGTTGCTCAACTAGAAGTACAATTGAAAGGACATTAATCTACATTATATACACAAATAATTGTTCCCAATTTTTCCCAACTTCAACACAAATAATTGTTCTTCTATAGTTCAGCCCAACCACGATTAGATATCCTGGCCACAAAGATGGCTTAGAAGTGTCATGAATTAATCACTTAGAAATATCTCAATAAGTTATCAAATTATCAAATTTTATACATTAAAAAATTACATAAACACTCACTTTATACACAATTCCAAAGACACCACTACTTCATAAGTAATAAGTATATACAAATCTTTTTGAAACTCTCTTACACTATAATACTCTTTCTTCCAAGCTTTGATGCCCATCTGGTATATTATCATAGGAAGGTCATAGCTCAAAAAAATTTCATACTATGAAGAGTCTTTAATGCAATGCGTTTCTTAGATTGCAGCAGAACCTGAACACTGAAGAGATATTAACAGAGAATGCATTGCACTTGACATCCTAATTACCTCTGCAAGAATGGTGGAGCTGAACTTGTATAATTATTTTTCTTCAGATATCTTACTTATCGATCAAAAATTGGAGGATCGTGAAATTGTATTTGTTCTAATGAATAAGAGAAATAAATTGCCTGCCACCAAAACAAATTCAAAAATCAACATGCTAATCTTGTGGTTGCCCCAACCTCATCAATTTTAGAATAAGCTTTGTGAAGAAGAGACAAATGGCCAAGATGATAG
Organism: Cymbidium sinense; assembly: GCA_021442155.1. Lineage (NCBI taxonomy): Eukaryota > Viridiplantae > Streptophyta > Magnoliopsida > Asparagales > Orchidaceae > Cymbidium > Cymbidium sinense. Next base: position 166,367,233 of record CM038221.1, on the reverse strand, counting down.
ATGAGTATATCAACTTGATTAATTTATGTTATCTCATTTTAGGGAAGGAAGAAGATGGATCAGAAGGCCGACAGGATTAATTTATACTATGATTTCAATTATAAAGAAGGAAAGGTAATTAATAGTTCATAGGCGGCACTCGGAAATCAATAACCAGAGCGCCAGCGCCTATCCGAAGGCACGTCGGCAGTGCCGAAAACCTTCCAACGCGACAATACCATCGACTAATCCCACACGCGTCGCCCCATTCCGAGAACAGTCAAAACAAGGCCGACGATCAAAAACACCCAATTGATCCCATCCATCCAGACATGTCGATCGTCTCATCCTGCCAACACGATAGGCTCGTACGTGTTCCCCCTTCCGACGCCTCTACCCTTCTATAAAATCCCTTTCTCGACTGACACTGAGACACCACAAACACAATAAAACGAAATTAAGAGTCGATAGCTAGCTAATTCAAAGGTACGTACGTACGTAGCAGACGAAGATGGATCCGTTCGGCAACCAGGTGGGATCTACGGACGGCTACGGGAACCCCATCCCTGGCCACGGCACCGCCGGTGGCTACGGCGAACACGGGGCCGGAGGCCAGCAGCTCCATGGCGCAGGAGGCCAGCAATTCCATGCCGGTGGGGCCCAGAACGTCCATGGCGGTAGAGTGACGCCGGGGGTGCTGAGGCGGTCCGGTAGCTCGAGTTCGAGCTCCTCGGAGGACGATGGATTGGGAGGAAGGAGGAAGAAGGATAAAGGGATAAAGGACAAAATTAAGGAAAAGTTGCCAGGAGGTCACAAGGATGATCAGAACCCGCAGCACCATTACGATCAGGGAGTGGCTGCAGGGGGGCAGACGCATGAGAAGAAGGGGATAATGGACAAGATTAAGGAGACACTCCCTGGGAGCCACAGCCATTGATCAGATTGTGTTGCTTCGGTGAATAATGGGGGGACCTGCTGTGTAGAACATTGACTCCACGCTTGACTCATTGTATCTTTCTTCTGTGCTCTGTTTACTTCTGCACTATGTACTATGTTTGCTTTGCCATATATTACATTTAGGGTTTGTTTGCTGCATATATATATAACTTCGCTGATTATGTGATTTATTATCCCACATAAAATAATTGCACATGCTTCTAAGGACAAATATATAGGCTATCACATAATTTATATGCTGATAAACTTAAGTTAGTTACTATGACGATGAATTTGTAATGAAGATCTTTTTAATGATAAGAATTATTTATCCATTTTTATTAAGTTTAGCTAAAAATTAAAGCGATTAATAAATTATGGTGATTAATAAATATATACATCATCTGGATATTAACGAAGATGGTGAAATTTCTCATTCTATTTGATGCCAAATTGTTATTTTTTATAAGTCAAATAAATTAAGAGAGAGAGAGAGAGAGAGAGAGAGAGAGAGGATGATCAGATTTAATCTAATTGAAATATCTACTAGTAATAAATATAAATTATAAAGAGGAATTCTTCCACAACTTCGAAGAAGACAATACATAATAAATGATAATAAGCTTATACTAGAATCTTAGATGTTAACGATACCATATGATGAGAACCATAGAAACTCCATCTAAAAGATAAATTTTGCATAAATTAAAGCGTTAAATAAATTAATACTAATAAATTAAGGAGGCCAAGATAGTAATTCTCTTGAAAGTTAGATGTTGGGATGATGGATAAGGTGGCACTCAATAATGACTTATTATTGAGTCATTGGGCTATCCCTGATCTACCAATCCACTAAGGGGACGGCATTTAATAATGACCTATTGAATTTGGGCTAGCACTACTTATCCACCTAGGTTTGAAGGTCCAAATAATCAACAATAGCCAATAATAACACTTCTATTTGAACTAATTATATATGCTATGCTGGAAAGTCGGCCATAGAATAAAAGTTTACGCCTTTAATTTTGCTAGAAATCCAAAGACACGCATAAGTATTTAAAGAGCGTAACAAGAAACCTGCACTTTTACTTAAAAAATCTCAAAGAGTGAAAAATCACGTACCTTTTAGTTACACTATATATTTATTTTCGAGTAAATTTTCCCGATAACGGATTACATAATTGTACATGAGAAGGGTCGACAATGGAATCTCTAAAATCGTAACAATCATATACGCCCGTGTTATACAATAAATAAGGTAGCAGATGATAATGGTGAAATGCGTGATAGCATCGACGATGAACGCCATGATGAGACCGACGAGATTGACGACGGCGGATCAGCGGTGGTGGTCGACGTACGGCGGTGGCGAGGTTGGTAAATCAATCGGGTTGTGGCTGTCGGATGACACATTATGCCGGAGGATTTTCAAGCTTTAGATCTCTCTCTGTCTCTTGCTTGGCCTCCCTCATATGAGGAATGGCTATTTATAGGTGGAGAGTGGCGTCTCGAATACATGCAAAATCAACCACTCCACTTCATCGGACGGCTCAAAATAATTCCTTTGATCATTTGATGTATTTTAATTATTTGAATGCTCAAATGAAGTCGGAATTATGAGATATTGGATTTGTTAGATCCGGCTCGTCGAGACGCTCGATTTGACTATAAACACTCCATATTTAAGAGATATTTAAAGATTTAACTGATATCCTAAAGTTTATAATGATATTTTAAGTGCTTGATCTCGACCAGTTTCAACTTCGGATCAGCTTGCTTTTAGCATCAAGATTTATGCTTCGACTAGTAGTATTTTAAGTGTCATATCAATACCATATTTAAATGTTAGATTTATAAAATATATCTCCATGTTGGGGCGAAAACAATCTCATTTTTAAGCGGAAACATTCTCAATTTTAATGAAAGTAAAGTAAAAAATAATAATTTTAAGAGCAGAGGAACAAATGATTAATTTGATTATTTTATATAAAGAAAATTAAAAAGTTCAAGGAGACAATTGCACCTTCTTAAATGTGCTTGGGTATGCACTTGTCTAGATGACACTTTTTTTATTCATTCATTATTGTGAGAATCTGATACATATTATAATATAATAGGTCTCCTGCTAGTTTTTTTTATACAGATATTTAATATTTTTTTCAATGGATTTTTAATTAATGGAATGCATTTAAGATTAGGGTTTAACAAGTAAATAAAATTATGCTAGAAATTTTTTAAATATTTTTATTATTTTGATGAATATTCTTGATATGTCACTAAAAACTCTACTAGTTGAAAGCAATTTTGATATAAACTGCGATTGGTCGAGACTAACCTACTTAAAATATAATTGAAAGTTTTGGGATATCAGTCGGATTCTTAAATAACTCCTAAATATATAGTGTTTATAATCAAATCGAGCGTCTTTATGAGTCGGATCTTGCAAGCCTAAGATCTCTTAATTCTGACTTCATTTGAGCATTCAAATACTTAAAATGCATGAGATGATCGAAAGAATCATTTTAAGCCGTCCGATGGAGTGGTTTAAATTTTGTATGTATTTACAGAGATGTCTCTCCCATAACCTCATTCTTCACATGGGGTGGGCTAAAAGGAGAGAGCTCTGAGACTCGAAGAATCTTAAAGCATAATCGGGCCACCGGCCGACCGTCGTCGGATCATCATCGACCACCACCGCCGGTCATCGCCGCCGTCGACCGCCGCCATCGGCCACCACTGTCGGTCATCGCAACCAGAAAGTCACTAAATCATCACCAATCAACATCGGCCACCACTATTGGTCACCATGCGGCCGCCACACCAATTAACTATCACCACCAGAATGGATCACACCGCCATCGTTCACCATTGTTAGTTGTTATCCACTGCCACCCGACTATCTTTCAATAGTCTTAGTCGGATCATCAGACTACCACCTTGTGGTCAAAATATTATATTCTTATACATTTCTTGCCTTCATCTATCCCCACTCCTTTCGAAAAAGAAGATAAATGAAAACAAGAAATATATAAAAATATATACGCTTTGTTGGGACACTACGTAGATCTACAGATATTCTTATTAAGGAGATCGGGTATGACATTGAGGAGAGGTATGATATCTCGAAAGATAGAAGTCACCACCCTACAATGGACCTAATCACCCGAATAAGAACTCCTAAGGACAATGGGTCTGCATATGTACCAAAACTTCTTCCCCTACTTTACATGGATAACTAAAGTGGGGTTTATTTTAAATTGGGTTCGTTAAGTTCCCTACAGGGGCAAGCCCCCATAGTTAATTATATCCTAAGGGACGGGATCCCCTAAGAATACTCTCGATTAAGGTAAATGACCTTTGCCTTCAAAGATTTCAATAGGGTGGGACTATTAATCAATTAGCTTATTTTGGAAGATCAAATGATTGATCAAAGAAGTGAGTTATTATCAAAGTCAAAATAAAGATAAGTAAGAGATGCCCATGATGCTAGGAAACCTAGTGAGCATATCAAACTATCCTATGATTGGGCTTCACATTTTTAAATTGATTTATTTTGTTTGAGTTGAATTTTTTGTTAGAAATTTAGGGCTTATGATTTCACAACACAAGATTATGGAAATACCTAAGAGGTGAGGATTTATGCTTATGGTACACAAAGGGAGAAGCAACCTCAGAACCTAAATCTAGGGAGCTTTCACGAGGGCCAAAAGCATAACCTAAATCTAAGGCAAAATGAGCATTTGGTTTGCCTCCACAAGAGAGGACAAACCACCCGACTGCTTGGACTTACAATTGTCTGGGGGTGGCCACCAACTAACTCCTTCTATGATTTTAAATATATATGAGCAAGTCTTATGCTTTATGCAAGATAGCTAAGTTATTATTTATTTAGAAAGAGACCAAATTATTAAACTCGCTCCCTAAAGAGACTAGATCATGTAAAGATATGCTTCAAATGACCTAAATCTAATGCAATTAAGATTTCATTTTTATTTCATTTTTGGACAATTATGTTGACTCACTCTAATAGGATTCATATGCCTAATGCATGAGAAATGAGATTAGTGGCCAAAATCAGTGAGAAGGGAGGAGGTGTATTTCCACCATGGCTCTCAAAGGTCAAGCCAAGTTTCTCTAGCAAAGGTGGAAGCCCTCCAATAAAGAGTGAAAATAATATGCATTTGTGCATGATGTTATAAAATAAGCCTCATCCAGCTAAAGAGTTGTTAATTCTTTTATCTTAATTTTAGCCTAAGCTTTAGGTTAGGTTTTGAGTTCTTTATTTTTAGTTTTGAGTTGTTAGATTTGGTAAAAGATTTATTTTTCTCTAAGAGCCTAATCCACATCCAAGCCATACATAATGCAAGGAAGAAACTAGGAAAAGGATGCCACTTAATGCACAAGCTAAACAAATCATCAATCAATTTATAAAGTTAATCACAAAAAGAATAAGAGGTCATTGTGGTCAGGCACCACAGTACAAACCCAAAAATAAATTGGGTAGCTGAGCTCTACCTTTATACAACCCGGATTACAAATAAATTAAATACAATTAAGCAAGAAATTCATTATTTTGGGGGTCTTCAAATTTCATTTCTTCATTGTTCCTTTCTTCTTTCAACTTCTTTTTCTTCTTTCTTCTTTCTTCTTTGGTTCCTTCTTTTGGATGGTTGGAAGGTGGATGTTCCAAAGGCTTCACATGGTGCATAAGATGAGATCTTATGACCAATCCTCATCCTAATCCCCATAACAATCATTCCTATATTCTAATTGCAAAAATTACATGAAAAGGAAAAGTAAATCTAGCTAACGCCTGCAAAATAAAGGTTAGCCAAACAAATCATACAAAAGCCCAAGCATGTATATTAGAGTTATCACCCCACACATGGGTGACTAAGTCCACCTGGCCTATTAGATTATGCTTAGGGGTATAAGCAAATACACAGCAAAAATATTTATATTTTTATTTATTACAGTGCCCCTTAAGCACAATCCCTGACAAAAAATAATGGTTAGACTAAGATTGCCCTACCATTCATTCTACGCACATACATCCTAACATCTAGACTAAACTATATATCATAAAATAAAAGTAAGCATCAAACCATGCACCACCCTAACCTAAAGCTAAAAGTGATGACTTAGCCTAATGTGTGTGCTTTGGAGATTTGTGTGATATCCTTAGCTATGGCTTTAAGTTAAAATTTTCTAAGTGTGAACAATGTTCAACTTAGAGGAGGGTTTCATTTAAGTGATTTAGTTATTTTGGGTTGATTTTATTTCATGTTTTGATTAAGTTCAAGTGAATCCTACAATTAATTACTAAGTTAAAAAGAGAGGGAAAGAGAAGAGAACTTCTCTTTCCTTTCCTAACCTAAGTAATTTCTAAAGTAAATTCATGTTTTGGTTTTGTTTAGTGAATGTTTTAATTAAGTTTTTTTAATTAATTCTAAGTTTATATAAACTCCAAACAAACATATTCAAATAGAAAGATATTTTAAGATTAAGTAAAATGAACTAAATTCATAAAACATACATCACTTCATTTCTTTCCCAACATGTATAACATGCATATGAATGAGTACTAAGCATATCTATATGTATAAATGAGAATGTTTAACATACTTTATGATGCATACTAAGAAATTCATTTAAGAAAATTTGAAAGTTTATGATGCATGATTTTCATTAAGTAGAAAAGGAATTTATTATCCAATTTTCACATGCGCACATGAAAGTAAGAAAGACATAAGTGAGTATAGCGTCATTGTTAACCAGGGGTAAGGTATAAGACCTACTTAGGGCTACTTAAATCCTCATAATCTAGGGTTTGTCCAGACTAATATACCACTTTCCTTAAATACAAGCATGTGTACAAAATAAATAAATGGAAAAGAAAGAATGCAAAAGTTGGTGTTAGTTGATTTATTTTTGTTTATGCAATTTATATGTGCAAGCATAGGCATCCTTCTTAAGTGAGTATAGGAATGAATAGGATATGAAATTAGGCAAGTGTTAGGTTGTTTTCAAATGAACCATATACCTTGTCAAATCCTATTCAAAACTATAGTAAAAGAGGAGGGAAGGAAAACCTACACTAAGCACATCTTTATATTTTACTCATATGAAAACTTATAAATAAGGTATAAGTAACACACTTTCAATTTTTATAATTGATTCATGTAGTTTGAAAATAATTTAAATTTAATAGTGATAATAGTCACTCATATTCTTACCTCAGCCAACACATGCAATTTGACATAAAGTGAACATTTTCATTTTAAATTTGATTTTTGAAAAGCATGGATGCATGAAACCACATGACATACATATTTTACATGTTGGGAAAGAACTAAAGCAATGAAAGCATGTAAACACATTCACTTTAATTTTTTTTAGTTTGTAGATGATTAGATTCATTTTAGAATTTTTTCTTAGGTTAAGGTATGAATTAAATATGTTAATTAACCCTTACCTACACCACCTTAACATAGTTACCAAATAATTATGAGCCAATAAGATGACATAAAATCTCACAAGAAATTTAAATTTATAATGCACCTAGGAAGAAAAGAGTCTAATGCAATTTGGCTCATGATTAATGGTTAATTAAGTGAAGGGGTTTAACTTAAGTAATTTCAAAACACCCCTCATACATATTAGTTGAGTTTTGATTTCCTTAATTGAACTTAGCTCTTAAACACCTAAGCATCTACCCAAAGTAGATTAATTAAGTTCTGAAAAGTTTTAGAAATTTTAGAAATTAATTAAGAAGGTAATTAGTGAATTAACTCTTAATTAAGAGAAGATTAGGAAAGAACAGGGGCTTTAAGGAATAGCTTAAGGAAAATACCCCAAAATTATTCCCTAAACCTCCTATTCACTGGATCAAACCTTAATCAACTTCAATAAGGGATTAAAACACTAATCAAACCCTTAATAATTCTTAATTATATAAAGGGGTAATTAGGAAATGAATTAGCAATTCTCCAATTAAGCCACCAATAAATCCCAAGAAAATTAGTGAAGGAAGAAGTCATCCCTCAAAATATACCCAAGAAGTTTGAGAATAATTAGAACTAATTAGAGAGTAATTAGCAAATTAAGATTACTAATAAAACCTAAAATCTGAGAAAGATACAATCAAAATCCATTAAAACTAATGTTAAAATATTCTAGATTGAATTATCTTTCAATGGCAATTTATCTCATATTTTTCTAATTTTTCTTTAGAGAGATATGAATTTTTGAAGTTTAAGGGTTAATTAAAATTATTTAAATTCTAATTAATCCCTTAATCTAATCAGTGTGCCATGCAATGGCTGACTCAAATGCGCTTTCCATGCATCGAGCAGTGAGTGGTGATTTAAACGGCACATTGTAGGCTATGTATGTTGTTAAGCTTTAATCTCGATCCAATCAAGATAACGAGATTAAAGCCATTTCAAAGGGATTAAATAAAATTAGATCTAAGCGTGTGTTTAATCTCGACCGTCCATCCAAAATGTGTGGATGGATGGCCAGAGATCTATCTCTGCCAAAGCCTGTGATCCATGGGGACCGTCCATGTTCTAAGCTTTGATCTGAGCTCGATTGAGCTCAGATTGGGATGAAACTTTGCACACATGGGAATCACATCTAACGATTGAAATCCCATGCCATTAAACTTTCTTTCATAAAGGACCAACACACATGGAGTTTAGTGGTCAAAAAATATTTAACCTCGCCGGAGGTGATCACCGGTGCTCGATTCCCTTAGAGGAGCTTCGTCTGGTTGAGACGAAGCTATGGTGAAAGTATTAGCTCTTGAGGTTAAGTGGATTGCTCTATGGACCAACCCTTCCTTAACTTCCTTGCGACTTTTATGGAATTCGACCTCTCCAGCTTAGGCAAGCTCGATTTGGTCCTCTGGTAGAGTGTGCAAAGGGAATTTGATTCAATTGGAGTGTGGATGAAGTTTGCTAATCAATGGAGGTACCTTATTTTTTCTTAAGGGAAAATTGAGAATGGCAATTTCAAATTCATTCTAGAGAGCTTAGGATCACTCAAGAATGCTTCTTATCACTCTCCCTTACTCAATCGACAATGAGGCTATGAGGATTGAAGTGAATTAGGGGGAGTATATCTCCCCCTATGGCAATCGGACAGCCTAAGCTTTGTCTTCAATTTTGATCTAATTGCCAAGATTGAAAGGGCTGTTTGAGCTATTAGAAGTTTGCACATGGTCGGTCTGGGCTAAGGAGTGGAGTGGACACCTCCCACGTGCTTCAAATTGAGTGGAGGGAGGTTTTCCATATGGCCAATTTGAGTCATGTGCTCGATTTTGGCCTTGGGATAGCTTGGGCTGACCCAAACCCATTGGTTGGGTGCACCACCCTCCATAGGGTCTACTTGACATATCAGGAAGGTATCAAGTTGGTATGAAGAGGGCTTGACCAAATTCTCCATGGATTTAACCAAAATTTGTTCTATGGCCTAGGGTTAGAATGGTCATTTGGCTAATTTTGAATTTGGATATGTTGGGTATGTTGAGAAAATAGGTTTGGCCAAGTTTCATTGGATTTGAAGTTCATTTGGTATGGTTTAGCTCATGTTGACCCATTTAGGTCAAAATGGGTCAAGTTGACCAAGTGGTCGAATTGGGTCAAACCAAGGGTTGGGTCAAGTTCATATGACCATTTGAAATATTTTTATGGCTTTGGTTTGATTCAATTTGATTTAGTTTTGAGTTTGGCTCATATGACTTTATTTAGGTCAAATGAGTCAAGTTGACCAATTTGACCCATTTGCCCTATTTGAGCTAGGTCATGGGTAGGTTTAGGTTTGGTTAGTCATATGAAATAGATTTGTATCGTTGTTTCCAATCAATTTTGGTTAAGTTTGAATTTGGCTCAACATGACCCTTTAGGTCAAGTTGTGTTCAAGGTCAATTGAGCTAGGTTTAGTCTAGTTGGCCAATTGAGATTTTAGTCAAGTTCAACAAGTGATTTGCAATGAACTTGAGCCATTGGTTTCAATCAATTTTGCTTATATCAAGTTTTGACACATTTTGACTCTTTAGGACAAGTTGGGTCAACTTGGGTCAAGTGGCCAATTGGGCTAGGTTAGGCTCAAATGTTGACTTGGTCAAGTTCTAACATAGTTCATGAATGAACTTAGATCAATGGTTTCAATCAATTTAGCCTATGGTGAATTTTGGTTATGTTAAGTTTCATTTTGGCTGTGTTGACTTGGCCAACCCTTAGGTTTGACCCAATTTGATTTATTGATCATCTCATAATGATTGTTGATCATGATGAGAGGCATAGGTGAGTTTGATTCAATCCAAATTTGTTAGGATTAGAATTTGGCTCATAAGGGTACTTTAGGTCACTTTGGGTCAAGTGAGCCTAAGTGGCTCAAATGACTTGGTCAAAACTTGATTTGAGTTTTATTGAACTTCTATATGGACTTATGATTGAAATATAAATCCATTTGCAAGTGATTTGAAGTCAAATGGGTTTTGATTCATTTGACAATTTCATATTCAAAGGAAGAACATTAATGGATTTGGGGTTTGATTTTTGAATTGAGTTTTGATTTAGTGATTGAAGTTTGTATTTATATTTGGATTCATGATTGTAAGATTGATTGAAATCAAGAGTTTTGGCTTGATTTGAAGTTGATTTGGCTAAGTTCAAGATTTTGACTTAAAAGGCTTAGGTTGGATTTTGAATGGATTTGAGTTTGATTTTTGGAATTGGTTTTGATTGTTTAAATTTATATTTCATTTATATATGTGAATATAAATGAGAATATAAATGGATTACGAGAAAATTTCATGAATTTGAAGTGATTTGATCATGATCTAAGCTAAGTACTTAAGCGATGATTAAGGGACTAAGAAAATATTTGGAATTTATATTTCATTTATATATGTGAATATATATGAGAATATAAATGAGTTATGAGAAAATCTCATGAGTTTAAAGTAAATTGATCATGATTTAGGTTAAATCCTTAAGAGGGAAATGAAGGACTTAAGAAGGATTTTAAATTTGGAATTTAATTTTTGGATTTGATTAGATTGATTTATATTTATATTTCATTATATATGTGAATATAAATGAGTTATGAGAAAATCTCATGAGTTTGAATTGGTTTGATCGTGATTTAGGCTAAGTCCTTAAAAGAAGATTAAGGACTTAAGAAAGTTTTGAACTTAGGAATTTAATTCATTGGTTTTAATCATGGATTTCAATTATGGATTTCAATCACATGGAATTGATTTGAGTTTGTAGAAAATCAAATGAGATTGATTTGTAGTTTGACTTGAAGGAAGGAAGGTGAGGCATGGTTCAAGCTAAAGGTAGGCAAATTTTCCTAACACCCCTAAGGCATGACCTATTCCTATGGCTAAATCTTCTAAGTCTTTAGGGCTAGGTTGAGTGTCCACCTAATCACTAGATATGTCTTAGGGCTAAGGAACTCTTAAAGTCTAAGAGAAGTCCTATGTCTAAGATAGAGGGGTTGAGAGCTCATTCTAAAAATGAGGTCAGCACACCTCAAGCAAGGCCTTCGTCGTTAATCCAGTGAAGCTTGTCACAAAACTTACTCTTATAAGCTATCATTCTCCAACTTTGGAGAAAGGATAATAATTATAACAAAAGTTGATATAGTTAAATTATTTCTAAGTGGGCTTGGCCCTGTGATTTTTCCCTTCTTGGGTTTTCCACATGAAAATCCTGAGGTCTCTCAAACTCTTTTGCTATGTGTGTGAAATTTTTGTGCAACGCTAAGACATCGAATTCTCCTACTCTACCGACCCAAATCTTCCTACATGAAATAGTTTGGCATCGTATGTGGGAAAGGAATCTCACAATCATAATCTCTCTGAACACCTGCATTATGGCCAACAGGCGTAATACTCGTAATAACAGTGCATCCTGTTCCAACTCCCATCACTCCCAAAATCAATCCTTAAACTAAAGGATGTCAAGCTTCTGCCTCACTCTCCCTTGATAGGTGTGACCCTATCGGTGAAGATGCAACATAAACCTTATAGAAGATCATGTTCGCTGAATGAAAGAGTCTCAAAATGAGATAATTCAACTTTTACGAGAAACATGACACTCATTACTGCGACAAACACATCTACCCAAAGATCGATCATTCGTGAGAGGATAAAATGTCGACACGGGCCTTCATCGCCGAAGTTTCTCGCTTCTGCATCGATGTCAATCTCCTGACACGTAGTTCTACTCATCCATCTCTTGCGGCTCAACTAATTTCTAACCCACCAATTATTGTCGGTGGCTTAGCACATTCTTACCTTGTTGATTCCACCCATTATGTTATACGTGCAAAATTACAATACTTAATGTGAACTTCACCTTAAAGATTGAAATTATCTTCCCTCTCACCGCAGCTATCTGGAGTCTTTACATTTAGCTGAAGCAATTCTTCAACATCTTATTCATATAGGTTTCAATCATCCAAGCATCAACTCCTATGATGGGGCAACCGACCCGTATGAACACATCACTATTACAAAACCATCATGCACATCCAACGAGCTCCTGACACGCTGCTTTGTCAGGTCTTTCTAGTCACCCTCAAGGGTCAGGCTCGCACATAGTTCTACTTCCTTCCAAGAGGATCTATTCATATCTTTGATGAACTTCCAAGATTTTTATAGAATAGTTTATTGTGAACCGGAGGATCATTAAAGATTTCTCTCATCTCTCAGGCTTTCATCAAATTAAAAGTGAATCACTTAAGGAGTACTTCCAGAGGTTCTCCTTAGAAGATCGCCACATACCTAGGGGTGGACCCTGAATTACTAAGATGAGTTTTCCTTGGAGGCTGCCTCCTTTCTACTTATCACTAATGCATAAACTTATGCCAACTTGTTCATCGTGTGGAAGCATAAATTTCTGTTGATGAGTTTATTAATGCTCATTGAAAATAGTTTGAACAATCTGCAAGAAAATGTAAGAGTGCCCTGTGAAACACAGACCAAAGAAGTAACAAGGTAATGGATCTCCTCCACCTGTGGTGTTTATTTTCAGTTGATTATGTTAGGAGGTTTGTATATGGGGGAGACACTACGTAGATTTGAGGATGTACTTGTTAAGGTGATCGGGTATAATATTGAGGCATGGCGTACTATCTTGAAAGATAGAAATCACTACCCTACAATGAAACTGATCACCTAAAAGGACCCCTACGGCATGATAGGTCTTCGAATATACCAGAGATTTTTCCCCTACCTTACATGGATGAATAAAGTAAGGTTTATTTAAACTGGGTACTAAAGCTTTCTATGGGGGCAAGCCCCCATAGTTAATTACATTCTAAGGAAAGTGAATCCCTTAGGAATACTCTTGATTAAAGTAGGTGATTATTGTCTCCAAAGAATTCAAAGATAGGACTATCAATAAATTGGTTACATTTAGGAAATCAAGTGGGATGGATTAAGAGGAGAGACTTATTATCAAAGATAAAGGAGATAAGTAGAGAATGTTCATGATACAAGGAAGCCTATTGAACATTCCAATCTATCCTATGGTTGGGCTTTATATTTTTGAAATTGAAGAGATTTTATATGTTTAAGTTAACATTTCATTAGAAAACTAGGACTTATACTCTAACAACACAAGATTATTAGGATGCCTATGAGGTGAGGATTTATGCTAGTGCCCAAAGGGAAACAGTAATCTCAGATCTTAAATTTAAGGAGCTTTGGCGAGGACCAAAGCATGACCTAAATCTAAGGCAAAAATTGGTATATTGTTTATCTCCACAAGAGAGAGTACACCACCCGACTGCTGGACTTATTATCACATGGAGTGGTAGCCAGCTAACTCCTCCTAAGCTTTAAATTCATGTAGGCAAGTCTTATGCTTTGTAAGATGGTTAGGTTATTATTATTTAGAAATAAAAATTAAGTCCTTAAACACACTCCCTAAGATATTAGAGCATGAGTGGCATGAATAATGACTTAATCTAATACAGATTTTTATCAAATTTTATTTGATTTTGGACTCTTTATTTTGATACGCTATATGATTTTATATGCCTAAATGCATGGAAAAATTGATTATGGGCCAAATCGAAAGAGAAAGAGGTGTTCTTCCATCATAGGCTCTTAAAGGTTAAGTCGTAACTATCTAGCAAAGATGGAGCCCTCTCTTAGTAAGAGTGAAATAACATGATATGCATGATATTAAACATATAACATCCAGCTAAGAGGTTGCTAAATCTTTTATTATCTTGATTTAATTCCTAGGCTTTTAGATGAGGTTATGAGTTGCTTTAGAAAATTTAGTTATAGGTTGTTAGTTTGAGTAGAAAAATTAATTTTTATCCTAGGAGCCTAATCGCATCCAGGCCATACAACAATCACCAATCATAAATAAACTATGAAAAGACATGATATTTCTAATACACAAGCTAAACAAAATATCAAACAATTTTTTAAAGCTAGCACAAAAGAATAAGAGGTCGTTGTGGTCGGGTATCGTCGTACAACTCGAAAAGATAAATGTGGGTAGTAGAGCTCTACCCTTTTACATCCTGGTATATAAAAAGAATAATTTTATATTACAAATGATAAGTGTTATAGGGGTCTTCATTATTCATTCTTTATTCTTCCTTCTTTATTTGATTGTCTTCATTTGATTTGGTAGGCTCCTAGGCATCACATGGTACATAAGATTTGATCTTTTAACCAATGCTCATCCTAATCCCCTATAACACTTATCCTAATCCTAATGCAAAATTACATTAAAAGAAGGAAAGTAAATCTAGCTACACCTGTGAAATAAATATTAGCTAAACACACCATACAACCAAAGCAGTTATATGAATAATTTGGACTTAAGACCCCACACATGGGTAACCAACGCCTTAACGGGGTTAAGAGACTTATATAACAAAAGCATTTATATTTTATTAAGAACCCTAAGCACAACCCCTATAAAATATGATTAGGCTAATATCGGCCTAACATCCAGACTACGCACATACACCCTAACATCCTGTCTAAAATAATATATCATAAAATAAACGTACATCTAACCATGCACTGCCCTAACATAAAACTAGAAGTTGTGACTTAATTCTAATGTGTGTATTAAGGCTTATGTGGTGTGTCCTAACTAGGCTTTAGAGTTAGAATCTTCTAAGTATAGAAAGATTCAATTTAAAGGGTGGTTTCACTTTAAGTTGTTTAGTTAATTTGAAAGATTTAATTAATGTTTTCTTTTATTTCATTTGGCTTACACTTAACAACTAAGTGTTATAAAGAGAAGAAAGAGAGAGGACCCCTCATTCATCCCTACCTTAAGTCACTTCTAAGGAAAATTAATTAGCTTGATTGTCTTTGGTGAATGGCTTATTACATGTTTCAATTAACCTTAAGTTTAGGTTCACTCTAAATGATATTATTCAATAAGAAAGACATTTTAAGAGTAATTAGAATAAATTACTATCACATTACACGTGTTTATTCATTTCTTTTCATCGTGTATATCATGCATATGATCAAATCCTAACAGTACCTATACATACAATGTATGTCTTAGCACACTTAAATAATGAATGCAAAGAAGTGTGTTTGGAATTTAAATATTTCATTTGATTGAATTATGATTGCATATCTTTTTAATAAAAAAGGGATTTTTTATCCATCAGCTAAGTACACATTCACATGTATAAGAGTTTTAAGTGAGTACGACATCATTATTCTACACTAGGGCATAAGGTACAAGACCTACTTATGGCTACTTAAAGCCTCGCAGTCCCGCGATGTCTAGACTAATATTCCACTTTTCTTATATACATATAGATGTATAAGCAACTATAAGAATAAGAAAAACTCATGCAAAAGTTGTATTTGATTTATTTGATTCATGGTTTTTATTCGTTATTTATATCATACATACATATGTATAAGAGTTTTAAGTGAGTACGGAGCCATTGTTCTACACCAGGGGCATAAAGTACATGACATACTTTGGGCTACTTAAAGCCTCGTAGCCTCAGGATATCCAAACTAATATACTACTTTTCTTATATACATATGAATGTTCAAAAAGAACCACAAGAATGAGAAGCCATGCAAGAAGTAATATTTGATTTGATTATATGATTTACATTTGTGAAATAAAATTCTTCCTAAGTTTTAGTATGGAGATGCATAAGAGTAGATTTAGACAAATGTTGTATTCTTTTCAAATGAACTATACATTTGTAAATCCCACGCAAATTCATATAAGGCAAGGAAAGAGAGCTTCATATTGCATATCTTATATTATCAACACATGCGAACTTATAGATATTTATAATTAACATCACTCCATCTATTATAATTGATTTATTGGCCTTTGAAAATAACTTTTGGTTCAATAGTAATAATAGCCACACTTATTTTTAATTTAAATCAACACATGCAATTTGACATAAAAGAAACCATTTCATTTAGTTAATTTTAAAAGAAATGAATGCATGATTACACATGGAAATCAATATTTAACATAATTGGAAAGAAATAAAGGAACATAAGCACATGATCTCATTCATTCCAATTAATTCCTAAGGACAATCATACAAAATAAGATTATTTAAAATAAACCAAAGTTCTTTAATGTTATTTTTAATCTTAAGTTTGATTTGATTTAGGAAATGAAAGGAGTTTGCAAATCCTAATCCCATTCCCCATGAGTGAGTTAATTGATTTAATTAAAAGTAATTAGATTGATTTTATGGCTTAATTAAGTTAAGGTATGAATTAAACCAACTAATTAAATCCTTACCTACATCACCTTAAGCTAATTAACTAAATAATGATGATCCAGTG
This sequence comes from Cymbidium sinense, assembly GCA_021442155.1. NCBI lineage: Eukaryota > Viridiplantae > Streptophyta > Magnoliopsida > Asparagales > Orchidaceae > Cymbidium > Cymbidium sinense. The sequence continues at coordinate 166,350,477 of CM038221.1, read as the reverse complement.
TGAGATGCAACCACATGAAAAGTAAATTAGCAATTCTCTAAGAAATGAAAGGGGCCTAATGTAATTGGCTCATGATTAATAGTTAATTAGGCTTAAGGGATTTAATTAATTACTTTTATGATTTTCTTACGCATGTAAGCTAACCATAATTTTATTAAATTATTTTAGACTATTAAACATCTAAAGGGCTACCCAAAATTGATTAGGTTCTTTAAAGGTGATTTAGATTTTAAAATAATTTAATTTTAATTAAGTCATTAATTGATTAGTTAAAACATTTGAATATCTTTAATTAAGATAGTGAAATTAACTTAGAGAGAAGGATCAAGAGAGAGGTCTCAATCCCAATTTCTAATTCCTTCCAATTAGTTAAGCTCTGAAATAGCTCACATCTTAATTAAGTTAGTTAATCAAAAGGTTATTTAATTACTTAATCCTTAATTAATTTAAATTAAATGAAGAGGCTTAATGAAATGGTCACAAGAAATGAACCCAAACCATTTCCTTAATATTCTTCACTGTTAATATAGGGAAATAAGCTTAATTAGTGGAATGAGTTACTATTCATTTGCCTAATTATCATTAATTAAAATAAGAGAGTAATTAAGGCTTAACCAATAAATTTTCCTAGTTAACTATGCAATAAATTCTAAAAAAAATAAGGGAGGTAGAGGTTATCCTCCTAAACATCTCTAGAAAGTTTAACATTAATTGGATAATTAATCAGAGAGTAATTAGGCTAATTAAGTTTTAATTAAACTTTAATTAAGCATAAATTACTATTCAAAATTAATTAATATTAATTTCTTTGATTCTCCTCTGAAATATCTTTAAAATGAGCCCTTATTTATATTTTTTAGATTTTTCTAGGATTACTTATGAATTTCCAAAGTTTCAGCTGATTTAACTCAATTTATAAGGTATATTCATTTATTTAATTAACATAGGCCATTTGAACTTCTAAATTCAATATCTTTCAATTCAGCCATCATTTTATCTTGAAATGTTTATGGTAAGTATATTTTAAGCCTAATTTTAATCCTTAAAAATTTCACCTCAATCTGATTTATATTTTTAGAGTAATTAATGAAATTTTATTTTCACTCAAACTACATTAAGCTCACAATACTCAGCCAAAATTAGAGATTTTTGGTTCATTAGATTCCTCTCGGAAAGAGAAATCCAAAAAGCCCTTATTTGTAATTTTTATGAGTATTTTATTTTCCATGAATTTTTGAAGTTTCACGTAGTTTAAATAATTTTAAAAATAAAAAAATCCTGAATTTCCCACTTAAGACATTTAGCACCGCGGCGCTGACGGCAATGTGGTTCCATGTAGCACACGCCCATTGGCCCCAAGAGAAATGAGCGGGAACATCCTATAACGCACGGACGTGAGATCTGACTGTCCGATCGCGTGATCGGACGGTCTAGATCATGACGGACGATCCAGGGGCTGAAATCACATGATTTTGCCACAAAATCTAGACCGTCCAATCCCCTGAATGTGTGATCGGATGGTGGCTACTCTTATTCTCTGAAATCGGTGAACGAGAGCACGAAAATAGTAAAAAAAAGTTATAAACATCCCGATTTGGGCTATTTGTGCTCCATTTTCTGGTGATCTTTGCCTAAAAATGTCCCAAAATGTGTGGAGATGATGTAAGACAAAAAAGCATGGGGGGAATCTAAGGATAATTCCTAAAGTCGCGCACACATTTGATCAAATAAAAGATCCTATGGTCGACAAAAGTTAGAAGAAATCACCTCGCTAGGGATGATTTCTAGCGGTGGTGAAGATCCGAGTGAACTTCTTGGTGTGAGATAAAGCTTGAAAATGAGTTTGAAACATTGTCTTCCTTCGGAACGTTGTCCTCACCAATGGTTGCCACCTCCTCACTGGAAAAGCTTCAGTTTTCTATTTTTTTTTTTTAAACTCAAAACTCACTCAATGAAGGTGGGGAAGGGATGCTCTTTGCTTAGGGAAGCTTTTGGAGCTGAATGAACTCAGGATAGCATGAAATGAGGCTTCTTTCTCTCATTTCAAGGTGATGGCCAAATTTTTCAAAATTAATGATGGGATTTGTCAACTCTAGCCTCAATAGAGAGGGCTAAGAAGCTACGTACGTCTCTATTGAGGTGATAGATGGCTGTCAAAGGTGATGGGAGAGTGGATTTGGCTCTTTTTAGGTAAGATCACATGAGTGATGACATTTCAAAGAAGGGTCACCTTAGGTTTGGCTCTAAATGAGTTTGCGTTGATTTTGGGCTAATCCCAATTGGGTTTAGGATGAGTTGGGTTAGGTTGTAATGGGCTTTGGCTAGATTCAAATGGGTTTGACTTAACTTGACCTATATAGGTCAAATTGGGCTAGATCACATTGAGTTAACTAATTGGTCAAATTAGATCAAACCAATGCTTGGATTATGTTCAAATGATGATTTGAAGTATTTTGGCTCAATTGGTTTTGATTAATTTGACTTAGGTTTGAATTTGACTCATTTGAATTCAAAGGGTCAAATGGGTCAAGTTGACCAATTTGACCAGTTTGATCAAATTGGGTTGGGTTAGTTGTTGAGTCAAGCATGATTGGTTGATCGAAAATGATTGTAGGCTTTTATTTGGTTTAATTTAAATTTAATTTGAATTTTGGCCAATTTGATCCTTTAGGTCAATTTGAGCTAGGTTGGGTCAAGTTGACCAATTGGTCAATTTGGGCTCAATCATGGCTTTGGTCAAGTTCAATAAGTGATTTCAAATGAACTTGAGCCATTGGTTGCAATCATTGATCAAATTATTATTTGACCCATTTTGGCTTTTTAGGCCAATTTAGGTCAACTTGGTTCAAATGACCAATTGGACTTGGTTTGGCTCAATTGATGGTTTGGTTACGTTCAATCATTGATCATGAGTGAGTTTAAGATAATGATTTCAATCAATTTGGCATATGGTGGGTTTGGCTAGTTTGGGTTTCATTTGGGCTAAGAGTTGATTTGGTCAAAGGATCAAGTTGACTTGGTTTGACCCACCCAAGGATGATTATTGATCATGATATGAGATTTAGATGGGCTTAGTTCAATCCAATTTAGTTTGGATTAGAACTTAGTTCAAGAATATCTTTTAGGTTAATTTGGATCAAGTGGACCTAAAAGGGTCAATTGGCTTGATCATGGCTTGATTCAAGTTTAATTGAACTCACATACGGACTTAGGATGAAAATATAAATCCAATTGCAAGTGGTTTGGAGTCAAATGAATTTTGGTTCATATGATAATTTCAAGTCAAAAGAGGTCAACATGGGCTTGACTTGAGTTGACTTGGCTTTGGCTTGCTAATTGTAGTTTGTATTCATATTTGGAACAATGATTGAAGGAATGATTGAATCATGAAGAAATCAATGGGTTTTTAGTTGATTTGGATATCATTTAGCGAAGCTCAAGAAATTGGCTAAAATTGATAAAATTGGAAATTTTATTTGATTTGGATTTGGTTTTGGCTATTTGGATTTATATTTTCATTTATATTTATGAATATAAATGAAGATATAAATAATTTGAGAGAAAATCTCTTGGATTTGGAGTGATTTGGAAGCAAATTTGACCAAATTGATGGATGTAGGTCAAAAGGGCTTAAGTAAGGAATTAATTTAGTTTGGTTTAGTTTTGGTCATTAGAGGGTGGCTTTCATTTATATTTGTCAATATAAATGAAGGAATGATTGATTTATAAAGAAATCAATCAAGTTTAATTTGGTTTAAAGGAAGTTTTGGCTAAGCATATGAAGGTGATTCATATGATTTAGAAAGAGATTTTAGAGCTTGAATTTGATTATGGGTTTCAATCATTTGATAGTTGGATTTGATTTGGAATTTGGGTTGGGATTTGATTTGAGATTGAATTTGATAATTGAGAAAATCAATTAGATTGGAGTTGCTTTGAATTTGGCTAAGGCTAAATCTATAAGATAAAATCAAAGAGCTTAGGAAGGGAATCAAAATTTGAATTTGGCCATGGGTTTCAATCACTGAATTTGGATCTGATTTGGAATTTGGATTGGGATTTGAATTTGAGGTTTATTTTGAAAGAAGGAAGAAAGGATTGGGTGTAGGCTACAGGGTAGGCAAGTCCTCCTAAGTCTCTAAGGCACAACCTACTCCTATGGCTAACTCTTCTAAGTCTCTTGGATTAAGTTAAGTGTTCACCTAATCACTAGAAATGTCTTAAGGCTATGGAACTCTTAGTGTCTACAAAAGTCTTAGATCTATGATAAAGAAATTGAGAGCTTACTCCAAAAGTGAGGTCAATAGGTCCCCACCCCAACGACGTGAACCAGGATCGAAAAAAGAATACACACACTAACTGAATGCATCTCGTGTTAACATCTTGATGGTCATTCGAGATGAAGAGACCATTAAGTGGTCACATCTACTGAAACTAAATTCAAAAAATCATGAGCAATATTGTCACTTCCATTGAAGTCGTGGACATACTATAGAGGCGTGTAAACAACTCAAAGAAGAGATAGAGAGGCTCATTTGACAAGGATATCTAGGTCATTTATGCAGAATCAGTCAACTCAAGCAACCATAACTCCAATTGAGGGGCAATAGGGATAATCACCGCAAAATAACAAAATAGTCATCAAATAATTTGAGAAATTGAAATAATCACAGGAAGACCACTACTATCTAATCGAGTCCTCATCGCCACCTTCGAACGGATGGAGTTAAAGAAATCTTGTATTGATCATTCCATCACTTTTAATGACTTAGACTTAGAAGGAGTCCAAGTTCCGCATCAAGATCCACTTATCATCCATGTAGGGATCGATGACCCATGCTATAATGTTAAGAGAATTTTGATTGATAACGGGAGATCTGTTGATGTTTTATTTTACTTCATATTTCTTAGCATGGGCCTGATTAGGGAAAGCTCCAACCCATTGCAGGACCATTATATGGGTTTCATAATCGCCTGTGCGAGTGGAGGGGGAAAATCACTATTTTTGTTATTCTCGCAAAATTTTTTCAACAAGTGACTCATTCAATTCAATTCAAAGTGGTCAAGTCAGATTTAGCATACAACGCTATCTTCAGAAGGTCCCCCCAATCAATCTTTGTTGTTGTTAATTTTTTACATCATCTTAAGATAAAATTTTCAACCCCCATTGGGGTTGGAGTGGTATGTGAAAATCAACAAATAGCATAATCACATTACCTCAGACAAGCTCAACCATGCCCTTCGATGACCTTCGGTATCAAAAAATTTAACTTCTGAGATGAAGAAGTACCTCAGAGGGCTTTGCCTGTAGAAGACTTGCTCCTTGTTTTATTATCAGATGATCAATCTCTATGAACAGTGTAAGTCGGATCTCTACTTTCAAATGAATAGATGGTAAAATATATAGACTTCTTGCACAAGAATCAGGATATCTTTGCTTGGAGTCTGACAAATATGCCTGGGGTCGACCATAATATAATCATGCACTCCCTCAAGATTGATCCAACATTCAAACCGGTCATCCAAAAGAAGCAGAGTTTTGCACCTGATCTCCTTCATGCTATTGAACAACAAATTAACAAGCTCTTAGAAGCGGGATTCATACGAGAAGTATATTACCCTACATAGTTAGCAAATATTGTCATGGTTAAGAAACCAAATGAAACTTGAAGATTGTGTATTGATTACATTGATCTCAACAAAGTTTGCCTGAAAGATAGTTTTCCTCTCTCGGATTGATCAATTGGTTGGTGATACATCTGGGCATAAAATGCTTAGTTTCTTAGATGCTTACTCAGGTTACAACCAAATAAGGATGGACCCAACTGATGAAGAATCCACATCTTTTCAAATAGATAAACATTTATATTGTTATCATGTTATGTCATTGGGGTTAAAGAACACTGATGTCATCTATCAATACCTCATGACTGAGGTTTTTAAAGATCTCTTAGGCCACATAATGGAGGTATATGTGGATGACATGTTAGTAAAAATTTTGGAGGAATCACAACATATTTCTGACTTAGAAATATGCTTAAACCTCCTTCAATATTATAACATATGATTCAACCCAACCAAGTGTCCCTTTGGGGTTATGTCAGGAAAATTTCTTAGGTTCATGGTCACTCATCATGGGATTGAAGCTAATCCTAAGAAAATCAGAGTACTTAGAGATATGGCTCCTCCAAAAAATATCAAGGAAGTCTAATGCTTGAATGGACGAATTGTTGTCTTATCCTGCTTCTTAGCTCGTTATGGAGATAAATACTTGTCATTCTTTAAGATATTAAAGGGAGCTAAAAATAATAATTTTTAATAGACTGATGAGTGTTAAGATATTTTTGAGAAATTAAGGGAATATTTAGCATCTCCACCCTTACTATCCAAACATATCCAAGGAGAGATGTTTATACTTATATCTCGTAGTCTCCTCCTATGCAATCAGCTTAATTTTAGTGTGAGAGAAAAATGCGATACAATGACCAATCTACTATGCTAGTAAAATTCTCTTTAATATAGAAAGTTATTATCCACTAGCAGATAAGATGGCTTTGGCTTTAGTTTTTTCAGTGCAAAAATTGCATCCATACTTCCAAGCTCACACCAACAGTGTTTATACCCATTTACTGTTGAGGGGCATTTTACAGAAATTGGATGCATTTGGAAGGTTAATCAAGTGGTTCGTAGAATTGGGAGAGTTTGATATTTATTTTCTACCCAGGCCAAACATAAAGTCTCAAGTACTCACAGACTTTATAGTTGAGTGCACTGTCCCTACTCCAAATGAGCTACCTACTATACCCTTTTCATCTCCTCAATTAACCCTCTATGTTGATAGAGCTTCAAGAAATGATGGTGCTAGAGCAGGAATCTTACTTATTTCTCCCAATAGAACACCTTAGAGTATGTACTTCGCTTAAAATTCCATACAGCTAATAATATGGCTGAATATGAGGCTCTCATCGTAGGGTTAAGACTTGTCATTCATTATGAAGCTTAAAACTTAATGATCTACACTAACTCTCAACTTGTTGCCTCCCAGGTTGAGGGAGACTGTAATGCTCATAATCCCCATCTAGCATAATACCTTAACTTGGTGAGGTCACTTCTTGCCCATATCAAGAAACATCAAATAATTCACATACTTTGAGAGAAAAATACTTGAGCTAATGCTCTTGCTAAGCTTGCTACCTCAAGTACTAAAGATCTATTTTAAGAGAAGGTGCATTGAAAAATATATTTTCCTAGTATCCAAGGGTCATGGGTAATACAAGAAATTAATGAGATGAATGAACCTTCATGGATGGACCACATCTTATCCCTACTATAAGAAGGGACCATTCTTAAAGACCCAACTACTGCAACTCATCTCTGAAGACAAGCATTTACTTTATTATTATCAGAGGTGAACTACACAAATGAGCTTTTTCTGGACCATACCTTAAATGCCTCTCACCGTTAGAGGCCGATTATGCATTAAGAGAGGTTCACTCTGGAATGTGTGGAGAACACCTAGGAAGAAGGGCGTTAACCCTTAAAATCATGAGGCAAGGGTTCAATTGGCCTACGATGAGACAAGATGCCTTGAATTTCATAAAAAAAATGTATGAGTTGTCAGTTACACTCTAAGCTCTCTCACACACCTATAAGCTCTCATCGCTCATCTCTCAAACCCATCTCAAAGATCGAAACGAAAGTTTATCATTTTAGTTGTTAACTACTTCACTAAATGGTGGAGGTTGAACCACTCACTAAAATCATAGAGGCAAACACTAAACAATTTGTTTGGAAGACTATAATATGTCAATTCGGTCCTCTTGCGAAGATCATCACCAACAATAGAACTCAATTTACTGAAAAAGTCTTTAACTTTTTTGTAAAGATATTCACATTCAGCTAATGCATACGGCTGTAGTTCATCCTTAAACTAATGGATAGACTGAAGCTACCAATAAGACTATACTCAAATGGTTAAAAATGTGCCTCGAGAAGATTAGAGGGCAATGGGTTGAGGAGCTCTCTAGTGTTCTTTGACTTACCGCACTACTACGCAAACTCTGACTGGTGAGACACCATATAATTTATGTTTTTGGCACAAAGACTATTATACCAATAAATATCAAAATTCCAAGTCCAAGAGTTCAATCATTCAATCATAATAGCAATGAAGAAAATCCCAACAGAACTTAGACCTAATCCCCGAAACTCGTGACATGGCCTTACTTCGGACTGCTTCCTACCTCCAAAAGCTAGCTCATCACTTCAATAGAAGAGTGAAACCCCGTCCCATCTATGTCGGTGACTTGGTCCTACGAATTCATGAAGTTGTTGGCAAAGGCCCTCAACGCAATAAGCTTTCACCTCTTTGGGATGGCCCTTATGAGGTTACAGCTATGGTCAAGCCAAAACATTTAAGCTCAATGGACCAGAGGAAAAAACCTTGTCTCAAAATTTTAACTCATAGAATCTCAAAAAGTATTATCAGTGATTCTTACTGCATAAATATTACAGTCTTTTTTTGTCTGGTTTATAATTTCCTCTTCACCCCATGTTTCTTGTTAACTCTCATTCCCCTTGTTAAGTTATCTTATCATAAAATTGTATCATCGACCTTATCAAAGTAATGAGTTTATAACTTTTTCTTTCAAGCTTGTTGCACATAAATAATCTTCTTCAGTCAATTCTCCCACTTGAGAAATGCACAACTCACATTATGTCGTAGTTAGGGCATGATCAATCCCAAGGGGATTTGATCGGACCTCTTCCATACATGTAAGAAGTCAAGTAACACTTTGACCAATACCTAGGATAGGTCAAAAAGTCTTTGATGGACATCCCATGACCTCTTCTATACAGGTAAGACATCAAATAATATTGTTGACCTCATTTTTAGAATGAGCTCTCAACAACTCCATCTTAGACATATGACCTCTTATACTTTAAGTGACCCTTAGTCTTAAGACACATCTAGTGATTAGTAGACACTCAACCTAGCCCTAGAGAATTAGAAGAGTTAACCATAGGAGTAGGTCATGCCTTAGGGGTGTTAGAAAAATTTGCTTACCCTTAGCATGAACCACTTTCCTTACTTCCTTCCTTCAAGTCAAACTCCAAATCAATATCAAACCTAAATCAATTCTACCCTAATTCATTGTCTCCAAACTCAAATCAATGCCACATGATTGCCATAATTGAAATCCATGATTGAAATTCAATTCCAAAATTTCCTAAGCCTTTAATTTCTCTCCTAAGGACTTAGACAAAATCATCTTCAAATTAATTCAAATCATTGAGATTTTCTCATAACTCATTTATATTCTCATTTATATTCATATATATATATATATATATATATATATATATATATATATATATATATATATATATATGAAATATAAATTCAAATCAATCAAACTAAACTCAAAACTCAAATCCAAAACTCCAAAATTTCCTAAGTCCTTTAAATTTCCTCTTAAAGACTTTGCACAAAATCAAATCCAAATCAATTCAAACTCATGAGATTTTTCTCATAACTAATTTATATTCTCATTTATATTTATATTTATATATATGAAATATAAATTCAAATCAATCAAACTAAACTCAAAACTGAAATCGAAAACTCCAAAATTTCATAAGTCATTTAAGTTTCCTACTAAAGACTTAGATTAGATCATGATCAAATCAGTTCAAATTCATGAAATTTTCTCATAAATCATTTATATTCACATTTATATTCACATATATAAATGAAATATAAATTCAAATCAATCAAACAAAATCCAAAACTCAAACTCAAATTCATTCAAAACCTAACCTAAGCCTTTCAAGTCAAAATCTTGAACTTAGCCAAATCAACTTCAAATCAAGTTAAACTCTTGATTTACCTTCATGATTCAATCAATCCTTCAATCATGAATCCAAATATAAATATCAACTTCAATCATTCAATCAAAACTCAATTCAAAATCAAGCCAAAATCCATTTCATGTTCACCCTATGAACTCGAAATTGGCAAATGAATCAAAACCCATTTGACATTAAACCACTTGCAAATGGATTTATATTTCAATCATAAGTCATATACAAGTTCAATCAAACTCAAATCAAGTTTTGACCAAGTCATTTGACCCACTTAGGCTCACTTGACCCAAAGTGACCTAAAGTACCCTTATGAGCCAAATTCTAATCCTAACCAAATTGGATTGAATCAAACTCACCTATGCCTCTCATCATGAGATGATCAATCACTAAAATTGGGTCAAACCAAGTCAAGCCTAAGGGTTGACCAAGTCAACACTTAGCCAAAATGAAACCAAATATAGCCAAAATCAACCATAGGCCAAATTGATTAAAACTAATGATCTAAGTTCATTCATGACCAATGTTTGAACTTGACCAAGTCAATATTTGTGCCTAACCTAGCCCAATTGGCCACTTGACCCAAGTTAACCCAACTTGACCTAAAAGTCAAAATATGTCAAAACTTAATCTAAGCCAAATTGATTAAAACCAACGGTCAAGTTCATTCCAAATTACTTATTGAACTTGACCAAAGCCTCAATTGGCCAACTAGACCGAACTAGCCTAATTGACCTTGACCCAACTTGACCTAAAGGGTCATATTGAGCCAAATTCAAACATAACAAAAATTGATTGGAAACAAAGATACCAATCCACTTCATATGACTAACCAACTCTAAACCTACCCATGAAATAGGTCAAATGGGTCAAATAGTCAACTTGACCCATTTGACCTAAATGAAGTCATATGAACCAAATTCAAACCCAAACCAAATTGAATCAAACCAAAGTCACTAAAATATTTCAAATGATCATATGAACCCTTGGTTTGACCTAATTTGACCAACTGGTCAACTTGACCCATTTTGACCTAAATGGGTCAACATGAGCCAAACCATATCAAATGAACTCCAAATCCAATGAAACTTGGCCAAACCTATTTTCTCAACATACCCAACATATTTAAATTAAAAAATTAGCCAAATGACCATTTTACTCCTAGTCCATAGAACAAATTTTGGTCAAATCCATGGGAAATTTGGTCAATTCTTCTTCATACCTACTTGATACTCTCCTAATAGGTCAAGTGAACCCAAGGGAGGGTGGTACACCCAACCCAATGGGTTTAGGTCAGCCCAACCTAGCCTAAGGCCAAAACTGAGCACATGGCTCAAATTGACCACATGGCATTCCTCCTACACTCTATTTAAGCACATGGGGACCTCACTAATCCACCCCTAGCCTAAAATGAACTCAAGGATAGCCTAAACGACCTAACAAACCCACTGCCTAAGCTCAATTGCATCAAAATGGCTCCTCCCTTGTCAGTCATCCGATTGCCAAAAGGGGAGATATACTCCCCCTAATTCATTTGAATCTTCACTTCCACATTATCGATTGAAGCCTAGAGAGTGATAGGAGTCATTGGAAAGAGTTCCTAAGCTTCCTAGAAGGAGATTGAATTTGGCATTTCTCGATTTTCCTTAAGTAAAAATATGGGAGGTCCATTGAATTGCCAACTTCCACTACACTCAAATTCAACCAAATTCCCTTTGTACAGTCCATCAGAGAACCCAATCGAGCTTGCCTAAGCACTCTTCCAAGTTCTTAAAGTAAGGCGTGACCACTTCAATCAAAATCGAGCTCAAGCTAAGGAGGAGTTGGTCCATGGAGTTATCCACTCAACCTCAAGAGCTAAAACTTTCACCAAAGCTTCGTCTCAACCAGACAAAGCTTCTCCAAAGAAATAAAGCACTAGTGACCACCTCCGGTGATCACCTTCAGTGAGGTATGCCATTTTTTGACTATTAAACTCAATCTGGTGTGGAGCTTTGTAAAAGAAATTTTAATGGCATGAGGTTTTAATAGTTAGATGTGTTTGCCATTAGGTTAGATGTGTAAAAATTTCATCAATCAAGCTTCAGCTCGGATCATAACATAAGCATGGATGACCTCCATGGCTCATGAGGATGGGGCGGATCTATGGCCGTCCATCCACATTTTGAATGGATGGTGAGATTAAACATTTTATATCCTATTTATCCCCTACGAATGGCGGCTTTAATCTCGATCGATCTGATCGAGCGGTGGTAAAGTGTATGCCCACGTGGCATTATGATTACATTTAAGTGGCCAATCAAAGCTTATCATGTCAGCGCATGGGTGTCACGCCGTAGGATTAGGGAATTAATTAAGGTTTAAATAATTCTAATTAATTACATAAACTTCTAAAATTTATATCACTCTCAAGAAAAATAAAAAAATGAGGTAAATTGCCACTGAAAGATAATTCAAGTTAGAATATTCTAAAATTGGTTTTAATGGATTTTGAATAGTGTCTTTTTCTAATATTGGGTTTTATTGGAAATTTTTATTTGCTAATTACCCCCTAATTATTCGACTGATTAATCTTAAACTTCTTGAGTATATTTTGGGGGATGACTTCTATCTCTCCTAATTTTCTTGGGATTTATTGGTAGCTTAACTAGAGAAATTGCTAATTCATTTCCTAATTATACCTTAATGTAATTAAGGCTAATGAAGGGTTTGATTAGTATTTTAATCTTGTTGATGTTGATTAAGGTCTATTTAGTGAATAGGAGATTTAGGGAATAATTTTGGGGCATTTCCCCTAAGTTATTCCTTAAACCCCATTTTCTTTCTTAATCCTCTTTTAATTAAGGGTTAATTCACTAATTACCATCTTAATTAATTTCTTAAAATTCTAAAACTCTCTAGAACTTAATTAATCTACTTAGGGTAGATGCTTAGGTATTCAAGAGCCTAAGTTCAATTAAGAAAATCAAAATTCAACTCATATGTGTGAGGGGCATTTTGAAAATGTTAAACTTTAGCTTAATTAATCATTAATCATGAGCCAAATTAAATTAGGCTTTCTTCCTAGGTGCATTGCAAATTTAAATTCCTTGTGAGGTTTTATGTCATCTCATTGGCTCATAATTATTTGATTAACTATGCTAAGGTGTGTAAAGGGTAATTAACATGTTTAATTCATACTTTAACTTAATCCAAATATAAAATGAATCTAATCACCTAAAAATTGAACAAAAATATCAAACACATGTGGGAATGGGTTAGAAACATCAAACTCACTTCATTTTTTCAAAATTAAATCAAATTCAAAATGTAACAAAAATCACATTAAGTAAACTTTGATTTACTTTAAACTTTCTTATTTCATAAGATTATCTTTAGGAATTAATAAAAGTGAATATGTTTACATACTTTCATTGATTTAGGTCTTTTCTAATATGCTAAATATGTGTGTAATATAATTTCATACATTCATGCTTTTCAAAAATTGAATTAAAAATAAAAATATTTTCTTTATGTCAAATTACATGTCTTGGCTAAAGTAAGAATATGAGTGACTATTATCACTATTAAATCCAAATTATTTTCAAAATATATGAATCAATTATCAAAACTGAAAGTGTGTTACATATATCTTACTTATAAGTTTGCATGTGAGTAAAAATATAAGGATGTGCTTAGTGTAGGTTTTCCTTCTCTTCTCTTTTAGCATAGTTTTGAATAAGATTAGGCAAAGTGTATGGTTCATTTGAAAAGAACCTAACACTTGCCTAATTCTATATCCTATTCATTCCTTTGCTATTACTTAAGAGGGATACCTATACTTGTACATATAAATTGTATAAACAAAAATAAATCAATCAACTTAAACTTTTGCATTCTTTCTTTTCCATTCATTTCTTTTATACACATGCTTGTATTTAAGGAAAGTGGTATATAAGTCTGAACAATTTTGGGGTTGTGAGGCTTTAAGTAGCCCTAAATAGGTCTTGTACCTTACACCCTTGGTTAACAATGGCGTCGTACTCACTTATGCCTTTCATATATTCATATGTGCATATGAAAATTGGATAAGAAACCCCTTTACAACTTAAATGAAAATCATGCATCATAAACATTCAAATTTTCTTAAATGACCTACTTAGCATGCATCATAAAGTGTGCTAAGAATTCCCATTTGTATCTATAGATATGTTTAGGACTCATTCATATGCATGTTATACATATTGGGAAAGAAAAGAAGTGATGTATGTTTTTGTGAATTTAGTTAATTTTAATTAATCTTAAAATGCCTTTCTTTTGAGTGGGTTTGTTTAGAGTTCATCTAAACTTAAGATTAATTAAAATATAGAATAAAAAATTCACTAAATAAAACTAAAACATGAATCCACTTTAGAAATTACTTACGTTAGGGAAGGAAAGAGAAGTTCTCTTCTCTTTCCCTCTCTTCATAACTTAATAATTAATTGTATGATTCATTTGAACCCAATTAAAACATAAAATAAAAATCAACCCAAAATAATTAAATCACTTAAATGAAACCCTCCTCTAAATTGAACATTCTTCACACTTAGAAAATTCTAACTTAAAGACATAGTTAAGCATACCACACAAACCTCTAAAGCACACATATTAGGCTAAGTCACCACTGCTAGCTTTTGGTTAAGACAGTGCATAGTTTGATGCTTGCTTTTATTTTTATGATATATGTTTTAGTCTGAATGTTAGGATGTATGTGTATAGAATGAATGGTAGGGCGATCTTAGTCTAACCATTGTCTTCTACAGGGGATTATGCTTAAAGGGCATTGTAATAAATAAAAATATAAATGCTCATTGTGTGCAGGTGCTTATACCCCTAAGCATAATCTAATAGACCAGGTGGACTTAATCACCCATGTGTGGGGTGATAAGTCTAATATATATGCTTGGGATTTTTGTGGGTTTGTTTAGCTAATCTTTATGTTATAGGTGTTAGCTAGATTTACTTTCCCTTTTATGTAATTTTAGCAATTAGAATTTTGGAATGATTGTTATGGGGATTAGATGAACATTGGTCATAAGATCTCATCTTATGCATCATGTGAAGCCTTTGGAGCATCCATCTTCCAACCATCCAAAAGAAAGAACCAAAGAAAAAAGAAGAAATGAAGCTTGAAGACCCCCATAATAATGAGTTCCCTGCTTAATTGTATTTAATTCATTTATAATCCATGTTCTATAAGGGTAGAGCTAGGCTACCCAATTTATTTATTTTTTTGGGTTTATGCGGTGGTGCCCGACCACAATGGCCTCTTATTCTTTTGTGATTAGCTTTATAAATTCATTGATGATTTGTTTAGCTTATGCATTAAGTGACATCCTTTTCTCAATTTCTTCCTTGCTTTATGTATGGCCTGGATGTGGATTAGGCTCTTAAGAAAAAATAAATCTTTTATCAAACTTATCAATTCAAAATTAAAAATAAAGAACTCATAACCTCACCTAAAGCTTAGGCTAAAATTAAGATAAAAAAATTAGCAACCACTTAGCTAGATGAGTACTTCTTTTATAACATTATGTATAATTGTATATTATTGTCACTCTTAATTGGAGGGCTTTCACCTTTATCAGAGAAACTTAGCTTGACCTTTTAGAGCCATAGTAGAAATACACCTTCTCCCTTCTCGTTGATTTTGGCCAATAATCTCATTTCTCATGCATTAGGCATATGAATCCTATTAGCCTGAGTCAAAATAATTGTCCAAAATAAATAAAATAAAATGAAATCTAAATTGCATTAGATTTAGGTCATTTGAAGCATACCATGATCTAGTCTCTTTGAGTAAGTTTAAGGACTTAGTCTCTTTCTAAATAAATAACCTAGCTATCTTGCATAAAGCATATGACTTGCCTACATGAATTTAAAATCATAGGAGGAGTTAGTTGGCCACCCCAGGCGGTTGTAAGTCCAAGCAGTCGGGTGGTTTGTCCTCTCTTATGGAGGCAAACCAAATACCCATTTTCACCTTAGATTTAGTTTGTGCTTTTAGCCCTCGCCAAAGCTCCCTAGATTTAGGTTCTGAGGTTGCTTCTCTCCTTTGTGGGCCATAAGCATAAATCCTCACCTCTTAGGCATTTCCTTAATCTTGTGCTATGGAATCATAAGTCCTAAATTTCTAATGAAAAATTCAACTCAAACAAATTAAATCAATTTCAAAAATGTAAAGCTCAATCATAGGATAGTTTGAGATGCTAGTTTCTAGCATCATAGCATCTCTACTTATCTTCATTTGGCTTTGATAATAACTCTCTCTTTGATCAATCCCGTTTGATCTTCCAAAATAAACTAATCGATTGATAGTCCTGCCTATTGAAATCTTTGGACAATGATCATTTTACCTTCGAGTATTCTAAAGGATCATTCCTTATGATGTAATTATGGGGCTTCGTAGAGAACTTAATGAACTTTTAAAATAAACCTTACTTTACTTTTCATGTAAAGTAGGGAAGAATCTTTAGTACATGCGACCCATTGTCCTTAGGAGTCTTGTTGGTGATTAGGTCCATTGTAGGGGGGTGACTATCTTTGAGATATACACCTCTTAAATGTCATACCCGATCACCAAGAATATCTATGGATCTACGTGGTGTCATGCATAAAAGAAGAGATGTATATTTTTATCTTCATTTTATCTTCCAAGTGAAGATGGTATATATTTTACTTCTTTAGAAATTCATATAAAATTTTTTTTTAACTCCCATTGGGATGGTTCTCTCTCCATCTTTGGTAAATGATTGTTTCGATAGTGGGTTTGTACTTTGGTATGAATCTTATCTTTTTTCCATTGGCATAGCTTATTTCATTCTTAAGTTAAAGCCAACATCTTTAGGTTTTAGGACCTCACCGTTGGTCTTAAAACCCATTGGTTCTCAATGGGTAAAATAAAAGATCTAAATAAAAAAAAGAAACATTTAAAGACTTCCTCCTTATCATTTTATGATAAGGAAAGGTTCATTCTAAAATAATAAAGACAAAATAAATTTTTCATAAAAATCTTGCTTTTCAAAAAGCACTCTTTCAAAAAATGCACATAATAAAATATTTTCCACAAAATTTTCTTAAATCACCCTCATCTAACAATTCTCATAATTGTTACATGTAGGAATCTTCAAAAATAAAACTAACAATCTTTTCCAAAAGCACAAATGAACATCTTCCTTCAATTCATTTTGATGAAGATTTCATTTTCAAAATAAAGTGGACAATCATCTTTCTAAAAGTCAAAATCAAAATCAAAAATAAAAATTTCAAAAAGCACATATGAACCTTTTCATTCAATACACCCACATGTACTGAATGGGAGTTTCATTTTCAAAACAACTAAATTTTTTAAAAGCACATATGAACATCTTCATTCAATATACCCAAAGTTTTTGAATGAAGACTTCATTCCTAAATAAAAGTAACACCATTTGAAAATCCCACTTAAAGATATCCCATATATGATTAAGTTGGAATCCCCTCTTTCAAAAAAAAGCAATAATCACACACAAAATAAAATTTTCACATTTTGCAAAAATAATATAGACTTCCATTTCTACATACCCAAATTTGTTGAATGGAAATCTCTTTTCAAAATCAAAACTTAACAATCATATTTTCAAATTTTCAAACACATTTGGAACTTCATTTAGCATACTCAAATTTGCTAAGTCTCGTCTCCAAATTCAAAACCAAAAATTTTTTCAAACACATTTGGAACTTTATTTAGCATACTCAAATTTGCTAAGTGAAGTCTTCAAATTCAAAACCAAAAATTTTTCAAACACATTTGGAACTCCATTTAGCATACTCAAATTTGCTAAGTGAAGTCTTCAAATTCAAAACCAAAAGTTTTCAAACTCATTTGGGACCTCATTTAACATAATCTAATTTTCTAAGTGAAGTCTCCAAATTCAAAACCAAAAATTTTCAAACACATTTGGGACCTCATTTAGCATAATCAAATTTGCTAAGTGAAATCTCCAAATTCAAAACCAAAAATTAAAATTTTCAAACACATCTTTTGGAATTTCATTTAGCATACTCAAATTTGCTAAATAAAATTTCCATTTCACAAAGTTAAGTGGAACTTCATCTTTAGCATACCAAATTTGCTAAAGTAAAGTCTCCACTTTCAATCAAAAACAAATCAAAACCAAAATGAAACACATTAGGATTTCCTTAACATACCCAAATTTGCTAAGAATTTTACTTTTCCAAAAATCAAAATATCCAAAGCAGATGAAACACTTTAGGATTTACTTAGCATACTCAAATTTGCTAAAAATTCTATTTTCAAAAATCTTTCAAAAGTACACTTTGGTTTCTCACTTAGCATACCTAAATTTGCTAAGTGGGAATTCCAATTTTCAAAACTCAACAACAATTCACAAAAAAAGAAACAATTAATTTCAAACACTTCACTTAGCATAACCAAATTTGCTAAGTGAGTAAACTTCTAAAATATCAAATCAAAAATAAAATCAATTGACCTTTACTTTAATATACCCAAATTTGTTAAAGGAAAGGGTCCTCAAATCAAAATTTTAATTTCAAACATGAACCTATGGAAGCATCTTCTAAAAATATTTGAATCCATTTTCAACATACCCAAATTTGTTGAAGTTGGATTCATATTCAAAAAATTCCTCTTTCCAATCAAATTTATAAATCTTCTCTAATCCATTTGAACCCCACTTAACATTTTGAAGATGTTGGATGTATGTTCAAATTTTAAATTCAAATTTAAAAATAAACAAAGACAAAAATCTGGTCCAAGCTCATTTTCTATATTGCATATTCTCAGCATCAGTCACAGCTATAGTTACAATTTAGGCTTTCATTTTTTGTAGTTCATTAGAAATGGCAGGCTCACAAAAGTTTGTGTTCACTTTCCCACACAACATGGACTTGGCCTTGGATCAAGCAACCTCCCTCGAGCTAATCATGCCCACCTTATCCATTTCAGTAGGGGATTTGAGGGAGTGAAGATCACATGTGAGGGCACTCCCTCTCGTCATGGACCGATGGCGGTGGTCATCCAAATTGATTTACCCTCGATTTTACATCTCCTCATTAAAGAAAGGAAGTAGTGACCACCAATTTTAGTAGTGATAGTTCTCTTTGGTTTCCCTTCTATCCAGTGATTGCTTACCACCCTCATTGGCACCCTCTAAGGTAAGGCTCCTCGATTTGGATTGCCTCCCTACTTTGAGTTGGGTCTAGTCTTACTCACTCATCCTAACACAGGAACAAAAATTGCATGATCAAGCGGTATCACACTAGGATTGGAGATGGAGGTGCTATGCAAATGTATGAGGTCTCTATCACTCTGTTACAGAAACTTGTTTCATCCTCTCTCTAGGTCAGACAGAGAGGATGCTAGGAGGATTCATACTTCACCTCCACCAGTGGTGCATCATCTTACTTGGAGCAGAGGTGTATGCCTCATCAATCTTACGAGGTTGGCGAGCTTCTGAACAGTCAGCTCAATTTGATTTGAGATCCATCATCCCCATGTGGGAAAACATCAGAGAGGGCGGAGAGGCCCATACATCTCATAGAGGGAGAGGAGAGGTTTGCGTCGGCCGGCTCAGTTGATTTTCATGCACTACCCGCAACCATATAGATAATCCTACTTAAGACGGGTCATCCGCAGAGGGAGCTCTGTTCATAGAGAGTCGGTGTCTCCACCACACGCTCTACCCCCCCATCATCGCCAGTCACGGTCCGCATCTCAGTTCCATCAAGGCCATGAAGGCCATATCAGGAGAAGCATGCACCGGTGATTCGCTATGGAGGGATCTACTCCATCTACACCACCTATGGTAAGGCCTAACTCTCTGTTTCCTTCTACGCTAGTGGTGGTGCGAGGAGTGGCAACCCAAAGCATGGTCATCCCTTCACCAACTCTGCTAGTTCACATGAAATGGAGATGGTGGTATTTTTCAAAGGGCGGTGATAGCATCACGATGATATGGAACCTCCAGGAATGTCACCCCTTTTATAGTTAGTGATAGTCAGGAGTGTGACTCTTCTAGTGAGTACAGTCCTCATAGGATTGACTCCTCAGTAGCAGGCAAGGTCCGATGCCTCCCAGTACATGACAATGATCACACCGGTCAGCTAAAGTCATTTGTTCCCATTCAAATTGATCATTCTCTCAAGGAGATATTAGCACATTATCTTGTAGAGAAGAAGGAGATTTTGGGGTATGACTGGTCAAATAAGGAGAAGGTCAGCTTCGATCCCAATGAAGATGATTTATTAGGAGACTTCGGTGAGTCATGGTAGATACTAGGGGATCTCTCTCAGGCAAATGGAAGGTGATGAGGTTGATCAGGAAGACAGCCCAATGTCAACACCTCGATATTAGTTAAAGCAAAAGATGAAAGATAGATAGGATGGCGGTAGCTTGAGGACTTATTATTAGTTTCAAAATAAGCCCCATGGTTCATCCTATCCATGTCTGAGTTAGTGCATGTCTTGGACCCACCAAGACCTTACCTCATTGAGCAAAGGTAGCACTAGCATGTATAGGAAGGTAGTGGAAAGTACCTCCATATACAAGAAAAGACATAAAATCCATGGTTGAGCCAAGTGAAGGAAGCATTGGCTCAAGCCTGTGGAGGATCATTAGTTCCAAAGGGTAGACCCTACCTGGAGGAATTTGATGCAATCCAATATCCCAAGGGTTTTGTGCCACCTTCCTTCAAAAGCTTTGATGGCAGTGGAAACCCAAGGCAGCATATTGCACACTTCAGGGCCAGTTGTTGCAATGTCGGCGGTAGTGACACTTTGCTATTTCTCCTCTTTGTTAGTAGCCAAGCAAGGATTGCTTTTGATTATTATGTTGAACTTCCCAAAGGTTCAGTAAAGACATTTGCTAAGTTGGAGTAACTCTTTATCAAGAGGTTTGCTGGAGCTCAGCAAAGGGTTACTGTAGGTGATCTTATTGTAGCACAACAACACCTAGGTGAGTCCCTTATTGATTATATTCTTCAATGACATAACTTGAGTAAGAAATGCGAGCCATAGTTATCTGAGCAGCATGCCATTGAGATTCTTTTGAAAAAATATCCATGGCGGTTGCCTTCATGCTTAAGGGCTTCACTATCAAATTTGAGAAGCTAATCAACAAGGTAGTCTACAAGGAGGCCAAAATAGTTGCCTTTTCAAGACCAATTCCAAAGCAAAGCCAAAGGTCTATGAGAAGAAGCGAGGCAGTGACAATGTGGTAGATAAGGGGAAGCAGCACTAGAGATCAATTCAGAGACCACGACCTCAGGCCTCCACCTCTTTACCACCACGAGGAGCCACCGGCCTCCACATAGCTACCTCCATGACCCACCAGCCTCCTCGACCATACCACCGTATGCACACATACCGAGCTATGGTCCACCTACTCTTTTAGATAAGCTAACAAACCTTATTCATTTAAGAGAGGTAATCAGAAGATCTTTAAGAATCTCTTAAAGAAGCTGATTTTTTACTAAGCCTAGGAGACCGAGGAAGTAGGCAAAAATTCATGATCCTAACCCCTACCACATGCTAGGCCATGTTTTGGAGGATTGCTTCACATTCAATGACTGGCTTGAACATAGCTTCAAGACTGGTGTTGTAGTTATCCCAAAGGAATACCTTATGGAATAACCATCCAGTTCCATTAGGGTAATCCTTGGGGATACATGTGGTCCTTCCAAAACTAAAGAAAGTTGGGATATTTCTTTATCCAAAACCTCTAAAAAGATCATCCAGATCAAGAAACTTTCCTTTGGTGCCTAGTCATCTCCACCTCAACATCAAGGAAGGTTTGCAAGTTTGAGTGCCAACTGGAAAGGGGAGCTCAGTGAATAGTAGCATGTGTCGGCCGATAGCCCTAGTCCACCGAATGAGTCTCAACCTATTATAGCTTACCATCAATGACTTCTTCCACTTCTAGCTCTTTCTTCTACTAGTAGAACTCTTGTATCGATGGATAAGGCATCAAATCCCTTACCCCACTCACTTTACTGATTCTACTTTGTACCTCAAATAAATTCAAGAAATTGAAGAATAAAGCTAGTTTGAATTACATGTCACTCGATGGGTTGTCTTCTTCTATTCTAATGATAACTCTTCAAGTCAAAATAACTATAATAATTATCTTCCTCTTTTTGATTGAGTTGGACTTTCCTACTCAATACTATGAGTTTCACCTCTTGAGATAGACTTGGAATCATCAATTTTGAGGGTCCCATAGGAGAAGTTGTAGGTGAGCATATGCGTAGAACCTTCCATTACACCACGAGATCCAAGTCAACCTCCGTAGTGGCAAGGTTCTACCTCCTAGGGCAGCACCTCAAGATAGAGGGAAACAAGTCATTGGTATAGAGGATCGAGAAGCCCCTCCACAGGATGCTCCACCCTTGGATATGCTTGTGGAGGATCAGCCCAAGGTGGACTACAATGTCCTTTCTCATCTAAGAAAGTTACCATCTAAGCTAAGCATATATGATGCCCTTGTCTTATCCAAAGAGATGAGGGAATCACTAATCACGGCTCTCCTTGATCACGAAATTAGCTTGACCGCTATAGGTGAGGAGGCACATTATACAAAAGAAGCTCAGGGATCACCTTCATAATGAAGACCTTCTTCGGGGACTTAACTCGCCTCTATCATAGTGACATGGATAGGTTGACTTGCTTCGAGTTCTCATGGATTGGTGCATCGGTGAACATTATGAGTCTAAAGACCCTTGCCTATTTGAGGATCAACATCTCCACACTCAGGAGATGGGATGATGTTGAGAGGATTCAAATGAACAAGGTGGCGGGCTTTAGGTTCTATAGTGTTACCTTTGGAGATAGGTGATGGAAGATTGAAGCCAAGTTTTACATCATTGATTTGAATACTTCATTCACTGCTTTGCTTGGTAGGCCTTGGATACATGACAATAAGATCATTCCATCCTCCCTCCATCAGTGCATCAAGTTTAGAAAATATGGGATTGAATATCATGTCAATGGAGATGAAAAGCTATTTTCAGTTAGAGAGGTTGAGATTTATGAGGATGCGACCTACTATCTTCCTCAAAACACCCTTTCTCATGAACTTGGAAAAATTCAAATCCAAATCCAAAAAAAAAAAGAAAATCAAGAAAAAGAAAAGGCAAAAGAAAAAAGAAAAGAAAAATGAAATCCAAGTGAACAAGAAGGGGGAATTGAAGGCGAAATAGATCCGCATATTACATTCCACCCACAGTTCATTCCATCATATGAGCATGTGGGTATGATGGCTCATCCTCCACCAGGCAGAGGTAGTTCTAGAGGTAGAAGACCCCCTGGTTGGCCATCAGTCAATGGAGGTTATGTTCCAGTTCATAGGAGTACCCCTACTATTCACATAGACTTGGAATCTAGCTTGGAGGATGAGTCTAATGTGATTAGTATACCAGCCAACCCCTCTCAATGGATTCCATTGGAGGTGAATTTCGATCCAGACTGAGATAAAGATCGGGCCTCCATACAAAGCAAAGTATTTGAATCAAGTTTATGTGAAACTATTAAGCAGCAGCTGGGAACCTTAGCTCTAACCTCACTTACATCTCAGAAAGTTGAAGGTTTGGTAGTTAAGGAAGTCCCTAAGTCTTCAATGACATGAAGAAGAGAGATTCTTTTTGGGATCATCACCCTCAAGTCCTGAAGTTGATGTAGAACTTGAGGAGGATACATTTAAAGAATTAATGAATTACCATTTGGCTTTTACTCACCTTGTGTTCATAATCTTATACAGAAAGGTTTAATTCCTCATACATGGTCCAGGCACAGGTCAGAGTACTTTGAAAAGCTATGGAACAATACAGGCAGGGAAGCACAATCAAGAGCAGAATTAGGATTTGGTATAATAGGTTCAGTTGATGATAACAATTACTGCTTAGTTGTTACCAATCATTTGGAGTCTGATAGGCTCTTTCACACAACACCAACTCTTTTGAGAATGTGTGTTTAGAAATCTCAGATGATCTAGATGATCTCCAAATCAAAAATACACTACCATAATTTGAAGAGGAGATTCATTCAATAATTGACAAGCTTAAAAACATCAACCTGGAGAAGAAAATCCACGACATACATCGGTTCATGTTGAATGAAGAGAAGAAACCAATGACTTAGTTAGGCTATTGATAGAGTTTAAAGACTACTTTGCATAGAGTTATGAAGAGATGCCTGGATTATCTTCTAACATAGCAGTCCACAAGCTAGCAATAGATCTTAATGATACCCCTATTAAGTAAGCTCCTAGATGCATGCAATTAGAAATTGAACAAGTCATTTTGAAGTCAAGAAATCAATGATGGTTTCATCAGGAAGAAAAATATCCTACAGGTTAGCTAGTGTCATAGTTAAGAAGAAGAATGGCCAAATTTGCATTTGCTCAATTTTAGGGACTTAAATAAGGCATGTCCTAAGGATGAGTTTCTCTTCCTATACCAAAATTAATGGTGGACATTGCCTCATCTCATGCATTTCTTTATTTCATGGATGGGTCATCACAACCAAATCAAGATGTCTCCCAAGATGAAAGAAACACTTTTTTGAACCCAATTGGAATCTTATTATGGGGTCATGCCTTTTGACCTTAAAATCGGTGCTACATACCAATGGGCCATGACTCGGATCTTCATCCATCATCAAGTTGAGTGTTACGTTGATGATCTAGTAGTCAAGAGCGAGAAAAGGAAGACCACCTCTTTGACTTGAGTAGTTTTGAGCGGTTAAGATAATATAACCTTAAAATGAATCCCCTGAAGTCTGCATTCGGAGTAGCTTCAGAAAAATTCCTTGGGTTTATTGTCCAACACCAGGAATAGAAATAGATCATGAAAAGTTCAAAGCTATCTTAGAAATGCCACCTCCTATGAGTTTAACTCAACTCAGATCCTTCCAAGGATGGCTGGTGTATCTAAGATGCTTTATCTTCAACCTATCGGAGAGATGCAAACCATTCTTAGCACTTGTAAAAAAGGATGTCAAGTTTAAGTGGGATGACGAGTGTTAGCATGCCTTTAAAGACATCAAGCAGTATTTGGTGAAGCCAATTCTATCTGGGCAAACCACTCATCCTCTCTACATTGGATGACTCTCTCGATGCTCGTTGGCCCAATGATGAAGGAAGGAGAACACTCTCTACTACCTCATCATCATTCTGCTGAAGAACTATCCTATTGAAACATTGCCTAGCTTTGATCTTTTCTCAAAGATGACATTATATGCTTTCTCATAAGTGAACTTGATCTCAGAACAATCCACTATTATGATGGCCAATGCTATCGGATTTGGCACATGGTCCATGATTCTCTCATAGTTTGATCACATTCTCCCCTCCATGCGTAAAGGGCAGGTGGATTTCTTAGTAGCACACCCACTTCCTGATTCTCACTTAGTGATGATCTCCGATGAACAAATCATGAACTTAGGGAGGGCAACCATCGATGGGAGATGTATTTTGATGGTGCTTCTTTTCACAAAGGGGAAGCACCATCTATTCTCCGGAAAGCGAGGGGTAGGAATAGTTCTCTAACTCAAAGATGTGATGAGATTCTCATACTATCTTTCCAACCCTGCACCAACAATGAAGCGAGTATGAGGCTTTGATTTTTGGAGTTAGCCATCACTATCGGTCAAGAGCATCAACATCTTTGGGGATTCTCAATTGGTCATCAATCAAATTCGGGTCTAGGTTCTCAAAGCTTCATCATTACTAAGTATACCATGAAGTATTGGCCCAAATTCCCAAGTCACCATCTACAAGGTTCCCGTGAGAACGAGTAGATGCTTTGTCCAAGCTTGCCAAAGAATTAGCATGTCCAGAAGATGAGTCCATTTCAATAGGGTCCAAAATAGACAAGTCCTATCCTTATTGATGTTGAACTCATCGAGAGACTTTCTCTTGAAGGGGAGGTTGCCATTGCCAAAATGGACAAGGAGGAGCTGGATTGAGGCACATAGATTATTTGAACACTGACAAACTACCTCAAGAAAAGTCAAAAGCCCATCAGGTGAAATAGAGAGCTCTCTCTATGCTCGTTGATGGCACCCCGATCCTTTGACCAAATGTGGTTATGCTATTTAGACAAACATGAAGCATGGCATTATAACTGAGGTACATTTAGGTCTATGTGAAGCACATCAATCCGGTCTGAAGATGAAGATGAAGATCAAGAGACTGGGATACTACTGGCCTTCGATGATTATACTGCATGTAGCTAGGAGATGCCATCAGTCTAGTACATGGTGTGGTCCCACCAACCACATTCTACACCTACATTGGCTTCATGGCCATTTGAGTGTTGGGATCAACATTGTGGGTCAATCGATCCTTCTTCTTCCAAGGGGCATCGATTCATCTTAGGCGCCACTACTTTTCCAAGTGGGAAGCCCACTCGAGAGGTCCGCTAAGCATGTGCTTTATTTTAGAACCATATATATATAGGTTAGGTGCCTTGACGAATTATATTCGATAATGGTATTGCATTCAAAAGCACCGAGATCAATAGCTTCGCCAGAAGATACGTTATAGATTGGAGATACTCTACCATCTACTGCCCTAGAGAAAATGTCTTAGTAGAAGCATTCAACAAAACTCTCATCCATATATTAAAGAAGACTCTTGATGACAACAAATGATAGTGGAACGAGAAGTTGTTTGAAGCCTTGTGGGCCTACCACACCACAAATCAACTCTCTACCATTTTCCTTAGTGTATGGGTCCAAAGTTTCTACCTTTAGAAGTTCAACTCCCATCACTAAGGATAGCATTGGGTAGCAAGATCACTACAAATAGAATGCAAAGTTGAGAAGAGCTCGAAGGTTTGGAGGAGAGTCACTACGGGCATGCCAAAACCTTGAGTTGTATAAGGCCAAAATGATTCAAGCTCACAACAAGCTGGTCCACCCTAGGTCTTTCCGAGTAGGAGAACTTGTGTTAGTCCTAAGGAGACCAATTGTTGCCCATCGAAAGATGGGAGGCAAGTTTGAACCCACTTGGGAAGGCTATGTCATAGAGAAGGTACCAAGGAGGATCTTATCGCTTATTGATTGTAAAGGGAACACGATGCTTCCAATTAATGGGCTCTATCTAAAGAAATATTACCCATGAAATAAATCATGTTTGAAAATAATCATTAATAAAAGAACAAAAAATTCCATTCATCAAATCTTCTCTTCTTTTGAAGCGTTGTTTCCTTGTCTTGTGAATCCACCGTGACGTATTTAGGGTTAGTGTAAGAGTCCCCAGTGGCATCCTATCCCTCTTTCACAACACAAACATAATCTCTTGATACTATTATAATGGGTGTGAGAGAACCCATGTGGAATCCTATTTCGATTAGCACAAATTAGATAAGTATGAGAGAACCCAAGTGGCATCCTTTCTTAGTGGGAATCCTATTTTCCCTCTATGGCACCACTTCATAAAATCCCCTAGCGTGTTTAAGGTAAGTGTAAGAGTCCCCTAGAGGTGTCATATTCCTTTTAACACAAGCACAAAAACAAATACACTTCTTTTATCTCAGGCTATTTTGATGTGAGAGCAAGCCCCTATGGCACTCACTCATTATTTTGCTCTGCCCACATGCTACCTCATTAGTATGTCACCCAATGGTCACTTGTTTGGAAGATGTGAGTCCCGCTTTCTTCTAACTTGACCATTGCAAAACCAAGCACCTTGTTAGTGGTAGTCTTCACTACGCCAAGAAGCTACCATGTTGATTTTGTTTAAGAAGATGTGAGTCCTCGTGCTTTCTTGAACTAATCATCATAATCTAACTAGGTCGAGTATATTTGAGGTTTAGGATAAGTCCCCAAAGGCTCCTTTCCTCTTGACTACATTTGAGTTGATATAAGTCCCCTAGTGACATTCACTCAGTAGTCTGTCGGATGGCACGCCGAAGATAGACTATCCCAAAGAATCGCTATAGAGGATGTGAGTCCAGCTTTCTTCCTAGTATTATTGCAAATCAACGGGCACCTTAGGTTGGTTGATGTTGTTATGCAATGACTCACCCGTGGATACACCACTCTGAGATGTGAGTCCCAGCTTTCTCCTTGAGACACCGAATACCTATTGATATATGACTAGCCATGTCATCTTCTTCGTGATTTGATTAAGCCTTAGTGCCCATCCCCGGCACTCTATTTGGATCACATCCTAACCCCATTTAGACACTACCGTGTTACTTGGATTGGACAGCCCCCCTTTCCTAGTAGCCACCCCTGGTTGGAGAATTTGTTCATGGATGCATTCTCCTTGGTTCAATAAATTTGAGATAGATCTACTGATATAAGCTCCTTCTCGCTTGATCCCTCAAACTACTCCATGATAAAATAAATAAAATTAATTCACTTATGGGATTAGAATTCAAGCCCCAAAAGGCCCCTTTTCCCAAGCAGCATCCTATCTTAGGGTGTGTCAGAAAAACTCCTATAGAATTGCAACTACGAGTTGAGATAAGTCCCCTGGCACTCACCCATGTCCTTAAGTCGTTCAATCTATTTTTCATAAGCGTTACCCACCATTCTCGCTTTGGAAGATGTAAGACTATGATGCATTCTTTCTAGCATGATTGTCGAAATGATAGCCCTCTTAGGTTTGATTTGTTGCCCAAAGCAACGATCACCCCAATGGTCTTTTGTAGAAGATGTGAGTCCTCGAGCTTTCTTCCCAATTGATCATTGCAAAAAAGGCACTCCTTTGGATAGTTCTCATGGCCGGAAGCTCCCTTTGGTTCAAAACTGAGATAGGTCTAAATATAAATTCCTTCTCTGTGATCCATCAAAACCAATGGAATCCATCAAAATAAATCTAAAATGAAATTAATCTTGACTATCTTGAGTTGATCTAAGTCCCCTGACATTCACTCAATAGTCACCTAGGTTGGGTTCAATCTACCTTGCCAATAGATTACCCCAAAGAATCGGTCCCTACTTTGAGGATGTAAGTCTACCACACTTTCTTCCTAGATACTGCATACCAAAGGCATATCCCTTTGGTCTAGTCCTACTTAGTAGACTACCCTTTGGATTGGTAAACTGAGTTAGGTCTAGGCCTCCATGGTTCCTACTCATGATCCATCACAAAACCAATAGGTCCATCTCAAAATCCAAATCTAAAAAATTAAAACAAATTCAACCCTCTTCCGTGGAAATTTCTCCTCACTTAAATCAAATCAAACCTCTCATCCCCTTGTGGATGACTTGAACCGCTTCCCTAGTGGAAGGTTCACATACTCTATCCCTAGTGGATTCTTCCCTCTCTTATGTCCTGACATAAGTAGAGCCACATTGCACTAAGCTCGGATTCTTTCTACACCTAGGATAGATATTTATTAGTTGATCGGTGTTGTTGATCATTTCGGTCAACACTAATACGTGAGGTGTTCCTTGTCAGTCACACCACACCTATTGCCTTTTGTTGACCTCATTTTTAGAATGAGCTCTCAACCCTCCATCTTAGACATAGGACCTCTTAGACTTAAGAGCCCTTAGTCTTAAGACACATCTAGTGATTAGTGGACACTCAACCTAGCTAGAGACTTAGAAGAGTTAGCCATAGGAATAGGTCATGCCTTGGGTGTTAGGAAAATTTACCCTTAGGAACCACTCCCTTCCTTCCTTCAAGTCAAACTCCAAATCAATCCTAAATCATTATTTCTCCAAACTCAAATCAATGCCACATGATTGAAATCCATTGAAATCATGATTGAAACCCATGATGAAATTCAAATTCCAAAATTTCTAAGTCTTTAATTTCTCTTAAGGACTTAGCCAAATCATCTCAAATCAATAAAACATGAGATTTTCTCATACTCATTTATATTCACATATATAAATGAAATATAAATTCAAATCAATCAAACTAAATCAAAATTCAAATCCAAACTCCAAAATTTCCTAAGTCCTTAAATTTCAAAGGACTTATAAAATCATCAAATCAATTCAAACTCAAATTTTCTCAACTCATTTATATTCTCATTTATATTCACATATATAAATGAAATATAAATAAATCAATCAAACTAAATCAAAATCAAATCCAAAACTCCAAAATTTCTAAGTCCTTTTTCTCTTAAAGACTTAGCCTAGATCATGATCAAATCACTTCAAATCCTTGAAATTTTTCATAACCATTTATATTCTCATTTATATTCACATATATAAATGAAATATAAATTCAAACAATCAAACTAAATCCAAAAAATCAAACTCAAATCATTCAAAATCCAACCTAAGCCTTTCAAGTCAAAATCTTGAACTTAGCCAAATCAACTTCAAATCGTTAAACTCTTGATTTTCCTTCATGATTCAATCAATCCTTCAATCATGAATCCAAATATAAATACTTCAATCACAATCAATCAAAACTCAATTCAAAAATCCATTTCATGTTCACTTTGAACTTGAAATTGTCAAATGAATCAAAACCCATTTGACTTCAAACCACTTGCAAATGGATTTATATTTCAATCATAAGTCCATATACAAGTTCAATCAAACTCAAATCAAGCTTTGACCAAGCCATTTGACCCACTTAGGCTCACTTAACCCAAAGTGACCTAAAGTACCCTTATGAGCCAAATTCTAATCCTAACCAAATTGGATTGAATCAAACTCACTATGCCTCTCATCATGATCAACAATCATCAGATGATCAATCACAAATTGGGTCAAACCAAGTCAAACCTAAGGGTTGACCAAGTCAACACTTAGCCAAAATGAAACCCAACATAGCCAAAATCCACCATAGGCCAAATTGATTGAAACAATGATCTAAGTTCATTCATGACCAATGTTTGAACTTGACCAAGTCAACATTTGAGCCTAACCTAGCCCAATTGGCCACTTGACCCAAGTTGACCCAACTTGACCTAAAAAAGTCAAAATGTGTCAAAACTTGATCTAAGCCAAATTGATTGAAACCAATGGGTCAAGTTCATTCCAAATCACTTGTTGAACTTGACCAAAGCCTCAATTGGCCAACTAGACATAACCTAGCCCAATTGACTTTGAACCCAACTTGACCTAAAGGGTCATCATATTGAGCCAAATTCAAACTTAACCAAAATTGATTGGAAACAAAGATACCAATCCACTTCATATGACTAACCAAACAAACCTACCCATGACCTAGCTCAAATAGTCAAATGGGTCAAATTGGTCAACTTGACCCATTTGACCTAAATGAAGTCATATGAACCAAATTCAAACCTAAATAAAATTGAATCAAACCAAAGCCACCAAAATATTTCAAATGGTCATATGAACTTGACCCAACCCTTGGTTTGACCCAATTTGACCAATTGGTCAACTTGACCTAAGTTGACCCATTTTGACCTAAATGGGTCAACATGAGCCAAACCATACCAAATGAACTCCAAATCCAATGAAACTTGGCCAAACCTATTTTCTCAACATACCCAACATATCCAAATTCAAAAAATCAGCCAAATGACCATTTTACCCTAGGCCATAGAACAAATTTTGGTCAAATCCATGGGGAATTTGGTCAATTCCTCTTCATACCTACTTGATACTTCCTAATAGGTCAAGTGAACCCTATGGAGGGTGGTGCACCCAACCCAATGGGTTTGGGTCACCAACCAACCAAGGCCAAATTGAGCACATGGCTTTGGCCACATCATCCTCCACACTAATTTAAAGCACATGGGAGTTACTAATCCACTCCAGCCAAAATAAACTCAAGCAGCAATGGCCTAACAACCACCAAGCTCAATTGGATCAAAATGGCTCCTCCCTTTCCTGATTGCCATGGGGAGATATACTCCTAATTAATCTTCACTTCCCCATTGTCAAGTAAAGAGTGTAGAGCCATTCAAGAGTTCCTAAGCTCCCAGAGAGATTGAATTTCATTTCATTTTCCTAAAGAAAATGGGAGCTCCATTAAATTGCCAACTTCTCACACTCAAATTCAACCAAATTCCCTTTTGCTCCATCAGAGACCCAAAGCTTGCCCAAGCTCTCTTTCCAAGTTCTAAAGGCAAGGGGAGATCCACTCAATCAAAGAGCTCAAGCTAAGGAGGAGTTGGTCCATAGAGCATCCACTCAACCTCAAGAGCTCTTTCACCAAAGTCGTCTCAACCATGAAGCTTCCAAGGGAATCAAGCATCTGAGGTTATGCCATTTTTTGACCATTAAAACTCAATGTGGTGTGGAGCTTTGTGAAAGAAATTTAATGGCATGATTTCAACCATTATGTTTTCCATTGGTTAGATGGTGTGTAAAATTTCATCCCAATCCGAGCTCAATCGAGCTCGATCGGCCTGCATGGACCTCCATTCTCAAGTGGGATGATCTCATCCATCCCATTTTGGATGGATGGCCGATTAAATCACATTTTATCCTATTTATCCTTTAAACGATTAATTCCGATCCATCGACGACTGAGGAAAAAGCGCATAGCGCCACGCAATGATGTGATGTCCACTGAGCTTGCGTAAAGGCACCGGTCAACATGCGGTCACGCATAGGATTAGGGAATTAATTAGGTTTAAATAATTCTAATTAATCCTAAACTTCTAAAATTCATATCTAAGAAAAATAAAAAATATGAGGTAAATTCCAAAAAGATAATTCCTAGATATTCTAAAATTGGTTTTAATGGATTTTGAATAGTATTTTCTGAATTTTTGGTTTTTATTGAAATCTAATTTGTTAATTACCCTTAATTAATCCATTGATTAATCTCAAACTTCTTGAGTATTTTGGGGATGACTTCCTCCCTAATTTTCTTGGGATTTATTGGCTTAATTGGGGAAATTAATTCATTTCCTAATTACTTAATGTAATTAAGAATTAAGGTTTGATTAGTGGTTAACCTTTAAATTGGGTTGTTTGAATGAGGTTTAGGGAATAATTTTGGGGCATTTTCCCAAGCTATTCTTAAACCCCTTTTCTTTCTTAATCCTCTTAATTAAGGGCTAATTCACTACCCTTAATTAATTTCTTAAAATTCTAAAACTTTGAACTTAATTAATTTACTGATGCTTAGTGTTCAAGAGCCTAAGTTCAATTAAGGAAATTCAACATGTGTGAGGGGTGTTTGAAATTACTTAAGTAAACCCTTAGCTTAATTAATCATTAATCATGAGCCAAATTGCACCCCCTTTCTTCCTAGGTGCATTGCAAATTTAAATTCCTTGTGAGGTTTTATGTCATCTCATCATAATTATTTGATTAACTATGCTAAGGTGGTGTAAGGGGTAATTAACATGTTTAATTCATACCTTAACCTAATCAAAATATAAAATGAATCTAATCATCTAAAAATTAAACAAAAATATCAAACACATGTGGGAATGGGTTAGAAGCAAACAATTTCATTTTTCAAAATTAAATCAAATTCAAAATCAAACAAAATCACATTAAATAAACTTTGATTTACTTTAAGCTTTCTTATTTCATAAGATTGTCTTAGATTTAATTAATTTGAATGTGTTTACATGCTTTCATTACTTTAGTTCTTTCCCAACATGTTAAAATATGTGTGTCATATGATTTCATGCATTCATGCTTTTTAAAAATCAAATTTAAAATGAAAATATTTCCTTTATGTCAAATTTCATGTGTTGGCTAAAGTAAGAATATGAGTGTCTATTATCACTATTAAGTGCAAATTATTTTCAAAATATATGAATCAATTATCAAAATTGAAAGTGTGTTACTTATATCTTACTTATAAGTTTGCATATGTGTAAAATATAAGGATGTGCTTAGTGTAGTTTTCCTTCTCTCTTTTAGTATAGTTTTGAATAGATTTGGCAAAGTGTATGGTTCATTTAAAAAGAACCTAACACTTGCCTAATTCCATATCCTATTCATTCTATTTATTACTTAAGAAGGATACCTATACTTGCATATAAATTGAAAAAAAAATAAATCAACCAACACAAACTTTTGCATTCTTTCTTTTCCATTCATTTTTTTGTACACATGCTTGTATTTAAGGAAAGTGGTATATTAGTCTGGACAACCGGTTTGAGGTTTTAAGTAGCCCTAAGTAGGTCTTGTACCTTACACCCCTGGTTAACAATGGTGTCGTACTCACTTATGCCTTTCATACATTCATATATGTATGAAAATTGATAAGAATATGAAATTTTTTCATCTTAATGAAATATTTGTATCTATAGATATATTTATACATTCATATGCATAGATATGTTAGACATTCATATGCATGTTGGAAAAGAAATGAAATGATGTATGTTTTTGTGAATTTAGTTCATTTTAATTAATCTTAAAATGCCTTTCTTTTGAGCGAGTTTGTTTAGAGTTCATCTAAACTTAGGATTAATTAAAACACATAATAAAACATTCACTAAATAAAACTAAAACATGAATCAACTTTAGAAATTACTTAGGATAGGGAAGGAAAGAGAAGTTCTTCTCTTTCCTCTTATAACTTAGTAATTAATTGTAGGATTCACTTGAACCCAATCAAAACATAAAAAATAAAATCAACCCAAAATAATTAAATCACTTAAATGAAACCTCCTCTAAGTTGAACATTCTTCACACTTAGAAAATTCTAACTTAAAGCCATAGCTAAGCATACCACACAAACCTCTAAAGCACACATTAGCTAAGTCACCACTTCTAGCTTTAGGTTAGGGCATATGGTTTGATTGCTTTATTTTGTGATATATTTTAGTCTGGATGTTAGATGTATGTGTGTAGAATGAATGTGATTTAGTCTAACCATTATTTTCTGCAGGGATTGTGCTTAAGGGTTGTATAAATAAAAAATATAAATGCTTTTTGTTGTGCAGTGCTTATACCCTAAGCATAATCCAATAGTCGTGGAGTCACCCATGTGTGGGTGATAAGTCCAATATACATGCTTGGGATTTTGTGGTTTGTTTAGCTAATCTTTGTAGCTAGATTTACTTTTCCTTTTCATGTAATTTTGCAATTAGG
Source organism: Cymbidium sinense (assembly GCA_021442155.1). Classification (NCBI taxonomy): domain Eukaryota; kingdom Viridiplantae; phylum Streptophyta; class Magnoliopsida; order Asparagales; family Orchidaceae; genus Cymbidium; species Cymbidium sinense. The sequence continues at coordinate 166,315,617 of CM038221.1, read as the reverse complement.
ATTTTGGAATGATTATTATGGGGATTAGGATGACATTGGTCATAAGATCTCATCTTATGCACCATGTGAAGCCTTTGGAGCATCCACCTTCCAACCATCCAAAAGAAGGAACCAAAGAAGAAAAGAAGAATGAAGAAATGAAGCTTGAAGACCCCCATAACAATGAGTTCCTTGCTTAATTGTATTTAATTCATTTGTAATCTGGGTTGTATAAGGGTAGAGCTCGGCTACCCAATTTATTTTATTTTTTTGGGTTTGTGTGGTGTTTGACCATAATGGCCTCTTATTCTTTTGTGATTAGCTTTATAAATTGATTGATGATTTTCTTAGCTTGTGCATTAAGTGGCATCCTTTTCCTAGTTTTTTTCTTACTTTATGTATGGCCTGAATGTGGATTAGGCTCTTAGAGAAAAATAAATCTTCTACCAAACTTGAAAATTCAAATTTCAAAATAAAGAACACATTACCTCACCTAAATCTTAAGCTAAAATCAAGATAAAAAAATTAGCAACCCCTTAGCTGGATGAGTACTTTTTTTATAACATCATGCATAATGGCGTATTATTGTCACTCTTGATTGGAGGGCTTCCACCTTTGCCAGTGAAACTTGGCTTGACCTTTGAGAGTGGACATACACCTTCTCCCTTCTCTTGATTTTGGCCAATGACCTCATTTCTCACGCATTTGGCATATGAATCATATTATCCTGAGTTAAAATAATTGTCCAAAAATGAAAATAAAATGAAATCTGAATTGTATTAGATTTAGGTCATTTGAAGCATACCCTTACATGATCTAGTCTCTTTAGGGAATGAGTTTAAGGACTTAGTCTCTTTCTAAATAAATAACAGCCTAGCTATCTTGCATAAAGCATACGACTTGCCTACATAAATTTATAATTATAGGAGGAGTTAGTTGGCAGCCACCCCTAGGCGGTTGTTAGTCCAAGAAGTCAGGTGATTTGTCCTCTCTTGTGGAGGCAAACCAAATACTCATTTTTACCTTATATTTAGTTTGTGCTATTGTCCCTCATCAAAGCTCCCTAGATTTAGGTTCTGAGGTTACTTCTTCTCTTTATGGGTCATAAGTATAAATCATCACCTCTTAGGCATTTCCTTAATCTTGTGTTATGGAATCATAAGTACTAAATTTCTAATGAAAAATTTAACTCAAACAAATTAAATCAATTTCAAAAATGTAAAGCCCAACCATAGGATAGTTTTAGATGCTCGCAGGTTTTCTAGCATCATAAGCATCTCCTACTTATCTTCATTTAGTTTCGATAATAACTCTCTCTTTGATCAATCACGTTCGATCTTTCAAAATAAACTAATCAATTGATAGTCCTACCTATTAAATTCTTTGGAGACAATTATCATTTACCTTAATAGAGAGTATTCCTAAGGGATCTCATTCCTTATGATGTAATTAACTATGGGGGCTTACCTCTGCATGGAACTTAATGAACCCGGTTTAAAATAAACCCTACTTTACTTTTCCATATAAAGTAGAGGAAAAATATTTGGTACACATGCAAACACATTATCGTTAGGAGTCCTTGTAGAGGTGATTAGGTCCATTGTAGGGTGGTGACTTCTATCTTTAGAGATAATACACCTCTCCTCAATGTCGTACCCGATCACCCTCAATAAGATTATCTACAGACCTACGTGGTGTTAAAATGCATAAAAAAAGAGATATATATTTCTATCTTCATTTTATCTCACATAGAGTGAAGATGGGAATATATATTTTACTTCTTTAGAAATTCTTATATAAAAATTTCACCTTAAATATTTTGACTAATACCTAGGATAGGTCAAAAAGTCTTTGGTGGACTTCTCATGACCTCTTACGTACAGGTTAGTATCTTTGAATAATATTTCAACCAATCGCCTCAGATATGTCAAAAAAAAAGAGAGAGCAAATTACTCAAAATTCTTAGTTTACTAATGTCATTGACAGCTCTAATATGATGATATAAGAAAGAATTAAAATTTTGGATATAAGAGAAATAAATAATAAAAAAGAAAGCAATGCATCCTCAATTGACACTGCATGCTATCAACATCCTCCTCACCGCTGGAAGATGCTCCCTCAAACTCACTTTTAACCCCTTCATCTCTTGAATCTAGTGAAGAGTCTTTAGATACTTGGTTGAGAGATATATTCTCAATCTAAACCCTAGTTTTACGATGCACTAAGTGAATTCCTTTTAGGAATCCTCGGATAAATCCTTCCTCCAAATATTTGTGCTCCAAGTCCTTCACTTCAACATCAAGAATATGATTACGAGCTTCTTGGATATGATCCTCGATAGCCTCACAATAAGTTAGGGAGTTCTTAAAGTGTTTCACTGACTTCAAGGATATGACATTCTCTTCTGTTTCTAACATAATAAGCTCCTTCTCAAAAAGACGATCCTACAATGTTTTCTTCTCCAGTTCAAGAGCCTTCTTCTCTTCTACAAATTCCTTGAGTCTTTTTTCTTTTGTAGTGAGTCTCTACCCTCACCTTAATCAGCTCATCACAAGTACATTCCACCTCATAACACTAGAGAGAAAGAGATGTTGGCATGTTCACCAACTTAGTATACACCTAGTTAGTTGATCCTCCATAGCTGTCACTTCTTTGGCCTTAGTACTCATTCTTTGCTCTTACTCACCTTACAAGTATTTTATCTTCACGAATTCAGTATTCTACTCATCTAAAGTGACACCAAAATGAGTCATAAGCCATAATGTTTGGGTTACCTACAATAAAAAAAATTCACAAATATTGGACTTAAAAAAAGAGAAGAAAAGAAAGAGAAAGAGAAGATAATATACTAATTCGTCTACTTGACGTCAAGTGCATACGTGCTTTAACTCCTCCTCGAGAATATGCAGCTTCGGGAGACAAATGCCCCTATTATAAGTTGAGATAGCTAAATTCTCAAAGGCCAACTAGGGGAGAACATCTTCTTCTGACCTCCATAATTATTTGACATAATTACTCCAGCACATGTCTTCTTTTTCTTTAAAGAAGAAACATTGTTGTCACCATGACTTCATAAAATACTTCTTAAAAGAATTATATGAATATGAAGAGATCATTCATTACCTTTACTTGATCTCTTCAGTAGAAGAGCATGAGATCTCCCTACTTGAATAGAAATGCCAACCTTTAACATTCTATCTTCAATTATATACTCGCCAATGTGATGTAACTCATATTGCAAGCTTCCTACATCAGGAACATTGAGAGTTGGTAGGATTTCATTCTCTTTAATCAATAATGGATCTAGAATTTTGTTCAATCTTCCACATCTCTGAGGGAGACCCCACTCATTTTTCACATAAAAGAAACCCATTAGACTAACTTCTAAATGGATCTTGTGCTGAAAATTCTATCCAATTTTTTATATCTTGATATGAAACACATCCCTAAGCATCACATGTGAACCTACACATTCTACATAAGAACTTGATGCTCAAAGTCACACCACGCTTTCTAAAAAAGATGGTTAAACCAACAATGATCACTAGAGCCCAAAAAAAAGTTATGATAAAGCTACACCACATATTTTAAAAACTACAATCACTTCGGGAGCCAAAGGGAATTGTATCCCTGCATGAAGAATCATCTCAGAAATAGTAATATATCCTTGTAGAGGAAACATGCCCAATCAGACTTTTCAGCAACAAGAGCCACCAACTCATTTGGGAAATGAAATTTCCTATGGAACACTATTAAATTATCAGCTGTGATAGTGGATGATATACCATCTATAGCTGTCATACTATTAGTTTCTTCCGATTATCATCCTGTAAAAATGCATAATAAATGTGAACTAAAAAGTTGAGAGAAAGACAAAGGTCTGAGAAATGTGTGTAGTAACTCACCCACCTCAATACTTGGGCACATCCTTTCCTGACTTTATTTTTCACGGACAGTTTTGAAAATAATCTTTCACCTACAATCTAATGAAATATAAATGTATACATATCAGCTCACAAAAGAAGTTATTTATCTCTAATGATACTCTGAAATTACCTGCTAGATTTTCTGAGTTTTTTAGGAATGGTTCTTAATCGATACTTCTCCACCACCTTGATAGTTGTCAACTACTAACCCATCCATTGCAGTTTCAAGAAAATCAATTTCCTACAAGAAAAGTAAAAAATGCGGGTATTGATCACCTCCAAACTGGTTAGTCAGTGGCTGGATGCCTCTTCGAGGGAAAACCGAGCCTCCCAGATGAACTGATCTTGATCACCTCCAAACTCGGTCGGTCTGACGAGGATAGTTGGTGCCTCTCTCGAGAAAAAATCGGAGCCTCGCCATATGAACTATGAGCCTTGATCGCCTCCAAACTAGACCCGGTCGGTCTGACGAGGACAGTTGATGCCTCTCTCGAGGGAAAATTGGAGCCTCACCGTATGCACTATGGGTCTTGATCACCTCCAAACTTGATCGATCTGACGAGAACAGTTGACGCCTCTCTCAAGGGAAAATTAGAGCCTCGTCGTATGAAATATGGGTCTTAATCAACAAAATAAATAACCTTCTTTTTAGAAGAAAGTCAAAGCCTTACTAACAAAAGAAAAAATATATATATTATTCTTAGCCCTTGAACATCTATTGGATCATTTCTCATCCAATGTAGGAGAACATTAGATCATATGAGAGAAAATTATGTCTCCTTACTTGACCCCAAGGGAGGGTTTTTATAGATCCACAATAGGGGCAAAAAGAGAATAAATTTTGGTAAGAAATTTGGAAATATTTATAATATATTTCAAAATTTATGCATTCCCTTTATAAAAATGAAAAAAAAGAATAAAATAAGAAAATATCAGAGAAAATATCAAAAATAAATAAATAAATCCAAAATTTTCGTCATTTCACCCTCACTAACATGCTGTGCATAGGGCGGTGCGGTGTGACAGTTCGAATGCTCGCGACACGCACCCACGCCCCATGCATGTTCCATACCCGTGACCTCGACACCCTCTACCTCCCACGACGGTGTGTCATGTGCCATGGGCCGGAAGGCCAATGTCCTCGACGTCGTGATCTGTGGTGCCTACACCAAGTTAGTCACAACCTCACACGTCTGCTGCTCAACTTGTCTATGCATTCAATTTCTCGTGCACTTGTGTGACCGTCTCTTGTGCCCACTTCCGTGATCATAGTTTTGTGTGTCCATAAAGATCTATTCTCTCAAACTATATCTGACACAAAGGTTAATGAACCCATAAATTTCATTAACATTGAAGAAGTTATTATTTTCAATTATTTGGCATGTATTTTTAGATGATATAGATGATATCATCCAAAAATAATGATAACTGATATGTCACTGAAAACTCTACTAATTGAAATATGAATCTAAAAAGCAATCGATTCTCGATGACATCAAGCACTTAAAATATAATTGAAAGCTTTGGGATATCAGTCGGATCCCTAAATAGCTTCTAAATATTAAGTGTTTATAATCAAATCGAGCATCTTGATGAGCCAAATCTAGCAAGCCTAAGATCTCTTAATTATGATTTCATTTGAGCATTCAAATACTTAAAATACATCAGATGATCAAAGAAATTATTTTGAGTCATCTGATGGAGTGGTTTGAATTTTGCTTATATTTATAGAGATGTCACTCTCATAATCTATAAATAGTCCATCATTCTTCACATGTGGGGGGTCAAGCTAAAGAAAGGAGAGAGCTCTAAAACTCCAAGAATCACAAAGCATAATCGGGCCACCCACCGACCGTCACCGGATCATCACCGACCGCCGCCGCCATCGTCAGCCACCACCGCCGGTCTCGCCACCACCCACCACCATCGCCAGCCATCGCCGGCCAATCACCGACTGAAGCCATCAGCCACCATTGTTATCCACCGCCGCTAGCTGTCACCGCCGATCACGGACACCGCCGATCGCCGCCATTCACCATTGCTAGATGCTACCCACTACTAGGGCTATCAAAAAAGCTCGTTATTCATGAACAGCTTCGCTCATTATGTAGTTGTTCGCTTCGTTAATTAAACGGTAGAAGATGAACAAACATTTCAAGAATATATAAACGAGAATATGAACAATCATTTGTTTGATCGTTCGATGTTTCAAAATAAAAAACTATATTATATTACTATTATTATTATTATTATTCTATTACTATTATTTTGTTATTACTATTATTATTATTATTATTATTTTATTACTACTATTTGTATTTATTACTACTATTTATTACTATTATTATTATTATTATTATTATTATTATTATTATTATTATTATTATATACATATGAACACATTTACATATCACAAATGCAAGCATGACTTAGCGGTTAAAACTTTTATTATGCAAAAGATTGGCCCAAGTTCAAATCCTCCCTCATATAGAGCTGTCAAAAAAGCTCATTGTTCGCGAGCAGCTCATGTTCAGCTCATTAACTAAATGAGCCAAATATAAACAAACATTTCAAACTAGATATATAAATGATCCAATACATGAACAAAACAAATTTCAAATGAGCAAAACACAAATAAGAGTTCTATTCACCCAAGCTCGGCTCGTTTACACCCCTACCCAACACCGCCCGACCATCTTTCGATAGTCTTCGTCGAGTCATCAGACTACCACCTCAAGCAAGGCCTTCGTCGTTAATCTAGTGAAGTTTGTCATAAAACTTACTCTTGTAAGCTATTATTCTCCAACTTTGGAGAAGGATAATAATTGTAACAAAAGTTAATATAGTGAAATTATTTCTAAGTGGGCTAGGCCCCGTGGTTTTTCCCTTCTTGGGTTTTCCACGTAAAAATCCTGAGGTCTCTCAAACTCTTTTGATATATGTGGAACTTTTATGCAATGCTGAGAAATCAAATTCTCCTAATCCATCAACCCGAATCTTCCTCCATGCAATAATTCTTATTTTTCAATAATTTTTTCGATTGAAAAATTATCGTTCTTGTGATGAATTTTTCAATGGTTCAACCCATAACTTCTATGGATCAAATTTCATCATTTTGGGCATCCATACATTGCTAAACCATTGATGGCATTCTGAAAGAAATGTCATCGTGACCTTCTCATTCATTGGAAAGCTTCTGTGGGGGCAATATGGTAAGCCATATTGACATTGTTATTGTGCTTCGGTGCTCAAGCTGCTAAATACCATTAGGGCTTGTCTAATTTCACAATTTAATAAAATTTCACCACATATCTCAGCTATTTCTTTAAAATATTTTGGCATTTTTTGGCATTTTTTGAATATATGAGAAGTTGTATTACACATAAATTTTGATATTCTAATTTTATATGATTCACAAGATCTTCGCCGAATCATATATATATTGTCTTTTTTATTTGGTACTCTTCTTTTTGATTTGAGCCGAAAACAAAATAAATAAATAAATATGTATATACAAGGATGGAGCTACAGTGAGGGCACTCTGGGCTTATACCCCCACTGGCCTAGCACTCTCTACCGGTGCCAATAAGTCTCAAAGCTGTTGAATTAAAAATCAAAGTTGCAATTCTTCACAGAATAATAACCTTAATATAAGTCATGATTCCCGCTTGATACTGTGGATTGTGGATCACATAGAACAATAGAAGGCTTCGACAATTGACAATAGACAACATAGAGGTATCCTCTCTTTCCATAATTTTAATTTCTCATTATATTCTACTTTTTCATGTGGAGAATTTTTCCATTTGGACGAATTCAGTTATCTCAACTTTGTCATTTTATGTTAACTGGGAAGTGAGCTTTTTAGGAGTTCTCAAAAGAAGATTCTTTTTCTTAAAAAAAAGTATTAAATAAATATAAATTTTAATTTTAAGTATATATAAAAAAATTAAGTTCAGGTATAGTCGCTCCATAAGTGCCGTCACCTCATCGCTGGCCTAAAGCCCGATCGATTATCGGGCGATAGGGCAATATCCGCCGATCGACATTCAGCGGTTATGTTAATATCCCCGACCGACATTACATCGCTTTTAGGTCAGAGCGAATAATCGGATGTCTATATCCAATCACCCGATAATCGGACAACTAGCTTCAGGCAGAATATTTATGCCAGCATGTATGGTAGACCCCGCGTGCAACCAATTCATTCCATTTTTCTCACCAACCCCGCAACGATGACCTAATCCCAACCATTTGCGGCAGCTCCCGGGTCCACATCAAACTCCCGGCTCTACCTCGTACTCTAGGCTCCATCGCACACGCCCGGTTCCACCTCGCACGCAACCGCGATCGGCTCCCTAAAGTAAATATTTGGTTCTCCCTAATCTTCCATTTTTCACAATATTGGATTGAGTATGATAAATCATATATCATAGCTTAAAGAAAACTTTTGATTGAGCTTTAGGGAACTTTGATTTAGTTATTTGAAGTTTAGGGAATGTTATATACTAAGAGAATATTCGCACTTTGGAGCTCTGAATCATATATTTTACAGTACATCTTCATATTCTTCATTGCCTCCAGATTATTCCCCAGTAGCATAATTCGGTGGATTCACCCTACTGCGAATTTTTTGACCTTCCTATCATTGGTTTTTCAGCTTTCCATTGAAAACCTATGTCACCACTGAATGGTTGCACAAGTTCTAGCATTACTTCACTATTTTGGACGAAAAAAAAATAGTTTCTCTAATCGATTGAAGGATTTTTTATTGATTTGTTCAATTATTTTATTTTGAGTAATAGTCTCTTAACAAAACAGGCATAGTGCTGCCGAAAGATTGACAAAATATAAAAACAAGAAAAGCATGTATTATGACAATTATAGGTGGAACAAGTTCTCACAAATCTCTATATTTATGAGGTTTTTTTTTTCAAAATAGAGATTAGGTGTGATTATGATATTGAATGGATCGAAGAGAAAAATCATATACAACTATAGCTCCATTTGGCATGTTATGTTTGTTGGAATATATCAGACAAGCTCATGCTATGAAGTTATAACATTTGGATTTACTATTGATTCAATTATTATGTCAGAATATTCTATATAAATTATATTAGGATGAGTTTAAAAATTATTAGATTTATTTTGAGATTATTAAAATATCAATTTTGTATTTTGTTCATTCAATATTGTAGGTTGGTTGCTAAGCATACTTTAGAATGAGTCAAGAGCTCGTTTCCTTGATCATTTTCTATGATGGATAACTCATCATTGATGATTAGTTTATTCCAAGTTATGTCAGTGGAAGAAATCGTCCTATGCGAGTCTCGTGTCATGCAAGCTCAGAAGACTTAAAATAAAAAGTGTTGAGATCTCTACGTTATGATGTAGATAACTTTATAGTGGAGCTAACGTGTCATTTCCTTATTAGCGTGGGATTTATAGCATCTACAATTTCTGACGATAAAGCCTGCAGTGTTGTACTAGTGGAAGTTTCTTGTCAAACATTGATTCTTTATGTGGAAGTCAAGCCACAATATATTGCTTCAACTTCAACTGATATTGATCTCATGCAGCATAATATTTCATCTGATTATGCACATGATTTCACTTTATCAACAGTACCACAACACTAGTGCGACGACTCAGAACTAAGGTTAGCAGTTACTTTAAAAGCACTTTCAGTGTCTTGATTTTATGGTTCAACCTATCTCGCATCTTGTTTTAATGATGTTGACTTTCTTTACATAGAACTCAGATGCCTATCGAAGCACGGTTGCATGAGCAACCTAGTGCATCTAAATTTCTGTCTTATGATGAGTATGACATAATGAATAGTGAATCAAGTGATGCATCTGATGATAGTGATATTGAAGAGGATTCTTTCCTTGATAATAATAGTTTATGTGACAACAATGCTGGTCATGAACTTATTAGGAATCATTCAATCTGGAATTTTGCAAATGATGATGCTATGATTTGCAACAACGACTATGTTCACATATGTCAAAGGACAAAAGATTGGGATTCAGAGATTGTATTTGATGGTCCATCTGATAGTACAAGTTTTGCAGATGATATCAAAGCTTTAGTTGAATTATATGAAGGTATGTGTTTCTTAAATAAGAACGAACTTCAATTTGTGGTCACTGGTTGGTCAATAATAAATAATGTTCAGTTTCTCACCATTACTTTAAATCAAAAGAATATTATAGTTGTATGATCACAACATAGCAATCATAGCAGATCATGCCAATGGCACATGCACTGTAGCAGGAGAAAATTGTTGGGAGGTGCTTAGAGAATATCAATGTTAGGTGCGCCACATACATGCATCAGCACTATCAGTGGTTCTAGACATCGTCAATGTACGTCTAAGTTCATTAGTTATTTCATAATACCAGTTATACGATCTCAGATAGACTTAAAACCAATAGAGATCATTGGAAGGATGAAATCAAAGTTTAATATTAAAGTGTCTTACATGAAGATATGAGATGCACGACATAAGAGTATTAGAGCAATATTTGGGAGTTGAGAGGACTCGTACCACTCTCTTGGCCTATTCATGGATTCGTTATGCTCCATTTTACCAGGCACTATTTATAGAATTCTATCATCAAATACATGTAGCTTTCAAAGATTATTTTGGGTGTTTAGACCATCAATATCAGGTTGGGAATTTTGTCGTCCAGTTCTGAGCATGGATGAGACATTCCTACTTGGAAAGTATCATGGTACCTTACTCATGACTATTGATAATGCCAACAATGGATTATTTTCACTTGCTTTCACTGTAGTTGAATCTAAAATAATGAGTCCTGGCTCTGGGTCATTATGTGCATGCAGCAGCTGTTGCTTATTATTTCAGTTAGGAGTGATTTGTGTATTATCTTAAATAAGCATGCAAGGTTGGTACGTGGATGTCAAGATGTATTCCCTTAGGCTGCGCATCATTATTGCTTAAAGCATTTGAGAGAACTTCAAAAAAATGGTGAGAAGAATGGGCATTGTAGTTGTTGAATTTATATGTAAGAAAATGTATATGTTTGGTAGTAATAATGACATAAACATATTCAATCGACATATGATAGACATAAAGATTATTAAAGTCGAAGCATACCAATGATTAGTAGAGCGTGATGTGTGCAAGTGGTCGTTGGTTCATGATGGTGGTAAGTGATATGGTATTATGATGACAAATGCTTCTGAATGTTTCAATGAAGTTCTCAAACGTATACGAGGATTGCCAATTCAAGCCCTAATCACAGTGGTTTATTGTCAATTTATTTTTTAAGAGATCCGATATCACGGACTTGGGGGAACCAACTTATGAATTTACATTCTCTCCTAGAGCACAAGCTGTAAGCAGATTCAAACCTGAGGCCAAAAACTATCCACAACCAATCAATATCAATGCTAATGAAGTGCAAGTGTTCGACATGTGTTGTCGATCCTTTAGAGTTGACTTCATAGTTGACCAGTTATGTTCTTGTAGCTATAACCGGACATTGATTCATCACATGCCATGTGGTCATTCTATTGCTGCTTTAGTCCATCGAAGATTGAATCATTTGGCTTATGTGTCAAGATACTACACTATGGCAATGTATGGGCATACATACTCTGCAAACTATCATGTTCTGTTAGATCAAAATTACTGGTCATAGTAACATTTTATACTTATTTAATAGTACTGACTACAAATTTTCTTAGGTATCTCATGTAAGATAATAGTACATACTACAAATTTTCTTAGGTATCTATATCTACAGTTTTTTATAATAACATTTTACACTTGTTTAATATAGGCAGAGCATATCTTAGTAACGGAGGACATATTCTAGCCTTTCTTTGGACGTCCAGGTGACTCAGACTTTTAGATGGCTATAGATATGAAAAGATATGTCAAAATTTGAGATTGCACACACACATTAGCATTACAAGCTCCATCACGTCATAGTAGAGCATATGTCACATGAGTATGATTCAGCTCTGACTTACACAGGCGGCAGACATGGGTGCAGGTCCATCCACTTATGTTGATCTAGGGCCTTCCACTTATCAGTAGAGCTCTCAATCTCAGCACCATATTGACGTTGCACCTTCACCAGATTGGGTGCCTTTAGGAGACTCGTAGCCAGGACTAGGTTCTGTTGTTGTAGGCCAGGATTAGGGATCACATGATGTCTCCCATCAGCTGCATGATCATCCATTGCAACAACCTACGACTACTCTAGGTAGTGCTGCGATAGCATATAGACGTCGCCATAGGCAATAGTTTACGGGCGATAGTTTAAGGAGATCTATGTGTATTTTGTGTACTTGTAATTGAGTCTACATAAAATATGAATGGAAACTCTTTTGTGTATTTTGTATACTTATGCAAATAGTTTATTGTTTTATTTATTACAACGTAACTCTTCAAAAAAACTAGTTTACGTAGTTTTAATTTTTTTTAATTTGATGTTAGTACTACTACTATTATTGATATCTGAATGAATTTATAGTTGCAGACTACAAACAAATACAGCTTCGGTACAACAAAAACTTCTTCTTTTTCAAAAAATAATAATAATAATACGTCAAGCCGCCCCTTATATGACGGTGCTAAAACTAGTTGCGATAATCGGTCGACTTTTAGTCGAGTCACAATAGGGGGCTACCGGCTTTAGTCAGTGAGTATAGCCACCTCGTGATGAGGTGGTGACACCAACTTATTAACTAAACCTAAACTTAAATTTTTTTTTAAATATACTTAAAATTTAAATTTATATTTTTTTAATACTTATTTTAAAAAAATCTTCTTCTCAAAATACCAATAAATTCATATTGTTCATTCCTTTATCAGCTCTCGAGGTATCTATAATTTCTTCCTTCCTCTCTCTACATTTTTCTCTATGAATAGCATTAAGTTTTCTAAACTCATATACCTCTTTCTGCTTCTCCTACATTTCATTTTCATTTCTAACCTCTATTCAGTTGGCCAAATTTTAATAAGGAGCTCACATTAAAAAAATAATCAGACAACAAGAGTTTTAAAAATTAATTTTTCACAAAAGATCAAATACGTAATAGTGAAACACATAAAGAAATCATTAAGTATATTAACATTTCAATTTAAAAATGTTAAAATCTATGTTTTAATGAAATACTAAATCTGTTAAATTTTTCATTTGATATTGATATATCCCTCTAAAATTTTATATTAAGTATGAATTTTAAGTTAAAGCATATATTCAATCAAATTCAACGACTCAATGAGATGAGTTCAATAATACTAGAATCAGGTCAAATCGAGCCCAAATGAGCTCAAATCAAGCTCAAAAGCTACGTATAAAAACTTCGAGTCATTTACTGGATCATCAAATGACTTCCAAATTTGATGTGCTTATAGTCGAATCGAGCGGATCAATAAGACAAATCCAACGAGCCTAAGATCACTCAAATCGAAGATCATTTAGACAGTCAAATCACCAAAAAAATTATCTATGATTAAACGAATAAATACGAATCGTCCGATGAAATGTTTTGAGATTTTGGCTACAATGACCAAAATGCTCTCTCATGATCTATAAATAGGACCTCATTCTTGTCATGAAAGGGAGAAGGAGCTAGATGTGAAGTTCGAAGTTTGTCATCACCATTGTTATTGTCGATCGTCGTCAATTATCGTTATCGACTATCACCAACAACCGTTACAGTCTAACTACCATGCATAGATGTTGTAACCTAATTATGGAATTCCCATTATCAAGATTTCTCACATAAAATCTTGTAATCTTGCTATCGGAAAGACTTAAACTAAACGACTCCAAAGCGGATATATAAGAGATTTTATCACAGCCCCATGATTTTTTCCCCTCTCGATTTTTCACATAAAATTGAGTTTTATTCTCTTTTCAACTATCTACATGCATGTTGGATTTCCCAATGAAGCTGAGGTGTGAAGTTTTATTCTACCGCTATAAGTTTTCTAGCACACACCAGTTGGTGTCATCTGTAGGAAGAAGATTCTCATTATTTTATCATGTCAGACAACTAAGTTTCTCAACAAGATCGAAACCACCAGTCAGGTGGAGCACTTCATACTTTTGAGGAGCGCATGTGAAGAATGGAGGAACATCAAGCTCATATTCTTCAGCTCTTACTAAGAGCTGAACAATCGAGAATGCCACCAAAAACTGGAGGAAATCGACCCTTTCAACAACATGATAGAGTTAATTTTATTGAAGAAACTAATGAAGAACCCCTCATGATCATGTGAAAATTCCTCCCGTACATCATCTTGATATGGATCATGACTATAATGTGAGCTCAACTCTTCCTACTTGTATTGCCAGACCAACTTTGAATCCTCCTACCTCTTTGATGGGATTAAATCACCCCCATTTCTTGGAGACAACTCGAGAAGTTATTTGAGATGAAATATAACACCTTGTTTGAGAGGAATTTTTGTTAAGAGATAAAAAGTTCATCCCTCGTCAAAGTAATCAAGAATATTTTCCTTTGATGATATGGTTCTTCAACAACCGATTTCAGTAGGGTTTAGACTACTTAATATTGAATCTTATGATGGAACCTCTGATCCTTATGAGCACATCGATCATTACAGAACTATTATGCATATTCAACAAGCCTCTGATGCTTTGCTCTACCAACTTTTTCCTATCACTCTTAAAGGAAAATCTAGTACATGGTTTTATTCCCTCCCCCAAGGGACCATTCTAAACTTTGCTCATTTGGCTAAACTCTTTGGAACACAAAAAGAAAAGACTCTTCTCATTCTAAGGAAACCCTCGTCTCTCTGTGAGTAGATCCGAGCTTAAGCGTCTTCCTTGGAGGTCTTCGACCCGGGCCTTTCTACTCTTCATTAATGTGAGATATAATGCGATCTTACACTAATCTTATTCATTGAGTAGAGGCACAAATTACTGCTAATGAAACTATTACTACTCATTGAAGACAATTTAAGAATAACTATAAACGTAAGTATGCATTAGAAGATCTTACAATAGTATTTCAAAATAAAAAAGAAAAATATTCAAAAAATTGACAATATTATGACACTTCTAGATATAATCCACTAAATATGTCCACGATAAATATCATAATGGAGATTCAGAATTCTGAATATCTCAAATGGCCAAACCCATTGAGAAATCCAAATAGCGAAAATCATTCACAATATTATCACTTTCACCATTCGAAAGGGCATTCGACTGAAAGATGCATTCATCTAAAGGAAGGAATTGAACGTTTAATACGATAAGGACATCTAGGATTTTACTTGTTGGAGCAATGCACAGATCATCAAAAAGGAGATCAAAGGAATTATGGTAAAGAAATTATTGGAGTTATTGAGTAAGAAATATCACCAATACTTATCTAAGGAAATATCTTACTAAGGCAAGTGATTAAACAAAGTTAAGTTTTTTCTTTACTCTATTTAAAAGTTTATAAGATTTATTTTTTAATACAAGCTTTTATTATCAATGAAATCTTCCTTGGTTGCATTCAATAAAACCCCTTAAAAGGCATACACATGAGGAGACCTATATGGGAAGCTGATACTGGATAAGGTACTCACTAGAAAGACCTCAAGAAGTTAAGTGGTAGACAAAGTCTCCACTGATAACCCCTAGAAGGCACGCCCCTGAGGAAGCCTTGATGGGAAGCTAATAGTGGACAAGGTCCTCACTAGAAAGACTCCAAGAGAGCCAGTGGTTGACAGGGTCTCCACTCATCAAAAACCTTAGAAAGAAAAAGCCTAAGAAGGTATAGGTACATCAAAAACCTCATAAAGCAAAAATCTCAGAAATTACAGGTATATAAAAAATCTCACAAGGAAAAAGCCTCATAAGATATAGGTAAATTAAAAGTCTCGGTAAGCGAAAGCCTCAAAAGATACATGTACATCAAAAATCTCATAGAACAAAAGCCTCAGAAAGTACAGGTACATTATAAACCTCAAAGGGAAAAAACCTCAGAAGGTACAGGTACATCAAAAATCTCAGTAGGCAAAAGCCTCATAAGATACAGGTACATCAAAAATCTAGACGAAAGCCGAAGGTACAAGCTTACATCAAAATCTCAAGAGTAAAAGCCTCGAAGGTATAGGTATATCAAAAATCTTAAAAGATAAAAGCCTCGAATATAATCACATCAAAATCTCGAAGATAAAAGTCGTAGTACAAGTGTTCAGAGGACAATAAGTTTGTTGCGATCTTTTATGAGGAATAGCCACCAAATCATTTGAAAAATGAAACTTCTTCTAGAAGATTATCAAAGTATCACAGTTGATAGTTGGTGTTACATCATCGGATCTCGTCATCTCCTGATGCTTCTGCAACCCATCATCTTGTGAAAGATTTACTCGAGAATCTTTAGATATTTAGATATCTGTGTAAGGATGCTCACCCATGAAGATATTATCTATTTTTCAAGTTTGAAATCACATCAAAATCGAAGGATGCGTCGCCAACTGTGTCGAAAACTCAGAGATCGGGAGAACTGAGTCTAGAGGGTTCGCACCATTATAAGGATCAATGAGAGAAACCAAAACTTGAAAGGAAACTCAAAAGCACACTAAAGCTTAAATTCGGGATGCGCACCGCCTAACTAGGTCAGTTGGAAACCCTGAGATTGGGGAGACAGCGAGGGGGGGTTTGCACCATTATGCTGGAGGCTACCAAAGAGAAAAGAGGACACCGGAGCTCATGGATGCGCCGCTAACTGCCAGTTGGAAACCCCGAGATCGGGAAGAACTGGAGCCTGTGAGAGGGGTCGGCATCGTTATATAGGTCAATGAAAGCTACCAAAGACAAGAAAGTGAAAGCACACTTGAGCGTGAATTCGGGATGCACACCACCTAACTAGGTCCATTGGAACTCAAATCGAGAATTGAGTCGCAAGAGGTCGCGACCGTATAGTAATGGAGCATCAGGAAGTGGAAAGTGGTACATTAAGATACAATTGGGATGACCGCCAACCAGTTAATTGAAACCCCAGATCGGAGAACCTGAGGGAGGGCTCCAGACTGCGGTCGAGAGGCTACCACGGAAAATGAGGTAAAGAAAGTAAGGTGAAAATTTTTCATTATCCCCTAGGAGATATTTATACTAAAAAAATGACTCTTCAAATTCTTTTTAAAAAAATAAACTAATAAAATTAAAAATGAAGAAAACTCTTCATATTCCTCATTAAAAAAAACCTCTTCATATATCTCATTAAAAAACTATTCAAATTCCAAAAAAAAATTATTAATTAAATTATTAAGAGGCACCCCTCTCCCGTCATTATGGCTAACATTTGAGAGCCATTTAATTAAAGAAACAAAAAAAATATTCCTCTCTCCACATCTCTCTCTCTTCCGCTTCTTTCTCTCTCCAAGTCTCTCCCTCCCTCTCTCTCTCTCTCTCTCTCTCTTTCTCTCTTTCTCACGTCATAACTGATCTAAATTTTTCTAAAACAAATCAAATTCCAAAAAAAAATCATTAATTAAATTATTAAGAGGCACCCCTCCTCCGTCATTATGGCTAATATTTGCGAGCCATTTAATTAAAGAAAAAAAAATATTCCTCTCTCCACATCTCTCTCTCTCTCTCTTCCGCTTCTTTCTCTCTCCAAGTCTCTCCCACTCTCTCTCTCTCTCTCTCTCTCTCTCTCTCTTTCTCACGTCATAACTGATCTAAATTTTTCTAAAACAAATCAATATGTCATCAATCACTCGCCAATGTATTTCATTCTAAGATAATTGAATTTAATCAAAATTTAAAATCATAATTATCTTATCATACAAATAATATTATTTATTTTAAAATTTTGGATGTTGATACATCCTCGTAAAATTAATCTGATCAAGACGTAATCTCGTTAATGTTCGATCTAATAATTAAAGAAACTTACAAATCATGCCTCTTGATAACATAAAATATCTATCCGATCCAATCATTCAATTATAAGATGAAATGGATCCGCCAAATTCACTCAAACCCATATATTGATCGAGCCGCGAAAATCCAACGAATCCAAGATCACCACTCACATCATTAAGGCACCGGATCATCAAAATACACCACCTCTGGGATCGCCTTTCTATGAGTGGTTGGAGTTTTCCAAATTTACTCACTCAAAAATCTATAAATAGAGCTTCATTCTCAAGACCAAATTGATTAATTAGAGCAGAACCACCTCCAACCTCCGCCACGATCTATCACTACCATTAAATTTTAAGATGAAGACAGATTGAGAAGGACTAAAAGACTTCGCCTCTTTCTCCCGAAGATCATCTCCTCTCGCCGCTAAACTTTGAGTCTCCGAGATATTTTTTTCTACACTAATATTGTTTCCTCAGAAACACCTCTCTCTCACTAGCGACCAGATCTTTGAACACAAATGAAAGTTCAGCCATATGTTTTTTCATTAAGATATAACCCTTCATATCAAATTTGATAATTTTCAAAAATCATCTACAATAAAATTATTTAAAAAATGGATGTAATCTGAGTGATAATTAAATAATTTATCACTTTCACTATGAAGTTTGATAAATACTTCAAGCTGTAAGTCAAGTTTAAAAAAATAAAAAAATAAAAAATAATATCGAGGGGCGGCCCCTCTCTTTCAAATCAAACAGCCACCCAATATATATATATATATATATAATGATAAAATAATTTATATATTTATAAAAATTATTATTTTATACATGTAAAATAAAATAAATATTAATAACTAATTATTAAATAAATAAATAAATTTGATACATATAATATATATATATATCTCCTAATAATTTTTACCTAAAATGTTTTTATATATTTTTGGATGAAATGAATTTTTTTTTATTTAAAAATAGAGGTGCAAATGATATATCTCTCTAAAATTTTATATCTAGTAAGGATTTTAAGTTAAAGCATATATTCAATCGAATTCAACGACTCAATGAGATGAGTTCAATAATACTAGAAACGGATCAAATCGAGCCCAAATGAGCTCAAATCAAGCTCAAAGCTACATATGAAAACTTCGAGTCACTGACTGGATGATCAAATGACTTCCAAATTTGGTGTGCTTATAGTAGAACGAGCGGCTCGACGAGACAAATCCAACAAGCCTAAGATCACTCAAATCGAAGATCGTTTAGATGATCAAATCACCAAAAAATTATCTATGATCAAATGAATCAATATGGACCGTCCGATGGAGTGCTTTGAGATTTTGACTACAATGACTAAAATGCCTTCTCATAATCATATAAATAGGACCCCATTCTTGCCACGAAAGGAGAAGTTTGAGGCAACTGGAGGTTCTGAAAGATCTAAGAAGTCATCATCACCTTTGTCGATCGTCCAATTTGACGCCACCGCCAAAATGTTATAGTTCAACTATTGCATATTGTAACTGATTCTGAATTCATTATCGATTTATCATATACAATCTTGTTATCCCGTCTTTTAAGACTTAAACTCAGATTCTAAAGTAGATATATACAAGATTTTACAAGCGCTCATGATTTTTCCCCTTTTTTGGGATTTTTTCGTAAAAAATTAGTTTTATTCTCTTTCAACTATGTCCGGATTTCTCAACAAAGATAAGACGTGAAGTTTTATATGTGCGCGCACTATTTATGCATAAATTTATTTGGTTATTGATTATTCCATCATTTTTTGAACTTAGATTAATAAAATTTTATAATATTTGAACAATCACTTTTACAGCAGGCTTTTTACGCTATAAATATTATAAAAAATCGCTTACAAAATATATTAGAGATTTTTGAATGATTGATTATCTTATTATATATTAAAAATGATATATTTAATAGATAATAATCTTTTCTAATAATATTAATAATAAAAAGATTATATAATGATTTCAATATAAAGACTCGAATGAATGAAGAGATTGTAGATAATAATCTTTTTTTAGCATATATTTATCATATTTATATTGAAACACTAACAAATTTAAAAAAAAAAAATGTGAATATTGGTCCAAACTCACATAAAACATATTAGAATATTTTTAAAATTCATTTATGAACCAAAAATAAAATAAATGAATAAATAAATAATTTATTTTAATTATAAATTTATTTACAAAATTGGCGCTCTTCTTTTTGATTATTTGAACATACGATAATTTTATGAATCGTCCTATTCATTCTCATCATAGAAAGATCCTTTTGTCCTCATCTCATTATCCCTACATATATAGATATATAGATATAGGGTGGGTGAGAGAGAAAGCACATTCTCGCCTAGAGATTCCAATTTGCTAATGTGAGTGGAAGGGCCTTCTAAATAGTAGCAGATGGTCACTTGGCATCTGCACGCTTTCTCGCGGGCTTGGGCTAATTAATCACTTCGATTCGATTTGTAGGCCCACCGCATGGCGCTATGCGCCGCGCCAACCGAAATGAGCCGTCCGAACTTTTTAGGCGGCCATAAGAGAACCCCCAGAACTAATTTTTCTTTTTTATAAGGATTTGGTATAGTAATTATGTGATATATTTGCATATTTCACACAATTTTTATATATTTATATATCTAATATTTAAAATTTTATATTTATATATATGTGATATTTTTCTATACCTAAAGTTAAGTATTTTACTCTTTAAAAATAGGTGTTGATATTATTGATGTGATATTAAAATTTTAAATATTATATAAGTAAATATTAAAACTTAGATATTAGCATATTTATCACATAATTTTTAGATATTTTTATATTTAATCTTTAATATTTTATATTTATATATATGTAATATTTTTTAAAAATATGAAAATATGTATTTCTCTCTCAAGAAAAACGTTAGTTCCACTTCTAGATATTAAATATAAAAATATATAAGAATTATGTGATTTGTATATTTTCTTAAATAATATAATAGTCATCTATATGGTGCACCGCAATTATAAATATTTAGTTTTAATATAACTATCTAATATTTACTTTTATAAAAAACATTTTAAAGGTTTTTTAAAAATAATTATCAATAACTGTCATTGTCATCATTATTTTATTGCTACCCACATTAGATTATCTCAACGATTGCATAAATAAATAAAATTAAAATTAAAAAAACTAAATATATCCTATTTCATATATTAAAATATATAAAATAAAATAAAATAGTAAAAATATTCCAAATGATCCCTTAGCGAACTGTATAGGATTTGATCCTTTGTAGTGGTGTTTTGAGAAGTTTGGAGAAGGAAAACCGTATTTAATTTAATTTAATTTTAGAAGTTCTGAGAAGAAAAAATAAGTTTTGTTGAAAACTTAGATTTAGGGATTGTTTGATTGCCAATATATATATATATATATATATATATATATATATATATATATATATATATATATATATATATATATAGTATAAAAGGAATGTAACATATTTAGATTACTTTAGGGTTATTTGGTTGAAAACTCTATAAATATATGAGTTTTTTATTTGATAAAATAAATATAATGTAAAGTATTTTTTTGAGGATGAAGCGTGAGCGGTGACGATCGACGGTTGGATCGGTAGGTGGTGCGATAAGAACGATGGCGGCAAAGACACAATGATGATAGTAATATTTTATACTAGTCGGTTTATTTAGAATTCGTCCAATCTCGATGTATTTAGAATTCGCTCAAATTGGGCGAATTCTAAATACATTAGATTATCTTGAAAATTTTATTTTGCACTATATCAAATATAAAAAAATTAAAATCTCTATAATTACTTTATTTTATACATAAAATTCAGTCAATCGAGCAACCCCTTAAGAAAAAGCTAATAGGTCACATTTTGGGAAACCAAACCCCGTTTAAGAAAACTTAATATAATTGTTTAGCTGTATTAGGAAGTTTTTTAGAACTTAAAAAGAGCCGTTTAAAACCCTTTAAAATGAGATGCGTGTCACATCATACTTAACGGGCCCATTTTTCCTGTCGGGTCGAACAGAAGAAAATGGATCTACGGGTATTTTCTAATGATTGGGGTCCCAATTGTGGGAATGGGGCCAGCCGGCGGCCTCTTGCACCGCCCGATAGTGGGTAACTTATGTGAACGGAAATTATTTATTTATTAAAAGATTTACATATATATTACATAAATTTTATTTATTTATATATCTAATATTTAAAATTAAATATTTATTTAAATGAATGATGATAATATTTTTAATATGATATTAAAAATTAAGATATTATATATATATATATATATATATATATATATATATATATATATATATATATATATATATATATATATATATATATATTAAAATTTAGATATTAGATATATAAATATATAAAAATTATATGATATATATATATAATTTTTTATTTATTTTATAAATAAAATTTAGCTACATCAAAAATTCATTTCAAAGAAACAGTCCAGGTCCGATCATCATAAAATTAAGTGTTAATCTTGACTATATAAAAATTTTAATAATTAATATTTTAATCATTAAATACAATTTTTAGATTTTAGTTTAAATAATGTCCAAAATTTAAAATTAGTTTAAAAGTTAAGATTTAAGGTCTATATAGAATAGTTCTAGCTGTCTTAAAAAATAGTGATTGAATTGTTATAGAAAAAGTTGTTATTTCAAAAAGTTAGGTGGACATATAAATTTTATTTATTTTTTTAAAAGTCAAATTATAATTTTCTGGCCTCCATCTTTGGAATTAGGTCAGATAAAAAAATATAGATTTTAATATTAGATTTTTTAAAATATAATTAAAATACAATCACTCAAATAACTCTACATTGCCACCACTAACTCAAAGGACCCCTTTGTTAGATTTTTTAGGTTATTAAGAGTGTGTTTGGAGGAGTGGTGTGCAGCAATGTTGTGTGAAAATACACCACTAGATTGTTGAGAATTACACTTTAATTGTGCTTTGAAGAATTTATGATGAAAAAATTATAATTTTCAACCGGGCTTGCTGTCTGGAATAGTGGATAGAAAGCTATGATTTGATTTTGTAAAATAAAAAGAATTTATATACTCACAATAATTGCTTCATACAATAGTTATTTTTACAATAGTTCTACTATTATTTTTTTTTTATAACTGAAATTATCCCAAATAGATCATACAACTTAAGTTGACCCATGTGAGCATAAAATTCAAATTACTAGCAATATAATTTTTTTTACATCAAAAGATATATATATAATAAGTAATATTTTTACATTTTTTTTTACTTATATAAACATAGATATTTAACGAGTTTTAAAAAACGAAATATAAATAATAAATATTTTTATTCGATTTATTAAAACAAAAAGTCTAAATATTATATTCATAGAGCTGTTCTCCTACATATGAGGACCACTTATGCAGAAATTTTAATCCCAGTGGCAGTTGCCCAAATTGTAATTACACCGATTTGTCGCTGTTCCAAACTGCCAATTGGCGCTCGTTAATGGAGAAACTCGGACTGTTATGTGACCTATGCCTGCACATTCAACAGGAAAAAACACTGATAGAAAATAATAAAATAAGAAACGCCTTGTCACATATCTACCTTTCATCAATCATCCCCAATCGGCTAAATTTTTAAAATAAACATATTTAAAAATATAATTAACAGATTAAGTATTTAAAAAATTTAAAAATAAATACAATCGTCCATTTAATAAAGGGCTAGATATTAGATATATATATATTTGAAATATATTTATTTTTATATAAAAAAGATAAATTTTATTTTTAAAATTTAATAATATTTTTTATATAAAATTAAAAAAATTTATAATATTTATATAAATATAAAATTTTAAATTTAAATATATAAAAATCTGAAAGAGTTCTCTGTTGAAAGGTACATTTCAAAATGTATAATAAATTTATAAGTCAAAATTTAACTTTAATATTATATAAAATATTTAGCTTAAAATATATAAATATTTTTATACATATATATGTATAAATTTATATATATATTATACATTGAAGTTAAATTTATATATATATATATATAATAAATATATTTTTAAGTTAAATATTTTATATAATATTGAAGCTAAATTTTATTTTAAATTTATTATATATTTTTAAATGTATCCAGACCTAACAGAGAATTACATTCTTATATTTTTACTTATTTAAATTTAAAATTTCATATTTACATAAATATTATAAATTTTTTTAATTTTATATAAAAAAGATTATTAAATTTTAAAAATAAAATTTACCTTTTTTGTATATAAAAATAAATAAATTTAAAATTTAAAATTTAGATATTTACTGCACTATGCATCAAAATTATAAAATTAGATTTTTTTTTATTTATTTATTTTAGGCTTTTATAAGTATAAATTTAACTTCAATGTAATATATATATATATATATATATATATATATATATATATATATATATATATATATATATATATATATATATTATTATTTATTTATTTATTTATGTTATATATATATATTTATACATATATATATATAAAATATTTATACATTTTAAGCTAAAATATTTTATATAATATTAAAGTTAAATTTTGCCTTATAAATTTATTATATATTTTTAAATATACCCTCCCCTAACAGAGAATTCTATTCTTTTATTTTTATATATTTAAATTTAAAATTTCATATTTACATAAATATTATAAATTTTTTAATTTTATATAAAAAAGATTATTAAATTTTAAAAATAAAATTTATCTTTTTTATATATAAAAATAAATATATTTCAAATATAAAATTTAGATATTTACCTCTCTGTATCAAAATTATAAAATTAGATATTTTTTTTTTTAAATTTTAGGCCAGTCCGCCCTCCTCTGCAGCAAAATTAGTTTTTTTTTTTTTTTAAGGTATAGTCAGCGTCACTCGTCCGTTAAATGAGCGAATGTGTTTGTATCTGTACAATGAGCATCAGTTGCCCGTTAAACGGGCGAGTAGTCTAAAAAAAAGAGCTAATTTTGCTGTGGAGGAGGGTGGACTGGCAAAATAAAATAAATAAAAATAAAAAATCTAATTTTATAATTTTGCTGCGGGAGGGATATATTTATTTTTATATAAAAAAAATAAATTTTTTTTTTAAATTTAATAATCTTTTTTAAAAAAATTTAAAATATTTATGTAAATATGAAATTTTAAATTTAAATATATAAAAATACAAAAATGAAATTTTCTGTTAGACTATGATACATTTAAAAATATATAATAAATTTATAATAAAATTTAACTTTAATATTATATAAAATATTTAACTTAAAAATATATAAATATTATATATATATATTATATAGTCAGCATTCGTTGCTCATTAAATAGGTGATTGTGATTAATTTTAAATTTTTTTTTTAATACCTAATATGCTAATTATATTTTTAAATGTGCTTATTTTAAAAATTGTCCCGTTTATAAAGGGAGGAAGGGAGGCGATGCCGAAGAGGTAAATTTCCATCGCATTCCGATCGATATCGAGTCGCCTCTTCATCTGATGGGGATGGAAGTGAACCGTGGATGGACTCTTGGCCCGATCATTGGCCGCGGCGCCACCGCCACCGTCTCTCTTGCCGTCGACTCCATCACCGGCGATCACTTTGCCGTTAAATCCTCCCAGATCTCTCGA
The DNA here is from genome assembly GCA_021442155.1 of Cymbidium sinense. Classification (NCBI taxonomy): domain Eukaryota; kingdom Viridiplantae; phylum Streptophyta; class Magnoliopsida; order Asparagales; family Orchidaceae; genus Cymbidium; species Cymbidium sinense. Next base: position 166,290,094 of record CM038221.1, on the reverse strand, counting down.
TCTGTTCTCCTTCAAAAAGAGCGGAGCATCCTATCCTCCCTTTCCTCTCCTTATATTGTTTCATGCCTCGGTTCCACCATTTCTGGTGACTCTTACCACCTTTTTCTCGAGCTCGCCGTCGGCGGAGCCTTGTCCGACCACGCTGGATATCTCGAAGAGCCCAAAATCCGATCTTTCACACACCAGATTCTGCTCGCACTCTGCTATCTTCATTCTAACGGCATTGCCCACTGCGATGTTAAGGGAGGGAACGTTCTCGTCGGCTCTGATGGAAAGATTAAGCTCGGCGACTTTGGGTGCGCTCGCCGTAATGGGGAGGGATTGGTGATGGGGACGCCGGCGTACATGGCACCGGAGGTGGTGCGAGGGGAGGAGCAGGGGATTGCCGGCGATGTGTGGTCGCTGGGGTGTACGGTGCTGGAGATGGCAACTGGGAAGACACCGTGGCCTGACGCTGATGATCCGGTTGCGGCACTCCATCGAATTGGATTTACCTCCGACGTTCCGGTGATGCCGGAGTGGGTTTCCGAAGAGGCCAAGGACTTTGTTTCAAAGTGCCTCCAGCGAGATCCTAAGAAAAGGTGGACGGTGCAGCAGCTATTAAGCCATCCATTTGTTGCTGAAGCGGAGAAAGGAGAAGATTCTCTGTTCTACCCTGTTTCAGTTCGAAACAGGGGAAGTGGGTCTCTCCAAAAAGAACGCTGGATTTTGGTTTATGGGATATGGAGACTGAGGAGGATGAAGAAGATGAATTTGTTAACTTGACGGAGAATCCTGCAAATAGAATCCAGCAACTGGAGTCCCCGCCGGCGAACTGGACTTGGGATGATGATTGGTTCGAAGTCATAGGGAGTATCGATGCGACAGAGGCGGCGATTTCGCCGGAAGCTGAGTGCAGAAGCTTGATCTCCGGCGATGAAGGTGAATGTAGCGAGAGAGAATTTGATTCGGATTGCCATGGAGAAGAAGCTATTGATTCTTGTAGCTATTCTATGAATTATGAGATGGAAGAATCGGCCTCCGATTCTTTCGTTAATCAATTCGAATCAGGGGATGTAACCGACCGTTTGGTCAGTGGCTGTATTGTTCGTAATGAGGATTACAATAAATGTTTTCGAATTTCGTATTTTATTTTGTTGATTGGAATGTTTAGTCTTGACTATATATATATATATATATATATATATATATATATATATATATATATATATATATATATCCAAAAAAAATATTGCTATAAAAATCTCAATAATTTGGTCTATTATTTAAAAATAATAATTTATTAAATAAAAGATAATCAAAATAATGATATTTTAATGATGGTAATTTAAACTTTTAATAATAAAGAATTTTTTACTCTAAAAAATTTTTGTTCCTCAATTTCAATGTGATTTAGGTGCCTTCAAAAGCTGGGTTAAGCATTTGGGGATCTCATTTATAAATATTAGTTCGTATAAAATTCCGGTCGCAAATGCCATTTTCGGCAATCGGGAGCAAAACTAAAAAATATCTTTCAAATCTACCCCCGTATACAACACAAAGCCTCTGTCTCTCATATTCGGCACTTCCACATCTGAACCTGGAAGGGCCTAGGACTTTACTGTATTGAGGGCTTTAGGTTTGTCTCCCTTCTTCAAGCATCTCCATCTCTTGTCTTCGGCATCTCCGTCTCTCTTTGATTCCTCTTCCAATACTCCAAAATCCCGACCCGTGTGTGTCGACGAGCTTTAACTCTCGGTTTGTCCCGTCGCTCGTGACCCAACACCGAACCTATTTTCATATTGCTGCAAATCCCTGGTCTTTCTATCTATGTTTTGTTATCATAGATGGAGCTCATGTCCCCATAATGGTTACATAATGTCAACTTTATAGTTTCTCTTTGATGTTAGTAGAAAATTGCTTTGTAATTGTTGTTGGTTGTTATGACTGTTTTTCTCATTTTATTTTTTTGAAGATCATGTTTATTCGTCATCAGTTAATTTCATAGTTATAGTTGTTGGTTAGTTGCATGTTATATAGTGTAGTGTGATGTATAAAATTCAAATATCAAATACTAGATTTATGAGTACGTATGGGCTTCTAAAATTGTTTTTTTTTTCTTACTCTTTTGATACTATATGACCATAAGGATAGTTTTGTAAATTTTTTCTGCAAACAGCTACATTACAGCACCTACACAACTTAACCTTCTAAATAGTTAAAATGCTTATTCAGAACAACCTTTCTAAAAACATGTTATATAGTGTAGTTTTAGTTGTTGGTTGGTTGCATGTTATATAATATAGTGTGATGTATTAAATTCAAATATCAAATACTAGACTTATGAGTATGTATAGACTTTTAAATTGTATTTTTTTTTTCTTACTCTCTTGATGCTATATGACCATAAAAATAGTTTTATAACTTTTTTTTTCTGCAAACAGTTGCAGCACAACACCTGCACAGCTCAATCTTCCAAACAGTTAAACTGCGTCTTCAGAACCACCTTTCTAAAAGTCATTTTCCATATAGCAGCTTTACAGCTGCTTCTTCATATAGCTACGGTGTCAAATAGACCTTTAGACTCCATTGAAGCGGTGATGTTATGATGCAGTACCATTTTGGTACTACATTCTAGCTACATTTTGAGAATTTTGTGATGAAAAAATTATATTTTCTAATTTAATCTGATTATTGCGATGGCAGTTAGAAAGCTACGATTTTATATTTCTAAAATAAAAAATAATGTGTATACCTATCACAACTTCTTTAAACAAGAGCTTCTTCAGCATCACATTTGATATGAAAATTCTACTAAGCACGAATCGTTAAAACAAATTGGTCGAAGTTGAACCGGTGAAATCAAGAACTTAAAATATCAATTGAAACTTTGGGATATCGCTTAAACCCCAAAAGCTCTCAAAACATGGAGTGTTTATAAAATCGAAGCGTCTTGGATCTAACAAGCCTAAGATCTCAAAATTCCGACTTCATTTGTGCATTCAAATATTTGAAATATATCAAATGATCAAAGGGATCATTTGGAGCCGTCCGATTAAGTGGAGTGGTACGGGTTTTGCATGTATTTTCTGAGGCGTCCTCCATTTATAAATTCCTCATTCCTCGGGGAAGCAAGCAAGAGAGAGAGCTCTAAAGATCCTCCAAGCACAATCGTCCCCCGCTCGGCATCGTCAACCACCACGTCGGCCGGCCGCTTGATCCTGCTCGTCGATCTCGTCTCTCATGATGACTTCTAGGTGATTGTTCCTACGTTCGCCGGTGATTGTTCCATTTCTATGATTGTTCTGCATTTACACGATGATTGTTCCCTGCATTTCGCGATGTAAGCATTTTCGCGGTGATTGCTTTCCACATTCGCATCACTTAGCAAGCATACCGATCGTACCACATGCATTGTTCCTATCTCATATACTGATTCTAATCCCGGATCGGAAGATCTTGTACTCAAATAAATACATAGTTGAAGCTTTTCTTGCAGTGATTTTCCCTCTTTTCGAGGTTTTCCACGTAAAATTCAGAGTTTTATTGTTCATTCTTTAAATACATGTGTGTGTGTGGTTCACAAGTAAACTTTTACTCTACCTGATTTTCTAAGACAACATTCATCATTAATTTTTTATATAGCTGCAACTGTCATAATCATACCCTTAATTTGCATTCAACGCCCCGATCAAGATTTTTTTAGGTGCATCCTAGGATTGAGATTCTTTTTTTTAAATTAGATGTGTTTTTTTGTTTAAATTCTACAAAAAGAAACACAATTTGTAATTTACTAATATTTTAAAAAAAAATTTCAAAACACAAAAGATTATGCGAAACACTAAAAAAATGTTAAGTTTAATGGACTTTGTTAATTCATAAAACTTCAAATAAAAAAATTAGCATTCAAAATTTTTTAATAAATTTATTATAATTGTATACAATACTAATATAATTTCTAAGGTTGATGAATATAAAATACTATAGAAAGTCATCATCGTGATCATGTGAGGAGTGCATGTAGCCCAAGCAAGACTGCCTTAATCTCATTAACTTGCCCAAATTTTATTTTTTTTGGTTGGTAGGTTACGTTGAGGATCATGCCTAGGGGTAGCTCCCTAATCCCTATGCAACATATTATAAATGTTAATCAAAGTTTAAATTAATAATTAAACTTAGGTTCTATGTGTAAATATTGCAACTACACCGACTCTCACCGATTAATAATGGTTGTGTGTGATTTGATTATTATGTTAAAGCTAAATTAATTTTTTAAAAAGAAAAAATAATTTTATTAAATCTTAATATAAAATTTAATCAAGATGTAATTAAAAATAATTGAATCTTCTTTGAAATAAATGCATTATAAATTTTTAAGAGAGACTAAAAGTAAAATAAAATTGAATAATAAAGTATTATAGGCTTAATTATGGGTGTTAATTCGGGCCGACGGATCGAGTTCGGGTCTAACCCGAATAGATTTGATCTAAATCCGACACGTTTACTAAACGGGTCAAAAACCTCAACCCGATTGATCCGACACGACCCAAATGATCTATTTAGATGTGTATTTTAGGCCAAAATCAAGTCAAAATTGAGTCAAATTCGGATTCGTGGGTAAAAATAGGATCAATTTCGGGTTGCGGTCAATTTCGAGACAAATTCTAGTTGGCGGGTTAAAATCGAGTCAATTTCGGGTTGATGGGTCACGACCCGAAATATTAAAAGGGTCTATTCAACTCAAATCCGGCCCAAAAATCATTCGGGTAAACCCGAACCTAAATTTTTCGAGTCAAGTTCGTGTCGAGTTATTGTGTCGAGTTATCGTGTCAGATCAATTTTTGATACTCCTAGGCCAAATGAAATCATTGAATAGTATAAGCATAGGATTCCTTTATATCTGAAATATATAAGGGGTTATACCTGCATTATAATTTATAAATAAACTTTAATATTTTATTTGAGACTATAGCATCTATTCTCTACCAATATTCCATCACTATGCAAATGATGCGCCAATTTATAAGTGGAATATTAGAACATGGTAAAGTCTTTAGATAGATAGCTTTTTGTTTCTTGAATCGTTATTAAATATAAATATTAAACTTATATTTAATATATCAATAATTAAGATATAAGAGTTCAACAAAAGCTTTTTCTTCGAAGAAAAAGCCTCCAATTAGTGAGGTCAAGAGAACGCGTATTACGGCGATTTTGAAAAAATAAATGATAGGGAAAATTTTTATTAAAAAAAATATTGAATCATATAAAAAATTTATTTTAATTTGAAATGGTATTTTTATTTTTATTTTTTTAGGATTAAAATTTAAGAAAGGTAAAAAAAGAATCAAAATTTAAAGAAAAAAGTGAATTCAAAATTAAAAATGCTTTTGGGATAGTTTTCTAGCTTATTTGTTTCTTGAGAAAGTAATCAAAATCAAAGCGACATTTACAGCTTTTTTTTTCGGAAGTTTTGAAAAAGATGTTTTGAGAACTATAGTTATTAGAGTGTAGTGGCTATGAGAAAGTTTTTTTTTTTTTTTTTTCATGTAACATACACAAATTTTTCAAAAAATTATTTTCTCTATAACAACTTTACAATCAACTTTTTAAAAAGCTACAGCTGCTCTAAATAGACCCTAAGATAAATAATAATGATAAAGTGTGGCATGATTAATAATATGTTTTTAATAAAATAATTAAAGGAGTTTTATTAAATTTAACAATATAATTATTATCATTTTTATTTGAAAATAATTATATTAAGATAACAAAAGAATTGTTGACTTAAGGTGGTCAAAGAGAGTATAGACAAATGTGACAAATGGAAGATGGATAAAATGATTGTTGACTCAGAAGTATTATTCTAAAAAATATTTTTTTTATTTATTAATTTTTTTGTTTATTAAAAGTATTGCTCATAACAACCCAAAATTTTGAAATTAGAAATTTCTTTAATTTTTGACTCATTTGAGATGTCATTAGTGGATAGATCTTGAACAAATTTTTTAATCCTTTGTTATGGTTGAGTACACTTGAGAGCGCATGAGGGTAAGACTTATGATAGTTAAGGAATTGATTATCATAATATAAATAGAGATTAATTTACCTGTTGTGCTCATTGAGAATTATTAAGAATAACAACAACAATAAGTCTTTATCCCACTAACTGGGGTCGACTACATGAATCCTTCATCTCCATTGTGTTATATGTGTCAAATTCTCATTTAATTCAAATATACTAAGTCATTTTTTATACATCTTAACTGAGTCTTTTTAAGTCTATTTGTACCTTTCTTAACATAAGACAAATTTAATGCATATACTCTCCTAAGCGGGACATCAGACGGCCGACGCTTTTATGTCAAACCTTCTAAGGTGACTCTCCCTAATCTTATGGATAATTTTTTAAAATAAGTATGATTTAAAATATAATTAGTAATTTAAGTATCTAACAAATAAAATTTAAATATAGATAAAAGTTTAATGGGCAATTTACTATCACTTTGTAAAGCCCATTAAGCAACTTGTAACTTATATGAAACTTAGATCCAAAATAATTTAAAACTATAGTTACATATAAGTCGCCCGTTTAACAGGCGACTTCCATGTAGGCAAGTCGCCCGATAAATGGACGACTATACATATATTTAAATTTTATTTGTTAGATATTTAAATTACTAATTATGTTTTAAATCAAAGTTATTTTAAAAAATTTCCCTAATCTTATCTACGAGTGGAGCTACTCCAACTTTTTCCTGAACATACTCATTTCGCATTTTATCTCTAAGAGTAAAGCCACTCATCCACCTGAGCATCCTTATCCTTATAACACTTAACTTAGTCATATGCTTCTCTTTTATTGGCCAACATTCTACATCATAAGTCATTGCAGGTCTTACCGTCATCTTATAAAAATTTCCATTAAGTTTAAGTGAAACTTTTCTATCACACAATAGGCCAGATGCATTCCTCCACTTTAACCATCCAACTTGAATTCCACTAATAACATCTCCATCTATTTCATCGTCATTTTGAACAATATAGCCTAGATATCTGAATCACTTGCTCTTTTTAATGACTTGTTCACCTAATGTCACAACACTACCACTAAAATTTATACAACTAAAATTACACTCCATATATTCAATTTTAGATCTACTTAAACGAAAACCTTTAGACTCTAAGTTTGACCTCCATAATTCAAGTTTCTCTTGGACTCCTAAAATTCAAGTTTTGCTAATTGAGAACTATTGTTAGATAATATTAAATTTGCACAGGCACAATAAATCCATCAGGTCAACTCATAAGCAAGATTGTCCAATTGCCTTTCTAATTAACTAAGAAATGATCTAAGCTAAATGTTATTTGAATATTAAATAAAATCCAATAAGTTTTAATTATACTTATTATATGCAAGTGAAATAAATATAGAATTCTTATATTATATACAAGTCTAAAGCTTTGACCAATGTTTTAGATTATTAGCTAATGAAATGTCCAAATTATCAATTTATATTTTATTTTTAAATCATCTAAGCACACCGACACCTTCTTCTAAGAAAATGATAAATCTATTTAAATTTGAACTATGACAAGCCAATTATTTCAGATAACTAAACTCTAAACTATTTCATAATTACAAATTAACATTTTAAGGGCTGAAATAAAAATAAAAATTAACTTTATGTGATAATATTATATTATTGGTATGACCCTGAAAATTCTACTAGTTGAAGCATGAATCTTGATGTCGAAAGAAATCTGATTCTGAATCAAGACTAATCCAGATCAAACGCTTATTATCAATCGACTCTTAAACATGGAGTGTTTATAATCAAATTGAGCGTCTTGACGAACAAGATCTAACAAGCCCAAGATCTCATAATTCTGACTTCATTTGAGCATTCAAATACACAAAATACATCAGATGATCAAGGGAATCATTTTGAGCCATCCGATGGAGGAGTGGTTCAGATTTTGTATATATTTACAAAAACGTCACCCCTCTAATCTATAAATAGCTCCTCATTCTTCACATGAAGGGAGACTAAGCTAAAGAGAGGAGAGAGCTCTAAAGTTTGAAAATCCTCCAAGCATAATCATACCACCACTCGACGGTCGCCGACCACCATCGGCCGTCACCACCCGGCCGCTGCCGGGCCGCCGACCACCCCTTGGTCGCTAACCACTCACCGCCGCGTTACCGCCACCGCTGACTACCGACGCCAGTCGCCACTGTTGACTACTGCTGCCAGTTGCCGCCGACCACCGCCATACCGCCGCCGGCCACCACCATCAATCGCCGTTGTCAATTAGGTTGCCGCCATCATCGCCGACTACCATCGCCGGTCATCGCCGACTATCGCCACGCCTCCGCCGGTACCACGACGACCGTCATTGTCGGAGCCGGCCGACTCGTTATTCACCATCATCTACATTTCAGAACTATTACACTCTAACCATGATATATTGTTGCGCCGATCGAGATTCTCATTGCACAACTTTCATATATTTTGTAATCCGTTATCGGAAAATTTTGTACTGAACATACATAGTGGAAGATTTTACCGATACAATAGTTTTTTTTTTCCTCTTTTCGAGATTTTTCATATAAAAATTATGAAGTTTTATTATTAATTCTTCAAACATCTGTGTGTGTGTTGGACTCCGCAACAAAACTAAAGTATAAATTTTTACTCTACCGCAACTAGTTTTTTAGCACGCAATAATTATAATTACACCATACAAACAAACTATATGTTCTTTCAAAAATACAAGAGCTCATTTATTAATTGTTAATCATATTTTATACAGAAGGTCAAATTATATATATATAAAGATTATCCATCTTGTTCATCTTTATTATTAATATTTACTGAATACTTACAGCCGCTATTAGTGCGCGCCAAATTCAATTAAAGCAGTAAGGTTAATTTAATGAGCAAGTCAACTGCTTCAATTAAAGTCAGCGCTTTCTAAAAACACCGAATTTGAATGCATCATCCACTAGCGTTGACCTGACTTGTGATTGTCGATCGGCGATAGGTCTGGCCGGTTTAAGCCATCAATTGATAAAATAATATTTGACTTTGTGAAGGGGTCAGCATTTGATATTTGGTGATTTTTGATGACAAGTCTCATTTGCTTATGAAATTCAATTGAGAGCTACAGGTGAAGAATATAAAATCTCTCTCTCTCTCTCTCTCTCTCTATATATATATTAGTGCTTCTAAAAACTACTACGGTAGATGTTTGAATGTCTTTTGTTTATTTGAAATCGACTTAGCGTGATTTAAAGAAACAAGAAAACTCCAAAAATTTTAATGAAAACCTCAAAATAGGGGAAAATCAGGCATAAAGAAAAGCTTCCACTTTATATTTATTTTGAGTACAAGTTTTCCGATAACGATTACATAATAGAGAAGGTAGACAATGGAATCCCAAAATCGACAACAAATATATAATCACGTTCAGTTGTTAGTTGCTAGTAATAGCGTGATGAACAACAGAACAACCACTAACGATGAAGGTCGTCATGGTGCCGTGCGAGATTGACATCGAAGGATCAATCGTCGACGCGCACGGCTGCATGGTTAACAACCATCGGTGGCACGATTATGCTTGGAGGATTTTCAAACTTTAGAGCTCTCTCCTCTCTTGGTCTCCCCTCATATAAAAATGGCTATTTATGGTGGAGAGGCGTCTCAGAATATATGCAAAATCCAAACCACTTTTCTCCATCGACTCCATGATGATTCCCTTGATCATATGATGTATTTTGTGTATTTGAATGCTCAAATGAAGTCAAAATTATGAGATCTTAGGCTCGTTAGATCCGGCTCGTCGAGACGCTCGATTTGACTATAAACAATCTATGTTTGAGAGTTATTTAGGGATTTAACTGACATCCCAGGGTTTTCAAGGAAATTTTAAGTGCTTGATCTCGACCAGTTTCAACTTCGCATCAGCTTGCTTTTAGCATCAAGATTCGTGTTTCGACTAGTAGTATTTTAAGTGTCATATCAGTTGCCCCCTATTTTTGGAAGACATTATCTCAATCATCCAAAAATATATATGTCAAATACTTGAAAATAGCAAATTCTTCAATTAAATTTACGGGTCCATTAACCATACATTTTGAGAGAACATATTTTCATGGGAGCACATGATTATGATCACGAAAGGTATGTACCATGCGGTATCCGGGTGTGAGATTGGGGTTATGGACCCATCCGGCACTTACGGTGCTACCGCTGGTCGAATAGACCTGACAAGCCGTGGAAAGGGTTCTGGCCTACGGCTTTTCGACAGCGGGCAACGGTTGCAAAACGGTCGGTCGGAACGGTCGCAGAGGCGCAGGGGATCTGCCGCACGGTCACGCTGACGGTCCCAGAGGGCGGGTCGGCGGGTCGCGAGCACCGCGGCAAGTGGCCATGACGGGTCGCGAACGCGGCTTCGGCAGCTGGTTGAACACGGTTTGAGCAGTGAGCGGGATGCGGAGGGCGCGTCGGTGCCCACGGCTACCGGTCATGTGCTACCTAAAACGTCCGCTTTCACCAGTGACTGCTTCCGCCAATTTTGAGCGATTTTGGGTGATTTTTAGTAATTTTTGACCTTTTTGCTCCTATGAGGGTCTATAAAAACCCCCGTAGGGCCAAGGGAGAAGACACCTTCTCTTCTTCTTGAGAGAATATCGTTTGGAGGGGGTCAAGGCCCACGGTACATACGTCGTGTCTAAAGTTTTCCCTCTAAAGAGAAATACTCGTTGGATCGAATTGGGCGATCAAGCGCGTACATACATCATTTACGCTTTTTCCTCGAAGAGGCGTAATCAGACTCGGACCGTCCGGGTTTGAAGGCGAGCGCGGTATACGTCGTGTCATAGTTTTCCTCGAAAGAGCGTCAGACTTCGACCGGACCGGCCGAGAGCGATCAAGACCATGGTACATGGTCTACGCTTTTCTCTCGAAAGAGGCGTCAACTGTACTCGTCGGATTGTCCGGGTTCAGAGGCAATCAAGGCCCGCGGTACATACGTCGTGTCCACAATTTTTTCTCGAAAGAGGCGTCAACTATACTCGCCGACGTCCGGGAGGCGATCGCGCCCGCATGCATACGTCGTGTCATAGTTTTCCTCGAAAGAAGCGCCAACCGCATTCTCGTGACCGTCCGGAAGGTTGATCAAGGCCGTACATACGTCGGTTCGATTTCCCTCGAAAGAGGCATCAGCTGCCGGACCGACCGATTCGGAGGTGATCAGCGACGATAATCGGGCAAGCGATGCCCGACGATGGTGGTGACCGGTAGGGATTGCCGGCGATGGTCGGCGATAATTACCGGCTACGTGGGCGTAGCGGATCGGCGACAGCGTGGTTGGCGGCGACGGGGTGGTAAAGCAAACCGGCGACGTCGACAAGGCTACCGCGTGAATCGGCGGGATGACCGGCGACGATGTGGCGAGATTGCGACGATCGCATGGTGACCGGTGACGAGTTACGGCGGTGACCGGCGACGGTATTAGCGGCCGACGTGGTCAAGAAGAACCGGGCGGCAGAATGACGGCATGGTAGTACGCGAATGACCGACCACGATGGTGTGGACCGACGGAGATTGAAGCGATGGTCGACGGGACCGGCGAGGTATTGGCGTCGACGAGGGTGGTCGGCAAGAACCGCGGCGCAGCAGGACGAAGTCAATGGCTGACGACCGACGATATGGTGGTGACTACAGAGATTGCCGCGATGGTGGCGGCGGATCGGCGAGTAATGAGGCGGTGACCGCAGTGGTTAGCACCGTGGGTGTCGACAATGGCAACGGCGACGCAGCTGATTAAGGACCGGGCGCGCAGTAGTCACGGGATGACCGAATGACTACCGACGATGGTGGTGACCGGCGGAGATTGCCGGTGATGGTCGCGTGATGCGACGCGGTTGGAGGCCGACGGGTGGTGGCAGCGAACAACCGGTGAATGATTGGCGCAGTCGCCGGGATGACCGGCAGGAGTTTGAACGATGAGGATTTTGACCTATCCGAGGTTGTTTGTCGAGTGTGACTTGATGACGCTAACTGATGAAAGAGGAATTGAATTGCCGAGATCTTTGACCCATCCGGTTATTTGTCGAGTGTTACAATGATGTTAACCTGTGGAAGAGGCCGGAAGTCCACCATGAACCTTTGACTATCTAGGTTGTTTGTCGAGTGTTTGCGATGACGCTTAACTCGTATGGAAGAGGTTGAATTGAATCCGGATTTTGACCCATTCGAGATTGTTTGTCAGAGTGTTACCCGCTGACGTTAACCTGTGTGGAAGAGGTTGAATTGAATCCACTGAGGATCTTCGACCCATCTGAGGTTGTTGGTCGGAGTGTTACCCGATGACGTTAACCTGTGTGAAAGAGGTTGAATTAAATCCGCTGAGGATTTTTGACCCATCCGAGGTTATTTGTCAGAGTGTTTGCTCGATGATGTTAACATGTATGGAAGAGGTTGAATTGAATCCGCTGAGGATTTTTGACCCATCCGAGGTTTTTTGTCAGAGTGTTACTCGATGACGTTAACTTCTGTGGAAGAGGTCAAATTGAATCCGCTGAGAATTTTTGACCCATCCGAGGTTGTTTGTCAGAGTGTTACCCGATGACGTTAACCTGTATGGAAGAGGTCGAATTGGATTCGCTGAGGATTTTTGACCCATTCGAGGTTGTTTGTCACAATGTTACCCGATGACGTTAACCTGTATGGAAGAGATCGAATTGAATCCGAGGATTTTGACTATCCGGGTAATTTTTCGTGGTGTTACCCGGCGACGTTAACTGTATGGATGAGGTTAAATTGAATCCGAGGATTTTGACCTATCCAGGTTGTTTGTGAGAGTGTTACCCGGCGACGCGTTAACGTATGGAAAAGGTCAATTAAATCCCGGGATTTTGACCTATCCAAGGTTGTTTGTCAAGGTGTTACCTGATGACGTTAACCTGTATGGATGATATTGAATTGAATCCGCTGAGGATTTTTGACCTATCCGAGGTTGTTTGTCAAGGTGTTACCCGATGACATTAACATGTATGGAAGAGGTCAATTGAATCTAAGGATTTTGACCTATCCAGGTTGTTTCGGGTGTTATCAGATGACGTTAACAAAGAATTGAATCAATCGCTAAGAATTTTTGACCTATCCAAGGTTGTTTGTCAGAGTGTTACCCGATGACGTTAACCTGCATGAAGTAGGTGCGAAGTTTTGATCTATCCGAGGTTGTTTGTCAGAGTCTTTACTCGATGATATTAACCTGTATGGAAGAGATCAAATTGAATCCGTCGAGAATTTTTGACCCATACGAGGTTGTTTGTCAAAGTATTACTTGATGACGTTAACCTGTATGGAAGAGGACGAATCAAAATATCCGTTTGTGGTTGTGGCCAAAGTTGCTCCTTAACCTTGGTCTTTTTCATTGGTACGACTTGCTTCTCTCGATAATCAATTAGATATCCAGAATATTGATTTGGATAATCTTTTGAGATTAAGAGTTGCCTCTCAGTTTTTGACAAAATTTGAAGGAACGAATTTTGATGAATCTTCATTCTTCACTTGCGCTCCTTAAAAGCTTGAAATGCTCCACCTCAATGGTGGTTCTGCTCTTGTTGGGAAACTTGGTCGCCATACAAGATGAAAAAATGAGAATCAGTTTCCTACAGATGGTGCCAAACTGTTACGTGCTAGAAAACCAGCTGCGGTAGAGTGAATGTTTATGCATTAGCCTTGTTTGTGAAATCCAGCACACACACATAGATATTTAAAGAGTGAACAAGAAAACTCCAGAAATTTTAATGTGGAAAATCTCAAAAAAAGGGGAAAAATCACGGGGCCTAGCCCAGCAAAAAGCTTCCACTATAAATTTTTTTTGGAGTACAAGTTTTCCCGATAACGGGATTACATAATTGTATATAAGAAGGGCTGACAATGGGAATCCCAAAATCAGACAACAATAGCTATATAATCACGTTCAGGTTGTAATAGTTGCTAGTGATAGCAGATGATAGTGAACAACGGGGAATAGCCACTAACGATGAAGGTAAACATGATGGTGACCGACGGAGATTGACGACGGCAAGGATCAGCGACAATGGCAGATGGGCCGGGGCGGTAGTTGACAACCGTCGAGTGGTGGCACGATTGTGCTTGGAGAATTTTCAAGCTTTAGAGCTCTCTCCTCTCTCTTGCTTAGCCTCCCCTCATATGAGGAATGAGGGGATATTTATAGATTGAATGAGTGACGTCTCTATAAATACATGCAAAATCCAAACCACTCTTCTCCATCGGACGGCTCATGATGATTCCCTTGATCATATGATGTATTTTGTGTATTTGAATGCTCAAATGAAGTCAGAATTATGAGATATTGGGCTCGTTAGATCTGGCTCGTCGAAACGCTCGATTTGACTATAAGAACTCCATGTTTGAGAGTTATTTAGAGATTTAACTGACATCCCAGAGTTTTCAATGATATTTTAAGTGCTTGATCTCGACCAATTTCAACTTCGCATCAGCTTGCTTTTAGCATCAAGATTTTTGCTTCGACTAGTAATATTTTAAGTGTCATATCAATTAGCATGAATATATATTATAATGTAATAAGGGTACAAGTTGATATTCCTCATCTGATATGGTATTGAAAATTTTACTAGTTGAGCCACGAATCTCGATGTCGAAAGCAGTCTGATTCTGAGTCTAGACTAACTCAGATCAAGCATTTTAATTGAAAACTTTGAGATATCAGTCAGCTTCTAAATATAAAGTGTTTCTAGTCAAATTGAGCGTCTTGATGAACCGGATCTAACAAGCCCAAAATCTCCTAATTTTGACTTCATTTGAGCATTCAAATCCTTAAAATACATCAGATGATCAAGAGAATCATTTTGAGTCGTCCGATGAAGTGGTTTAGATTTTATATATATTTACAAAAATGTCACTCTTCTAATCTATAAATAACCCTCTCATTCTCCATATGAGGGATTTCAAAGAAAGAGAGCTCGATGCTGAAGAACCTCAAACATGTCGTGCCACCGCCGATCAGCGCCGCGCCCGTGCCACTGTCATCACCGTTTATGACCGTCATCAATCACCACCAACTGGCCGCCGCTGTCGGGCACCACCATCAATCATCATCATCGTCGACCACCGCCGTCAATCACCGCCACCAACCATCGTCGCATCGCCAGCCATCATGCCGGTCATCCATGATTGGCCCGCTGACCACTGCCGGTCCTGGCGCCGACCCCGTCGTCGGTCCGCTGCCACCACCATATCGCTATCGCGGTCGCGCCGACCATCATCGCGGTCATGCCCCGCAATATACCACCCGGCGTTCGTCGGATCATGACAACGTCATTCACTATCATTGACTGCCACCAACAACTGCTACAGCCTAACTATCATTGCATAGTTATTGTCACCTAATTCTAGGATTCTCGTTGTCAAGCTTTCTCACATACAACTTTGTAATCTCGTTATTGGGAAAACTTAAACTTTGTACTCCAAAATAGATATATAATTGAACATTTTTACTAGGCTAGGCCCCGTGATTTTTTCCCCCTCTTTCTAGGATTTTTTCACATAAAAATCCTGGAGTATCTTATTCTCTCTTCAAATATCAGTGTGCGTGCTGGTTTTCTCAACAAGACTAAAGCGTAAAGTTTTATTCTATCACAATTGCTTTTTTAGCACGCAATAGTTTGGCATTGTCTGTGAAAAATATTTCTTTTACATCTTCACAATGGTTGACAATCTGACATTATGCTCAGAATATCATCACCTATATGGTGAAGAAAATCTTACTCTCGAGGAACACATAAGAAGAATGAAGATTCATCAAACTTCGATCCTTCAACTTTTATTGGAGACTGGGAGAGCAACTCTTAATTTCAAAAGATCATCCAAATCAATATTATGGATATCTAATTAATTATTAGTTTGAGAAGCAAGTCAGTAATACTCATGAAAAAGGCAAAGATCGAGGAGCAACTTTGGCTACAGCGTCGAACGGATGTTTTTGATTTGACCTCCTCCACACAAGTTAAATGTCACTGAGTAACACTCTGACAAATAACCTCGGATAGGTCATAACTTTATACATACTCCACATAGGTTAATGTCATCAAGTAACACTCTAATAAATAATCTCGAATAGGTCATAACTTTGTACCTACTCCACATAGGTTAACGTCACCGAGTAACACTCTGATAAACAACCTCAGATAGTTCATAACTTTGTATCTACTCCACACAGGTTAACGTCATTGAGTAACACTCTGATAAATAACCTTGAATAAGTCATAACTCTGTACATACTCCACACAAGTTAATGTCATCGAGTAACACTCTGACAAATAACCGGATATGTCATAACTTTGTACCTACTCCACACAGGTTAACGTCATCGAGTAACACTCTCACAAACAATCTTAGATAAGTCATAAATTTATACCTACTACACACAGGTTAACATCTCCGAGTAATACTCTGATAGATAATCTCGGAGAAATCAAAATGTGTAACCTCTTCCATACAGGTTAACGTCATATATTGATAAAATAAACTTGGATGAGAGTTAAAACTATTGACTTCTTCCACATAGGTTAAATATCACTGAGTAAAACTCTAACAAACAACCTCGGATTGGTCAAAAATCCTTGACGAATTCGATTCAACCTCTTCCATACAGGTTAATGTCATAAAGTAACACTTTGATAAACTACATCGAATGGGTCAAAAATTTTCGGCAGATTCGATTCAACCTCTTCCATATACGTTATTGTCATCAAGTAATACTTTGACAAACAAACTCGGATGGGTCAAAAATCCTTCGCGGATTCAATTCGACATCTACCATACATATTAATGTTATAAAGTAATACTTTGACAAACAACCTCGGATGAGTCAAAAATCTTCAACGGATTCAATTCACCCTCTTCCATATAAGTTAATGTCATCAAGTAATACTTTGACAAACACCCTCGGATGGGTCAAAAATTCTTAGCGGATTCGATTTTATCCCTTCAACGGCTTCAAGTAACAACATTAAAAATGATACTATGAAATTATCTGTCAAAATTTCTTACTTTTTTGAGGAATAATTCCAAATCAATGCTTTCTCACCAACTTGGCGGTTGTCAACTTTTGAACAATCTATTGGAGTTTTAAGAAAATCAATTTTCTATGAACTACCGACATTGATCGCCTCCAAACCCTATCAGTTTAACGATGGCAGTTGACGCCTCTTTCGAGAGAAAATCGGAGCCTCGTTGTATGAACTATGGGCTTTGATTGTCTCCAAACTCGGTCGGTCTGACGAGGACAATTAATGCCTCTTTCGAGAGAAAATCAGAGTATCACCGTATGAACTACGGGCCTTGCACGCCTCTAAACCCGGTCGGTCCGACGAGGACAATTGACGCCTCCTTCGAGAGAAAACCGGAGCCTCGTCGTATGAACTACGCGTCTTAATCAACAAAGCAAATAATCTTCTTTGCAGAAGAAAGCCAGAGCATTGCTGACAAAGGAAAATATATATTTATTACCCTTAGCCCCTCAACTTCTAATAGATAATTTTTCATCCAGCGCGGAAGAACATTAGAGCATATGTGAGAAAATTGTCTCCTTACTTGACCCCAATGAGGGATTTTTATAGATCCACAATAGGGGCAAAAAGAGAATAAATTTTGAGAAGAAATTTAGAAACATTTAAATGGATTTCAAAATTTTTGCACTCAATTATCTCTTTCCTTTTATAAAAGGGAAAAATAAAATTAAATTAAAAAAATCAAAAAAATAAAAAAAACCAAAAAATTTGCTCATCAAGACGTTTCTTGTGAGTGCGACGCCTTCCGCCCTTCTGCGCCTCGCCGCGCGACCACCCACATACTGCACCTGCGCGCACCGCGTGATCATCGTCTTTGCCATAAAGATCTATTCTCTCAAACTATATGTGACAAAGGTTAATGAACCCACAAATTTCATTGAAGAAATTGTTATTTTTAATTATTTGACATATATTTTGGGATGATAGAGATAATGTCATCCAAGAATAGGGGCAACTGATATGACACTGAAAATTCTATTAGTTAAAACACGAATTTTGATGTCGAAAACAATCTGATTTCGAGTCTAGACTAACCCAAATCAAGCGCTTAAAATATAATTAAAAATTTTGAATATCAATTGGCTCCTAAATATGGAGTGTTTATGTCAAATCGAACGTCTTGACGAGCTGGATCTAACAAGCCCAAGATCTCCTAATTCTGACTTTATTTGAGAATTCAAATACTTAAAATACATCATATGATCAAGAGAATCATTTTAAGCCATCCGATTGAGTGGTTTGGACATTGCATGTATTACAGAAACGTCACTCCTCTAATCTATAAATAACCCCTCATTCTCCATATAGAGGGGCTCAAAGAGAAGAAGCTCGATGCTTGAAGAACATCATGTCGTGCTAATTTGGCCGCAACGCCGGCCCGCCACGGCCGTCGCCGCCGGTCATCACCGTCGTCACCGCGTCGATCATCGCCGTCGGCCGCATCACCATCATCGATCGCCCCCCACCGCAGACCAGTTGGCCGGTGACCACCACCGCTCACGGTCACGCGAATACCGCCGTCATGCGGTCATCACGCGGTCGACCAGCTGCCGTATACCACCGCCGATCCTTCGCCCGTTTACCAGCGCGTCATTGCCGTGCCGACGCTGTCGACCGCGCCGCCGACCACGCTCGTCGGTCGTTGACCGACCACCGCTGCTCGCCGCCAACCACCACCATGGTCGACCTGCCGCTACTTGTCGGCAGATCGCGTTACCACGCGCCCGCGCCACCATCATATTAAATTATCATTGCTCGTAAATTTCACATCCCCATTTATGCGGCAATGATTACGACATTCTCGATATATTATCTCGATTTTGAGATTCCAATTGTCAGGCTTTATCACATATAACTTTGTAATTCCGTTATCGGAAAAATTTAAACTTTGTACTCCAAAATAGATATATAGTAAACCATTTTTACTGGGTTAGGCCTGTGATTTTTTTCCCCTCTTTCTGGGATTGTTTCATGTAAAAATCATGGAGTTTTTTATTTTCTCTTCAAATATCTGTGTGCGTGCTAGATTTCTCAACAAGGCTAAGACGTAAAATTTTATTCTACTGCAACTGATTTTTTAGCATGCAAATTTATTAAATAATTAAATTATATAATAATTTAAAAAATAAAGTATAAATAATTAGTAAAATAATATCAAAAAATTATATGAAAAAAATGAGTGGACAAGATTATTATATAAAATTTTATTTTAATTAACTAAATAGTTATTTGAGAGTAATAGATTAACTTGATTTTTTTAAGATGAGATTTATTATATAAAATATAAATTGAGAGGGGCTAAAATATAAAAAAAATATTTTTTTTTTTAAAAAAGGAATTTAGAAATACCCACTCTTAAGGGGCTGTTTGGTTGCCCGTAAAAGAGGTGTAATGTATTCTAAATACGTGTAATTTTACTTTTCTGGTGTTTGGAATGCAGTAAATTAATTAGCATGGAAAATTTTACGGTATTTGGAATTCCTTCTTACGCTATTTTCCGTGTAAAGGAAATACCGCCGAATCGAGCGTAATTAGAGAAGTCACGGCTTAACCTCTTCGTCTCCCGCCATCTCCCGCATACCCGCTGAACTGAAGAGCCGCATTTCCTGTGCCGCCGAGAGTTGGATCGCCGCGACGCCGAGCACCCCGACCGCAGCGCAAGATCTCGGAGCTGAAGGGGAAAGTTTTCAGGTAAATTTCCATTCTTCTACCTCTGTTGATCTTCCACGCCCAGGCCCCAACCGCACACATTGTCTTCTCTTTTACGGTTTAGACCTGAATCGGCTTTTGCGCTCCGGCAGAATTTGTATATGTCTTTTTTATGGCTTTTTTGACTTACAATTTCATGGAAATACCGAAGATCTCTTTATTTGAGTTTAGTCTGAAAATGAAAAATATTTGTCTTATATTTCTGCATATGCACAGTTTTCTTCATTTCATAGTCTCTTTCTTGAAGAATATAAAGTATTAGTCACATGTGTTTAACGTTTTTACTGATATTTTAGAGATTCACAAATCTTGCATGCTTGATTCCGAATGCGGGAAACAAAGTCTTGAAGACCAAAGGAATCTTTTTTTGTTGCTTAGGCCAGAATTATCAGAATTGTGTGACATTCTTGGATTCCCGGTATGCATTTAAGGTCATCAGTTTTAAGCGTGAATCTCACAATGTGAATCACTTTTTTTTTCTTTCCTTCAAATGGAGCTGAGTTGTTAATTTGTTACATTGAAGCATTTCTCTTTTGTATGATATTTTTAGGTTTTGTAAAGCAGTGATTTAAGAAATTTCTCAAATATAATGCACTCTATCATACCAAGACCTGATCTATTTTGTAGCAAACTGCTTATAAAGCTAAATCAGTTGGAAGTAACAGAGAAAACAAAAAAGAGCTTACATATATTTTTAACTGCAAAAACATGTATGTCTAAAATTTAATATTAACAGCATCTTTCTACCATATTAAAAACGAAATACACATTGTACTTTCACTGAAAACACAATCTCAAATAGGAGTTAGTGTAGAAAATAAGTAAGTATTCAGGATGGCATCCTATTTTTGAATTACTAGTTAGTATTACTTACCTGCAATATGAAGAGGTTAGAAAAGACAAAAAGCAGAAAAGAGTTTTCAATTGAGGATAGCTTGGGAATAGAAATCATCTAAAATTTTGCAGCCAAGAATAACAAAAGATGAATTTGGAAATCATTTAACAGATAAGTCATAATATTCTAAAGTGCTTTTGACCACTTTTATTGATTGTGCGCTCTTATGTTCTGTCTTTGATATGTTTCATTCTTTGATTTTAAGGCAGTCCTTTGAGGGTTATAAAAGTTTATTTATGGATTATAATTATTTTCCAAATGAATTTTATGTTTGTAAATCTTGGTTATAGAAATTGCATTTTTGATTCGTTTTACAACAATCCTGCTTTGGGGTTGCATGCAGTTGGACTCCCTGAATCATTTGGAAGTCTTTACGATTTAATTTGTGTGATGATTCTAGATTTAAGTTGCTCCTTATTTGTTTTCTGTTTGTCTTTTGATATCGATTTTTTACTTACCATTACTTCATGTTCAATGTCATGTCCATAGGCACAAAAATAATGATTCTCTTTTAAGTTTTTTATTATGATTCCATCACCTCTCAACTAAATTTGATGGCTGTGTTTTTCTACTAAATACTTTTTCTTATTTTCTGAGTATCAGCTTAGCGAACATTGTTGTAAAAAATAATGACTTCCACATCTGATGATAGTGAAGGATGGTCCTCTGATTACGATGACTTTTCATATGATATTGAGATCAATGGAAATCAACTTTCTTCAGCCATTCATGCGTGCATTGCTGCCTTAATCAGTACTATCTATATTTTATTGGATGCACTAAGGAGAGATCAACAAAGAATAAATCCTGAGCGAAAAATACAGCGTGAAACATACCTTTCAAGATTA
Source organism: Cymbidium sinense (assembly GCA_021442155.1). Lineage (NCBI taxonomy): Eukaryota > Viridiplantae > Streptophyta > Magnoliopsida > Asparagales > Orchidaceae > Cymbidium > Cymbidium sinense. Next base: position 166,268,529 of record CM038221.1, on the reverse strand, counting down.
TATTTTGGATCTGATTTAGATTGCGTGAATATGATTCGAATGAAAAAAATACCTCTCTCGACTACCAAGCTTGCAGAAAGATGATGGAGCGTTTGATGAATTTAATGGAGCTTCATTTCCAGGTGCCGTATTTACTCTCTCGACTACCATTGTGGGAGCTGGAATCATGTCTTCCAGCCACCATGAAAGTGTTGGGTTTGATGCCAGGAATAGCTATGATAGTATTTTTTTGCTTTCTATGCTTCAATAGAGTTTTGCTCGATTCAGTTGAAGTTGGAAAGTCGGGTTTCTTATGGTGGTGTGATGGGTGATTCTTTTGGAAAGATTGGGAGGATCTTGATTTGTGTGATTGTAAATAACGCGTTGATGTGATGATTGTCTATATGATTATAATTGGTATGGCATCTTATGTTGATTTCCTTGCTTTGATTATGTGCAACCCATACAGTATTCATGTTTGATTTTCTTTATATTACTTATTTGTTTTCTTATACATAATTATTTAATCATCTTAAGAAATTAGAAGTTTGCTTAGATTCTTGTTTGATAGGTCAATTTAAAGAGGTGATTTGTTCCTTATTTTGAACTATAATGTGTTGTAATACCAACTTTTTGCTGAACCATTTTATTGGTTTATTTTCCGTTTGTGAAATGGGTGCATTGTCATCTTCGTAGTGATTGTAAATTGACAACAGGATCATAATGATGTGATCATTGCTTGATTTTCATGCAACTGTCCTTGTAGCAATTTTTGTTTTGTTGTTTGTCATATTTTCTTGAAGATATACATGTACTCTTGTTTTGCTCTCATCTTGTATGAATTTGAGAATTTTAAGGTCATTATTTGACCGAAAAGATTTATTCGATTGGAATTGCCTCAACTTTACTTTCCTTGCGGAGGTATGAACTAAAGCTAATGCTATTCCCACATTGCTAGGACTTGCTCCCCAAGTGTCATCCTCGGTTGTGAGGCCATAATGCGAGCTAATATTTTTTTATGCTTCGCATACTAATTTTTTTTTAAGGGTGAGTTCAATGACATCGTTCATAGTTTTAGTATATAATTCTAAAAGATAATAATAGAAATAAATTTTCAAAAAAATATTGATCAATTTTAAGTAATGTAAAAGAGGTATAATATACATTATTTATTTTAGTGTTCAATGTATAGAGTTAATAAACATATCATAAATAATATTTTATGTAATTTTTAATATATATAGAGCTTCCTATGAAAACAAATTTAAAAAATATTTTAAATTAAATAATGGAAATCCTTAAAATAAATTTATTTAATGAGTTCAAATTAGGTAGAGATACATCATATTGTTCAATTTTCACTTTTAAAATAAATATATTATAATTTTTTTAAACTAAATAGTAAATTTTTATTTATAAAATATTTATATTTTAATATATATTTAATTTATTAATTTAATATTTCAATTAATGAAAAAAATCTCACTAATTTCTAATATTTTAAGTTATGTAGATTTATATACAATTATTCTTTACACGTATCTCAACGAGAAAATATAGTTTTGTATTTTCTTTACATACAAATAACAGTAAAAATTATTGAAATTCAGATTTCTTTACACTGCATTCCACGCTGCTAAATGCACCAAAACGACACTAAGTGAAGGTGGATCCACCCTGCCTGAGATAATAAACCTCTTATAACTATTGATCACTCAAGGCCTGCCATTTTTTATCTCCTGAACAAAAAAAAAAGTTAGAATGGCCATGTTTGGATATCACAACTCAGGTCATAACACACATCTAAATACATGTTTAAATCGATTATAATATTAATTGCATCATTACAAATAAATCATAAACTTAGATACTAATTATTATATTATTTTTTTGATAAATTACACTATGTCTTAGCATTTATATATCCAAAATGGAATACATGTATTCAACCTAGTAAACTAGACGTGTCATCTAAAAGATATATCTTATATTTGAGCACTACATAAATCATATCATATATTAGGTGGGGACTAGCGATCATATAAATTGGATCGTCAAACAACATAGTAGCGACTAAGGGGTTATTTGGTTGGCTGAAAAAAGAATATAACGTAAAAGTAATGCAGTGTAAAAAGAATGCAGTATAAAAGGATTACTTTACAGTTATTTGATTGAGAGTTTTACAAATTCATAAATTTATTTTTTCAAACACATTGCACTCAATGATCATATCTGTTATCTTCAATGAAAGTATGTGAATCATCTAAATTGATTTATGAATATATAAATAAATAAGATTATGCATAAATATGAATTTATGCATGAGTAATATAACAATCAATTCAGTATATATAACACTTTTTAAAATACAACACTAAAAAACTTAAATTCAGGCCAACCTATATCATATTTGAGTTAAATTTGAATTAGATCATGTGATTAACAAAAAAATGATGGCCCAAGACAGTTTGAAAAATAATAATTTAATATTTTTAATAAATAAAAAATATAATATGTTCTAATTTTTTATTAAGTTTCGAATATTTTTTTATTTAAATTAACATTTTAAAAAAATAATGCTAATAAATTTTTTAATGTGATATTATGATTTAAAAATTATATAACATATATGTAAATTTATTTATAAATTTTTAGTTATCTGACTAATAAAAAAAGGATCCTATATTTTTTTTAATCGAGTCCTTTAAATAAAATGAAGAAATTAATTTAGTTATGATCGCATTAAATTAAAAACGAAAAAAAAAAAAAACTTGTTTTAAAAAAATCCCGGCACCGCCACCCCCACTGTCTAGAGCAGACTGGCCTTGGGATTCGCGCCATGGCTACTCTCTATTTTTTGAATATATAATAGAGATAAAGGCGAAAAGAAAGGGAGAAAAAACAAGAAAAGGGGAGAAGAAGGAGACAGCAGGCAGAATCAAAAGGAAGCTAAAGAGAGGAACAGCAGAACACGGGCAGCCTCCCTCGAAAGCCTATAAGGACAGAGAGAGAGAGAGAGAGAGAAGCGAATAAGAGAGGAGGGCTAGGGTTTTAGTGAACTTCAATACAACTCCGCAAGATGCTGCCGACAGCTGGAGTGGTGCTTAGCGCCGCCGTCGTGAAAGGGAGGAGGTGCTGGAAGAGAAGACTATGGAGGTGGGGGAATTTGCCTCATTTTTCTTATGTCATGTTTATGTGTTTTTTTTTTCTCGCTTATATTTGTTGATACTTCGGTAAAATGCAATTGGCTCGGATTTAAGTCTTCTCATCTGCTTCGATCTGAGCTGCCCTTTCAGAAGTGACTCATTTCATTTATTTCCATTATTTTTTTTCCTATTTCGGTGGTGGGTGCTACGTTCTGTCATTTTTTTTATTGGAGTGAAGCCATTAAGAATGCTTCTTTCTAGAATGCCGGGGGGTTCCTTTTCATTGCGGTAAGAGGAAGGTTTGTGGCTTAAATTTGGAAATGAGTATAGCAATTGCCATTTTGGTGGTGATGACTCCCTCCCTTAGTAATGGAGAGCGATGGAGAAAGTCTGGAACCACACCCACAGCCACAGGCGTGAAGTTGAAGAAAATGGAATTTAGTGAAGGTGCAAGCTCTTTGACGCCAACTGTGATGTTTAGGAACTATTTGGCTAAAAGTAGGATATAATTCAAGTTGGATTTAAGAAATCTATCAAATTCAAATTTAGTAAATCTTGTAGGCAGAAATTCTGAAAACTATTTGAGATGATAGATGTTAAATTTAGTTAACTTTTTGCACATTATTTAGCAGATAATTTCAATATTTAGGATTTAAATGAAAGTGCAGAAGCGCACAATCCTAGAATTTCATATAAAACCAGAGGGGATGTGAGAAGACAATAAGATATATGTTCCTCAAACAAATTGTTTTACGAGATTTAGCCTAAAACTTTCAACCAAACAGCCCCTTGGGATATATTCTTTGGACAATAATTTCTATTTGTAGAAGTTTCATGTCTATTGTGAACCACCTTGATTGTACTATATCTAATAATTGCAGGACAGCTGATCACATGTTTGCTTTAGGGTTGAAATTATCCATTGGCATCATTGTGTTCTTGAAAGTGCAAAATTGAAGTGGCGAAGGTGAGAAATATTGATTTTATGTCTGGATGCTTTCTTAAGGGAATTAACTGTGCTGCTTGCTTCGCTTTTCATATGACAAAAATACTCAGAATGGATTCCTTTCTGTGATAGAGACGGTCAAGTGGTTCTCACAGATGATTTCATTGCCAATAATCTCATTTTCTACACAGTATGCATGAGTTTGTGCTACTGTTAATCAAAATTTGCATATAGCTTTTGTTTCATTGATTTTTAGAGACTCTCATGTATGACATGGTTTATGAAGGAAACTCTTACTAGGATAATTCTTTAATATGGCCAAATCTAACTTATAGTTGGTCTACTGTCATTAAAAATCTAACCTGAGGAATGTTTCTTTGCTAGCTTTAGTTAGTGATATACTGAGGTTTGAGGGCTCTAGTTAAGTTGGTTTCAAAATGATTCTCTTTCGTGATGAGATTGCCACATGCATTGGAAGAGGGGCATTGTCCCAAAAGATATTTAATATTTGTTCAATAAAGGTGTTTTGGAGATTTATTTATTTTTTTTTATAAAGAGGGGCATACTTACATTCTTATGAGAGGAATTTGGGTTAGAATGCTCTTCAATAAATTTATTTTATAATTTGTTGCAGCGGTAACATTGTATGGTCATCAATTGAGTGTAAAGTTGTGTAAATTTATTGTGGTTTGGTGTATTGATCTTCTTTTCTCTTGTTTTTACTTTTGGTTGTTAATGTTTAAATTAGGTTTTGCCTATTTTATAATTCTATTGAACTTTGTTGCAAGAATGAGAACACAAAAGTTCTTTTATGACTTATTGTATGGTTTAAAATTTATTTACTTGTTTAAATCATTTCAAATAAATATATGACAAATGTAAGTTGGGACAAGATATTACTCTGATGTGGACTCATGGATATGGCTGCAACAACAAGCCTTTATCCCACTACTTAGATTTGGATCCTTCTTCTCCATTATGTCATATTAAATGTCAAATTCTCATTTAATTTTAACGAAATAAGATCATTTTTATATTGCCAAACCAAGTCTTCTTAGGTCACATCTACCTTTCTTAATATAGGTCAAATATAATAAATCTACTCTTCTAGCTGGGTGGAATATGACTAATTGCTAGAAAATATTCTACAATTATGGGAGTCAATTTAGGTTGTTAGATCGAGTTTGAGTTTGACTCAAAGTTGACCCATCCCAAATATAATTGATCTAAACACAACCTGTTTATCGTTAAAGTCAAAATGAGTTCTTTGAACTCAACTCAACTTGAACCTGCCTAACTCAAATTATAGTTGTCTAACTCATTGATTAAGTTGATCATATAATTTTTTTTTATCAATATGATCTAATTTATCTAAATATGATCTTGTAATCTAATTATTTGACCCGAACCCAAATAGTATTCGAGTCAATTTTAAATTAATTAGGTGAACCTAAATCTGAACCCAAATAATAATCAGGTTTACATGTTTGACCCGAATCAAACCCAAATGGCAATATGGTTAACCTAAAAGCAAATTTTTAAATAGGTTTGGGTCAATTTGTTGGGTCACCCCAATCTACATTTGCTTTAAATATTGTCTCATTTTTAATTTTTTTTGGAGACAATCATACGTTGTAGTTAGTGGTTTTAGGTCCTAAGGTGGATTGATCATCACTAATTGAGCTTCTAACTGAACTCTCATGCACTTTGCGTTTATTTTAAGCACTTATTTGGCTGGATGTATTTGTAGTATAATTTATTTGAAATGCAAGAGTTTTCAAAATTTGGGTTTAGTTTGAAGAATTAAGAATACATTGTAAATTTTCAAGGAATTCTATACCAATTGTATAATTCATTTTTAGTGTATTCCAAATTTGCCTTGATTTTACCTAGGTTTGAATACACAAAGTTGCAACAATTGCAACCACTCATAGTGGGATCCACCATGGTTGTTAGTCACTGAAGCTCTAGCTGCCAATGCCTCACCGCCACCCAACATTTGTTGTCATCATTGACTATTGGCTGCTGCAACCTATAGCTACTCACCATTTATCACCTATCGCTGCCCTTCGTTGCTCGCTATCAATTTGCCAGCCGCCCATACCGCCCACACCCATCACCTCCTATTGCCCATCTCTGCCCACCACCACTGCCGGTTTTTAGTTTTATAATTTTACTTCAAACTAAACACACAAAAATAAATTTTTACAATTTTTCACGATTAAATAACTCTATAGTGTTTCAAATACACTACATTTCAATTATATTTTTTTTTCCAGTAAACCAAATGGCCTCTTAAAGAGTGAGAATGAAAACTATTGATTCAACATTCAATGAATGTACCATTAATTGATAGAAGACATTATGGGTACTGCATTTTCTTCTTCAGATTAGCTATTTATTTATATTATTGGAAAATTGTGCATGCCATATGTTGTAAAAGAAAAAAAACATTCAGCCAGATCTAAAATTGTCATGAAAAATAGTATATATATATATATATATATATATATATATATATATATATATATATATATATATATATATATATATATATATATATACTGGGCTTTATATCTCATGGCAACGCAGACCAGAAATAACTGATTGACATTTTCTAGGTCTGTAGCGGCTGTTTGGGATCACTTTTATCTTTTATTTTATTTTTTAAAATAAAATTTATTTGCTGATTATTATTTATTTTTGAGAACAAAATATAAATACATTAAAAAAAACATCAAATAAGTATGTTTTTAAAATATCATTAAAAAAAACACAAAATAAAATTAATCTGAAACAGCTTCTAATTATCTGTCTACTTTTATATACATTTTTTGATTTACCTGAAAAACTAGTTTACTTTTTAGGATTCTCTTTACACTGGAATAAGATTCTTATGAAATGAATTCACTGCAATCATGACATAATGGATGTAATTTTATATGTGACTTGCGTTACATTCAAGCCTCTCACTTAGCTCTGTAGAGAATCATTATTCATACCAAGCTTATACAAGGTTGGAAATTTACCTCAATCGTTGTTTTTTTTTTTTTCCTTTTTTTCTTAAACGAGGAGCATTTTATTAGAAAATATAAAAGAAAAAGATACTGGTAATAACTATCTTTGCTTCAAATCCCATTATAGACTGCATTGAGTCCTGTATAACCATTGGGAAGAGTTATTTTGGATTGCTAACTGTGATTTGATTTATCAGGTACCAAGATAATGGTGATTCAAGGGACAGCAGTCGAAAATCCTCGCATTAAGCGTCCAAATTCTCTAGTCCTTTTACTATTTATAATGGGAATATTTATGAAGAAAAGGACTTGCAAGGAGAGGGAGAGGCAGGGAATGAAGCCATTGGTCCGGAAGCATATATATATATATATATATAGTTATGTTTATGTAACATATTGGATGGTTAAAGTAAGGGAATCAGGTAAAAGTTAATTCACTGATTTCCAATTATTTGTCCAATTCTTTTGCAGTTACATAATGTTATATACATTATGTAATCCCCATTTGTTATGTGTTCTGTTATCTATCTTCAGACTTAGGAGAGGATCATCCTCAATTTGGTTTTCACAATAGGAAGAATTTATTTCAGAAACTAGTGTTTTGAGTTACAAAATGAACTTGAATATGCTTTGTTTATTTTCTGATTTTGTTCTTTATTAAGTGATAGCCAAGTAGTATGGACACTATGATCATTTTGTTGATTATTTTTATTATTCTTAAGTTTGCATTTTTTTTTTCAAATTCTGTTGAATAATCATCCGTGTGCTGTGCTTAGAAAAGAAATAACTATTGCAACATTTTGGGAATTTCATCATTCTAGAGAAACCACAATTGATTTTTTTAAAAAAATTATTTTTTGGGATATCGCCTCTTAGAAATGAATCATAGGAAAAAGGTCTAATGGAGATGGAGAGAGAGATGTAAGAAAGCAAAAGGATCAACCATCCCTGTTTAGGTTTAATCCCAAGGTGTTAAGATGTGCATAAAAATCTCATTTGGTTGCTTGAAAATTAATAACATTGATTTCAAAGATCACAAACTTCTAATGTTTCACAAAAAATGATATTTGGTTGAACATATAAATAAATCATATTATATTATACCTTGTCTTAAAAATAATGTTTATTAAGAGGATAACCTACTATTAGCACATTTAAAGTTTAGTGCCACACATGAAAAAGGGACTTTCTACAAGTATAGAGAAGGAGCAAAATATAAGTTAAAACTACCTCAAACTAGATGACTTAGACGCTGGGAAGAAGGCATGACAAATCTTCATAATTAGGATATATTTTCGCTCAATTAAGCTTCCATTTGTCTATACTAGTACCGAAATTTCAGGAAATTGCAGGAATACTAATGATATCCCATCAAAATAGAGACTTGTTGAGAAGTGTCTCATAAAAAATAGTCATGTAAACGGGCCAAAATTGAACCAACTAATCATTTATTCATATTCGACTAATCATTTGTTCAAGTTTGACTCGTGCTCAAATTTATTCAAAATTTGATTGATACTATTGGACTTTGAATTGTTTGAAATGTGACTCATTCGGCTAGTATATGCTCAAATTGGTTCGAAGTATTAAAATTTCACAAATTAATTTTATACATTTTTTTTATTATTTTGAAAAGACAAAACATGACCGGGGATTGCCACCCAAGTGCAAATCATCCTCGATAGCTACTTTGTAGTTAACAATTATGAAGAAAAGCTTATATTTTTTAAATATAAATAACAACTTTTAATACAAAATCATAACAGGATGTGAACCTATGCCATTGCACAAAAATAGACTCATAGTCACTCCCTATTAACCACTACCACATCCCCTATGATGAAATTCAAAACACGATCAAACAATTCAACTTATTTATAAATCAAATTTCAAAATTTATTTATATTTGGCTCATTTAACAAATGATTCAAGCACAAACTATTAAACCAACCGAACACTAGCTATTCACGATTAACGAGTTACATTATTCAACAAGCTAACCCTACATTGGCAAAGGAGAAAATAAATTCTCGCCTGCTAAAGAACTGTGTTGATAAATAACATGAATCTAGACTAAAAAAGTAAAATTTATCACTCCTTGTTTGTAGTGCTGTGTTGTCAATTTAAGAATTATTTTTTAGAATCATAATCTTAATTATTAAGTGTGTCAATCATGCCGTCCACTTTGCATGGTTGACATTAGTTTTGTTGTTGACATCAATCACGTGTCTCTAAATAATTCATACCAATCAAATATTAGTTCCCAGCATAAACCGTAAACATCTTCCCAGCATATTATGGCATTTCTTGTGAAAGCATGCCAGATAAAACGGAAAAATTAATAGTTTGGGGTTTGAAGCATAGATTTCTTGCCGTAGTAACAAATCCCCTACCAATAATACGTAGAGATACCAACCATAAAAGCTAAAGTTTGACGAGAACTGAATTATAAACCCATAGTTTGTTAAAGTTATAAAAGAGTAGTTCTCTCACTCTGCCATCAATTCTTCTTAGCTAAGAAGAGGCCCCATCTCTGTTCACCCATCTTACTTCTCCTGAGCTTCGCTTTCCAGCCATCCACAATTTCATCGTAGTCTTCCTGAAAAGTGAGGAGGAAGACCATATGAATGAGATTTGATCCTATGACCTCGAGTACTTGAAAGTAATTGCTAGAATAAAAATTAATAAAATGCTACGATGCCATTTGGTGCCGCCACATTTGATGTAAATGATTGACTACATTCAATAAAAGATTTAACAAACTTCATCGTTTTTCAAATATAACTTTTAATTTCAAGCAATCAGATGAGCCCTACTGAGATCCTTTCATTTGGCTTGATGCAATTAGAAATTAAGATGAAACCAATCAAAGTATTGATTTTCTCTTCAAATACAAAATGAATGAAAACAAAATCAATATGTTTCAAAAAAAATATTGGTAATCCACACAAAAAGATAGTCATAAGTATTGTCAAATAGGAAACCTGAGAAAAATCACAGATGAATTCTTTCATGTACTTCTCAACAGAATCCAGTTCCCTCTGCAGAACTTTCACGAACTAAAAAAAAAACAATGGAATTAAGTAGAAAAATGGAGAGTAAATAGAATGGAGAATAATGGCCTTCTAAAATTACCTGATCGGTTCTATCTTCAGCAACAACGTGCTGAAAACCCGCATCCCTGAGCATCTACAAAACCCGTGCAAACAACACGAGTGAAGCTCCTCATTAGGGATTTTTGGTCATCGATATTAATATTAACAAAACAAATAATAGCACTTGATGATATTGACTATATTGAAACAATAATGATGGGCATAGTAAAGCAAGTAAACCTGGCCATAAGAGTCTACGTCATGCAGGTCATATCCTCGCTGTTGAATATATTCCGTGAATTCCTTAGATGAATTTGCTGAACTCTTGCAATAGTCACTGATGAGGACCTTCCCACCAGGCTTTAGCCACTTGAAGAAGCTTCTGAATAATGCCGGCTTATCCTGGAACGAGATGAGTTGTTATTTGTAAAGGAAGGTGTGCTTGTAAAACATCATAATTCAATCAATTTTGGCTTTGTTTGGAAATGCACTGAAATGAAATACTTGTGATTTATAGTTGTCCGCTAAGGAATCAGTAACAGCTCAAATATTTGAGCAAGGATAAAAGGGATGAAAAATGGAAAACGAAAAGTTAAGGTAAACATACTTGTATGTGAAGAATTGTATCACGGCTGTAGATCACATCAAATGTCTCATCTGGATATGTCTTCTTAGTACAATCAGCAAACTCAAACTCAACGGAGCACTTGCACCCAATGGCTCGTTCCAACGCAAAGGAAATCATATTTATGGAGAGATCAATCCCGACCACATCAACATCGAAGTTTTCAGACATATAGAAATCACCTCCACCTATGCCACAACCCACATCAAGAACTTTCTGTCCAGCTTTGAGTTCTAATTTTGCAACAAATTCCTTCGTTGTGTCTGGAAAATAGAGCTGCTATCACCAACAATAATAGAATAGGAGAAAAAAGAAAGAACGTATAAACACAAATTCCGCAAATGACTTAGAGATCGAATCACCCTTACAACAAAGGAACAGCATTAAGTTCAAAATTAATTAATAAACTATTATATCCTACCTACGGACATACTGAAGCAATATCCTCAGAAGGCAAACAAGAAAAGAAAAAAAAGCAAAGACCTATATTAAAAATTAGAGGCCAAATAAAAATGAGTACATCAATGAGACGCAATTAGGGAAGCTACGCCAAAATGTTCAGAAGTTGCAGCTAATGAGAAGTAAACAAATGCTTAGTTTAGCCCATCAGATCATCCATGGAACACGTTATCACTAAATGCTAATACAATGTTTCGATAGATTTTGTTTTCGCTTCATTCTAATTTCACTCAATATAAAAGCATGTTTAGATGAGATCTTAATTCATATTTTCATAAACAAAAACATAAAAAAGGGTTTGACAAACCAAAAATAAAAACTTTATATATATGTTTGTTTAATTTATAATTAATATAAAATATGAGTAGTCCTAATTCAATGTTATTTATGCCTTAACTAATTAAAATTATCATATAATTAAGTTACCATCACAATCACTAATTAACTTTTTATGTCAATTTAAATTAATTGCACAAGAAAGATTTTAAAGGATTCATGTCATTATTATTTCGACAAATTTTACGCTGGCTGTCGACTACCTGACGCAACCCTCCACTAGAATTAGGTTAGGATCTTGGAATATAGGTGCTCTTACAGGTAAATTAATGGAATTAATAGATATTATGGTTCATAGAAAGATAAATATTTTATGTGTTCAAGAAACTAAATGGGTTGGTGAGAAAGAGGAGATTGATAGTTTAGGTTTTAAACTTTAGTATTCGGGGTAAAAGTCGAACTAAATGGTGTAGGTGTGATTATAAATAAAAGTTTGAAAGATAATGTTATAAGTATTAATAGATGTGGAGATAGAATTATACTTTAAAATTATTGTTGATACTAAGATTATTAATGTTATAAGTGTCTACTCCTCAAGTAGGTTTGGAGGTAAGAAAATTTTTGGAATGAATTGAGGATTAATACAAAAGATATCTCAAGAAAAAGTATTTATTGGGAGATTTAAATGGACGTGTTGATGATAGAAGATTTTAAGAGATTCTGGTGGTTATGGATTTAGAGTGGTAATGAAGAAGGTACTATATTAAATTTTCTTCTTATGATTTTATGTTCTTATCTTTATTTAAGAAAAGAGATGATATATTATTACTTATAAAAATGGATCTAAGAAAACAGATTGATTATTTTCGATAAGAAAAATAGATCATTTAGATTGTAAAGATTATAAGGTCATTTTAAGTAAAATTTTAAGTCAACATCATTATTAGTTTTAGATTTTAAGATGAAAGGTTGAAAGAAAAAAAACTAAATTATTGTCCAGATTAGATGGGGACACTTAAGAACACAAATAAAAATATTTTTTTAAGCAAACTACAAGAATTAGAATTTGGGATGTGTTCATAATAATGTTATGTGAAAAAATATCAGTGAAATTAAGCAGTTCTTAAAGATGTCTTGAAGAATCAAGGAAAACTCTTTAATAAGAATAGTTAGTGGTGGAGTCAGTGCAAAAAAAAGATAAGAAATAAGTATTGTTATAAAACTTGGTTTAGATGTAAAACTTCGGAGGGGAAAGATATAAAATTGGCGTAGAGATTAAGAAAGAATATATGATGAAAATTTAGCTTTTAGTGATTTATACAATAGATTAGACAAAGAAGGTGAAAGATGTATGTATAAGTTATTCAAAAGAGATAAGAAGTAAAGAAAATAATTCAAATGAGGGGTATTAAGGATGAAAATAATAAAGTCTTTCTTAGAAAAGATATTGAAAATAGGTGGATGAGATATTTTGATAAACTTTTGATGAAGGATCAGACGATTGATTTTAAACCTTAATCTACAAAACAATAAATTTCATTTTATTGTCGTATTAGTAAATCAAGTTAGTGAAGCTTTAAAGAAAATGAAATATGGAAAAACAGTGGGACCTGATAATATTCCAATAGAAGTGTGAAAATGTTTAGGAGATCAAGGAATTTCTTGGCTTACAAATCTTTTAATGTTATTTTAAAGACTAAAAGATGTCGATGAGTGGAGAGAGAGTTTGTTGGTTCCTATATTTAACAATAAAGGTGATGCACAAGAGTGTGCAAATTATAGAGGAATTAAGTTAATGTGCCATACATTAAAATTATGGGAGAGAGTAATTGAGCATAGGTTACGATGTGATACAGAAGTTTCTCACAATCAATTTGGTTTCATGGTAAGGTAGATCTACTATGGATGATATACATTTGTTAAGAAGTTTGATGGAGAAGCATAGAGAAAGTAAGAAGGATCTACATATGATATTTATTGATTTAGAGAAAGCTTATGATAAAGTCTCAAGAGATGTTCTTTGGAGAGTTCTAGACGAAAGGAGTTAATATTGGTTATATTCAAGTCATTAAGGATATGTATACTAGAGCTGTTACTTGTGTCCAAACACAAGGAGGATTGATAAAATATTTTCCTATTTCAGTTAGATTACATCAAGGATCAACATTAAACCCTTATCTTTTAACTTTAGTTATGGATGTTCTTACAAGGCATTTACAAGAAGATGTACCTTGGTGTATGCTTTTTGCTGATGACATTCTTCTTGTTGATAAGACTAGAGAGGGAGTCCAACAGAAACTTGAATTATGAAGGTTAACTTTAAAGTCTAAAGGTTTTCGTTTAAGTAGATCTAAAACTGAATATATAGAGTGTAATTTTAGTTGTAGAAGTTTTAGTGATAGTGTTGTGACTTTAGGTGATCAAGTCATTCATAAGAGTGAGTGATTCAGATATTTAGGCTCTATTGTTCAAAATGATGGTGAAATAGATGGAGATGTTATTAGTAGAATTCAAGTTGGATGGTTGAAGTGGACTATCGGCCTATTATGTGATGTAGAAAAGTTAAACTTAAGGAAAAATTTTATAAGATGGTGGTAAGACCAGAATGACTTATGGTGCGGAATGTTGGCCAATAAAAGAGAAGCATAAGACTAAGTTAAGTGTTACAGAGATGAGGATGCTCAGGTGGATGAGTAGCTTTACTCTTAGAGATAGAATGCAAAATGAGTATGTTCGAGAGTCGCCTTAGATGGTTTGGCCACATAAAGCGTCAGCCGTCCGATGACCCGATTAGGAGAGTAGATGCATTAAATTTGCCTTATGTTAAGAAAGGTAGAGGTAGACCTAAAAAGACTTGGTTAAGATGTATAAAAAATGATCTTAGTATACTTGAATTAAATGAGAATTTGACACATAATAGGACACAATGGAGACGAAGGATTCATGTAGCCGACCCCACCTAGTGGGATTAAGGCTTGTTGTTGTTGTCGTTGTTGCTCAAGAAAGATTTTAATAATCTAAACGTTAAAAATTATTTTAATTAACTCTTAAATAGCTAATAATAAAGAGTTAATTACTGATTACATGTAATTAATTATCCCATGCCTAATTAACATAATTCAATACAAATAAAACTAATGGTCTTGATTAAAACCCTAATTAACATAAGTAAATACATATTTATTATTTACTTTGATCAATTATGAGTTTATTAATTATTCTAAATTTAATAAACATAATTAAGACTAACAAAATATTAATAAACTCAATTAAAATTTTGATTCTCTTTAGTAAAGCTAAATGATGCATCATAATTAAATCATAAACAATCTAAATATTTACTACATCCGACTAATTAATTTATTTATTTATTAACTATATCTATCTAGTGTAATTACAAAATGATAAAGTTTATTCTCAAATTAACCTAATTAATCTAAATAATTGCAACTGTTGTCGTGTTTTCAAAACAAGTAAAAATATTATCTATGAATATTAACAATTTTAGGAAACAAATCATTTTATTATAAGAAATTATAGAAAATAAATTAATTACCAATTACTATTATTAATTAATCAATTATTACATGCTTTATTAAGTAAATCATAACTAACTGTCAATCAATCTGAATATTTAATTACATATGATTAATTAATCAATTAATCATTTATTTATTGTAAATATAAAATGAAGTTTAATGATCTTAATTACAAAATTAATTTTTAATTACCCTTAATATATGTAATGATAATTTATTTTAACTATCTATATTAATTAATACAAACCTAATTACAATACCTTAGCTATATACTAATTATCCCTAATTAGTATAATTAATCTAAATAATTATAACAAGCATTTAGGTGTGTTTCCAGAACACAAAAATAAGCTTATAAGTGTTTTCTAACAATCTCAGGAAATAAATTATTTTGGTTTCAGAAATAAAAAATGGAGACGTTAACAAGTATGTTATCTCCTTAAAAAGATAAAAAAATAAAAAAAATAAAAAAAACAGAAGATAAAATAAATCCCAACCTTCCCTAGTTGCTTCACATTTAAAACCTTTGGTTTAAAAAAAATGCAGAGTAATAACTATCAGCAATGTACGGTTGATGAACTACCCATCCCACAAAGTAATTCACAAAATGGAACTAACAGGAAATATTGAATATTATAATAGAAATGATTAACTGGGAATATTGAATACACTTGTGAGTACAAAAGGTTGCTAGTTAAACCATGATGCAATGTTTTCCATCAACATACCAATTCCTCCGGTGCTTACAAAGCCATATCCAAAGACACGTTCATAACGTAATATTCCACTGGTCTTGTACTGTACATTATCAAGAAATCGCTGCAAACCCCAGTCATCATTTGACTTGACCTTCTGCCATAACCAACAAATCTGTGGGATTTGAAACAAACGTCATATTCAACCACTCACGTCAAGCATATCTCAAGGATGCTTAAACAGAGAAATGTGGGGTGCATGAGATGGATTTAAAGAGCTGAGTTTAGCTCTGGCCCCATGATCTAAACCTCGAACCCCTGAAAGCAGCAGTACAGCATGAGGCGTAACTTGAGTTACGCTCACCCATCCCCAAAAAAAAAGCTCAAAGCTTAATATCAGCTCGTCACATCAATGAGTATCCTTAAATCATACCATTAATTACATGGGTGCTAGAAATATGTCACTCTTGGAAGTTAAATTTTAAATTTATTATAGTTAAGTGTTAAGCCACGACATAAGAGTATGATCAAGCAAGCTAATAGAATATGGATGGAACTCCCCTAGGCATAACCTTAGCTTGTTATGCAAACAGTGCGCTACTTTGGAGCTCAATCTTGAGTTTAATTGACTGATAAACATGGATGAAAACCAAAAGCTCGAGTTGACCTCAATCAACCCATAAGCAAGTAAGCTTTCGATTAAATACCTAGAAAGAATATAAAATTGACATATTGCCTGATAAACAGAATAAGTATTAGGGTAAAGAAAGGACCTGATTCTGATTTTTCTTATTCCTCGCATAAGCTCCAATGCACTTGCAAGTGACTAGAGATAGTTCAAAGGAATTTCCATACTCATCAAATGTATGGCATTCTTTGAAGATCTGCATTAAAAGCAAAAAATGTTAAGGTTAATTAAGAACCTTGAACTTGATAGCATTAAAAAAAAATAATTCTTTTTTTAAATCAGGATTGTAAAAAGATTTTTTTTAAAATGATTGTGTGCATATAGTATTGCAAAAATGAAAAATAATATCGCTTAGCTATAGAGATAATATACATTTTCAATAATCTCATCCAAGGAAATATGAAGGAATTCTATGGAATGTAAAAAAAAATACTAATTTTGAAGTTCTTTCTTGTTCGTAACTTTTACATATGAAATTGAAATAAATGTATTTTGCAGACCTTTTTTTACCACAACTACATCTTAAAAAATCTATGAACCAGGACCTAAAAACACTAATTACTATGGGACACCATCCAATCATTTTGGTTATACTTTCATCTTAATGACACCACTCACCTGATCATCATCAATTAATGAGCCAATCATGGTTAGGTTAATCAAATGTATAGGGCTGCACAATAGCTACAACATCTTGTGTGAGGCAGTGGATTACCACACATCTCTGCAATAAGTATTGTGCCCCAGACAAGATCACTGCAGCTCCACTGTAAACACACCAAAATAATGGCCTTTCACAGCTTGCAAAGGCTGCCAAATTTTCCAATGGCCTTAATGACCTCAACAAAGGTTGTGGGAGATGAACCAGGTGTCCAGCTAAAGTGCTTTGACCATATGAATATCACAATAATCTTCAATAACAATGGTAGCATAGACAAAAAGGTTATAAATTTTATTTGGGACACAAAACGATAGAGCAAATTATATTTGACTTCAATAATATTATCAGAAGTAAACTTTAGATCTTCATGTTTTTGATAAGAACCATCATGGCTCCTCAATTTTCATATTACATTCCTTTGGTCCAGCGGACTTGAGTGTACCTTTTTTGAATTAGTATTATTAATAAATGGGGCGTATCAAACCTAGTCAACTCATATGAAACATAAGAAATCACATTAACAACACATTATAAATAGTTCATTACTAAAAAAATATTTATGTTTTATAGCAAATTAAAAAAACAAATTACATCGCATTTATTGTATGCACACAAGCCAAAGCTAGAATGATAACAATGTGGTAAAAATAGTCTAGCACAATTATTAACCAAATCAAAACTATACAAATTGAAAAAGAAAAAGAAATTATGTAGAAAAATAGATACTCTACCTTAACAATAAAGAAAAAAAAAAGATCACAAATTCATGTAAGAGAATTTACAAAAAAAAATGGAAAGAATAAAAAAAGCAAGGAAAGGTGGTGGTTAAAGGATGAAGTTGGAGTAAACCGATGATAACTTCAATAGAAAAATTAGAAATAATGTTGGATCAAATATTAAATAACATAGAAGGGAATTGATCATAGTTAATTATCTAATATAAGAAGGTCCTCTCCTGAAGCAGTTAGTCATTTAATCAGTCACTTGTCTCCATGTGTTCGAGCCTATTAAGTACAGGAATAACTTAAACAGCTTTTGACAAGAACAAAGATTAGAATTTTAGTTTAGCCGATATCTGAAAGAAAACCAGTCTCAAACTCCAATTGCAGAAATAAATTAACCTCAAAAGGAGGGCATAGCATCTTTAAAAACAAAGAATAAACATAGGTGTTGAAGCTCGAATCTTAATTCTGCACGTTCCATAAAGTGTTCTCTTTCCTTAAAGATTTAGGCTATAATCAGACAACCACTGATTCAATAATGAAGGAATTTCAAGCAAACGAACAAAAGTAATTGCATTGCTGGAAATTACTTGAAAAACACGCAAATAACTATTTGAACGATTTGCATGATTTTTTTTCTAAACCAATTGTATAAATCACAGGAATAATCAACTTAAAAAAAGAATTTAATGAATTGAAAAAAGTTTATTACCTTGGTATAGAACCTTGGCTCTCGATAATGCGTTGGATTTACCTTCCTTCTAGAATCCCCAGATTGATGAAAGCAAGACTCTCTGAAGAAAACATATCCACCAACCTTTATCCATTCTATCATCTTCTCTGCCAGCTTTTGAACCTAGGATACAGATGAAGGATCAAGAATGTTTCAAGAAAACGCTTTAAAAAAATATAATTCTATAACGTCCACCCAAGTAGCTCAATAAAATTTGAACACAAATAAGTCTCACATAAAAATGGCTTTAGGAAGTAAGATCAGTAAGAACAGCGCTCATAACCCATGGGAGGAAATATCATCAATAAATACATCGATAACTCAAAAGAACCAATATCTGTGTTAAAATCGTAAAAATCCCCATTAATCAAGCACAATTTTTATAACCAATATCCTTTATCCATTTGATCATCTTTTCTGCCAGCTTTTGAACCTAGAATACAGATGAAGGATCAAGAATGTTTCAAGGAAACGCTTTAAAAAAAATCTAATTCTATAACGTCCACCCAAGTAGCTCAATAAAATTTAAACACAAATAAGTCTCACATAAAAATGGCTTTAGGAAGTAAGATCAGTAAGAACAGCGCTCATAACCCATGGGAGGAAATATCATCAATAAATACATCGATAACTCAAAAGAACCAATATCTGTGAAATCGTAAAAATCCCCATTAATCAAGCACAATTTTTTACATTAAGTAATAGACCTCAAGCCCCCCAAAAGCAAAATCAATAAATCAAATAATTATTTGAAGGAACAAATAAACTCTGAATTTTGCGAATTTAGAGTTGAAAGGACTATCTCATTGGACCGATTCCTAATACACTAAAAAGGATTGATTCGTCACCATTGCACCTCTTACAATTTGAGGGGGTGGCTGATGCTTATTAGACAGATTTCACATCACTAATATGCTTAAAACTAAACTCCTCCGAGTCCCTACAACCTCTATAGGCTTCCAATTCACAAGTCAATTGCAAGATGCTTTGATGTATGATGTTTTTATAGATAATATAATTCTAATTACAAATACATTCAATAAATTATATGGAAAAATAAACAGTTGATGAAATATTTGGAAATTAAAGGCCTTAAAATTAGTAAAACAAAAAACTATTTGATGTGTATTTTTAGTGGGTATAGTATAGACAATTATAATTCAATATTACGAAGACAAGGTGATACAGAAGAATGATATATTTAAGTTACTTAGAGCTATAGATGAATAGATAACCTAGATGTTTAAAATGGACAAATGCATTGAGAGTTTTGTGTTATAAGAAGATACCATCGTGGGTAAGAAGTAAATTTTATGAAATTACAACAAGGCAGATAATGTTGTATATATCCAAATGCTCTAAAATGTGTGGTACTTTTTTGTGTGGAAATGAAAATATTAAATAAGAAAGAATGACAAAAAAATCGAAAATAAATTAAGAAATGCTTTATATTAAAGGAATGGTTAGAATGGCATTTATTGAAGATTTTGAAAATAGATGGCTTGGAGATGTAAAACAAAGTATAAAATGAGCTTTGTTTTAAGAGTTAATAAATTAGTGTTAGAAAATCAGGAAGAAAAAAAGGTTAAACCTAAAAGTTAATAAATATAAGTTATTCAAAATGATTTGCAAAGAATAAATTTAACGACTTAGATGGAACTCAATGGGAACAATAGAAAATAAGAATTTAGAATGTTGACCCCAACATATTGGGGTAAGACTAATATGATGATGAATCGTATCATTAGAATTTATTTTGTCAACTTCCTCGGAGTTGTGGTGTTGACATCAATAAAAAATATTATCATTGGACCACCACTAAACAACCTCCACCAAACCCAACTGACAATGAAGATTGACCCTTATGAAGACTCAAAATTTTAACTTCATTGTGCTTCATATGCATCATGTGCTCTAAGCTCATAATTATAATTGAAAGATCATAAGTGGAAATTTTTTTTATATTTCACATGCATCATGTGCTGTAAACTCATATTCCATTAAAATACTATAAATATAATAGAAAGAGTTATGGAATTGCATTTCATATTTACTCATATGAAACACCTTAATTCAATATAGTAATTGTCTCAATTTTTAAGTTTTTCATGTATTTAGAGTTCAAATCAGGCAATTAACATAAAAGTCATCAAGAATTGTGTTAGCTTTCCAGAACATCAAAATAATTTCAGGAAGATTAGCCGCAAAGCGAGAGATGAAGAGAAAAATGAATTGGATAGGGAAGTAACAAAGGAAAGAGAGAGAAAAGAGAATGCAAGGGCGTCATTTGGAGAAGAGTAGGAGCTTTTACAAGTTATTTTCATTAGGCTTTTGCATCTTTAAGAAAAAAGATATCATTAACTTACCTTTGTATCCATTAACTCATCTTATGAAATTTAACATGTATAGGAGTATGAAAATCATTTACAAATAATGACATGTTGATATTAAATTTTACTCTCATGAATGAAATATTTTTCATATTGAATTAGCAGGATCCCTGCATATAAAAGGATGAATAACATACAATAATACAACAACAATAAGCCTTTAACCCACTATGCGGGGTCGGTCACATGAATCTTTTTTCGTCATTATGTCTTATAAAGTGTCGTATTCTCATTTAAGGCTAATAAAATAAAGTTATTTTTATACTTTATACTTTCTAACCAAATCTTTTTTAGGTCTACCTCTTAACATAGGTCGAATCTAATGTATCAACTCGCCTAATCGGGTCATTGGATGGTCGACATTTTATATGATCAAATCATCTAAGATGACTCTCTCTAATCTTATCTGTCACTAGAGCTACTCCAATTTTTTCAGGTATATATATTCATTTTACATTTTATCTCTAAGAGCAAAGCTACTCATTCGCTTATGCATGCTCATCTCTGCAACACTTAATTTTATTCTTTCACTAGATAACATTCTGCACCATAAAATATTGTAGCCCTGACCACCTTCTCATAAAATTTCCCCTTAAGTCTATGTGGTACTTTTCTATCACACAACACGCCCCAAGCATTCGTCCACTTCAACCATCCAACTTAAATTCTATTAATAAAGTCCCCATCTATTTCACCATCATGAACAATATACATGAGATAACTAAAACATTCACTTTTTTTAATGACTTAGTCACCCATTGTCACAACCATGCCACTAAATCTTCTACAACTAAAATTATAATCCATGTATTCAATTTTATATCTACTCAAACAAAAGCCATTAGACTCTAAGGTTGACCTTCATAATTCAAGTTTTTATTGGGCTACCTTTCTAATCTTATCAACAAGCATAATATCATTAGCAAAAAGCATGCATCAAACTGCATCCTCTTATAAATGTCTAGTAATAGCATTCATAATTAAAACACAAGGATATGCACTTAATGCCGATCCTTGATGTAATCCAATTGATATGGGAAAATACTTGGTCAATCCTCTTTGTGTTTAAACACAAGTAACAACTCCAGCATACATATCCTTAATGACTTGAATATTACAAATATTAACTACTTTCTTTTCTAAAACTCTCCAAAGCTCTTCTCTTAAAACTTTATCATATGCTTTCTCTAAATCAACAAATATCATATGTCGATCCTCCTTACTCTCTCTATACTTCTTCATTAAAGCTCCCAACAAATGTGTAGCATCCATAATAAACCCACCCGACATGAAACTAAACTAGTTTTGAAAAACTTTTACATCACATCATAACTTATGCTCAATTATTCTCACATACAGTTGTAATGTATGACACTTTAACTTAATTCCTCTATAATTTACATACTTTATGTACATCAACTTTACTCTTAATAATCAGAACCAACAAACTCTAGTTACACTCATCTAATATTTTTTAATCTTTTAAAATTATATTAAAAAAACTAGTAAGCCAAAGACTAATTTTACAAATATGATGAAAAAAACTAAAATCTCTATTTTCATTTAGGATACTGAAGTCATTAAAGTCAATCAATCATATTCTCACATCATTCATTAGAAAATTTATCGATATATCTCATCGACCTATATTGAATATACTCTTCTAAGAAAAGTAATTTTTTATCATCATTTTTAATACACTTCACTTAATTAAATCTTTACTTCTTCCATCCTTTTATCACAACCCCTCGATTAAATCTACTACTAACATTACAATCTATATATTCAATTTTAGATCTACTCAAACAAATGCCTTTAGATTCTAAAGTTGAGCTCTATAATTCAAGTTTTCGTAAACTCTCTCTATTTAGTCTTATTAACAAGAAGAATATTATCAACAAAAAGTATAAACCAAGTTTTCTTATCTCTATCTAGTCTTATTAACAATAAGAATATTATCAGCAAAAAGTATAAACCAAGGTACATATCTTGTAAATGTCTAATAAGAACATTCATAATTAAGCTAAAAGATAAGCATCCAACTGAAATAGAAAAAAATTTGGTCAAACCTCCATGTGTATTAACACAAGTGACAATGCCAGTATACATATCCTCAATGACTTGACTATAAATAATATTAACTCCTTTCTTTTCTAGAATTCTTCAAAGCACTTCTCTTGAAACATCATATGTAGATCATCTTCCTCTCTCTATACTTCTCCATCAAACCTCTCAAAAACTATATAGCATCCATAGTATACCTAACTGCCAATAATCCACACTAATTTTGTATCACATTGTAAGCTATGCTCAATTACTTTCTCATAATTTTAATTTATGCCAAATTAATTTAATTTTCATATAATTTGCACAATCTTGTGCATCGCCTTTATTCTTAAAAATATGTACTAGCAAACTCTTTCTCCACTCATCTATTATCTTTTTAATCTTGAAAATAATATTTTAAAAAATAATAAACCAAGAAATTTCTTAATCTCCTGAGCATTTCACATTTTTATTGAAATATCATCAAGTCTGCCTGCTTTTCCACACTTCAATTTATTTAAAGTCTCTTCAACTTCGATTTTACTAAAACGATGAAAAAAATAAAACCTATTATTTTATTTAAAGTACTAAAATAGCTAATAAATCATATTCTTAGAACCTTCATTAAAGAGTTTATCAAAATCTCTCATCAACTTATTTTGAATATCTTTTTTTTTTTTTAAGTATTGAATGATCTTCATCCTTTATGTACTTCACTTGAACTAAATATTTACTTCTCCATCTCTTTGTTCGACTAACTTATATATATTTCACCCTTTTTAGTACCCAATCTATTATATAAATCATTAAATGCTAAAATATTTATCATATATTACTATTTTAAAATCCTTACAAGTCACTTTATATCTTTCTCAATTCTCCGAACGTTTACATCTAAATCAATTTCAATAACAAAACTTCTTATTTGTAATTTTTTATTACACATTTTAACTCTGCCACTAATTATTTTTACTAATAAGAGCTTTTCATTTTAATTCTTCAAGATTTTTTGTAACTTGTTTAATATCACTTGCTACTCTTTCTCGTATAACATTAGATTTCTCATTAATATCTCAAATTCTAAATCTTCCAGCTTAGTCTAAAAAATATTTTTAGCAGTGTTTTTAAGTACTCATCTAATCCTAAGACAATAATTTGATTTTTTTTTCATCTTTCAACTCTTCACGTTAAAATCCAAAACCAATAATCAATGCTAGATACTTAAACTTTCATCTAAAATGATCAAACAATCTTTACAATCTAAACGATCTATTTTGTTATAAGAAAATAATTAAACGACTTTATTTTATGATAGAATAATACATGGATCAAAATATTATCCCAACAATTTGACAAGACAAGCATATATAAATAATTAGAATAGGGTAGGTGGAGAGATCCAACCCACAATTTTCATTCTTTTGCAAAAGAAGTTGGTGGATTATCGAGCTCAGGATTTCAACTCTCCTTTTCTACTCATTTTCCTGTTCATTTTAATCAACACTCTATTTAGGGTAACAAATGAACTGAGCCAAGCCAAGTATGTGCTTGTTTACCATTATCAAGCTCGAGCTCGATTCAAGCTTTTAAGATGATGTTCAAGCTTATGCTCGTTGAAAAAAATCTTGTTCAAGCTCAGCTCAAGTTTGTTCATGAGCTTAGTTCAAATTGAAATAATTGAGCATGTTAATGAGCTTTAATCGAGCTTATTTGCGAGTAGCTTATTGAAAAATATACACAAGATATATCAATTAAAGCTTATTAAGCCTAAAATAAAAAATTTAAACAATGCCATTTACGAGAAGCCTTAATCAAGCCATTACTGAGCTCCTTAACGAGCTTGTTCGTGAGCTTTAAATAACACTGTTCATGAACATAAATGAACCGAAAAACAAACTATTCAAGCTTATTCATTTATCAATCGAGTATTTACAAAAGTATTCAAACTCATTCAAACAGTTAATTAAATGATTATGAATGAGTTCTAATCAAGTCGAGTTGTGACTAGCTTGTCGAACGCTCAGTTCATTTACAATCCTAACTCCATTTTACCATAACATAATAAACCACCTTTCTATCAAGTCAAACATACACTCATCTTTTATTATGATGAGATCTTTTAGTTTGCTATGCCATGCACTTTATCTATTACAAGCAAATTCTCATTGGTTCAGCCAACCATAAATAACACTCACAAATTCCTATTAGATCTAGACTTGGTTGGTGACTAATCAATTAGACTAATTTTCATTACTTTATTATAAAACAACCCTCAAATATAGACTACACAAGACTCTTCTCAACATATAATATGTCAATAACTTCCTGATGCATATGCTCAACTAAACTACCCATTTTCACACATGTAGAATCACCGATCACCCCTATCTACATTTTTATACCTAAGCTTCGATTGCATCTCTTAACCAATCAACATTATACTCTTTAAATTATATCTTCATAATTCTTTGCAAGTGGATGCTCTCATCTTTTGGGGCCTTCTATGGCCAAAGCTTTGGTTGAAATAGACAAGATATTACCAATGGAACAAAATGTGTCAATTAGCTCAAAGTCATCTAATTATAGGAAAAATATAGTATTTGAAGGCATCCAACTATATTGTTTTTTTCTTAAGAGTTTTAAAAAAAAACCTCCCATTGTTTATAAGGCTTATTTGAATCTAAGATTATCAAACATTTAAGCACAAGGTGGACATTCAAATGTTCAAATCTTACCTACTCCTACAATGGTCGCTCCTCCGCCAATTCAAGATTGCCCACCTAAATCAATTGACTTTCCACAAAATCATAAGACTATTGTACATACCCCTACGAGCCCATATAGACACGGATTTTAAATCTTCTGAGAGTAAGACAATGAAATTTGATTTTCCAATTGTGGCTGCTCCTCTCCCTTACATTACTAATGATCAACAACCTCATGTTTCTGATGGAAACAATAAGAGTGATTATTTTTGACTTTTGCTAAATAAATTTCAAATCCAATTTAAGAGATGAAGTCATAATAAAAAAGATACATCGGCACACTATTATTTTCACCAAGCTTCAAGCAAGGTGATCCAAATGAGCTCATTTACTCCTTTGTTGTTTTCCTACATTGTTTGATGTTTCATCATTTAGCTTCATACTTTTTTTTTTTTTGTGCATCTATTGTTCTAGGTGGTTGTCGATGTTGCATGACATGGTTTTCTTTTCATAATATTATGCTTCAGGGGCTGTTACTATTATTTTCACCAAGCTTCAAGCAAGGTGATCCAAATGAGCTCATTTACTCCTTTGTTGTTTTCCTACATTGTTTAATGTTTCATCATTTAGCTTCATGCTTTATTCTCCTTTGTATTTTTCTTTGTACTTCAACTGTTCTAGGTGGTTGTCAACATTTCATGACACGATTTTCTTGTCATAATATTATGCTTCAGGGGCTGTTTTGTTGGCAGTAAAAGGTATGCACTGTATTTGATTTACATACATTTTATATTTTATGTCATTTGGACCGAAGCAAAATAAAAAAAAATGAAAACTTATGGTATTTCAAATCCTGTAAATAGCCTCTTATACGTGTAAATGAAATCTCCTCAAATCAAGCGAAATTATAAATCACGCACTCGCAAAAGCCTCTCCTATACTCCTTCCATAGGTACGTCAAATACATGCGACAATTCCCCATTCCATAGACTATGTTCATCTCCATCTACGTTGACCAGGGCTTCTATCCTATCTTGTGTGTCCCAACCTCTATTTCATCATTTTAGAAAAGAGCAACAATCCTTGGAGTCGTCCCTTTGTTGAAAGCTTGATTTGATGCCCTAGCATATCTTCAGGTATATAATGATATAATAATTTATCATATTTTTGTTTGGATCATCCTTTAGTGGCTTGTTTTCAGAGGTTTTTGCTTAAAACATTGTATCAATTTCTTTACTCTGCCATGGAAAAGATCAGATAAGCAATGCATTTAGTCTGAAATACGTATCAATTTTATTGTATATATGCTTGGCTAGGATCTTAAATATTTTGTTTTGTTTTCAGTTAAACCAAGAAATTTACTCGTTGTAATTAGATTTGCTACAAGGTTCTGTTCAGAAAAATAATTCAGAGCAAAAAAGTCTCATTCAACTATGAATCAGAACATTTCCTTGTTGTTCGACTACGTTCTTAGTAGCTTATATCAGTTTTATTCATTTTTTTATTTATTTATGAAAATGAATTGTGTGTACTTATGGCTCAACTTGTTGAAAGAAAAACATATACTTCAGCATCAATAAGCTTGATCAATGTCATCAGTATCTGCAGCTCATATTTCATTATGTGGATATTATGATGAACAACTTTGGTTTAATTGAGCACAAGAGAAGGAAAGACACTACTTGAAAATTAACTTAAAAATAAAATCGCCATTAAAAAAATAAGCCATTTTCATAACACTTGTTGCTTTTTCTCTTACTCATTTACAGTTGTCTTGGTTGTTGAGATGTCTCTAGAGCACTGCTACTCACAGACTTATGTGTAAGGATGGATACTATTACTTTTTTGCTAAAATTTTTTAATAAACTTTTAAGATATTTTGCTAAAGAGTTAATGGATACCATTAACTTTTCAAGTTTAGCAATTGGTAGATGCAATCCCGATTATTTTTCACAGTTTAAACTCACTCCATGAGCTTGAGTTCTCCTATTTACACACATATTTTATATATATATATATATATATATATATATATATATATATATATGATGTTGGTCGAAAATTTATTGAGATTTATATAGAAGCAATTCTATAAAGGGATTAGGCATGCAATTTTATATATATTGTGATGGTGAAACACCTATTGAGATGTAAGTTGGCATAAATTTTCATTAATTTAATATTTGTTTTATTTTAAGATGCCTTTATTATACAAAAATAATTAGTTTTATTAACCACGCCATAATATAATAATTTTAGTTTTAGTTTAATACATAAATTATCAAGAGGTTATTTTGTGCAAAATAAATATATGGTACATTTTCATTTTTTCAACCAAATAGTGAATTTTTTGTGTATAATTCTTTTAATTTGTAATATACATCTATATATGACTTCTTTAATTTGATAATTATATTAATATAAAAAAATTTATTTTACGTATAACCAAACAACTCTAAAACATTTAGAATACAATGTTTTTACTTTAATCTACATACATTCAACCAAATAAAAATAATAATTTTTCTATAATTATTTTACTAACAACCCAACAGTCCTAAAATATTAAAAATACACTGCATTCCTTTTTCAACCAATCACATAGCCCCTCAAAGAAAATCTCTTGCAAAATAAAAAAGGGATATATTAGGTTTCATTCTAGAGGAGGTATTGGGTGATCTTTCAAGAAAGTTTGATTCCTATTGTAATGAAATTAGGAATATTTGAGTTTAAAGGGTTGTCACTTGTGCCCTATGATTTGTACAACTACATGACTTCTTGATAATAGATTGATTCTTATCCACTCTCATAGATATAGACAATATCAAAATCACATAATTTGGTGTCTTTGTATTCATGATCTTCATGTTGTTTAGTGTGCTAATAGAATTCTTTACTGGTAAGTACTTTAAAAAATAATAATTATCTTTTTCCATACCTAATATTTTATTGTGTGAACATTGAAAAAAAATGAAGAACAATTCAGTTTGGATTCATAGAAAATAAAACATAGAGTATAATTTAGTAACAAAAAAAGTAACCATATCACAAATCGAACTGATCACCTCATCATCTGAAAGATACATTAGCAACCAATTTGAGAATAATAGATCTATAGATCCTTCTCCAATGGTCAATTCCGGAGATGTTACATCAGCGCACATAAAACTTGTGTTCTTAAAATGGCCGTTGATGCTTTCATTCTGCAAATGCAACATTATTAAGAAAACCACAAAGGATGATGCGCCTTGAGGAATCCAAGTCAGATATTACTTCAAAATAGCTTGTGATTTTTTACCTAACCAATAGAAGTTAGCATACCTTCTTAATCACACTTTCTATAAAATCCAAAGCTAAAACATGGGCTGCTTGTTTTGCCAGCTCGCCAGTAAAGCGACCAATTCCAGCCCCTAGTTCAAGAACATATTTCCCCTGATATGATGGAAGGAGAGAAAGGACCTGCATGGAAAGTTCAAGATTTTATCATGTCCATATTATCAAGGATGCAATTCATCCGACAATAACGTTATCAGAAAGTACCATGTGAGGAGAAATGCACTTTCATAAGTCAACTTTTAATATCCACATAACCAATATCGCCTTATGTTGACAATGTAAACAATAAGTTTCAAGTATAATAAGTTTATTGATATAATATTTTTAAACAATCTTTAATATCAGATCTCGAAATCTTAATAACTTCAGATAAACCTTAAGAAGTCAACGGATTCCTTGTATCTAAGGATAAGTCTTGATAGCAAGAAAAAAATCAATGGCAGAGAACAGTAACGATGATATGAAGGGGAATCCAACTAAGGAATTGCGGTTTTAATGCTAACTTGAAAACATGTGAACTTCTGAAACACGAAACAATATTTGTATAGCAAGGCAAGATGTGCATTAAAATCTAAAAATAATGTATGCATTATCAAAATAAAGTATGATTGACTTTTAATTAAGTCTTTAAAATATTAATCGATGCCTAATTTTACAAGTATTATTCAAAATCCCAAATGAGCTATTTGTACACATCTAATTGGCTGCATCATACGTAGAAATCTAACTTGCAATACTTGAATTGACGCAGAAAGGAACTTGATGATTTATCCTATAAATTTAAAGGCAAATGTTGAAAAATATTAAACTGTATTTAAACAGTACTACTTGGATGATCCTTCTCAAGTTGACAGAATACAGCCTTAAGGGGTGAACTTAGATGCATAGGTTGTTTCAACTCTAGCCTAGAAAAGAATAGTTCAGTTCCTTCAGACATGCTTCTCCCTACATTGGTATGTCCCCTTGATTAGAAGCAAAAGGCAACATAACATAACTATTTTACACAATAAATAGAACAACTAAATCAGGAAAAATAATAATAATAGTTTAATTACAAAGGACTGATACCCCAACATCAACATCATCATTGACCTTATCCCAATTAATTGTGGCTAGTTCCATGAGACCTTAGCATCCACTCATTCCTACACAAGGTTGCATGATGTTAAACCTATTCTACACAAATATTATTGCACAACTTCTACCTATGTTATCTTTGATCTATCATTTTCCTTCCTAATCCATTAATATTAATTTTATATACAGTCTCATGGGGTACATTTCCTACCATTTTTTGTACATGTTCAAACCACCCAACTCTATTTTCACTATCTTATCCTCAATGGATACTGCATTATCCTTCTAATATAGCCATTTCATAACCTATCCTCCTTTCTCGATTTAAGTTTTTTTTTAAAAAAAAAAATATATATCGGTTGCAGCCCAAAACATCTTGAAATGGCTTACTTTTTCAAACTTTCACAAGCTTCATCTGGCTTGAAATTTCAACAAATCTCAATAAAGAATTTATACAATTGAAAGAGGCACAAACCACAATCATTATGAACACCAGCACAATCAACCATGAGCCATATAGAGTTGAGTGCAAATACTCCACTAGAGGTTTAAAATTCCGAACAAAATATGCCCCCTCCGAACCAAGGCATCTGCAACGCTATTCGCTTCTCTCTAGGCCTGGCCCATCTTGAAAGAAGTCAAACTCGTGGACATCAAGCTACAATCATTTGGGAATGAAGCAATGGGATCTAGAAGATATGGAAGAAGATTCAATGATCCCAACAGGGTCAATCTCTTAGTGAAAGTAAACTAATGCACTTAGTAGCTTTCAAACATGAAATACAAATTTGGAGTTATTGGGTGCTAGTTTGCATAAGAGCATTTTTGCTCTTTAGCATAGAAAATTCTAGAGGCTAACTTGGTAGTTTCTATATTTTTTTTCTTTTTTAGTACGACAAGAACTTATTATGCCTTTAAAATACTTTTTCGATATTTCAGATAAATATGGCTTGTAATTTGAAAATGGTACATTCAACATTAAATTTTAGGCCTAGTTATAATTAAAAGACACTTTGTTATTCATGCACTAATTTTCATAAACTAACAATAGCAAGGACAAACATTTATTGTCTCCCTTTTCTTAAAAAGCTTGCATCGAATTAACATTGTAATAGGTTATAAAGCCTTTAAATTAAAAAATTTTGAAAATATAAAAATAAAAAATAAAAATCCAAGCCAACATTTGGAACTCCCATTACTTTTGGGACATCTAGAATTGTTCGTAGCTGACAAATTCGAAACACTATGCAGTCCAAAACTGAAATTATAACATAAAACATCTGAGATCTAAAAGCTTAAGGGCAGCTAATCAATGAGCTAACAATTAAAACCACAAAAGGAATTAATATTTTCACATAAAAGCATGTGTTTATTTTCTCTTAGAACCCTTGTGGGCTCCACAAATTCATGCCTAACATCTCGATGAGAGAGTACCCTGTTATTTCAAGTCAAACTTTTAAAAGGTAGATTAGATTGCAGATAAGACATTACCTAGAGATTCCATCCTCATTTTGCAATGACTTTTAGATATGGTATCAAGTTTCTTATGAGTGTAAGCACCTGTAGTTAATTACCCTCCTAATGATGAGAGAAATTTCAATTAAGTCATCATTAGATCGCAAAATGTTTAGCATATAGTAGCAATGGTTTACATTTGGAAATGATATTTTTGTTACATTTAGCTTATAAAAAAT
Organism: Cymbidium sinense; assembly: GCA_021442155.1. NCBI lineage: Eukaryota > Viridiplantae > Streptophyta > Magnoliopsida > Asparagales > Orchidaceae > Cymbidium > Cymbidium sinense. The sequence goes on along the minus strand of CM038221.1, from coordinate 166,236,700 downwards.
TATGGGAGAAATGATGAAGAGCCAAATCAAAAACTCATGGTTCCATCATCCCAAACTGTTATAGTCTCTAGCCTAATTAGTTAAATGAGGCAGTCAACCTAACCTTACCAAAAGATCATTGTGGACAACAATGAGTTATTCATTCAAGAGGACTTTGTAGACCTAAGATGAATGTTTATATAAAAAGACAATTTTATAACTAATAGAGAATTTTGTGTCCTATCAAATGCACCATATTATTCACAATTTAAAGGGTTGAGCCATTAGGAAGCATGCGGGCTAATGACTATAACCGTAATATAGCAAATCCATTGAAAGGTAAAACCACCTAGTAAGAGTGCATTGATCGTGATAGTAATTTAATGGGGTTATTGAGAGGTCAAACCACTCGATGAGAGAACTGTAGTCATAATCATAACTTAGTGATGTCATATAGGAGTCAAATCACCTAGTCAAAGAACAAAATGCCACATGTCCTTACTAACTTAAGATCATTTTAGAGTGAGCAAAGTAATACAATTGATCTTATATTAGATCTTTTATGAGCTAGAATTTTCTTAAATTATCACTCTTTAATAACAATTGTGAAAGATAGATAAGTTTTCACTTTAAGCTTTTAAATGATGAAATCCATTTGAACACTTTTGCATTTAATGATTTTCCTCAAAGCTTTCATAAATTAGTAAAACTTAAGTTTAACATGATTTGCATTAGAACAAAAAACATTTCAATAATAGCATTCCCACTAGTTAAAAGGTGCAAATTTAAACAGTTACAGTATAGTTTGAGAATTCTATTTTGAGGCACTTCGGTTGAGATCTTCTTTAACATGGCTATTATCGAGGTGTTAAACCTTATCAACTCTGCATGAACAACAATAGAGAACTGAGTCGGGTTTGTATGTAGTTTAAAATTCACATAATAATTCATCATATTACAACCCTTGTCAACTCTGACTTGAATATAGATGATCAGGTCTATAGTTAGAACTTGTGATCGTATTTTCAAGCTTGAAACAAAGTTTATATTTTGAACATAAATTTTTTTTATTAAGGCATTTGATAGTCACATACAAATGTAAATAAAATTTCTTTTTGAGAGATAAATGCTCAACTTTTAATAAATCCTATCAACTTTAGTCTTTACTACAATGAGGATCAACTTGGTGAAACACAACTTACAACATCACCATATAGGTGAAGCAACCCATTTGGGAGCATTCACATGCACCAATCATAAAATTTGAATTTATAAGAAATGTGCATAATTTTAAAATAATTATCAATCTATAAAACATCTACACGCTTTTTTAGAGCATATGCAATTTGAGTATATTTGATTTTAACCCAAGTAGTATTCTCAAACACTATTTTTAGGCATTTAATACATGTCAGGGTTCATGCAAGTAATTATAATTTTAATGATTTTCATGCAATTCAAGAGATATGGACGCTTTTCTAAGTAGAGTATATTAAAGTTAATTTCATAGTTATCCCGCACATCATTCTCAAATACTAGACTAACAAATCAAAATTGTTACAAATGAGTTACTAACTTAAAAGAATAAAAATATGAATAAGCAAGAATTATAGAGAAATTTAACAACTCAACAATGAACATCAAAATGATTTCTCACTAACCACTCATAACTATTAAAACCATAAATCACGATCTTATATGAAAGTGACTAAATGAGAACTCTTATTTAAAGGCAAAAGAGTATCATGATGAGGATTTATTTGAACATTTATGGAGACTAAATATAATCAACAAAATGCATTACTTTGATCACTATTAAAATACAAATTGCTAAAATTACCTTATTATTAATTTTTTCATACAAATATATACATACAATAAGGATTTCCTTAGGGTTATATTATGTAAGTAGCTACTCTCCACTTAAAACTCTCTTTTTTTTTCTTTTGGCATAATAACTTCTACCCCGCCCATGATTTCTTTGCCTAGGTTTTCCACAATTTGTGTTTGTTATTCTATTTGCTTCTTTCTATTCATCACTTTTAGTTCAAAAGCATTGACACGGTGATGAATTTTTTGGGGGGTAAAGCATTATTTTAAAACAAAGTGTAACGTTTTAACCACATAAAAATTCAAAACTAGATCAACACAAAAGAACCAATAAAAATCACATATTTAGATATTCTAAATGCTTATGATTTGTTTTGTTTTCTCTAATGACTTTGTGATGAATTTTGGGTGGGTAATTCATTGCTTTAAAAGAAACTTGAGAAAGTTAATGTTGGACTGCAAATTTCTTCCAGAGGACTTTATGTAAGTCCATGAACCTCTTTTACTTAACTAACTTTAGCTGTTTTTTTGCCGGGGCAGTCCGCATCTCATAGATAGAAAAAACACATTCATTCAATCAAAGGAAGCTTTTAGATAGAAAAAAGAGTTCATTCAATCGAAGGAAGCTTTGTAAGTTTCCATAACATGAATGGTCATCGAATAGAAAGACTAGTCTATGCCTAATACAAAAATTAGACTATTTCAAATCAGATCTCAACATCAAAAAGATGAAGCAAAGCAAACTAAATTCTACGAAAAGTAGCATATTCCTTCTGTTGCAGAAATGACTCCAAACAACCTTCACAAGTCACCTTTAGAATTGACATTTGCATCGGCTTCTGTTGCCAGCGCTCATCCAATCCTGCCAATCAAGATCAGGAAGCATTATCAAGAAACAAGGTAAGAAGCTCACGAGCAGAGAGAGTCCATGACGAAATTCTTTAGATCCATCTCACCATTGGCAGCGGCCATTGTTTGCAGTACGAGTTCCAAACCTAAACGACGCCGCCGATGCTACGATCCCTCGATAGCGAGGCGAGATCTGGAGAAAGATCGGGATCTGCTGTTGTGCGTCTTCCCCTTCTGATGCATAAAAAGAACCACGCACTCCCCCAAACTCAGTTATCTTCGGAACCTAAAACCCCCGCTTCCTCGGCTCTCCGAATACCTCCTCTCGCCTCTATGAATGAAAAAACTGTGAAGTGAGAGATCACTCCACAGACAGTTAATCGAAGACCGACGCTGCAACTCCTGCTCTATTTATAGAACGTGGCAACGGAGCATCCGATTAGAGAGCAAAATCCCAGACGCTGAATACTACTAGACTTACAGACTCTGAACCATCCGAGCCGTTCATGGCAAACAAGAGCGCAGAGATCTCTAGTTGGCAAAACTTTGTGCGGGCGTCCGCATGGGAGGCGTTGGCGGTACGATGCGGCGTCACGTGATGGAGCGGCTGATCCCGACATTGCCATATGCGAATTCGCTGTCCTTTGAGTGAGTGATTCAGCATGATTTTTTTATGAGTTGTATACAAATTTGCATTAAGATATCTATTTTTTTTATACATTTTAATAGTTCTCAGAAGATTTTTTTTTTAATTTCATCTTAAGATATTCAACAAAATTATTCATTATCTCTTCTCTTATTTTGTATTATTATGAATATTTTCTCTTATTTAATTGATAATAATAGCTCTTCTTATCACTTTGAAGTCAGCCATTATAATAATTTAATTCTTTCTCACCTTCTTTATTCGGAGGATTTGATCATTTTTGACAATGCTAATGCTCATAACAAGTAGAATCTCAATTATACTTTGAATAGATTTTATTAAACTACTGGGTTTAGCATTAACCTTGTTAAAACTATCATTTGTTTCTCATATAAAGTTTTTAATCAAGATACTCTTAAAACTTATTTGAATATTTCTCTCGGTCAATAAAATCACTTATTTTGATATCTAAGGTTTAGTTTATTTTTTTGGATTCTGAAAATTTGGTTTAAAATATTTCCGAAAAAAATTTATTTGTCTTTTCTTTTTTTTGAAAAGAGCATTTCAGTGAGATAGCTAAACATTTTATTATTGAAGTATCAAAATTAAAAATTTATACTCTCAAAAGCAAAATGCACTAAAAAAGCCCTCTCAAACGAAGCCTAAATATACAAGTTTTATGCAATAGATTTTCAATCTTTGTTGTGCAAGGTTTTAAAACTCTTGGACGGTTAGACAGCCAAATCTCTTCATATGACTGGAAGGTTTCACCTGATTACATTTTTTCGTATAGAACTTTATTTCTTATAGGACTAGAGCTCTAATTATACATAAATTATTGCATTAGAGTTATCAATAGTTGGTGCTATAATTTTAATTTTTATGGTAGTCATAATCAACATATGTTGCATGTTATCTTAAAGGACGGAACATGCAAGCCTAAGGACAAAGAAGGGCTTGGGCTTCCTTTCATATATGCTATCATATATTCATATCATTGTTCTCTAATTTGCAAGATTATTAACTCTTGCAGGCCTTTAAAAAGAGATGGATTGCTAAATATTATTCTTTGTAGAAGTCTCTTTATCCTAAATATCTCCTTTATGGAAGAACATTAAAATTGCTTATATGTTAAAACTAAGATTTATGTGAATATTGATTTTAAAGCTATTTTTAATATGTTTTAGGATCTCTAGCTTTCAGTAAGTTCTTTGGTGGTATTTAATTTGATTCCTTATTATTGCGTGCTAGAAAACTAGTTGCAATAGAGAAAAAAATTACGCCTTAATCTTGTTGTGAAATCTAACACACATATAGATATTTGAAGAGTGAAGAATAAACTCTAAGATTTTTACGTGAAAAAATCCCGAAAAGATGAGAAAAATCACGAGGCCTAACCCAGTAAAAATCTTCCACTATATATCTGTTTCGGAGTACAAAGTTTCAGTTTTCTCAATAACAGGATTACAAAATTGTATATGAGAAAAATCTGATAATGGGAATCCTAGAATCAGGTAACAATAGCTATGCAACAGTGGTTATGCTGCAATAGTTGTTGTTGGCAGTTGGCGATGGTGAACAGCGGCGGTCGGCGGCTAACGGCAGTCGGCGGTAGTGATAACGGAGATAAGCGAAACGATGGCGGATGAGCGGCGGTGGTCGATGACGGCGATGATCGCAGTGTGGTACGCACCTGCGCGATGATCGTGGCGGCGACCAGCGATGGTGGTCAGTGGTGATAGCCGGCAGTGGTCAGCGGTATGGACGTCGATGGTTGATGCGGCAATCGATGGTGGTGGATGCGATGGCCGGATAGTTGTGCGTGATGGCGATGGTCGGCGGGCGATGGTCGGCGACGGCCGGTGGCGATGGTCGTGGCGGTGTTGGGTATGGTCGGCTGTCAGTGGTGGCATGATTATGCTTGGAGGATCTTCAAGTCTTGGAGCTCTCTCTTTCTTTTAAACTTGTGTTTTCCAAGTAACCGTCTTGCGGCCGCTCTTTCCGAGGCTAAATCACTAACCTAGCAAGATAAGAACACTGAAAACTATTTTGGAGAAGAGAGGTTAAAGTAAGAAAAATACTTTACTAAGCAAAGGAACTTTTACAATACAAGTTGCTTGAGAACTCTTGGATGGATCCAAATGGGAGGGGAGGTCCCCTATTTATAGTCCTCTCCCATGGTCTAGCAAGAACATTCTAGAGTACATTAAAATATTCATGATTCTAGAGTATTCTACACTACTCTTAGCATATAAAGGGTTTCTAGAGCATTCCATATGATTCTAGACTCCTCTTGAAGCATTCATCTTCTTAAGGCCTTCTAGACTTTGGTAGAACTTTTTGGAGCCCTCCAGGGTCTTCCTTCTTCCATATTCCTCTAGAAGCTTCCCCATGTAGCTAAGAGAGCATGGTTGTGACACTCTCCCCCACTTAAGCTTGTGATGCCCTCATTGCGTGTCTTCGTCGTGGTAGAGTTGTATCTTATCTTTGAATTGCCATAGAGTATCTTCATGTTCCCAGCTAGCTTCACTTTCCGGCAATCCCTTCCATTTGATAAGATACTCCTTGTAGTTTGGTACTCCTCTCTTGCGAACTATCCAATCAGACATTATTTCTTCCACTTCTTTATCAAAAGAGGTGACCACTGCTGTGGGAGCTTGCCTGGATATTCCCCTTGATGGATTTTCAAGTCTTCATGATATGGCTTCAACATACTTACATGAAAGACCAGATGAATTTTTAGTTTCGGAAGAAGGTTGAGCTTGTAGGAGACTTTCCCTATTTGCTTGACCACTTCAAAAGGCCCCTCGTACTTGTGTACTAACCCTTTGTGTATCTTTCGGAATGCCTTTAATTGTTGTGGTAGAAGCTTTACAAGTACCAAGTCGCCTTCCTTGAACTCCAAGTTCCTTCTTTTCTTGTCTGCCCATTTCTTCATCCTTTTCGTAGCCTTGTATAGTGTGGCTCGAGCAATCTCCCTTTGTTCACTCCATGACTTGGCAAATTTGAATGCTGCAGGGCTCTTCCCCTCCCATTTGGGATCATCAAAGGATCCCAAGTATTCTTGTATTGTAAAGTTCCTTTCCATAGTGAAGTGCTTTCCCAATCTTTCTAACCTCTTCTCTCTAAAAGAGATTTGAGTGTTCTAGTCCTATGTTGTGAAAGTTAGGCTGACTTAGCACAGAGGAAAGAGTGTTAAGGCCGCATGGGTGACTTAGGAAAAGTTTCTCCGTGACATTAGGCTCTCCTCATGTGAAGAATAAGAGGCTATTTATAGATTAGATGGATGAAATTTCTGAGAATACATGCAAAATCCAAACCATTCCATCAGAAGTCTCAAAATGATTCCCATGATCATCTAATGTATTTTAAGTATTTGAATGCTCAAATGAAATCAGAATCAAGAGATCTTGGGCTTGTTAGATCCAGCTTGTCAAGATGCTCGATTTAATTATAAACACTCCATATTTAGGAACTATTTAAAGATTCAACTGATATCTCAAAGTTTCTGATAATATTTTAAGTGCTTGATCTGAATTAGTTTCGACTTAGGATTAGATTACTTTTAACATCAAGATTCGTACTTCAACTAATAAAATTTTCAGTGTCATATCAGTTGCCCCCTATTTTTGGATGACATTGTCTCTATCATCCAAAAAATATATATCAAATAATTAAAAATAATAAATTCTTCAATAAAATTTGAGGGTTCATTGACCTTTGCGTCACATATAATTTAATAGAAAAGATCTTCATGGGTGCACAAGATTATGATCACGAAAGCGAGTGCAGGGCCGCAGGTGCTTGCAGGTGTAAGGCTTTGTGGCCACGAGCCCACGCGAATGCTTACGGGCACTCGCTGGCGTGCGGGCGCGTGAGTGTGCAGGCGCTGATCCATGGGGCGCTCGCACCCGCGTGCGCAAATGCACTCCGATGAGCGTTTTTTCGATTTTTTTAAATTTTTTTCAGTTTTCTTCCATTTTTTATTTATTCCATTTTTGCCCCTATAGTGGGTTTATAAAAACCTCCTTAGGGTCAAGTAAGAAGACATAACTCTCATATGCTCTAATGTTCTTCTACATTATACGAGAATTTATCTAGCAGAAGTTCAAGGGCTAGTGTAATAAAAAAAAATTTCTTTTGTCAATGATGCTCTGACCTTCTTCTTAAAAGAAGGTCATTCGCTTTGCTAATCAAGACCCGTAGCTCATACAGCGAGGCTATAGTTTTTCCTCGTGAGAGGCGTCAATTGTTCTCGTCGGACTGACCGAGCTTGGAAGCGATCAAGGCCCGTAGTTCATACGGTGAGGCTCCGATTTTCCCTCGAGAGAGGCGTCAACTGTCCTCGTTGGACCGACCGGGTTTGGAGACGATCAAGACCCATAGTTCATACAATGAGGCTCTAGTTTTCCCTTGAGAGAGGCGTCAACTGTCCTCGTTAGACCGATCGGATTTGGAGGAGATCAAGACCTGTAGTTCATACTATGAGACTCTGATTTTCCCTCGAAATAGGCGTCAACCATCCTCGTCGGACCTACAGGTTTGAAGGTGATCAAGGCCAGTATTTTCTACTTCTTCTAGGAAATTGAATTTCTTGAAACTCTAATAGATGGTTCAACAATTTTTTTTTTTGATCTCATATGTATGCATATATTTTTTGTCAGATTGTAGACGAAATATTTTATCCAAAATTGTCTGTGAGCAACAAAGTTGGGAAATGATATGCCTAAGTATTGGGGTGAGTGAGTTGCTTCACACAATTCTCAGACCTTTGTCTTTCTCTCCTCTTTTTATTTCATATTTATTATATATTTTTACAGAATGATGGCCAGAAGAAAGCCAATAGCGTGACAGCTACATACGATATATCATCAACTATAATAGTTGTCAGTTTAATGGTTCTCCGCATAAAATTTCATCGCTCCAATGAGTTGGTGGTTATTATTGCCAAAAAGTCTGTTCGAGCACGTTCTCCTCCGCTGGGATACTTTACTATTTCTGAGAAGATTCTTCGTGCAAGACTGTGATTCCCTTTGGCTCTTGAATTAATTGAGGTATTTAAAATATGCGATATAACTTTGTCACAATTTTTATTTCAAGTTTTAGTGATCATCGTTGGTTTGACTGTCTTCTTTAGAGTGTGTGGTGTAACTTTGAATATCAAATACTTATGTCAAATGTGTAGATTCACTTGTGATACTCAGGGACGTATTTCTTATCAAGCTATAAAGAATTAGATATAATTTTTAGCACAGGATCCATCTAAAAATTAATTTAATGGATTTTTTTGTGAAAAATGAGTGGAGCCTCCATGGGAGATGGAGAAGATTGAATGACCTTCCAGATCTATTGCTGATTGAAGAGAATGAAATCCTAACAACTCTTAATATTCATGATGCAGGAAGCTTGCAGCATGAGTTACGTTACATTGACAAGTATATAATTGAAGATAGAATGTTCAAGGTTGACCTTTCTATTCAGACAAAGGAGATCTCATGCTCTTCCACTGAAGAGATCAAATAAAGGTGATAAAATGTCTCCTCATATTCAAAGGATTCTTTCAAGAAGTTTGTTACGAATTCATGGTGACAACAATGTTTCTTCTTTAAAGAAAAAAAGAAGACATGTGATGAAGTAACTACGTCAAATATTTGCAGAGAAGATGTTCGCCCCTAGTTAGCCTCTGAGAGTTTAGCTATCTCAACTCATAATGGGGGGATTCATTTCTCGAAGCCGCATATTCCTGAAGAGGTGTTAAAGCACGTATTCACTGGATGTCAATGAGCTGACGAATTAGTACATTATCTTCTCCTTCTCTTTCTTTATTATTTCCTTCTTTTCTTCGTGTAATATTTATGATTTTTTGATTGTAGGTAGCCTAAACATTAGGGCTGATGGCTCATTTGGGTGTTGCTCTGGATGAGTGGAATACTGAATTTATGAAGGTAAAATATTTGCAAGGCAAGTATAAGAAAAGATGAGTGCTAAGACAAAAGAAGTGAAAGCTTTGGAGGTTCAGCTAACACGGTGTAGAACTGAGCTAACGAACGTGCCAACTTCTCTTTCTCTCCAGCGTCAGGAGGTAGAGACTCGCCAGAAAGAGAAAAAACTCAAGGCATTTGTAGTGGAGAAGAAAGATCTTGAATTGGAGAAGAAAGCCTTACATGATCTTCTTTCTAAGAAGGAGCTTATAATGTCAAAAGCAAAAATAAATGAAATCTTCTTAAAGGCAGCGGATGACATTAAGAACTCCCTAGCTTATCGCGATGCTATCAAGGACCATGTCCAAGAAGCTCGTAATCATATTCTTAATGTTGAAGTGAAGGACTTGAAGCATCAATGTTTGGAGGAAGGCTTCATCCGAGGATTCCTAAAAGGAATCTGCTTAGTACATCGCAAAACTGAAGCTAGTATTAAGAATCTATCTCCTAGCCAAGTATCTGAAGACCTTTTTGCCATATTCAATAGATGAAGGGGTTGAGAGTGAGTTTAAGGGAGCATTATCCAATGGTGAGGAGGACGTTGATATCATGTAGTATTACTTGAGGATGCATTTATTTCCATTTTATCTATGTATTTTTATTTATTTATTTTATTATATCCAGAATTTTGATCATGTTAGAGCTGTCAATGACATTAGTAAACTTAAAATTTTAGGTGATTTGCTCTCGTTTTGTTTTGACCTATCCAAGATGATTAGTCAGAATATTATTTAATGACACTAACATGTACGAAAAAGATCGAGGGAAGTCTATCAAGGACTTTTTAGCCTATCCTAGGTATTAGTCAAAATATTATCTAACGTCTTACATGTATGAAAGAGGACATGGAATGTCCAGCAGGACCTTTTGACCTATCATATGCATTAGTCAAAGTGTTACTTGATTTCTTACATATATAGAAGAAGTTGTGGAATGTCCACCAAGGACTTTTTGACCTATCCTAATCATTAGTCAAAGTGTTACTTGACTTCGTACATGTATGCATAAGGTCAGGGGAAGTCCTTCAAGGACTTTTTGGCCTATCCTAGGTATTAGTCAAAATATTATCTAACGTCTTACCTGTATGGAAGAGGCCGTGGAATGTCCACCAAGAACTTTTTTACCTATCCTAGGTATTAGTAAAAGTGTTACTTGACTTTTTACCTGTATAGAAGAGGTCGTGGAATGTCCACCAAGGACTTTTTGACCTATCCTAGGCATTAGTCAATGTGTTGCATGACTTCTTACATGTATGGAAGAGGTCCAATCAAATCCCCTTGGGATTGATCATGCTTCGACTGAGACACAACATGAGTTATGTATTCCTCAAGTGAGAGGATTAAATGAAGGAGATTGTTTATATGTAACAAGCTTGAAAGAAAATATCATAAACTCATTACTTTGATAAAGGTGAGTGATACAATCAAAAGATAATTTAACAAATATATGAGTTGAAGAGGAAATAACAAACGAGACAAAATAAAAGTTACAATATTTATGCAGTAGGAACTACTGATAATACTTCCGGAGATTCTCTATGTTCCAAGTTCGAGGCAAAGTTTTTTCCTCTAGATCCTTGAGCTTAAATGTTCCTGGCTTGACCATAACTGTTACCACATAAGCGCCATCCCAAAGAGATGAGAGCTTATTGCGTTGAAGGCCTTTGCCCGCAACTTCAATACTTCACAGACCTAAGTCACCGACAGAGATGAGATGGAGTTTCACTCTTCTGTTGAAGTGACGAGCTACCCTTTGGTGGCAGGAAGCAGTCCGAAGTAGGGTTTGTCACGAGTTTCGAGAAGTAGGTCCAAGTTATGTTGGAGTATTTCTTCATTACTATCATTACTGAATGATTGAACTCTTGGACTTGGAATCCCAATATGTACTAGTATAATAGCTTCTATGTCGAAACACAAATTATATGGTGTCTCACCAGTTGGAGTTCATGATGTAGTGCGGTAAGCCCAAAGAACATTAGAGAGCTCCTCAACCCATTGCCCCCCAGCCTTCTCGAGACACATTTTTAACCCTTTGAGTATAGTCCTGTTGGTAACTTCAGTTTGTCTATTAGTTTGAGGATGAGCTATAGCCGTATGCAGCAGTTGAATATGAAGATCTTTATAAAAAGACGTAAAGACTTTTCCAGAAAATTGAGTTCCATTATTGGTGATGATCTTTGCAGGAAGACCAAATCGACATATTATATTTTTTCAAATAAATTATTTAGTGTTTGCCTCCATGATTTTAGTGAGTGGTTCAGCCTCCACCCATTTAGTGAAGTAGGAAACAGCTAAAAGGATAAACTTTCGTTGCCCTGACGCTACTGGAAAAGGTCCCATGATATCAATTCCTCATTGAGCAAAAGGTCACAGACTTTGAAGGGATGAGAGCTCTATATGTGGTGTATGAGAGAGGTTAGAGTGCAACTGATAACTCACACATTTTTTTGTGAAATCGAAGGCATCTTGCCTCATCGTAGGCCAATAGAACCCTTTCCTTATAATTTTAAGGGCTAGCGTCATTCCTCCTAGGTGTTTTCCACATATCCTAGAGTGAACATCTCTTAATGCATAATCGACCTCTGATGGTAAGAGACATTTAAGGTATGACCTAGAAAAAGCTTGTTTGTATAGTTCACATTCGATAATAATAAAGTTTGCAGCTTGTCTTCAAAGACGAGTTGCAGCAGTTGGGTCTTCAAGAAGAATCCCTTCTTGTAGAAAGGATAGGATGGGATCCATCTACGAAGGTTCTTCATCTCATTAATTGCTTATATTACCCATGACCCTTAGATACTAGGAAAATATATTTTCTCAACATGTCTTCTCTTAAATAGATCTTCAATAGCAGAAGTAGCGAGCATAGTAAGAGCATCAGCTCGAGTGTTATTCTCTCAAAGTATGTGAATGATTTGATATATCTTGATACAGGCAAGAAGTGATCTGACCAAGCTGAGGTATTGCACTAGCTGAGGATTATGAGCATTAAAATTTTTCTCAACTTAGGAGGTGACAAGCTGAGAGTTAGTGTGGATCATTAAGTTTTGAGCTTCACAATCGATGACAAGTCTCAACCCTGCGATGAGAGCATCATATTCAGTCATATTATTAGTTACAGAGAATTTTAGGCGAAATTTATACTCTAATGTATCCTGTTGGGAAGAAATAAGTAAGATTCCTACTCTGGTACCAGCATTTTCTGAAGCTCCATCAACATAGAGGGTCCATTGAGGAGATAAAAGAGGTGTAATAGATAACTCATTTGGAGTAGGGACATTGCACTCCATTATAAAATCTATGAGTACCTGAGACTTTATGTCTGGCTTGGGTAGAAAATGAATATCAAACTCTCCCAATTCTATGGACCATTTGATTAACCTTTCAGATGCCTCTGGTTTTTGTAGATTCTTGTTGCACCTTCACTGATAGAGTCATGCCTATCAGGGGGGAGTGAGGCAGAAGCTTGGCATCATTGGCTAAAGGATTGGTTACGGTAGTGATGGGAGTTGGAGCGGGAGGCTCTGTTGTTGCAAGTATTATGTCTGTTGGGCATAATGTAGATGTTCATAGAGATTACAATTGTGGGATTTGATTCCCACAGACGGCGCCATACTGTTGCATACTAGAAAACTAGTTACAGTAAAGAAAAGTTTGCGCCTTAGCCTTGTTGTAAAATCCAGTACACACATAGATATTTGAAGAGTGAAGAATAAATTTCAAATGCTTAAAATATACCAATCACCAAATTTCAACTTTTAGTTTACCAATTACCACTTTAGGCACCACATATCATTTAGAAAATCCCAGCCTTTATAGTGTGAACTTAATGACAGTGGTCGGCGATGGCGACCGACGATAATGGTCGGCGGCGGTGATCGGCGACGGTGGTCGGCAAGGTGACCGATGATGGTGATCGATGCGGTGGTCGACGATGACGAGAATCGGTGGTGATGGTTGACGATGACGGTCGATGGTGGTTGGCTGCGATGAATGGGGGCGGTGGTTGTCGGCGATGACCGGAGGCGGTGGTCGGCGACCGTCGAGTGGTGGCACGATTATGCTTAGAGGATCTTCAAGCCTTAGAGCTCTCTCTTCTCTATAGCTTGGGCTCCCCTTAGGAGTGTGCATTCGGTCGGATTGGACATATCAGTTTTTTAATTTGCTATTCTGTTCAGTTTGAAATTCAGAATTCGAAAATCCGATCTGTATAAGATTTAATATAATCTGAACCAATCCAATCCAATCCAAAAAAAGTTTGGATTTTCGGTCGATTTTTAAAAAACTGAAAATAATTAAAATCCAAAACTTGTTATGTAATTTGTGAATATTATGTTATGGATTCCACGGTTTCCATGATTCCACCTATAAGAGATATAATTAATATCCAAATGGACCAAAACCTGCAAGGAGAAATCCTTTTTGGGGTACAGGCAGATTTCTAATTTGAAATACTTTATATTTAATAAAAAAATAAATATTAAATATATTATTTAAAGGGCACTAATTAACTCCTATTATTAGGCCGGCTGCAGCTTTCTATAAAGCCAATTATAAATTATTAATATTAAAAATAATTTAATATATAATCATACTCTTAGAATAGATAATAATATTAAATCCAATCACTAAAAGCTGCATTATATCACAATAAATTTTTTTGAAAAATAATAGAAAAATTGTTTGCCAAACATTAAAATTCTTTTAAGAATTTACAACCACATAACAAAAGATTCATATACATGCAATTTAAAAACTAATAGGAAATCTTAGTCAATATGAATGCCTATACTTATTAATTACCTTATCTTATAATGGCGGTAGGAAAATTCTTGATACCATTTTTAATAACAAAACACATTTGTCATTAATCCAATAAAATTTATATGCTAATAAAAAGAAAATTTTCAATTACAATATTACAAGCATTCATAAACATTCCACATTTAAAAATGATTATAATTACATATCGCAATTGACATGAAAACATGATCAGGATTGTCCATTCAGTGAAAGAGTTCCATTATAACCTAGAAAAGTTTGGATTTTCGGTCGATTTTTAAAAAACTGAAAATAATTAAAATCCAAAACTTGTTATGTAATTTGTGAATATTATGTTATGGATTCCACGGTTTCCATGATTCCACCTATAAGAGATATAATTAATATCCAAATGGACCAAAACCGCAAGGAGAAATCCTTTTGGGGTACAGATTTCTAATTTGAAATACTTTATATTTAATAAAAAATAAATATTAAATATATTATTTAAAGGGCACTAATTAACTCTATTATTAGGCCGCAGCTTTCTAAAGCCAATTATAAATTATTAATATTAAAATAATTTAATATATAATCATACTCTTAGAATAGATAATAATATTAAATCCAATCACTAAAAGCGCATTATATCACAATAAATTTTTTTGAAAAATAATAGAAAAATTGTTTGCCAAACATTAAAATTCTTTTAAGAATTTACAACCACATAGCAAAAGATTCATATACATGCAATTTAAAAACTAATAGGAAATCTTAGTCAATATGAATGCTTATACTTATTAATTACCTTATCTTATAATGGTAACAAAACACATTTGTCATTAATCCAATAAAATTTATATGCTAATAAAAAGAAAATTTTCAATTACAATATTACAAGCATTCATAAACATTCCACATTTAAAAATGATTATAATTACATATCGCAATTGACATGAAAACATGATCAGGATTGTCCATTCAGTGAAAGAGTTCCATTATAACCTAGAAAAGTGTCATTTTTACCCTTTGCATATTTCTTTATCAACACAAATGATGAGCGCCGAAAGAAATTTAATCTACAAAACACAGATATAAGTGGTTATTGAATTTCTATAAGCAATAACATTAAAAGATCTAAAAGAGGTGGAAAGCAACAAACATAACAAATGCATAAATATAAATATAAGAACTTTTTTTAAGAAAAAAGTTTGACCTGAAGCTTACCTATGAGTTTGTGCTCATAGTTTCTGATTAATGGCTTGAAATACTAAACTGTTTATGCTTGCAGCTAACTCTACAAATGTTCTTTGTGGCAATTGGATCAGAGGTGTCATCTTTTATTATGATTAGAAACAGGAGATTAAATAAAAGAGAGACTAAAAAATAAAAGTAAAATTCAAAAGAAAAGAAAGGCTCAGGCTCAGTCAAATGCATCAAGTATTTCAATTTTCAAAGATACCAATCACCAAATTTCAACTTTCAGTTTACCAATTACCACTTTAGGCACCACATATCATTTAGAAAATCCCAGCCTTTATAGTGTGAACTTAATGAAATTTCTAATCAAATTTATGGCATAAGCGTACCTAAAGAAATTTTAATAATTTTGATACTGCTATAAGAAGGCTATTGACCTTCACATCTATAGTAAATTTCAAGTCAAGAAAATACGATGAAATTTACAGAAAAATATATTATGCCTAATTAAAGGTATAAGTGAGTTGAGCCCTCCAATAAATTGTAAAGCGGTTCAAAAAGTAAAACCATCCAATGTCACAGCTTTTGCATTCCATAAGCTTGATGTGGAGCAGCCAACCAAATACACCCTTCAACATAGCTTGATAAGAAACAAAAAAAAAAAAAAAAATACAGGCACCGAGGCACATAGGGAGATCAACAAGTTACAAGGCAGTAAACCCAAACCAAAGATGAGAGCTCAACAGGGACGATTACTTAAAAGAAAATTTGATCCAAAAAGGCATAAAAATTATATATATGGTGAAAAACATATTGCCCCTAAAATGGGAAACATATTGCCTTCACTCTCTTTTGTACGCATTTGATCCAAAAAGGCACAACCCTAGAATTATACACCATTTGATCCAAAAATGACCTCAACCCGCAGCGAAAAATATATTTCCCAATCACAGGGACTGTCGAACTAAAGCTAACCAAGGCACCAAGCATCAAACAACATAACAAATATATAGAAAAATGTGAAAGTCGAATGAATCATATAACAAAATAATCCATTACTCCATTCAGATAAACAATACCACGACAGTAGCCAACCGGTGATAGTAAACAACTCTAAGTCTCCAAAGCATAAAATACTAAACAACCATAAAAAGAATCCATGAGAATCAAGAATAACTGCGCATTCTGAATCTGAACCTGCCACTGGAGTCCGTGAGAATCGAGACCGCGAGAGCCGAGAGCCCGAGAGAAAAACTTAGAGAAGAGAATGAAGAAATTCAGAGTTTCCATCTTTCAGAGTTTAGACTATAAGGATTACCATATTAGGGTTGCCTTGCGGATTGCCAAAGAGGCAAACTCAAAGAGCAGTGCGGCTGCCGACAGCGTCCTTGTGCAGTTGCGCGAGACGCCGAGAGGCGAGAAGCCTAGAAGATAACAAATGGACAGAAGAAAAACGTCGACAACTACAAGTGGAAAATGGAAATTGAAAATGAAGAGTCGAAGAGAAGTAGAGAACCAGCCACGAGCCACGGGGATTTTTCAATGATATTTTTAAGTGCTTGATCTAAACTAGTTTCGACTTAGAATCAGATTGCTTTCGACATCAAGATTCGTGCTTCGACTAGTAGAATTTCCAGTGTCATATCACTTATAACTTTTAGAATCTTTGTTTTTATTTTATCTCTAATAATAGTTGAGATACTTTTAAACTTTTTTGTAGCTCTATTATTAGATATATCCCATTTATGTGGGCTTTTCAATCACAGCTATTTGCGAGAATGATTCTCATCGTTCATTTGGTATTTGCTTGACTTTTATGTCAAAAACTTATGTGTTAATTAGTCTTAATTCATTTGGCATAAATATTGCGCACTATGATTTTCTATTTTCACTTGACTTTATCTCTCTGATGGTCTTAAAGCTACTGGTCTTTTATTATCATGCAATGTCCATATTTCCAGTCATTTGTTTTTATTTTATTGTAGCTAAGGACTAAAAATCACTTACTTTTCAAATGTTCATAGGAATTTTCTCTTTTTATTGCTTTCTTGTGAGGATCTTTTGGCATTCTTCTTAGGCCAACCATTCGATTAGTTTTTTACTTTTGTTAAGAATAATTTATAGATTTCTAAAATGCTGACATAATTCTCTTTACTTACTATTTGTTGCTTGTTATATTATATTTTGTGAGAGAGGAATAAAAAGCATATTGGCAATTTTATTAGAAGTCTATCCTCTCTTTTATTCACTATCAAAAGAGCATTATCTAGCAAGATAAAATTTTAGAAGAATCAAGTTAATCTTTAAAATTACTTCTTATAAAACTTCATTTCTCTCTCATTTTAAATCATCATTCCTATATAACTTTTTAAAGCAGCTTTTTTAAAACAGTTTTTAAATAAATTTTTCCAAAAATAAAAGTCCAATCAAATGAGCTCTTAGTCTATTGGTCGAAGTTTTAAACTTTAGATTTATCTCATTAAAATATTCACTTTGAGAACAAGTTTATTGAAATTAAGGATGGATAGCTCAATTTTATTTTTAAAGTTTCTTAATCAAATATTGTCTCTGATTTAATATTTGATAGAATGAATTTTTTTATGATGTATTAATTGGCAACCTATTATTGGATAACAAAAAATAATTGTCCTTTTTTTGTTGCTGGATATCTTGAAAAAAAAGGAGCATTTACATACATAGCACACAATTCTTATATATTTACATATCTAGCACCCAAATATAAATATTTACATATATAACACATAAATCTTTATTATTGTTGCGCGTTAGAAAATCAGTTGCGGTAGAGTGAAAGTTTACACCTTAGCCTTGTTGTGAAATCCAGCACATACACAGGTATTTAAAGAGTGAACAAGAAAACTCCAAAATTTTTATATGGAAAATCTCAAAAAGAGGGAAAAAATCACGGGGCCTAGTCCAGTAAAAAGCTTCCACTATATATTTCTTTTGGAGTATAAGTTTTCCTGATAACGAGATTACATAATTGTATATGAGAAGGGCTGACAATAAGAATCCCAAAATCAGACAACAACAGCTATATAGTCACGTTGTTGTAAAAGTTGCTAGTAGTAGCATGATGGTGAATAGCGAGGAACATCCACTGACGATGAAGGTCATCATGATGGTGATCGATGAAGATTAACGATGGCAAGGATCGGCGGTGGCGGCTGACGGAGGCGGCCGGCGGCGGTCGGCAGCGGTGATACGATTGTCTTGGGAGGATTTTCAAGCTTTAGAGCTCTCTCCTCTCTCTTGCTTGGCCTCCCCTCATATGAAAAATGAGGGGTTATTTATAGATTGGAGGAGTGACATTTCTGTAAATACATACAAAATCTGAACCACTCCACTTCATCGGACGGCTCAAAATGATTCCTTTGATCAGTCGATGTATTTTAAGCATTTGAATGCTCAAATGAAGTCAGAATTATGAGATCTTGGGCTCGTTAGATCCGGCTCGTCGAGACGCTCGATTTGACTATAAACACTCCATGTTTGAGAGTTATTTAGGGATTTAACTGACATCCTAGAGTTTCCAAGGATATTTTAAGTGCTTGATCTCGACTAGTTTCAACTTCGGATCAGCTTGCTTTTAGCATCAAGATTCGTGCTTCGACTAGTAGTATTTTAAGTGTCATATCAGTTGCCTATTTTTGGATGACATTATCTCAATCATCCAAAAATATATATGTCAAATACTTGAAAATAACAAATTTTTAATGAAATTTGAGGGTCCATTAATCAAACATTTTGAGAGAACAGATCTTCATGAGAGCACGAGATTATGACTACGAAAATAGATGCAGGGCCGCAGATGTGTGTAGGTATGTGCGGGTGCGAGATTTCAAGGTTACGGGCCCATCAGATACGAGCAGGGCCCTCGTGAGTACTCATGAGCACCAGCGGCTACGCATGATGGGAACCTTGGCCAGCATGGCGGCGTCTGTGGCCGGCGCGGGTCGGCAATGAGCCTCGGCAATCGTGGAGCGGGCCTTGAGGAGCAGTGGGTGAACCTGGTCAGCTGGTGAAACGCAGTCGGGGCGGGTCATCTGAACGGCCAGCGGTCTGATTGTGAGGAGAGGTCGAACGGGTCACCGCAATGCTGGCGGGTCGAGAATGGACGAGCAGAAGCAGGTCACTGGCAGGTTGAACAGGGCCGGGGCGGCGCCATCGTCGCTTTAATGAACCAGCTTGTATGGCCATGGCCATCCATTCGCCCGTTTGGCCCGTTTAGCCATTTTGAGCGATTTTGGCGTTTTGTGATTTTTTCATTTTTCCTCCTATAGGGGGTCTATAAAATCCCCCAAAGGCTAAGGGAGAAAGCACACTCCTCATATGCTGAAGTGTCCCTCTTCTTCTCAAGAAGAGGTCGTTCAGAGATGGTCAAGCTCATGACATACATCGTCTCTGATTTTCCCTCGAAATCAACTACTCGTCGGCCGTCGGTTGGAGGCAATCAAGGAGACGATAACCGGACGATGCTCACGATGGTGGCGGCACGATGGTGTGGCGCGGTACTCGATGGTGGCGAGATAACCCACGATAATGGTGGCCGCGGAGATGCCGGCGGCGATATGGCTGGTAGTCCGATGATAGTAGTGGCGGTGGCTTCTGATGGTTAGCGGCCAATAGAATTAATGGCAGCGGCAGCGGCGTAACGATAGTCAGCAGTGGTGGCCCAGCGTCGGTAGTAAGCGAGATAATACGGCGATGGTGGTAACCAGTGAAATGCGCGATAGTCGATTGCGGTAATACGGCATATGCAGCGGTGGCCGGCGATAGTGGTTAATGCAGAAATTGTCAGCAGCAATGCTTAACGGCAGTAGTCGATAGTGGCGGCAGCGTCGGTAGAATAGCCGGCGATGCAGCCCATAATTGTGCGGTAACCAGCGGCAGTAGTAGCACGGACCGATAGTGGTTAGCGGCAGATGGTCAGCAGCGGCAGCAGCAATGATCAACGGCGGCCAGCGTCGGTCAGCGGGATAACCGACGATAGTGGTACCGGTGAAAATTATCAGCGATGGTGGCCCGGCGGTGGCGACCAGTGGTTAGCGGCCGATGGGTGGTCAGCGTAACAGCTGGCGATGAGTAGATGGCGACAGCGTCGGTAGTCAGCGAGATGACCGGCACGATAGTGGTGACCTGCGATGCCGGCGATAGTCGGCAACGGACCGGCGATGGTATGAGCCAGCATAAGCCTGGTGTTGGCCAGCAAGTGTCAGCGGCAACAATGCAGTAGATTGATGGTGGCGATACGCGTCGGTAGTCAGCGAGATGACCGGGATGATGGTAGTGGCGATTCGGCTATAGTCAGCGGACCGTTAACGGTAGTCAGCTGGCGGTGGCACGCCGGTTGGCGGTCAGCGAAGTGGTCAGCGGTGACAACAGCGGCAGTATAACGGTAGCGGCCCGACCTGTAGTCAACGGATAATACTGATGGTGGTGATTGGTGAAGATTGCCGGTGATGGTGGCCAGCGACGCGACGGCTGGTCGTCGGTGGCGGAAGACTATCGAGGTTGTCGAGTGTGATTCGATGGTATTAACGTATGGAAGATGTTAATCTGCGAGATTTTACCCATCCGAGGTTGTTTATCAGAGTGTTACCCGATGACATTAACCTGTGTGGAAGAGGCCGTGGGAAGTCCACCAAGGACCTTTTGACCTATCCTAGCTTTTTGTCAGAGTCTTTGCTCGATGGCGTTAACCTATGTGGATGAGGTTGAATTGAATCCGCTGAGAATTTTTGACCTATCCGAGGTTGTTTGTCAGGGTGTTACCCGATGACGTTAACCTATATGGAAAAGGTCGAATTGAATTCGCTAAGGATTTTTGACCTATCTGAGGTTGTTTGTCAGAGTGTTACCCGATGACGTTAACCTGTATGGAAGAGGTCGAATTGAATCCGCTAAGGATTTTAACCTATCCGGTTGTTGTAGTGTTAGATGGCGTTAACACTATAGGTCGAATTGAATCCGCTGAGAATTTTGATCTATCCGAGGTTGTTTGTTAGGGTGTTACCCGATGACGTTAACCTATGTGGAAGAGGTCGAATTGAATCCACTAAGGATTTTTAATCTATCCGAGGTTGTTTGTCAGAGTGTTACCCGATGACGTTAACCTATATGGAAGAGGTCGAATTGAATCCTCTGAGGATTTTTGACCTATATGAGGTTGTTTGTTAGGGTGTTACTCGATGACGTTAACCTATGTGGAAGAGATCGTAGGAAGTCCACCAAGGACCTTTTGACCTATCCTAGGTTGTTTGTCAGAGTCTTTGCTCGATGACGTTAACCTGTATGGAAGAGGTCGAATCAAAATATCTGTTTATGATTGTAGCCAAAGTTGCTCCTTAACTTTGGTATTGTTTTTTCATGAGTATGATTAGAAAATCATAATTTGCAAAGCTATATCTCTTCTTAATGTTGAAATATCCTCCAACTTTAACTTGTTTCTTGGGATGGTAATCGATTAGATGCTTAACATGGGCGATTTTCTGAGATTAAGAGTTTCCCCCCAGTTTTCGACAAAATCTGAAGGAACGAAGTTTGATGAATCTTCATTCTTCGCTTGCACTTCTTAAAAGCTTGAAATGCTCCACCTCGATAGTGGTTTTGATCTTGTTGGAAAACTTGGTCGCCATACAAGATGAAATAATGAGAATCAGTTTCCCACAGGCGACGTCAAATTATTGCGTGCTAGAAAACCAATTGCGGTAGAGTGAAAGTTTACGCTTTAGCCTTGTTGTGAAATCCAACACATACACATGTATTTAAAGAGTGAACAAGAAAACTCCAGAAATTTTACTTGAAAAACCTCAAAAAGAGGGAAAAAACCACGGGGCCTATCCCAGTAAAAAGCTTCCACTATATATTTATTTTGGAGTACAAATTTTCCCGATAACGGGATTACATAATTGTATATGAGAAGGGCTGACAATGGAATCCCAAAATCAGACAACAACAGTTATATAGTCACGTTCAGGTTGTAACAGTTGCTAGTGGTCACAGATGATGGTGAACAATGGAGAACAGCCACTAACGATGAAGGTTGTCATGATGGTGACCGACGGAGATTAACGACGGCAAGGATCACCGGCGGCGGTGGTTGACAACCGTCGAGTGGTGGCACGATTGTGCTTGGAGGATTTTCAAGCTTTAGAGTTCTCTCCTCTCTCTTACTTGGCCTCCTCTCATATGAAAAATGAGGGGCTATTTATAGATTGAAGGAGTGACATTTATGTAAATACATGCAAAATCTGAACCACTCCACTTCATCAGACGGCTCAAAATGATTCCTTTAATCAGTCGATGTATTTTAAGTATTTGAATGCTCAAATGAAGTCAGAATTATGAGATCTTAGGCTTATTAGATCCATCGTCGAGGCCGATTTGACTATAAACACTCCATGTTTGAGAGTTATTTAGGGATTTAACTGACATCCCAGAGTTTTCAAGGATATTTTAAGTGTTTGATCTCGACCAGTTTCAACTTCGGATCAGTTTGCTTTTACATCAAGATTCGTGCTTCGACTAGTAATATTTTAAGTGTTATATCAATTATTACAATAAAAATAGCACTTTCTTAATTTTTTTGAAGTAAAATAAACCTTTTGAAGCATAGGAAACATGTTATATTTGTAAATATAAAATTTTAGGTGTTAGATATGTAAATGCATAAGAATTGTGTGCTATGTATGTAAATTTTTCAAAAAAAAAAAAAAAAATCTTTTACTCTCATTGATGTTTAACTCTTCACAAAAACTTTTTAAAAGTTTTATGTAAAATAAATTTCTCTTCAAAAATATTTGAAAAGTTGTTAGTCATTATTTCTTCTAATGTATAGAACATTGTAGTCATAAAACAAATAGTTTAGGATTTTTCTAGCATTTTTTATGTTGTTGAAAAGAGAATCTATTAATCTACATAATTGTATTATCTATTATGTACTTTTCGCCAAATTATTTCTTCTTTTAATTCTCCAATTTGATATGAATTTGTGTATGTATATAAGTATCATTAAATATATAGTTTAATTCTTAACTAAATATTACACAAAGTTCAAAAATCGAGCACAAGTGAAGATTGTATATTAGAACCAAAGATTTGATGGTACGTATCAACCTTAATATTGATATTAGGCATCAACATTTATATTTACGTTGAATATCAATATTGGTGTCGAGGTAAGGTATCATTGTTGTTGTCAACTTTGTCAGAATCAATTGTTTGAGATAAGCTAAAGCCAAAGCAAAAGTTATATTGCAAAAGCTGCATAAGGTAAAGAGATAGCAAGTTACAAGACAAAGCTAGGATTGATGTTTAAAGATTACATGAAACTTCAAATATCTTAAGTACATTACTTCATAATCGAAGAAGTTTGTGGTAAGATCTTTGAAGTAGAAGTAAAGGAAACAAAGCATTAATGTCTTAAGAGAGATTTTGTCTGTGGCTTCATGAAAAGAAAATATGTTTGATGTATCACTAAATTGGACCTAATAATTGAAAAATTATCTCACAACAAAGTGTGCCATCAATAGAAGATGGTTACATCATATGCATAGATTTTTTTCATGTACCTTTAAAATAAGAAAAAAATATTTTATTTGATCATTAGATGACTATTTTTAATGTGCTATTATATAAATCTTATTTGTATTTTAATCAAATTATTGAAAATAATGATGACAATTGATGAACTTCCAATCTATTTGTAAGAAAGATTAAGATTTTTTAAAAATTGCCTCCCTTAAGAGGTTATGCCATTCAAATATCTTTGAGACTTTATAGTATCCATAAATTTAATAATTGAAAAACTTTTAATAAAGTTCTTGCTTAACATGGCATACTACTTAAAACTTTTAATAATTAGATCCCTTATATCTTTAGATGGACTGAAATTATGCATCTTTTAAAGCCTATATCTTATGAGATTTTAGATAATTGAAAGTCATGTTTCTTCTATGACTTACATTTCAAGACTTTTAAATAAATGAAAATTATATACCTTATGAATTTTATGCCTTCGAATGTTATTAGATAATTAGAGACCATGCTGCTACTTGCTATTTAGTGAAGTCATTATCAAACATTAACTGTCTATCGAGACATTCTTATTGACATTCCTTTCAAGGGTTTAGAGTGAAAACTCTATTTACCACTTGCCTTTATATGATCTTTCTAATGAAAATTCACTCCAATAATAGCTTTCTATTAAGGCCTTTCTTATAAGTTTACCTTCCAAAAATCATTAGTGGGTCATAAATATCACTTTCAAATAGGTGGTCTTTCTAAAGAGGATCTTATCCAACAATAGCTACCTATCAGGACTTCCTTACCATTATACTTTCTATAAATTTTCCCCATTTTTTTTATAGTTTAGGCATCCCCCTTAAACAATCATATGTAGTTTATGACGAAAAGCATTTTAAAAATTTTCATATATGTAAAAAGAAAGAAAAAAAAATTATGGGTAGGGTTACTTTGGATGCTTAAAAAATGAAGGACTTGTTTAACTATAATCATGCTCAAGAAGTTAATATAAATATCCTTTTGAGGTTGTACCTAGGTTATCCCTTGATTATGACTTGCTTTATACAAAATTAATAAATTAGATAATTGCCCCATACAACCATACATAAGACATTCAACTGTTCAAGTGAAAAGTATTAGTACAATATAATAGACATGAACAATGAAAGATTACTCCCATGACGGAAGCCAAAGAAGCCTCTTGTGTTGAAGTTTCTTCAAGAGGTTACTAATTAGAGACGAAGAAGTTCATCATAAATCTTGGTGTTAATGTTGAGCATCAATGTTGGTATCACTATCAAATTCTGAAAACTCTCAGTGATGTCATGCATTGATATTGTTGACGATCACTTTGATCTTATTGATGATTGAGAGTGGAATGATGTTGGCAGTGATTGTCAGTCTTAGTGATGATGGTGAGCATCAATGTTAGTATTAATAGCCTAAATCAACTTTATTCGATGGTGTGACTTGATAGTAATGTCAATAATGTGCATCAATTTTATTAGGAATGGTTGCAATGAGCTTGTCAATGATAAAAGCTAACAAAGTTGATGGGCATCAACATTAGCGTCAATAATGTGTATTAGCCTCATTGACGATGATGTTCATCGATGCTGGCATCAATAGCTTGTATTATCCTTTTATCAACATTGTTGGAGATAAGAGATAATGAAAGCATAAATGAGCATTTTTTTTTCCATCAAAACTTTGTTCCTTGTCCCCAATCAAACAACCTTTGGGCCAAACAATGGCTGCCAGGATGAATCAAGTCTCATCTTCGTATCACTCTCATAAATAGCACAAAAAAATCTAGCCAACATCAAACCAACTACAGCCTGCTCTCTTTTCAAGTCCCTTTTCCTTCAATAATCTCAAAACAGCATTTGAATCCTCCATCTTTCCCAATAAGATATAAATATCAGCAAGCATTAAGAAGTTAGCTGCATTTCCTGGCTCCAGGAAGAATAGATGGCTAGCAGCTGCTTCCCCAATTACCAAATTTCCATGAACCCTGCAAGCACTAAGCAAGGTTCCCCAAAGAATGGAACTGGTGCTAGCCTCTAGCTTCAAATCCTTCAGCAACTGGTGTGCATCAACTAAAAGTCCGGCTCTACAAAACAAGTCGATCAAGCATGTCAAATGCTCGATACCTGGATTTAAACCATAACTTTCCATGGATGAGAAAATTTCCTTCCCTTTCTCCACAAATCCAACATGGCTACAAGCAGATAAGAGCGCAAGGAAAGTGAACTGGTTTGGCCTCACTTCTTTCTCCCTCATGAGCGCGAAAAGGTCAAAAGCCCCTTCTGCAGCACCGTTCCAAGCATATGCTCCAATTATCGAGCTCCATGAAACTACATCTTTCTCTTCTATGCCTTCGAATATGTTGTGAGAGCTTTCAAGGCATCCAAATCGGGCATACATATCAATCAAGGAATTCGCAATGGTTCTTTCTGACTCGAATCCCCTCTTAACAATCAAAGCATGAGTTTCAGCTCCTTTTCTTGATAGAGCATTTGCTGAGATAACTGAAAGGAACATCAACAAGGTTGCAGTGTCAAGAGAAATTTCTCTCCTTTGCATTTTAAGTGAGAGCTCAAACACCTTGTGAAAGTCTCCTACCTCAGCGCATGCTTTGATCACTGCGTTCCATGCAATCACATCGCCTTTTACTCTTGCATCTGTTTCAAGAAATTGAAAAGCAATCTCCATCTTTCTGCATTTAGAATACATATATATAAGAGTGGTGATTAGAGACGCATCAGAAGCCATTTCCTCATCATTGTTGGACAGAAACTTCTTCTGGATCCAGTTTCCTGTTTCCCAATCGCCCAAGGATGCGCAAGCAAGAAGTGCATTAAGCAGTATTGGCCGTGTGGGCAAAATCCAAGTGTTCAAGAGCATCGAATATAATGTCTTCAGGGCTTCAGAAGGTTGCTCATTCTTAACATATCCACCAATTATAGTACTCCATGAAACTGAATCCTTCAAGACCATACTATCAAACAATTGAACTGCAATCTCTAAACAGCCACATTCGATATACATTTCTAACAAGGAATTCAAAACCATCTGATTTCTGTCAAAGCCAGTCGTAATCACATGCGCATGAAGAGCCTCACCATTCCGAAGCCGGCCTTCATCCCCACAACAAGAAAACAAGCTCACTAAGCTTCCCTCAGTAGCACAAATCCCTTCAATAATTCTCATGTTCCTGAATAGTTCCATAGCCTCTGATAACAATCCAGCTTGTGAATACCCAGAAATCATAGCATTCCAGGACACGACATCTTTAACGGATATTTGATCAAAGACATGGCGCGCAGATTCGAGTTTACCCGCCTTCGTGTGCAGAACAACCAAAGCCGTGGCAACAAGAAGATCAGATTGAAGCCCTAAGCTCTGCGCATGGTCTCCGACCATGACTCCAACACCGAACTCCGACGAACGCGTGCATGCGGTAATGGCGAGATGGAAAGTGTGCCTGTTTGGCTCGCACCCCGGCGTGGAACGTTCCGTCATCTCCCGGAAGACGTCAAGAGCGAGGCGCGGAAATCCGCATAGCAGGTATCCGCCTATAAGGGAGTTCCAAAGAATAGGCTTCGCCCGCCGGTCGGATTGGCCGTCGAACAGGAGCCGGGCGGCGCCGGCCTTGCCAAAGGCGAAGTATTTCGCAATGAGGAGGGTGGATATGAAGAGGTTGTGGCGGAGACCTGAAGCAACGACACGCGCATGTAGGCATTGGAGGACTTTGAAGGAAACACAGCGAGTGGAAATAGCCTCAGCAAGTGATTCTTTTAGCTGCCACCACGTTAGATGGTGATGGTGGATCGGCGCCCACCGGGGATTTGAAGACGACAGAGAAGACTCAATTCTGCCGAGAGTTTGAAACGCTGCACAAGGACTCGTCTGGCGCCGACTGGTTTGGTGCATAACCTGGGGAGATTATCTTCGGATTTCTGCTCATGAATCAAGATCATAAGGTGGTGCTACTAGGTAGGATGGCCATTAGAGCTGATCGATGCGTGGCAAGCTCAAAGTGGCGAAGTCAGTCCGGTAGAATCATTTTAAGAAGCAAACAACAGTAATCTGCATTATATAACAATGGATTTATTATATCCATCGCAGAATCTTATTAGGACCATCAATTTTGTCGCAAAAAAGTTACAAAACTCAAAAATCGCAAATTTATAAAGTTTGACACAATGCCAACACAAATAAGCAACACGATAAACAATAATTACACATTAATCATAATAGTAATAGCTATATATAGAATTATAAAAGGCAATATAATATGAACAAATGATAAGCCTAAATATATTATAGATATGTGACTACCATGAGTTGGCACTCCTTAATTATATCGTAAGGAGTTTGTTGCTAGGCTCTTAAGAAACTCAAGAATCAGAGAGCAAAGAGAAAGATAGCCTCAGGAATTAAGGAGCTATAGAGAGAGAGAACTCAATGAAGCATTGCCTTCCTACTTATGTTTTAGCAAGTTCTCTCATGAATAAAAAAACTAATTTATTTCTCTTTCAAAAAATAATATTACAAGTTATCCACCTCCACTTGGTTTCCACCTACTTCATACAGTGGTTAACCTATATATTAGTACAATATTAGTGGTGATATCATTTCTAGCTTAAAAAATAAGTATTGAGATTATCCACCTCAATTTCATTCTCATATATTCAACATGTTAGATGGATTTACATTTGTGTCTTGATAGTGGTGATAAATAAAATTTTTGGTATAAGAGCTCAAGGTTAGAGGACAAATTGGATGTATGGAGTTGACAAAAAGCTATAATTCTAAGACAAAGAATCATTCTTGACCTTAAATATTTGAAGAATATAAGAAAAAACAAAGATTTTAGCATAACTCCTATGACTTTTCTAACCAACTTGTGCTCCTTCAATGATAAGTGATTATGCTAATGAAGAAATTGAACAAGCAAATCCAAATGGAAACTCATAAACCATAATAAAGTAAAGTCCGCTCTTAGAGAATGATCTCATCAATAATATTGTGAGAAGCTATTGACGTTTTAGTAAGCAAGAAGATGACATAAAAGTTAAATATCTTAAGCTTTCTTTTGAAGGATGAAATAAACCTTTAAGGTAGAGCCCAAAATCAATATCTCTATGATTGTAATATATATCCTATCTTTATTAGACTAGAAGACAACAAACAAATATCAAGCTAAAAAATACCCTTCTTTAATTGGATGTGAAAATGTAGCTTTGGGCTAAGAACATTTGAGATAATGCGCCTAATAAAAGTAATATTATACAGGGTATAACAAAAAAAAATACATGAAGAGCATGAATTGTGTCAACGATAAGAATATATCATACAAAACTATATAATAAACTTCAAAAGATAAGCCTCAATAAATGGTATGTCACTAAAAGATGTCTCCATGTCAACAAAATGCATGGCAAGACCATATTATAAATATATTTAATAAACTTTTTCTCTTTTCCATAAAAATTTTTTCCCAAGCATCTTTGTCATGTCAATTGAATGTTCTAAGAAAATTATAAATGAAAAAAAAGATTGTTAAAGAAAACAGTGGGCTCAAAAGAGTTTTGATAAATGTAACTAATAACCTTTTTTTTTTCTATTATAAAGATCCTTTACAACAACACTACCAAATTTTAGAACATTTTTGACTCGAAGATTGCAAGCTTAATGGAATACTCTTCCTTAAACAGTTCAACAAAATTTCAAAAGAAAAGTGGCTACAACTATAGAGGAAAGTCAAACATTTAAGTGGATCGATCAAATTCGAGCATCACCTTGATGGTACGATTAAAGGAGAATGAGCATGATACAAACTCTTAACTGTAATGAATGTAAGAAAATTTTCACTTAGGATGTCATCTTTAATTTAGAATTTTGAAGAATCTAATATTTAGGAGTTTATTTAGGGTAAACTTACAATGTTGTATTCATTCCACCATAATATGAAAATACATTAATGAAGCATTGTGTGAAATCATTTTAATTGATGTTGACCCTCTTTGTTATTCTATTTCTTGAAATAAGAAATAAAAAATAAATTCTTTTTAACAACACCTAATAATTTCATAAAAAAAAGAGTGAAAGTGAAATGAAAGTGAAAATAGAGATGGATTAATTAAAAGAAGATTAATTATATATGTATATAAAGTTGTGAGATTTCATTATAATATATATATATATATATATATATATATATATATATATATATATATAAAATTAAATTAAATCTACTTTATGTAATTATGCATTATATTAATAATATAAATAAATAAAAAAAGTTAAAAATTATTTTTAATATATATGAGTTACCTTCTTTAGATAATTAAATTATATATAGTTCATAATATTATAACATTGTTAATATTAGCATTTATGTATAAAATCATATAATAATTAAAAATTTAAAAAAAAACCAACCGAAACAATCAAAATTTCCCTTATAGTAAAGGAAAAAAAATATACATATGTATATTAAAATAGATACCTTTAACTAATGTAATTAAGTTAGATAAAATAAATTTGTTTAGGCATTGATGCTTCAATAATATATATATATATATATATATATATATATATATATATATATATATATATATATATATATATATATATATATATATATATATATATATATGTGTGTGTGGTGAAAGTATTTCTATCGTAATTCTATCTCCGAAAAGAATAAATGAAGACAAAAATATAAATACCGCTTGTTAGGACACCACATAGATTCACAGATGTTCTTATTAGGGTGATTGAGCACGGTATTGAGGAAATGTGTACTATCTTGAAAGATAGAAGTCACCACCCTATAATAGACCTAATCAACTCAATAATGATTCCTAAAGACTATGGGTCTTCGGAAGGTACCATAGATTCTTCCCCTACTTTACATGGAAAGTAAAGCAGAGTTTATTTTAAATTGGGTTTGTTAAGTTCCATAGAAGGGCAAGCCCCCATAGTTAATTACATCATAAGGAATAGGATTCCTTAGAAATACTCTCGATTAAGGTAAATGATCGTTGTCTCCAAAGATTTTGAAAGATAGGACTATCGATTGATTGGTTTATTTTCAAAAGAGTCAAGTGGAATTGATCAAGAGGATGGAGTTTTTATCCAAGCCAAATGAAGATAAGAAGGGAATACGAAGGATACTAGGAAGCCTAATAAGCACCTCAAACTATCTTATGGTTGAGCTTTACATTTTTGAAATTGAGTTGATTTATTTGAGTTGAATTTTTATTAGAAAGTTAGGGCTTACAATTCCATGATACAAGGTCTTCGAAATGCTTAAGAGGTGAGAATTTATACTTGTAGCCCACAAAGGGGAGAAGCAACCTCAGAACCTATATCTAGGGAGCTTTGGCGAGGGCCAAAAGCATGACCTAAATCTAAGATAAAAATGAGTATTTGGTTTATCTCCACAAGAAAAGATAAACCACCCGACTGTTGGACTTACAATCGCCTGGGAGTGGCTGCCACCTGACTCCTCATATAGTTTTAAATACATGTAGGCAAGTCATATGCTTTTGCAAGATAGCTAAGATGTTATTTATTTAGAATGAAACTAAGTCCTTAAACACACTCCCTAAGAGACTAGATCATGTAGGGCATGATTTAATGACTTAAATCTGATGCAAATTCTTGGTATATTTTATTTTTATTTTGGATAATCAATTTGACATAGGCTTCAGGATTCATATGCCTAATGCATGAGAAATTAAATTATGGGACAAAATTAGTAAGATAAGAAGGTGTGTTTCCACCATTGCTCTCAAAGGTTAAGCCAAGTTCTCTAGCAAAGCTAGAAGCCCTCCAATCAAGAGTGAAATAATATGATTTTTTTATGCATGATGTGAGAAAAGTAATACAACATCCAACTAAGGGGTTTCTAATTCTTTTATCTTGATTTATAGCCTAAGCTTTAGGTAAGGTTATGAGTTGTTTATTTTTTAGTTTTAATTGATTAGTTGGAAAGAAAATTTATTTTCCTAAAAGCTTAATCATCATCCAGGACATACATCAAAGCAAGGAAGAAATTAGAAAAATATGCCATCTTAATGCACAAGCTAAACAAACATCAAATAATTTATAAAACTAGCACAAAAGAATAAGAGGCCATTTATGGTCGGGCTCCCCCGTACAAACCCGAAAATAAATTGGGTAGCCGAGCTCTACCCTTATACAACCCGGATTATAAATGAATTAAACACAATCAAGAAGGAATTCATTGTTATGAGGGTCTTTATTCTTCTTTCTTCTTTCTTCTTTTGGTTGGTTGGAATGTGGTTGCTCCAAAGGCTTCACATGGTACATAAGACATTATATTATAACCAATGTTCATCTTAATCCCCCATAACAATCATTCCAAAATTCTAATTATAAAATTACATGCAAATGGGAAAAAGGAAATCTAACTAAAACCTACAAAACATAGATTAGCCAAACAAACCATACAATCCCAAACATGTATATATATAAATTGGACTTAGCATCCCACACATGGGTAGCCAAGTCCACTTAGCATATTTTGGATTATTCTTAGGGGTATAAGCACCTGCACAACAAAATCAGTTATATTTTTATTACAGCTCCTCTTAAGCATAATCCCTTGCAGAAGATAATGGTTAAATTAAGATCGTCCTACCATTCAGTCTACGCACATACATCCTAAAATCTAGACTAAAATATTACATCACAAAATAAAAGCAAACACCAAACCATACACTGCTCTAACCTAAATCTAGAAATGGTGACTTAGCCTAATGTGTGTGTCATTTAAGTTTTGTGTGATATGCTTAGCTAGGATTTAAGGTTAAAGTTTTCTAAGTATGAAAAATGTTCAACTTAGAGGGTGATTTCATCTAAGTGATTTAGTTGATTTGGTTGATTTTATTTTGTGATTTAATTTGGTTTGAATGAACTTACAATTAATTACTAAGTGTTGTAAATAGACGAAAAGAGAAGAGAACTTCTCTTTCCTCCCTACCTTGAATAATTTTTAAGGTAGATTCATATTTGATTGTTATTTAGTGAATATTTTATTATGTATTTTAATTAATCCTAGGTTTATATTTTCTCTAAACAAACCTATTCAAAAAGAAAGACATTTTAAGATTAAGTAAAGTGAAATATTATCACAAAATACACAACACTTCATTTCTTTCCCAACATGTGTAACATGCATATGGATGAATCCTAAGCATATCTATACATGCAAATGGAAATGTTTAGCACACCTTTATGATGAATGCTAAGCGAGTTTGTTTAAGAAAATTTAGATGTTTCATGATGCATGATTTTGTTAAGTAGAAAAAGAGTGATTTTTTATCCATTTTTCATATGCACATTTACAAGTATAAAAGACATAAGTGAGTACGACGCCATTGTTAGCACTGGGGGTGTAAGGTATAAGACTTACTTAGGGCTACTTAAAGCCTCACAACCCCGAGGTTGTCCAGACTATTATACCACTTTTCTTAAATACATGTGTATGTACAAAAAGAAATGCATGGAAAGAGAATCATGCAAAAGTTGATGTTTGTTTGGTTAATTTGTTGGTTGTTTAATTTACATGTGTAAATATGAGAATCCTTCTTAATTCAAAACATGAAAGTGGATAGGAAAGAATATAACAAAGTGTTATGTTCTTTGAAAAGAACTATACACTTTGCAAATCCATCCAAATTCATGTTAAAAGAGAAGAGAAGGAAAGCCACACAATACACATCTTTATATTTATACTCACATGAAAGCTTATAAATAATCATAAGTAGCATATCTTTCAATTATGATATTTGATTTATAAGTTTTTAAAAATAAATTTTGATTTAATAGTCATAATAGTCATTCATATTCTTACTTTTGCCAAAATATGCAATTTGACATAAAGAAAATATTTCATTTTTAATTTGATTTTTAAAATGCATGAATGCATGATTTTCATATGACATACACATTTCACATATTAGGAAAGAAATAAAGTGATGAAAGCATGTAAATTCATTCACCCTAATTAATTCCTAAAGATAACCTTATGAAATAGGATTATTTAAAGTAAACCAAATTTGTTTTAAAGAGATTTTTATTTTGTCTTGAGTTTGATTTGAATTTAGAAAATGTGAAAAGGTTTGCTTGTCCTAACACATTTTTCGTATGTGTATGTTGTCTAGTTTAATTTAGAACCATAAGGTGAGTTTTACTCTTTGCTTAGGTTAAGGTATATATTAAGTTCATTAATTAACCCTTGCCTACACCACTTTAACATATTTAATCAAATAATTATGAGCCAATGTATGACATAAAACCATACAAGGAATTTAAGATAGCAATGCACCTAGGAAAAAAAGGGGGCCAAATGAAATTGGCTCACAATTAGTGATTAATTAAGCTAAATGGTTTAATTTAAGTACTTTTATAGCCCTCCTTACACATGTAGGTTAGATTTTGATTTCCTTAAGTTACTTAGGTTATTGAACACCTAAGCACCTACCCAAGATGAATTGATTAAGTTCTAGAATGTTTTAATTTTGAAAAAGTTTGATTAATTAAGTCATTTAATTAAGTGATTAAATTATTTAATTAAATTGTAATTTAATTAGATTTTTATCCAAATGAAATAAACTTAGGAGAAAAGATCCTAGAAAGAATTCTTAATCTTATTCCCTAAGTCTATTCACTATTCTAAGGTAATTAACAAACTTAATTAATTAATCTATCACTAATTAAAAGGTATTTATTTATTTAATTAATTAAGAGGGTAATTAGGAATGACTCAAGTGATTTCTTTAATTAAACTATTAATAAATTCCCAGAAAATTAGGGGAGGCAAAAGTTATCCCACTAAATTCACATGAGATGTTTGGAATTAATCAGTGGGATAATTAAAGAGTAATTGGCCTAATCACATTCCCAATAAAATTTAAATTTAGAAAATATTACTATTTAAAATCAATTGAAATTAATTTTAAATTATTCCCTTTTGAATTATATTCACAATATTTTTTATTTTGTATTTTTCTAATTTTTGTACATTTAGTTATGAATATTTAAAGATTCATTGATTAACAATTAATTAAAACCCCTAATTATTAACTAATCTTCACACACGCATCACACATTTCAATGCTCAGATGAGATTGGTTATTTAAGTTGTCACATCCATGCATCAATCTGGCTAGCTTTCTCTCGATCGATCCTAGATCGAGCTCGGTTTCTAAAGAGATTAATCATGATCCTATGGTTGATCATGACCATTCATCCAAAATTTATGGATGGATAGTCCATGATCTATCAAGAAGTTACCTGAAGATTCACCATTTAGGTAGTAAGATCCAGCTCTCAATCAGAAGCTCATTCAACGCAAATTTACCACACCATTTAGGAGTAAGCACAAGTAAATCCAATGATCAATTTTGCATGTGGTGAAAATTTCTTTCACAAAGGACCACTGCGATGAAAAAATTTCTATATGGTTGCCTTCATCTGTGGGTGAATAAATAAGAATATAAAATTTCATCTTTTTGGGATGCCATGTAGATCCGCAGATATGCTTATTCAGGTGATCGAGTACATCATCAAGGAATAGTATACTATCTCAAGAGATATAAGTCACTACCCTCTAATGGACCTAATCACCTCAATAAGGACTTCTAAGGACAATGAGTCTACATATGTACCAGAGATTCTTCCCCTACTTTACATGAAAAAGTAAAGCAGAGTTTATTTTAAACCGGATTCATTAAGTTCCCTACATGGGCAAGCCCCCATAGTTAATCACATCCCAAGGGATGGAATCCCTAAGGAATACTCT
Organism: Cymbidium sinense; assembly: GCA_021442155.1. Classification (NCBI taxonomy): domain Eukaryota; kingdom Viridiplantae; phylum Streptophyta; class Magnoliopsida; order Asparagales; family Orchidaceae; genus Cymbidium; species Cymbidium sinense. The sequence continues at coordinate 166,201,066 of CM038221.1, read as the reverse complement.
TGATTAAGGTAAATGATCATTTTCTTCAAAGATTTCAATAGGAAAGGACTGTCAACTGATTGATTTATTTTTAAAGATCAAATGGGATTGATCAATGAGAGAGAGAGAGAGTTATTATCAAAGCCAAAAAAAGATAAGTAGGAGATGCCCACGATGCTAAGAAATCTAGTGAGCATATCAAACTATCCTATGGTTGGGGTTTACATTTTTGAAATTGATTTAATTTATTTGAGTTACATTTTTCATTAAAAATTTAGGACTTATGATTCCATAACACAAGATTATGGGAATGCCTAAAGGTGGGAAATTATGCTTATGGCCCACAAAGGGGAGAAGCAACCTTAGAACCTAAATCTAGGGAGCTTCGACGAGGACCGAAAGCACGACTTAAATCTAAGGAAAAAATGGGTATTTAGTTTGCCTCCATAAGAGAGGACAAACCACCCAATTACTTAGACTTACAACCGCCTGGGGGTGGCTACCAACTAACTCCTCCTACGATTTTAAATTCATGTAGGCAAGTCATATGCTTTATGCAAGATAGCTATGCTATTATTTATTTAGAAAGATACTAAGTCCTTAAACTCACTCCCTAAAGAGACTAGATCATGTAAGGACATGCTTCAAATGAACTAAATCTAATGCAATTTAAATTAAAAAATTTTTTTGGACAATTATTTTGACTCAGGCTAATAGGATTCATATGCCTAATGCATGAGAAATAAAGTTATTGGTCAAAATCAGCGAGAAGATAGGAGGTGTGTTTCCACCATGGCTCTCAAAGATCAAGCCAAGTTTCTCTAGCAAAGGTGGAAGCCCTCCCATCAAGAGTGAAATAAGATGCATTTGTGCATGATGTTATAAAATAAGTACTCATCGAGCTTAGGGGTTACTAATTCTTTTATCTGGAAATTTAACCTAAGCTTTAGGTGAGTTTATGCGTTCTTTATTTTTAACTTTGAGTTGTTAAATTGGGTAAAAGATTTATTTTTTCCTAAGAGCCTAATCCACATCTAGGCCATACATAAAGTAAGGAAGAAACTAGAAAAATGATGTCACTTAATGCACAAGCTAAACAAATCATTAATCAATTTATAAAGCCAGTTGCAAAAAGAATAAGAGGCCATTATGGTCGGGTACCACCGCACAAACTCAAAAACAAATTGGGTAGCCAGGCTCTACCCTTATACAACCCGTATTACAAATAAATTAAATATAATTAAGCAAAGAATTCATTATTATGGGGGTCTTCAAGCCTCATTTCTTCATTCTTCTTTTCTTCTTTCTTCTTTAGTTTCTTCTTTTGGATGGTTGGAAGGTGGATGCTCCAAAGGCTTCACATGGTGCATAAGATAGGATCTTATGACTAATGCTCATCCTAATCCCCATAACAATCATTTCAAAATCCTAATTGTAAAGTTTACATGAAAAGGAAAAGTAAATCTAGCTAACACCTGCAAAATAAAAGTTAGTTAAACAAACCACCAAATTCGAAGCATGCATATTGGACTTATCACCGCACACATGGGTGACTAAGTCCACCTAGCCTATTAGATTATGCTTAGGGGTATAAGCACCTGCACAACAAAAGTATTTATATTTTTATTTATTATAGCGCCCCCTTAAGCACAATCCCCTGCAAAAGATAATGGTTAGACTAAGATCACCCTACCATTCATTCTACACACATACATCCTAACATCAAGTCTAAAATATATATCATAAAATAAAAGTAAGCATAAAACCATACACCGCCCTAACTTAAAGCTAGAAGTGGTGACTTAGCCTAATGTGTCTGCTTTTGGAGGTTTGTGTGGTATGCTTAGCTATGACTTTAAGTTAGAATTTTTTAAGTGTAAAGCATGTTGAACTTAGAGGAGGGTTTCATTTAATATATTTAGTTGTTTTGGATTTATTTTATCTCATGTTTTGATTAGGTTCAAGTGAATCCTATAATTAATTACTAAGTTATGAAGAGAGGGAAAGAGAAGAGAACTTCTCTTTTCTTCCCTAACCAAAGTAATTTCTAAAGTAGATTCATATTTTTAGTTTTATTTAGTGAATGTTTTGATTACGTGTTTTAATTAATCCTAAGTTTAGATGAACTCTAAATAAGCCCATTCAAAAAGAAAGGCATTTTAAGCTTAAATAAAATAAACCAAAAACATAAAACATACATCACTTCATTTCTTTCCCAACATATATAACATGCATATGAATGAGTCCTAAGCATATATATACACATAAATGAGAATATTTAACACACTTTATGATGCATGCTAAGTAATTTATTTAAGAAAATTTGAAAGTTTATGATGCATGATTTTCATTAAGCTGAAAAGGGATTTCTTATCCAATTTTCACATGCACACCTGAAAGTAAGAAAGGCATAAGTGAGTACAACATTATTATTAACCAGAGGTGTAAGATAAAAGACCTACTTAGGGCTACTTAAAGGCTCACAACCTCGGGGTTGTCCAGATTAATATACTACTTTCTTAAATATAAATATATGTACAAAAGAAATGAATGGAAAATAAAGAATGTAAAAAAATTATATTAATTGATTCATTTTGTTTATGCAATTTATATGTGCAAGCATAGGTACCCTTCTTAAGTGATAGTATATGAATGAATAGGATATAAATTAGGCAAGTGTTAGGTTCTTTTTAAATGAACCATACATCTTATCAAATTCTATTCAAAACTATACTAAAAGAGAAGAGAAGGAAAACTTATACTAAGCACATTCTTATATCTTACTTTCACATGCAAGCTTGTAATTAAAATATAGTAACACACTTTCAGTTTTGGTAATTGATTCATATATTTTGAAAATAATTTAAATTTAATAGTGATAATAGCCACTCATATTTTTTACTTTAGCCAACACATGCAAATTTGACATAAAATAAATATTTTCATTTTAAATTTAATTTTTGAAAAGCATGGATGCATGAAACCACATGACATACATATTTAGCATGTTGGGAAAAGAACAAAAGCAATGAAAGCATGTAAACATATTCACTTTAATTAAATCCTAAAGACAATCTTATGAAATAAGAAAGCTTAAAGTAAACCAAAGTTCATTTAATATGATTTTTGTTTGATCTTGAGTTTGATTTAATTTTGAAAATGTGGATTTAGTTTGTTGTTTCTAACTCATTCCCACATGTGTTTGACATTTTTGTTTAATTTTTAGATGATTAGATTCATTTTAGATTTTGATTAGGTTAATGTATGAATTAAGCATGCTAATTAACCGTTACCTACACCACCTTAGCATAGTTAACCAAGTAATTATGAGCTAATGAGATGACATAAAACCTCACAAGGAATTTAAATTTGTAATGCACCTAGGAAGAAAAAGGCCTAATGCAATTTGGCTCATGATTAATGGTTAATTAAGCTGGGGTTTAACTTAAGTAATTTCAAAATACCCCTCACACATATGAGTTGAGTTTTGATTTTTTTAATTGAACTTAGGCTCTTGAACACCTAAGCATCTACCCAAAATAGATTAATTAAGTTCTGGAAGATTTTAGAATTTTTAGAAATTAATTAAGAGTGTAATTAATGAATTAACTCTTAATTAAGAGATGATTAAGGAAAAAAAGGGGTTTAGGGAATAACTTAGGAGAAATACCCCAAAATTATTCCCTAAGCCTCCTATTCACTAGATCAAACCTTAATCAACTTGAATAAGAAATTAAAACACTAATCAAACCCTTAATTATCCTTAATTACATTAAGGGAGTAATTAGGAAATGCATTTACAATTCTCCTAATTAATCCTTAAATAAATCCCAAGAAAATTAGGGAAGGCAGAAATCATCCCCCAAAACACACCCAAGAAGTTTAAGATTAATCAGAGATTAATTAAGGAGTAATTAGCAAAATAAGATTTCTAATAAAACCTAAAATCAGAGAAAAATATAATTTAAAGTCCATTAAAATCAATTTTAGAATATTCTAGATGGAATGATATTTTAGTAGAAATTTACCTCATATTTTTTTATTTTTATTTAGGGAAATATGAATTTTTAAAGCTAAGAGGATTAATTAGAATTAATTAAAACATAATTAAATCCTTTTACCCAGGCTCGACACACGGCGGTGGTGGTTAGTGCACTTTCCATGCGTCACATGGTGAGCCGTCACTTAAACATCCCTAAACCCTAAACCCTAACTAATAAATAACTAAATAACTAAACCCTAAACCCTAACTAAATAGATAAACTAAATAATAATAATAAAACTAATAATTATAAAAAATTAAAGAAAAAACTAAACTAAAATAGAACTAATAATAAATTAACTAGCTAAACCATAAACTAAACTAAAAACTAATAAACCAAAACCCATAACTAAACAAAGAAAACTAATAAACTAATAAATAAAGTAACAAAACTAAATTAATAGAACTAACCACTAACTAAAACCTAAATAATAATAAAACCATAAATTAATAATAATAACTAACTAATCTAAATAAATAACTAACTAACTAATGATAACTAAAAAATAAACTAAGATAAACTAAACCCCTATAAATAAACAAACTAAATAAACTAACTAAATAAAGTAATAAACTAACTAATGATAACTAATAATTATAACAAAACCTAACCACCAAGGTACATCTTCCTGTAAATGCATAGTAAGAACATCCATAACTAAAGCAAAAAGATAAGAGCTTAAAGCTGATCCTTGATGTAATCCAATTAAGATGGAAAAATATTTTGTTAATCCTCCTTGTGTTTGGACACAAGTAAACAGCTCTAGTATACATATCCTTAATGACTTGAATATAACCAATATTAACTCCTTTCTATTTTAGAACTCTCCAAAAAATATCTCTTGAAACTTTATCATAAGCTTTCTCTAAATCAATAAATATCATATGTAAATCCTTCTTACTTTCTCTATAGTTCTCCATCAAACCTCTTAACAAATGTATATCATCCATAGTAGATCTACTTGGCATGAAACCAAACTGATTATGAGAAACTTTTGATACCAGCCGTGGCGGCGGCGGGAGGTGGTTTGATACCAGCCGTTTGATCAAGGATCAAACGATCAAGAATCACCCCGTGGTTTTTTAAAAGGATAAATAGATTATAAAATGTGCATTTAATCTCATCCATCCATCCAAAATGCGCGGATGGATGGCCGAGATTATCCCTATTCTTCCCTGAGGATCATAGGAACCATTCATGATCTAAGCCTTGATCCAAGCTCGATTGAGCTCAAATTAGGATAAAATTTTGCAGACACCATCATACACTAATGTCAATCCTATCCAACAGTTGAATTTTCATGCCATGACACTTTCTTTCACAAAGGACCAACACCTCTTAAGTCTAGTGGTCAAAAAATGACATACCTCGCCGGAGCTCGATTCCCTTAGAGGAGCTTCGTCTGGTTGAGACGAAGCTGTGGTGAAAGAATTAGCTCCTGAGGTTGGGTAGTTTGCTCTATGGACCAACTCCCCTTGCTCTCCTTTGCGCACTTTGATCAATTGGACCGCTTACTTTGGGAACTTGAGGGAGAGCTTAGGCAAGCTCAATTTGGTCCCCTAAGGGGGTGTGCAAAGGCAATTGAGTTGGATTGTACTGTGGAGGAAGTTCAAAATTGTATGGAGCTCCCCTACTTTCAAAGGATGAAAATTGAAAATGGCTGATTTTAAATCCCTCTTAGAAATCTTAAGATCACTCTCTGATGGCTCCTCTCACTCTTCAACACTCAATCGATAATGAGCATGTGCAAATTGAAGTGAATTAGGGGGAGTATATCTCCCCCTATGGCAATCGGACGACTGAAGCATGGTTTATCATTTTGATCCAATTGTTCATATGGAAAGGGTTGTTTGGGCTATTTGAAGTTGTCACATGGTCGGTTTAAGCTTAGGAGTGGATTGGTAACCTCCCATGTGATTCAAATTGAGTGGAGGGAGGTTTTCAATTTGGCCAATTTGAGCTATGGGGTCGATTTTTGCCTTGGGTCAATTTGGGCTGACCCAAATCCATTGGGTTGGGTGCACCACCCTCCATAGGGTTCACTTGACCTATTAAGAAGGTATCAAGTTGATATGAAGAGGGCTTGACCGAATTCCCCATGGATTTGACCAAAATTTATTCTTTGGCCTATGGGTAGAACGGTCATTTGGCTAATTTTTGAATTTGGATATGTTGAGAAAATAGGTTTGGCCAGGTTTCATTGGATTTGGAGTTCATTTTATATGGTTTGGCTCATGTTGACCCTTTAGGTCAAAATGGGTCAACTTGGGTCAAGTTGACCAATTGGTCAAATTGAGTCAAACTAAGGGTTGAGACAAGTTCATATGACCATTTGAATTATTTTGGTGGCTTTGGTTTGATTCAATTTGGTTTATTTTTGAGATGGGATCATATGACTTCATTTAGGTCAATTGGGTCAAGTTGACCAATTTGACCCATTTGACCTATTTGAGCTAGGTCATGGGTAGGTTTAGGTTTGGTTTGTCATATGAAGTGGATTGATATCTTTGTTTCCAATCAATTTTGGTTAAGTTTGAATTTAGCTCAACATGACCCCTTTATGTCAAGTTGGGTTCAAGGTTAATTGGGCTAGGTTGGGTCTAGTTGGCCAATTGAGGCTTTGGTCAAGTTCAACAAGTGATTTGGAATGAACTTGACCCATTGGTTTCAATCAATTTGGCTTAGATCAAGTTTTGACACATTTTGACTTTTTAGGTCAAGTTGGGTCAACTTGGGTCAAGTGGCCAATTGGGCTAGGTTAGGCTCAAATGTAGACTTGATCAAGTTTAAACATAGTTCATGAATGAACTTAGATCAACGGTTTCAATCAATTTGCCCTATGGTGGATTTTGGCTATGTTAGGTTTCATTTTAGCTAAGTATTGACTTGGTCAACCCTTAAGTTTGACTTTCTTTGACCCATTTTGAGTGATTGATCATCCCATGATGATTGTTGATTGTGATGAGAGGCATATGTGAGTTTGATTCAATCCAATTTGGTTAGTATTAGAATTTGGCTCAAAAGGGTACTTTAGGGCACTTTGGATCAAGTGAACCTAAGTGGGTCAAATGGCTTGGTCAAAGCATGATTTGAGTTTGATTGAATTTGTATATGGACTTATAATTGAAATATAAATCGATTTGCAAGTGGTTTGAAGTCAAATGGGTTTTGATTCATTTGACAATTTCATATTCAAAGGAAGAACATGAATGGATTTGATTTTTTTAATTTGGTTTTGATTTAGTGATTGAAGTGTGTATTTATATTTGGATTCATGATTGGAGGGTTGATTGAATCATGAAGGAAAATCAAGAGTTTGGCTTGATTTGAAGTTGATTTGGCTAAGTTCAAGATTTTGACTTGAAAGGCTTAGGTTGGATTTTGAGTAGATTTGAGTTTGATTTTTGGAATTGATTTTGATTGTTTGATTTTATATTTCATTTATATATGTGAATATAAATGAGAATATAAATGGATCATGAAAAAATCTCAAGGATTTGAAGTGATTTGATCATGATTTAGGCTAAGTCCATTAAAAAGAATTTAAAAGACTTAGAAAATTTTGGAGTAGGGATTTGAATTTTGGATTTAGATTTGATTAATTTATATTTATATTTCATTTATATATGTGAATATAAATGAGAATATAAATGAGTTATGAGAAAATCCCATGAATTTGAATTGATTTGAACATGATTTAGCTTAAGTCCTTAAGAAGGAAGTTAAGGATTTAAGAAGGATTTTTAAATTTGGAATTTAATTTTTGGATTTGGTTTGATTGATTTATATTTATATTTCATTTATATATGTGAATATAAATGAGAATATAAATGAGTTATGAGAAAATCCCATGAGTTTGAATTGATTTAGAGTTGATTTTGGCTAAGTCCATGAAGGAAAACTTAAAGGACTTAGAAAAATTTGATGAATTGATTTTGAATTTTGAGTTTAGTTTGAATTTATATTTCATTTATATATGTGAATATAAATGAGAATATAAATGAATTATGAGAAAATCTCATGAGTTTGAATTGGCTTAGATTATGATTTGGGCTAAGTCCTTAAAGAAAAATTAAGGACTTAGGAAAGATTTGGACTTAGGAATTTCATTTATGGGTTTCAATCATGGATTTCAATTATGAATTTCAATCACATGGAGTTGATTTGAGTTTGGAGAAAATCAAATAAGATTGATTTGGAGTTTTACTTGAAGGAAGGAAAGTGAGGAATGGTTCAAGCTAAGGGTAGGTTAACACCCTTAAGGCATGACCTATTCCTATAGCTAAATTTTATAAGTCTCTAGCGCTAGGTTGAGTGTCCACCTAATCACTAGATGTGTCTTAAGACTAAGAAACTCTTAAGGTCTAAGAGAAGTCCTTTATCTAAGATGGAGGGGTTGAGAGCTCATTCTAAAAATTAGGTCAACAAAGGGCGCCCAATAGGTGTGGTGTGACTGACAAGGAACACAACATGTATTGGTGTTGATCAAAATGATCAACAACACCGACGGATCACGAGCACTAACAGAAGCAATCTACCCTTAACCCAAGGTGTAGAAGGAATCTAGAGCTTAGTACAATGTGGCTCTACTTATGTCCAAGACATAATAGAGAGATAGGAATCCACTAAGGGATAGAGTGTGAACCTACCACTAGGGAAGCAGGTTCAAGTCATCCACAAGGGGGATGAGAGATTTAATTTGATTTAGATCTCACCGAGGAGAAAGTTTCACTAGGGAAGAGGGTTGAATTTGTTTCAATTTTGTTAGGTTTGAATTTTTGAGATGAGCCTTATTGGTTTGCGATGGACTGTACAAAGTAGGAGCCATGGAGGCCACGACCCAACTGAGATTTACCAATCTAAAGGGGTAGTCTACTAAACACATAGTAGGACTAGCCAACCAAAGGGATGCCTTTTGGTATGCAGTAATAATACTAGAAAGAAAGTGTAGTAGACTTACATCACCCAAAGTAGAGACCAGGGTAATCTATCAAGACAAAATGATTGAACCCTAGACTATTGAGTGAATGTCATTGGGGGACTTAGATCAACTCAAAGATAGTCAAGATTAATTTCATTTTTAGATTTATTTGTTTTGATGGATCCCATTAGTTTGCGATGGATCAAACAGAGAAGAAGCTTATATCAACTTAGGCCTATCTCAGATTTACTGAACTAAAGGGAGTAGCTTCCTGGTCGATGGGAGGACTATCCGACCAAAAGAGTGCCTTTCAGTTTGCACTGATCAATTGAAGGGAAGAAAGCTCGGGGACTCACATCTTCCACTAGGAAAGACCACTAGGGTGATCGGCTGCTTTGGGCAACAAATCAAACCTGACCTAGGGCTGCCCGTCGGTTTGTGACAATCATGCTAGAAAGAATGTATTATAGTCTTACATCTTTCAAAGCAGAATGACTGTCGGGGTAACCTATTTATGTCAAAATAGATTGAACCCAGCCTAAGGGTAACTACGGAGTGAGTGTCGACCTAGGGACTTATCTCAGCTCAGACAGTCAGGCAATTCCTATAGGGAGTTCTGCTGACACTGCCATAAAGTTAGGATGTCTGCTTGGGAAAAGGGGCCCTTTGGGTGCTTGAATTCCTAATCTACAAGCGAATATATTTGTTTGTTTGTTTAGTTATTTTATCATGGACCTTGTTAGTTTGTAAGGGATCAAACTGAGAAGGAGCTTATATCAGCCTAGACTTATCTCAAATTTACTGAACTAAGGGAGAATTTGTGCATCCGCTAAATAAATTCTCCAACCACTGGGATGGCTACTAGGAAAGAGGGACTATCCCATCCAAAAGTAACCCGAGTAGTGTCTAAATGTGATCACAAAGGACATGATCCAAATAGAGTGCTTGCAGGGGATGGGGCCACTAAGGGATTAATTTAACACCTTAGAGAAGATGACATGGTTAGTCATATGTCCAATAGGTATTCGGTGTCCAGCTCAAGGAGAAAGCACGGGGACTTACATCTACCAAGAGTGGTGTATCAACCGGGTGAGTCACTGTTAGCATAACGAACCTCAACCAACCTAAGGTGTCCATCAGTTTACAATAATCAGCCTAGGAAGAAAGCTCGGGGACTCATATCTTCCTATAGCGGAACTGATTGCTAGGATAGTCTATCTTCAGCTCGACAGGTGCTATCTGACATAGGGTGACTACTGAGTAAATTCCACTGGGGGACTCATATCAACTCAAAAGTAGTCAGGATGAAAGGAGCCTCTAGGGGACTTATCCTAAATCTCAAATATACTCTACCTAGGTAAAACATGATAGATAGTTCAAGAAGAAAGCATAGGGACTCACATATTCTTAAGCAAAGTCAACATGAGGTAGCTTACTGGCTAGGCAGTGAAGTCTACCATACTAACAATGCACTCTTTAGTTTGTAATGGTCAAGTTAGGAAGAAAGCACAGGGACTCACATCCTCCAAATAAGTGACCACTGGGGTGACATACTAGCGAGGTAGCATGTAGACCCGACCTAAAGCAACTAATGAGTGAGTGCCACAGGGGGCTTGCTCCCACATCAAAAATAGCTCGAGATAAAAGATTTATGTTTGTTGTTGTGCATGTATTAAAAGGCATGGGATGCCTCTAGGGGACTCTTACACCTACCTTAAAAATGCTAGGGGGTTTTATGAAATGATGCCACAGATGGCAAACATGATTCCCACTAAGAAATGATGCCACTTAGGTTCTCTCACACCTATCTTAGTTGTGCTAATCAAAATAGGATGCCTCTTAGGTTATCTTACACCTATTTTAATAGCATCGAGAGATTGTGTTTGTGTTGTGAAAGATGGATAGGATGCCATTGGGGGACTCTTACACCTATCCTAGACACGTCACGGTGGATTCGCAAGACAAGAAAAAAATGCTTCAAAAAAAAGAGAGAAGATTTGATGAATGGAATCAAATTTTTGTTCTTTTTATTAATGATTATTTTTAAACATGATTTGTTTCATGGGTAATATTTATTTAGATAGAGCCCATTAATTGGAAGCATCAGGTGTTCCCCTTTACAATCAATAAGCTGATAAGATTCTTTTTGGTAGGCCTTCTCTATGACATAGGGGCCTTCCCAAGTGGGTTCAAACTTGCCTCCCATCTTTCTATGGGCAACAATTGGTCTTCTTAGGACTAACAAAGGTTCTCCTACTTAAAAAGACCTAGGGCTGACCAGCTTGTGAGCTTGAATCATTTTGGCTTTGTACAACTCGAGGTTCTGGCACGCCTGTAAGTGACTCTCCTCCAAACCTTCGAGCTCTTCTAATCGCAACTTTATATTTTTCTCTGTAGTGATCTTGTTACCTAATGCTATGCTTAGTGATAGGAGTTAAACTTCTAAAGGTAGAACGACTTTAGACCCATACACTAAGAAAAATGGGGTAGACTGAGTTGGAGTTCGGTATGTGGTGCGGTAGGCCCACAAGGCTTCAATCAACTGCTTGTTCCACTATCATTTATTATCATCAAGAGTTTTCTTCAGTATCTGGATGAGAGTTTTGATGAATGCTTCTACTAAGCCATTTGCTATAGGGTAGTAGATGGTGGAGTATCTCTAATATATACTGTGTCTTTTGGCAAAGCTGTTGATCTTTGTGCTTTTGAATGCAGTACCATTATCAAATGTAATTCATCAAGGCACCCCAAATTTATATATGATATGGTTCCTAAAAAACTAAAGCACATGCTGAGCTATGACCTCTCTGAGTGAGATGGCTTCCACCTACTTGGAAAAGTAGTCGGTGGCAGCTAAGATAAATCGATGCCCCTTGGAAGAAGGAGGATCAATCGGATCTATAATGTCGATACCCCAACACTCGAATGGTCATGAGGCCAATGTAGGGTGTAGAATATTGGGTGATTGGTGGAGGACCACACAGTGTACTTGACATTGATGGCATCTCCTACCTACATCCATGTAGTCTATAATCATCGAAGGCTAGTGGTATCCTAGTCGCTTGATCTTCATCTTCATCTTTGAACCAGATTGATGTGCACCGCATTGACCTGAATGTACCTCAGTTACAATGCCATGAGCTTCATGTTTGTCTAAATAGCATAACCACATCTAGTCAAAGGACTGGCGGTATAGGATCCCATCAACAAGACCATAGGATAGAGCTCTTTATTTCAGCTGATGGGCTTATGATTTTTCTTGAGGTAGTTTGCCGGTGTTCAAGTATTCTATGAACGGTTGCCTCCCTCCAATCTAGCTTGTCTATTTTGGCAATGACAATCAACAACTCCTTCAGAAAGTCTCTTGATAAGTTCAACATCAATAAGGGATATGACTTGTCTATTTTGGACCCTTATTGAAATGGACTCATCTTAGGACATGCCAATTATTTCAAGTTTGGCCAAGCATCTGTGTTCTCTTTCGGGGAACCTTGTAGATGGCGACTTCAAGAATCTAGGCCAACAGCTTCATGGTATACTCATAGTAATGATGAAACTTGGGTTTGAGGATGTGGTAGGGCCAAATGATGATTGATGACAGAATCCCAAAGATGTTGATGCTCTTGACACGATAGTGATGGCTAACTCGAGACCAAAAATCAAAGCCTCATACTTGACTTCGTTGTTGGTGCAGGGGTTGGAAAGATAATATGAGAATCTCATCACATCATGGTATGGAGTTAAGAGAACTATTCCTACCCCTGCCTTTATTGGGAGAATAGATCATGGTGCATCTCCTTTATGAAAAGAAGCTGCACCATCAAAATACATCTCCTATCGGTGGTTGTCAGCCTCCCCTAAGTTCATGATTTATTTATCATGGAGATCGTCACTAAGTGGAGAGTCAGCAGGAAGTGGGTGTGATGCTAAAAAATCTGCTAATGCCTGTCCTTTTACCGCATAGAGGGGTATGAATATGATGTCAAATTATGAGAGAATCATGGACCAACATGCCAAACATCTGGATAGCATTGGCCGTGTCATGAGATACTGTAGTAGATTTGTTTTGGATATCAAGTTTACCTTATGAGAGAGCATATAGTGTCGTAACTTTTGGAAAGCAAAGATCAAAGCTAGGCAATGTTTCTAAATAGGTGGATAGTTCACTTCAATAGGAATCAGATGACAGCTGAGGTAGTAGAGAGCATTCTCCTTCCCTTCATCATTGGCTTAGGCCATCAGAGCACCGAGAGACTCATCCAATGCGACAGTGTAGAGGATGAGTGGCCTGTCTAGGATAGGAGTTGCTAGAACTGGTGGCTTCACCAAATACTACTCGATGTCTTCAAAGGCATGCTAGCACTTGTCATCCCACTTGAACTTGGTGTCCTTTTTGACAAGTTCTGAAAATGGCTTGCATCTCCCCGATAGGTTGGAGATAAAGCATCTTAGAAATGCTAGCCGTCCTTGAAAGGATGTGAGTTGAGTTAAACTCTTAGGAGGTGGGATTTCTAAGATAACTTTGATCTTTTCAGGATCTATTTCTATTCCCGATGTGACAACAAAGAATTTTCACGACTGAATGCACACTTTAAGGGATTCATTTTGAGGTTATATTGTCTTAATCATTCGAAAACTACTCTCAAGTCAAAGTGGCAGTCTTCCTTTTCTCTGCTCTTGACTACTAGATCATCAACGTAGTAGTCAACCTGATGATGGATGAGTTCGTTGAAGATCTGAGTCATGGCCCATTAGTATGTAGCACCAGCATTTTTAAGGCTAAAAGGCATGATCCTATAACAGAAGATTCCGATCGGGGTTTAAAAAGTAGGGTTTCTTTCATTTTTAGGAGACATCTTGATTTGGTTATAGCCAGATGACCCATCCATGAAATAGAAAACTATATGAGATGAGGCGATGTCCACCATTAATTCTGGTATAGGAAGAGGAAACTCATCCTTAGGACATGCCTTGTTTAAGTCCCTAAAAGCGACATAAATGTGAATTTGGTCATTCTTCTTCTTAATTGGGATGACATTAGCTAACCAAGTAGGATATTTTTCTTCCCTAATAAAACCAACATCGATCAGTTTCTTGACTTCAGAAATGACCTGTTGTTTAATTTCTAATTGCATGCGTCTAGGAGCTTACCAATAGGGGTAGCATTAGGATCTATTGCTAGCTTATGGACTGCTATGTTAGGAGATAATCTGGGCATCTCTTCATAACTCCATGCGAAGTAGTTTTTAAACTCAGTCAATAGCCTAACTAAGTCATTGGTTTCTTCTTCATTCAGTAACAAACTGATGTTTGTCGAGCGTGGATTTTCTTCTGTCCCGAGATTGATTTCTTTAAGCTTGTCAATTATTGAATGAATCTCCTCTTCAAATTTTGGTGGTGCCTCTTTGATTTGGAGATCATCTAGATCATCTGAGGCACACATTCTCATAAGATTTGGGGTTGTGTGAGAAGAACCTATCAGACTCCAAATGATTGGTAACAACTAAGCAATAATCATCATCATCGATTAGACCTACTGTACCGAATCCTAGTCCTGCTCTTGATTATGCTTCCCTGCCTGTATTATTTCATAGCTTTCCAAAGTACTCTGACCTGTGCTTGGACCATGTGTGAAGAACTAAACCTTTCTGTATAAGATTATGAATACAAGGTGAGTAAAAGTCAAATGGTAATTCCATTAATTCTTTAAAAGTATCCTCCTTAAGTTCTACATCAACTTCAGGACTTGAGGATGATGATCCCAAAAAGAATCTCTTCTGCTTCATGTCATTGGAAGACTTAGGGACTTCCTTAACTATCAAACCTTCAACTTTTTAAGATGTAAGTGAGGTTAGAGCTAAGGTTCCCAACTATTGCCTAATAGTCTCTCATACATCAAATTTGAATACTTTGCTTTGTCTGGAGGCCTGGTCTTCATCTCTATCTAGATCAAAATTCACCTCCAATGGAATCCGCTGAGAGGGGTTAGCTGGTATACTAATCATATTAGATTCATCCTCTGAGCTGAATTCCAAGTCTATGTGAATAGTAGGGGTGCTCCTATAAATCAGAACACGACCTCTGTTGGCTGATGGTCAACTATGGGGTCTCCCACCTCTAGAGCTGCCTCTATTTCTACCTCTGCCTCTACCCGGTGGAAGTTGAGCCATCCTACCCACATGTCCATTTAATGGAACAAACTGTGGGTGGAATGTGATATGCAGATCTATTTCTTCTTCAATTCTCCTTTCTTGTTCACTTGGACTTTCATTTCTCTTTTCATTTTCTTTTATCTTTTCTTTTTCTTCATTTTAGTTTTATTTTGTGTTTGCATTTGAATTTTGTCCAGGTTCACGAGAAAGGGTGTTTTGAGAAAGATAATAGGTTGCATCCTCATAAATCTCAACCTCTCTAACTAAAAATAGCTTTTCATCTCCATTGATATGGTATTTAATCCCAAATTTTTTGAACTTGATGCACTGATGGAGGGAGGATGGAATGGTCTTGTTCTGATGTATCCAAGGCCTATCGAGCAAAGCAGTGAATGAAGTATTCGAATCAATAATGTAAAACTTAGCTTCAGTCTTCCAGTCACCTATCTCCAAAGGTAACACTATGGACCCTAAAGCCCGCTCACCTTGTTCATTGAATCCTCTCAACATCATCCAATCTCCTCAGAGTGTAGAGATGTCGATCCTCAAATAGACAAGGGTCTTTAGACTCATAATGTTCATTGATGCTCCTAAATCCATGAAAAATCTGGCAAGTTTGAACCTATCCATGTCAACTATGATGTAGAGGGGACGATTGTGCTCCAAGTCCCCCAGAAGAAGGTCTTCATCTATGAAGGTGATCCCCTTAGCTTCTTTTGTATAATGTGCCTCCTCACCTATAGCGGTCAGCTGAGCTAAGTATATTTTAGGATCAAGGAGGGCCTTGATTAGTGATTCCCTCATCTAACCAATCATACCTCAAGATCTCCTTTTTCTCTACTAGATAATGTGCTACTATCTCCTCGAGAGAATGGTCTATCTGAATGGGAACAAATAATCTAGGACGGCCTGTGATCACCTGCTGAGGCACCGAGACCTTTTCTGCTGGAGTCAATCCTATGTGGATTGTAATCACTAGATGAGAGACACTCCTGATTGTCACTAGCTATAAGAGGGGTGACATTCCTAGGAGGTTCCACTATCATTGGTGCAGCTGGACTCTCATTTGTAACCTCTGAAATAACTGCTACCATCTCCATGTCCTATTGAACTGGCAGAGTTGGTGAAGGGATGACCACTATGCTTTTGCCACTCTTACACCACTGCATGAAGATTCATTGGATCCTGTAGAGGTGCACTTCTCCCGGATATGGCCTTCATGGCCATTGATAAACCGTGACTGGGCGGTGATGGCGAAGGTAAAGCAAATGGTGGAGACACCATTGACTCTCTATGAATAAGAGCTTACCTCTTGTGATGACTGCTCCCAGTAAGTAAGATGCTATTAGTATGGTCAATCACGGGTAGCGTGCCGAACTGGAAAATGAACAAGTGTGGAATCTATCGACTGGCGATTGAACCTCTGCCTCTCCCTACTGGTAATGTGAGCTGATGTATGGGCCTCTCTGGCCCTCTCCCGATGAATATGTTTCTCCACACTGCGGGTGATGATGGATCTCAAATTGAGCTCCAGACTCTAAATGTTAGTAAGCTCGGCTTACCTAGTGAAAGACTGACCGGAGGCCAACAAATGACCTCCTGCTCCTAGTAACTGATGGCTGATGTTGGACCATTGGTGGAGATGATGTACGAATCCTCCTAACATCCTCTCTGTCTGACCTAGAGAGAGGATGGAACTGGTTTATTGTAACTAGTGGTGAAGTCAAAACCAAAAACTCCTCAACAGCTGAACGGGCGGCTGCGTCCATCTCCCTAGCAATTTTAGTGTGATACCGCTTGATCATGCGATTTTATTCCTATGTTGTATCCCGATAGGATGGGAGGAGTGAGAGCTAGACTCGTACTCAAAAGTAGGATAGGTAATCTCTGAGATCATGAGAGTCTTACCCTTAGAATGCGATGAGAGGGTCTTAGCTCTAGTGCACAAGAAACCACGCAGGCTTGCTAGAGGTGACACTACCGACACGGCACTATTGCGGTGGGACTACCACTACTTTCCTCTTCAGCAAGGAGATGTCAGAATCGGAGGGTAGATCAATCTGGATGATCGGCTTCTACCGAGTCACCGTGGTCCTACTTATTATCATGAGGGGAGTGCCCTCATATGTAATCCTCTCTCCCTCGAATCCCCTACCAAAATGGATAAGGTGTGTATGATCCAATCGGGGGAAGTCGGCTTGGTCCAAAGCAAAATCCATGCCATGAGGTAAAGTGAAAATGAATTTCTGTGAGCCTGCCATTTTAGATCAACTGTAAAGTGTGAAAAACTAAACTGTCGCTGTACTGTAACTGATGGTGAGAATCTACAATAGGAAACGGCTTGGATCAGATTTCTATCTTTGTTGATTTTTTGAATTTGAATTGAAAATTTGAACCCACATCCAACATCTTGGAAGTGTTAAGTGGGGTTCAAATGGATTTGAGAAGATTTATAAATTTTGATTGAAATAGGAATTTTTGAATATGAATCCAACTTCAACAAATTTGGGTATGTTGAAAGATGGATTCAAATATTTTGAGAAGGATGCTTCCATAGGTTCATGTTTTTTTGAATTTTGAGATTTTGATTTGAGGACCCTTTCCTTAAACAAATTTGGGTATGTTAAAGTAAGGGTCAATTGATTTTATTTTTGTTTGGTGATTTTAGAATTTTACTTAGCAAATTTAGGTATGCTAAGTGAAGTGTTTGAAAATAATTATTTTATTTTTGTGAATTGTTGTTTGATTTTGAAATTTGGAAGTCCCATTTAGCAAATTTAGGTATGCTAAGTGAAGAACTCAAGTGTGTTTTGTTTGATTTTTGAAAATAGGATTCTTAGCAAATTTAGGTATGCTAAGGAAATCCTAAGTGTTTCATTTTTATTTTAATTTGATTGAAAGTGGAGACTTAACTTTAACAAATATGGTATGCTAAGGATGAAGCCCCACTTAGTTTTGTGGAATGGAAATTTCACTTAGCAAATTTGAGTATGTTAAATGAAATTCTGAAAGATGTGCTCAAAATTTTTTATTTGATTTGGTTTTGAAAATGGAAACTTGTCTTTAGCAAATTTGGTATGCTGAAGAATGGAGTTCCAAAAAGTGTTTGAAAATTTTTAAATATTGGATTTAGGGACTTCACTTAGCAAATTTGAGTATGCTAAATGAAGTTCCAATTGTGTTTGAATTTTTAATTTTTTTTGGAATTTGGAGACTTCACTTAGCAAATTTGAGTATCCTAAAATCAAGTTCCAAATGTGTTCAAAATTTTTTTTGATTTTGGAATTTGGAGACTTCACATAGCAAATTTGAGTATGCTAAATGAGGTGCCAAAATATGTTTGAAAAATTTTGATTTTGGATTTGGAGACTTCACTTAGCAAATTTGAGTATGTTAAATGAAGTTCCAAAATGTATTTGAAAATTTTTAAGTTAGGATTTGGAGACTTCACTTAGCAAATTTGAGTATGCTAAATGAAGTTCCAAAAATTTGTTTGAAAATTTTTTATTTTGAATTTAGAGACTTCAGTTAGCAAATTTGAGTATGCTAAATGAAGTTCCAAAATGAATTTGAAAATTTTTGATTTTTGATTTAGAGACTTGACTTAGCAAATTTGAGTATGCTAAAATGAAGTTCCAAATGTGTATGAATTTTGAAAATATAATTGTTAAGTTTTAATTTTTGAAAAGAGGACTTCCATTCAACAAATTTGGGTATGTAAGAATGGAGATCAATCTTGTTTTTAAAATGTAACAAATTTTATTTTGTGTGTGATTATTGCTTTTTGAAAAAGGGAATTCCAACTTAATCATATATGGGATATGTTTAAGTGGGATTTCCAAATGATGTTATTTTTAGTTGGGAATAAAATCTTCATTCAATAAATTTGAGTATATTAAATGAAGATGTTCATATGTGCTTTTGAAAAATTTAATTTTATTTGAAAATGAAACTTCCATTCAATATGTGTGAGTGTATTGAATGGAAAGGTTCATGTGTGCTTTTTGAAAGTTTTATTTTTGATTTTGATTTTGACTTTTAGAAAGATGATTGTTCATTTTATTTAAAAAAAAAAAATGAAATCTTCATCAAAATGAAAAGAAGATGTTCATTTCTGCTTTTGGAAAAGATTGTTAGTTTTATTTTATTTTATTTTTTTTTTGAAAATTCCTACATGTAATAATTATGAGAATTGTTAAATGAGGGTGATAAAATTTTGTGAAAAATATTTTATTATGTGTATTTTTGAAAGAGTACTTTTTGAAAGGCAAGGTTTTTATGAAAAACTTATTTTGTATTTATTATTTTAGAATGAACCTTTCCTTATCATAAAAATGATAAGGAGGAAGTCTTTAAATGTTTTATTTTTATTTTTATTTTTTATTTAGATCTTTTTATTTTTATCCATTACAGAACCCAACGGAGATGGTGGTCAGACCTGCAATGACTTATGGTGCAGAATGTTAGCCAATAAAAGAGAAGCGTAAGACTAAGTTAAGTGTTACAAAGATGAGGATGCTCAGGTGGATGAGCGGCTTTACTCTTAGAGATAAAATGTGACATGAGTATGTTTACAAAAAAGTTGGAGTAGCTCCAGTGGTAGATAAGATTAGAGAGAGTCACCTTAGATGGTTTGGCCACATAAAGTAAATATTGATGACATTCTTATGTAGGCATTAGATTTATCTTATGTTAAGAAAGGTGAGGGAAGACCTAAAGGACTTGGTTAGATGTATAAAAATGATCTTAGTATACTTGATTTAAATAAGAATTTGATACAAAATAAGACAATGGAGATGAAGGATTCATATAGCATTAGTGGGATAAAAGTTTTATTGTTGTTGTTGTTTGTTGAAGAACCCAACGGGGGTTTTAAGACCACCACGGGGTGAGGTCCTAAAACCTAAAGATGTTGGCTAACTCAACTTAAGAATGAAATAAGCTAAGTTCCAACAGAAAGAAAGATAGTCTCAAATTCATACCAAAGTACAAACCCACTATCGATACTTGAAGACAACGATCATTTACCATAGATAGAGAGAGGAACCATCCCCAACGGAGTCGCCAGAAAAATCTGTGATGAAAAATTTTCTATATGGTCACCTTCATCCGTGGGTGAAAATGCAAGAATATAAAAATTCATCTTTTTGGGATGCCACGAAGATCCGCAGATGTGCTTATTCAGGTGATCAAGTACATCATCAAGGGAATGTACTATCTCGAGATAAGTCACTAAATGGACCTAATCACCTCAATAAGGACTCCTAAGGATAATGGGTCTACATATATACCAGAGATTCTTCCCCTACTTTATATGAAAAAGTAAAGCTAGGTTTATTTTAAATCGAGCTCGTTAAGTTCCCTACAGGGGCAAGCCCCCATAGTTATTCACATCCTAAGGGACGGAATCTCTTAGGAATACTCTTGATTAAGGTAAATTATTGTTGTCTTTAAAGATTTCAATAGGAAAGGACTATCAATCGATTGGTTCATTTTTGAATATCAAACGAGATTGATCAAAGAGAGGGAGTTATTATTAAAGCCAAGAGAAAGATAAATAGGATATGCCCATGATGCTAGAAAACCTAGCGAGCATCCCAAACTATCCTATGGTTGGGCTTTACATTTTTGAAATTGATTTAATTTGTTTGAGCTATATTTTTCATTAGAAATTTAGGATTTATGATTCCATAACACAAGATTATGGGAATGCTTAAGACGTGAAGAATTATGCTTATGGCCCACAAAGGGGAGAAGCAACCTCATAACCTAAATCTAGGGAGCTTCAACGAGGGCTGAAAGCACAACCTAAATCTAAGGTGAAAATGAGTATTTGGTTTGCCTCCAAGAGGGATAAATCTCAGGACTTAAAGGTGGGTCATCTAACTCCTCATCAAGAGTGAAATAAGATGCATTTGTGCATGATATTATACAATAAGTACTCATCCAGCTATGGGGCTACTAATTCTTTTATCTTGAAATTTAACATAAGCTTTAGGTGAGGTTATGAGTTCTTTATTTTTAATTTTGAGTTGTTAAATTTGATAAAAGATTTATTTTTCCCTAAGAGCCCAATCCATATCCAGGCCATACATAAATCAAAGAAGAAACTAGGAAAATGATGACACTTAATGCACAAGCTAAATAAATCATCAATAAATTTATAAAGCTAGTCTCAAAAAAGAATAAGAGGCTGTTGTGGTCGTGTACCACCGTACAAACCCAAAAACAAATTAGGTAGCTGGGCTCTACCCTTATACAACTCAGATTATAAATGAATTAAATACAATTAAGCAAGGAATCCATTGTTATGGGGGTCTTCAAGCTTCATTTTTTCATTCTTCTTTTCTTCTTTTTTCTTTAGTTCCTTCTTTTGGATGATTGGAAGGCGGATGCTCCAAAGGCTTCACATGGTGCATAAGATAGGATCTTATGTCCAACACTCATCCTAATCCCCATAACAATCATTCTAAAATCCTAATTGTAAAGATTACATGAAAAGGAAAAGTAAATCTAGCTAACACCTGCAAAACAAAGGTTAGCTAAACAAACCACCAAGTCCCAAGCATGTATATTGGACTTATGACCCCACACATGGGTGACTAAGTCCACTTGGCCTATTGGATTATGCTTAGGGGTATAAGCACCTACATAGAAAAAGCATTTATATTTTTATTTATTACTGCGCTCCTTAAGCACAGTCCCCGACAGAAGACAATCGATAGACTAAGATCGCCCTACCATTCATTCTACGCACATACATCCTAACATCCAGTCTAAAACATATATCACAAAATAAAAGCAAGCCTCAAATCATGCACCGCCCTAACTTAAAGCTAGAAGTGGTGACTTAGGCTAATGTATCTGCTTTAGAGGTTTGTGTGGTATGCTTAGCTATGGCTGTAAGTTAGAATTTTCTAAGTGTGAAGCATGTTAAACTTAGAGGGTTTCATTTAAGTGATTTAGTTATTTTGGATTGATTTTATTTCATGTTTTGATTAGGTTTAAGTGAATCCTACAATTAATTACTAAGTTATGAAGAGAGGGAAAGAGAAGAGAACTTCTCTTTCCTTCCCTAACCAAAGTAATTTCTAAAGTAGATTCATGTTTTTAGTTTTGTTTAGTGAATGTTTTGATTAAGTTTTTTAATTAATCTAAAGTTTAGATGAACTCTAAACAAATCCATTCAAAAAGAAAGACAATTTAAGATTAGATAAATGAACCAAATTCACAAAACATACATCACTTCATTTCTTTCTCAACATGTATAACATGCATATGAATGAGTCCTAAGCATATCTATACACACAAATGAGAATATTTAACACATCTTATGATGTATGCTAAGTAATTTATTTAAGAAAATTTGAAAGTTTATGATGCATGATTTTTATTAAGTAGAAAGGGATTTCTTATCCAATTTTCACATGCACACATGAAAGTAAGAAAGGCATAAGTGAGTACAACGCCATTGTTAACCAGAGGTGTAAGGTACAATACCAACTTAGGGCTACTTAAAGCCACGCAACCTCGGGGTTATCTAGACTAATATACCACTTTCCTTAAATACAAACATGTGTACAAAAGAAATGAATGGAAAAGAAAGAATGCAAAAATTTGTAGTAATTGATTCATTTTATTTATGCAATTTATATGTGAAAGCATAGGTACCCTTCTTAAGTGATTGTATAGGAATGAATAGGATATAGAATTAGGCAAGTGTTAGGTTCTTTTCAAATGAACCATACATCTTACCAAATCTTATTCAAAATTATACTAAAAGAGAAGAGAAGGAAAACCTATACTAAGCACATTCTTAAATCTTACTCACATGCAAGCTTGTAATTAAAATATAAGTAACACACTTTCAATTTTGGTAATTGATTCATATATTTTGAAAATAATTTGAATTTAATAGTGATAATAGCCACTCATATTTTTTACTTTAGCCAACACATGCAAATTTTACATAAAGTAAACATTTTCATTTTAAATTTAATTTTTGAAAAGCATGGCTGTATGAAACCACATGACATACATATTTAACATGTTGGGGAAAGAACTAAAGCAATGAAAGCTTGTAAACATATTCATTTTAATTAAATTCTAAAGACAATCTTATGAAATAAAAAAGTTTAAAGTAAACCAAAGTTCATTTAATATGATTTTTGTTTGATCTTGAGTTGATTTAATTTTGAAAATGTGGATTTAGTTTTCTGTTCCTAACCCATTCCCACATGTGTTTGACATTTTTGTTTAATTTTTAAATGATTAGATTCATTTTAGATTTTGATTAGGTTAAGGTATGAATTAAGCATGTTAATTAACCCTTACCTACACCACCTTAGCATAGTTAACCAAGTAATTATGAGCCAATGAGATGACATAAAACCTCACAAGGAATTTAAATTTGCAATGCACCTAGGAAGAAAAAGGCCTAATGCAATTTGGCTCATGATTAATGGTTAATTAAGCTAAATGGTTTAACTTAAGTAATTTCAAAACACCCCTTACACATATTAGTTGAGTTTTGATTTCCTTAATTAAACTTAGGCTCTTGGACACCTAAGCATCTACCCAAAGTAGATTAATTAAGTTTGGAAGATTTTAGAATTTTTAGAAATTAATTAAGAGGATAATTAATTAATTAACCCTTAATTAATAAAGGATTAAGGAAAGAAATGGGGGTTTAGAGAATAGCTTAGGGAAAATACCCCAAAATTATTCCCTAAGCCTCTTATTCCTTGGATCAAACCTTAATCAACTTCAATAAGGGATTAAAATACTAATTAAACCCTTAATTATCCTTCATTACTTTAAGGGAGTAATTAGGAAATGCATTTACAATTCTCCTAATTAAGCCTTTAATAAATCCCAAGAAAATTAGGGGAGGTAGAAGTCATCCCCCAAAATATACCTAAGAAGTTTGAGATTAATTAGAGGATTAATTAAGGAGTAATTAATAAAATAAGATTTCCAATAAAACCCAAAATCAGAGAAAAATATAATTCAAAGTCCATTAAAATCAATTTTAGAATATTTTAGATGGAATGATCTTTCAGTAGAAATTTACCTCATATATTTTTTTATTTTTATTTAAGAGATATAAATTTTTAAAGCTTAGAGGATTAATTAGAATTAATTAAAACCTAATTAAATCCTTTAACCCACGGCTCAACATATGGCAGCGGCATTCAGTGCGCTTTTCACGCATCGCGCGGTGAGCCATCACATAAATGTCCCATCACCGTGAGCGTGGCAGCGGCAGCGAGATGCGGTTTAATACCCGTCATTTGATCAAGGATCGAATGGCCAGGAATCACCCCGTGATTTTTGAAGGGATAAATAGATTATAAAATGTGCATTTAATCTAGGTAGTCCATCCAAAATGGATAGTTGGGATTATCCCTATTCTTCCCTGAGGATCATAGGAACCATCCATGATCTAAGCCTTGATCCAAGCTCGATTGAGCTTGGATTAGGATAAAATTTTGTACACACCATCATACACTAATGACAATCCTATCAAACGATTGAATTTTCATGTCATGACACTTTCTTTCATAAAAGACCAACACCTCTTTAGTCTAGTGGTTGAAACATGGCATACCTCGCTGGAGGTGATCATCGGCGGTTGATTCCCTTGGAGGAGCTTCGTCTGGTTGAGACAAAGCTGTGGTGAAAGAATTAGCTCCTGTGGTTGGGTAGTTTGCTCTATGGACCAACTCCCCTTGCTCTCTTTTGCGGCTTTGATTGAATTGGACTTCTCCTTGCTTTGGAAACTTGAGGGAGAGCTTATGCAAGCTCAATTTGGTCCCCTGAGGGAGTGTGCAAAGGCAATTGAGTTGGATTGTAGTGTGAAGGAAGTTAGGAATTATATGGAGCTCCTTTATTTTCAAAGGATGAAAACTGAGAATGGCTGATTTTAAATCCCTCTTAGAAAGCTTAGGATCACTCTCTGATGGCTCTTCTCACTCTCTAACACTCAATTGATAGCGAGCATGTGCAAATTGAAGTGAATTAGTGGGAGTATATCTCCTCCTATGGCAATCGATCGGCCGAAGCATGGTTTGCCATTTTGATCCAATTGTCCATATGGAATGGGTTTTTTGGGCTATTTGAAGTTGGCACATGGTTAATTTGAGCTTAGGAGTGGATTGATAACCTCCCATGTGCTTTAAATTGAGTGGAGGGAGGTTTTCAATTTGGCCAATTTGAGCTATGGGTCAGTTTTGGCCTTAGGTCCATTTGGGCTGACCCAAACCCATTGGGTTGGGTGCACCACCCTCCATAGGATTCACTTTATCTATTAGGAAGGTATCAAGTTGATATGAAGAGGGCTTGACCAAATTCCCCATGGATTTGACCAAAATTTGTTCTATGGCCTAGGGGTAGAATGGTCATTTGGTTGATTTTTGAATTTAAATATGTTAGGTTTGTTGAGAAAATAGGTTTGGCGAAGTTTCATTGGATTTGGAGTTCATTTGATATGGTTTGGCTCATGTTGACCCATTTAGGTTAAAATGGGTCCACTTGGGTCAACATGACCAATTGGCCAAATTGGGTCAAACCAAGGGTTGGGTCAAGTTCATATGACCATTTGAAATGTTTTGGTGGCTTTAGTTTGATTCAATTTGGTTTAGTTTTGAGATTGGCTCATATGACTTCATTTAGGTCAAATGGGTCAAGTTGACCAATTTGACCCATTTGAGTTATTTGAGCTAGGTCATGGGTAGGTTTAGGTTTGGTTAGTCATATGAAGTGGATTGGTGTTTTTATTTCCAATCAATTTTGGTTAAGTTTGAATTTGGCTCAATGTGACCCCTTTAGGTCAAGTTGGGTTCAAGGTCAATTGGGCTAGGTTGGGTCTAGTTAGCCAATTGAGGCTTTGGTCAAGTTCAACAAGTGATTTGGAATGAACTTGACCCATTGTTTCAATCAATTTGGCTTAGATCAAGTTTTGACATATTTTGACTTTTTAGGTCAAGTTGGGTCAACTTGGGTCAAGTCGCCAATTGGGCTAGGTTAGGCTTAAGTGTTGACTTGGTCAAGTTCAAACATAGTTCGTGAATGAACTGAGATCAATGGTTTATCTTATGGTGGATTTTGGCTATGTTAGGTTTCATTTTGGCTAAGTGTTGACTTGGTCAACACATAGGTTTGACTTAGTTTGACCCATTTTGAGTGATTGATCATCCCATGATGATTGTTGATCATGATGAGAGGCATAGGTGAGTTTGATTCAATCCAATTTGGTTAGGATTAGAATTTAGCTCAAAAGGGTACTTTAGGTCACTTTGGGTCAAGTGAGCCTAAGTGGGTCAAATAGCTTGGTCAAAGCTTGATTTGAGTTTGATTGAACTTGTATATGGACTTATGATTGAAATATAAATCCATTTGCAAGTGGTTTGAAGTCAAATGGTTTTGATTCATTTGACAATTTCATATGCAAAGGAAGAATATGAATGGATTTGGGGTTTGATTTTTGAATTGGGTTTTGATTTAGTGATTGAAGTTTGTATTTATATTTGGATTCATGATTGTAGGGTTGATTGAATCATGATAAAAAAATCAAGAGTTTGGCTTGATTTGAAGTTGGTTTGGCTAAGTTCAAGATTTTTACTTGAAAGGCTTAGGTTGGATTTTTAGTAGATTTGAGTTTGATTTTTGGAATTGGTTTTGATTGTTTGATTTTATATTTCATTTATATATGTGAATATAAATGAGAATATAAATGGATCATGAGAAAATTTCAAGGATTTGAAGTGATTTGATCATGATTTAGGCTAAGTCCATTAAAAGGAATTTAAATGACTTAAAAAAATTTTGGAGTAGGGATTTGAATTTTGGATTTAGATTTGATTGATTTATATTTATATTTTATTTATATATGTGAATATAAATGAGAATATAAATGAGTTATGAGAAAATCCCATGAATTTGAATTGATTTGAACATGATTTAGGCTAAGTCCTTAGGAAGGAAATTAAGGACTTAAGAAGGATTTTTAAATTTGGAATTTAATTTTTGGATTTGCTTTGATTGATTTATATTTATATTTCATTTATATATGTGAATATAAATGAGAATATAAATGAGTTATGAAAAAATCCCATGAGTTTGAATTGATTTAGAGTTGATTTTGGCTAAGTCCATGAAGGAAAACTTAAAGGACTTAGAAAAATTTCATGAATTGATTTTGAATTTTGAGTTTAGTTTGATTGGTTTGAATTTATATTTCATTTATATATGTGAAAATAAATGAGAATATAAATGAATTATAAAATCTCATGAGTTTGAATTGGTTTAGGAAAATTAAGGACTTAGGAATTTCATTCATGGGTTTCAATCATAGATTTCAATTATGAATTTCAATTACATGGAGTTGATTTGAGTTTGGAGAAAATCAAATAAGATTGGTTTGGAGTTTGACTTGAAGGAAGGAAAGTGAGGAATGGTTCAAGTTAAGGGTAGGTAAATTTTCCTAACACTCCTAAGGCATGACCTATTCCTATGGCTAACTCTTCTAAGTCTTTAGGGCTAGGTTGAGTGTCCACCTAATCACTAGATATGTCTTAAGATTAAGGAAATCTTAAGGTCTAAAAGAAGTCCTATGTCTAAGATGGAGGGGTTGAGAGCTCATTCTAAAAATGAGGTCAACAACCACACACTCCCTATTTTAAGCTCAAGTTGAAGGCATACCTCATCGGAGGCTATCACCGTTGCTCTAATCCATCGAGGTAGCTTCGTCTAGTAGAGACAAAGCCCTGTTGAAGATTTGAGGCTTTGGTATTGAGTGACTCCTTCAATTGACCAAAATGCTCCTCCTAAGCTTGCGGCCTTGATCAAATTCCCCTCTCCCGTTGCTTGAGAACTTAGAAGAAGGTTTAAGTGAACTCGATTTGGTTCCCTCAAGGTGCTTGCAAGAGCAATTGAGCTGAATTTGGGTGGTTGAGTTTAAAAAATGGTGGAGCTCTCCTATTTTTGGCTTGAAGAAACTGAGAAGAGGAGAAATGGAAGTTGCTCTAGGAGGCTTGGAGGAGCTTGCAGTTGCTTTCTCTAGCTTCCCTAGCTTCAATCGACTGTGAGTGAGTGTGAATGAAGTGAGATTAGGGGGAGTATATCTCCCCCTAGGTGGATCGGAAGGCTGGGCTTAGAGATACCATTTTGATCAAATTCACCTCATGCAATGGGTTTGTTAGGCTGTTTAGGGTGGCATGTAATTTGGTTTTGGCCAGAGGAGGTAATGGAGGAGTTGCCACGTGCTTAATTGAGTGGAGGAGGGATCCCATGTGCTCAATGTTTAAGTGGGTGGTCAGTTTGGCCTTTAGGTTGGGTTTGGCTAACCTAAACTCATTGGGTCATGTGCACCATCCTCATTAGTGATCATTTGGTCCACTAAGAGGATGCCTAGTGTTCATAAAAAGGAATTGACCAAATTCCAAGTGGTTTTGATTTTGGGTTACCTTATAGCCTAGGGGTAAAATGGTGATTTGGCTTGGGTTTCAGTTTAAATATGTTTGGTATGATTGACCTATTTGGGTTAGGTCATGGGTTAGTTTAGGCTTCATTGTCATTTGAAATGTATTGGTATTTTTATTTCCAATTAATTTTGGTTTAATTTGATTTTGGCTCAATTTGACCTTTTAGGTCAAGTTGGGTTCATGGTCAATAGGGCTAGGTTGGGTCTAGTTGGCCAATTGAGGCTTTGGTCAAGTTCAACAAGTGATTTAGAGTGAACTTGACCCGTTAATTTTAATTAATTTAGCTTAGATCAAGTTTTGACCCATTTTGCCTTTTTAGGTTAAGTTGGGTCTATTTGGGTCAAGTGGCCAATTGGGCTAAGTTAAGCTCAAATGATGACTTGGTCAAGTTCAAACATTGATCATGAATGAGTTTTGATCAATAGTTTCATTCAATTTAGCCTATGGTGGATTTTGGCTAAGTGTTGACTTGGTCAACCCTTAGGTTTGACTTGGCTTGACCCATTTTGATTAATTTATCATCTCATGATGATTGTTGCTCACAATGTGAGGCTTAGTTGGGCTTAATTCAATCCAATTTGGGTAGGATTAGAATTTAGCTCAAAAGGGATACTTTAGGTCACTTTGGGTCAAGTGAGCCTAAGTGGGTCAATTGACTTGATTAAGGCTTGAATCAAGTTTGGTTGAACTCACATATGGACTTATGATTGAAATATAAATCCATTTGAAAGTAGTTTGGAGTCAAATGGGTTTTCATTTATTTGACAATTTCAAGTTCAAAGGGGTGAACATGAGTTTGACTTGGGTTTGATTTTTTAATTTAGTTTTGGTTCGATGATTGAAGTTTGTATCTATATTTGGGTTCATGATTGAAGGATTGATTGAATCATGAAGAAAAATTAAGGGTTTGGCTTGATTTGAATTTGATTTGGCTAAGTTCAAGATTTTGACTTGAAAGGCTTAGGTTGAATTTTGGCTGAATTTGGATTTGATTTTTGAATTTAGTTTTGGCTTTATGATTGAAGTTTATATTTATATTTGGATTCATGATTGAAGGATTGATTGAATCATAAAGAGAAATCAAAGGTTTGGCTTGATTTAAATTTGATTTGGCTAAGTTCAAGATTTTGACTTGAAAGATTTATGTTGAATTTTGGTTGAATTTGGATTTAATTTTTGAATATAGTTTTGGATATTTGAATTTATATTTCATTTATATTTGTGAATATAAATGAGAATATAAATGGGTTATGAAAAAATTCTTGAATTTGAATTAATTTTTACTTGATTTTAGCTAAGTCCATAAGATATAATCAAAGAGAATTTGGAAAGATTTTGGATTTAGATTTTAATCATGGGCTTCAATCATTTGGAATTGATTTGAATTTGAGAGAATCAATTAAGTTGGAATTGATTTAAGTTTTTATCTTGATTTGATTTGGAGTTTGGAGTTGGTTTAGACTTGATTTGGAATTTTACTTGAAGGAAGGAAGAGAGGAGTTGGTTCAAGCTATAGAGTAGGCAAATTTTCCTAACACCCCTAAGGCATGACCTATTCCTATGGCTAACTCTTCTAAGTCTCTAGGGCTAGGTTGAGTGTTCACCTAATCATTAAAAGTGTCTTAGGACTAAGGAAACTCTTAGTGTCTAAGAGAAGTCCTATGTCTAAGATGGAGGGGTTGAGAGCTCATTCTAAAAATGAGGTTAACAAAGGGTGCCCAATAGGTGTGGTGTGACTGATAAGGTACACCGCATTTATTAGTGTTGACCAAAATGATCAAAAACATCGAACGATCACAAGCACTAACAGAAATGATATACTCCTAGCCCAAGGTGTAGAAGGAATCCAGAGCTTAATGCAATGTGACTCTACTCATGTCAAAGACATGAAAGAGTGAAAGAGGAATCCACTAGGGATAGAGTATGTGAACCTTCCACTAGGGAAACAAGTTCAAGTCATCCACAAGGGGATGAAAGGTTCAATTTGATTTGAAACTCACTGGAGGGAGAAGTCAATTTGACTTGTTTAATTTGTTATTTTACTCCACTGAAATTGTTTCATATTTTTAGATTTTGGATTCTAAGATGAACCCTATTGGTTTGTGATGGATGGAGCCATAGAGGCTTAGACCTAACTCAGATTTATCAATCCAAAGGGGTAGTCTACCAAGCACAAGGTAGGACTAACCAACCAAAGGGATTGCCTTTCGGTGTGCAGTAGCTGTACTTAGCAAGAAAGCATAGTAGACTTACATCCTCCAAAGTAGGGACCGCTTGATCCATTGCGCAACTTGACCTAACATAGGGTTGACTATTGAGTGAATGTCATTGGGGGACTTAAATCAACTCAAAGATAGTCAAGATTAATTTCATTTTTAAGTTTGTTTTAGATGGATCCCATCGGTTTGTGATGGACTGCACTGAGTAGGGGCCATGGGCCTTGAGCTAACTCAGACTTACCAATCCAAAGGGAGTAGTCTACCAACCACAAAGTAGGACTATCCAACCAAAAGAATGTCTTTCAGTTTGTAATAGTTAAGTTTAAGAAGAAAGTGCGGGGACTCACATCTTCCAAAATAAGAAATCACTGGGGTGATCGGTTGGCAACGCAACAAATTGAACCCGACCTAGGGTTGACTATTGAGTGAATGCCGCCAGCTGACTTAGATCAGCTCAAAAATAGTCAAGATTAGTTTCATTTTTTAATTTATTTGTTTTGATGGATTATGTTGGTTTGCGATGGATCATACTGAGAAGGAGCTTATATAGCCTAGACCTATCTCAAACTTACTGAACCAAAGGGAGTAGTCTACCAACCACACAGTAGGATTATCCAACCAAAGGAGTGCCTCTCATTTTTCAATGGTTAAGTTTAAGAAGAAAGTGCGGGGAATCACATCTTCCAAAATAAGAAACCACTGGGGTGATCAGTTGGAAGGCAACAAATCGAACTCGACCTAGGGCTGACTATTGAGTGAATGCTGCTAGGGGACTTAGATCAGCTCAAAAATAGTCAAGATTAGTTTTATTTTTTAATTTATTTATTTTGATGGATTATATTGGTTTGCGATGGATCATACCGAGAAGGAGCTTATATCAGTCTAGACCTATCTCAAACTTACTAAACCAAAGGGAGTAGCTTTCCGACCGAGGGGAAAACTATCCGACCAAAGGAGTGCCTTTCAATTTGCAATGATCAATTCAAGGGGAGAAAGCACGGGGACTCACATCTTCCACTACAAAAGACCACTGGGGTGATCGGTTGACTAGAGCAACAAATCAAACTCGACTTAGGGCTGCCCGTCAGTTTGTGACAGTCATACTAGAAAGAATGTGTCGTAGGCTCACATCTTCTAAAGTGGAATGATTAACAGGGTAGCCTGCTTTTGGAAAAATAGATTGAACCTGACCTAAGGGTGACTACAGAGAGAGTGTCGATCCAGAGACTTATCTCAACTCAGGTAGTCAGGCAATTCCTATAAGGAGTTCTGTTGAAACTGCCCTAAAGATAGGATGCCTGCTTGGAAAAAGGGGCCATTTGGGGGGCTTGAATTCCTAATCAACAAGAAAATATTTTTGTTTGTTTATTTTATTTATTTATCATGGAACATGTTGGTTTGCGAGGGATTAAACTAAGAAGGATCTTATATCAGCCTAGACTTATCTCAGATTTACTGAACTAACGGGAGAATCTGTGCATCTACTGAACAAATTTTCTAACCACATGGGTGGCTACTAGGAAAGGAGAATTGTCCATTCCAAAAGTAACCCGGGCAGTGTCTAAATGGTGTCACAAAGGATGTGATCCAAATAGAGTGCCTGTAATGAGAGGGGCGGCTAAGGGCTTGATCCAAAACCCTGAAGAAGATAATATGCATAGGTATTCGGTGGCCAGCTCAAGAAGCAAGCACGGGGACTCACATCTGTCAAGAGTGGTGTATCCACCGGGTAAGTCGCTATCAGCATAGCGAACATCAACCAACCTAAGGTGTCCATTAGTTTGCAACAATCAGTTTGGGAAGAAAACGTAGGGACTCACATCATGCTATAGTGGAACTGACATTTGATACTGCCTTCACCGACGTGAGGTCGGTCATCGAAAGTGAATGCCGATGGAGGACTTATGTCAACTCAAAAGTAGTCAAGAGGAAAGGAGATTTTGGGGTACTTATCCTAAATCTCAAATATACTCAACCTATTTGGTGCATGATGTCTAGTTCAAGAAGAATGCTTGTAGGCTTACATCCTCTTAAGCAAAGTCAACATGAGGTAGCTTACTGGGAGTGCAGTGAAGTCTACCAAACTAATAAGGCACTCATTAGTTTGCAATAATCAAGTCAGGAAGAAAGCACAAGGACTCACATCCATTGGAAAAATGACCACTAGGGTGACAGACTAGCGAGGTAGCATGTCAGCCCGACCTAAAGCAACTAATGAGTGAGTGCCATAGGGGGCTTGCTCCCACACCAAAATTACTTGAGAAAAAAGATATGTGTTTGTTAGTGTATTTGTGCTTGAGGGAATAGGATGCCTCTTGGGTTCTCTTACACCTACCCTAAACATGATGAAGAATTTGATGAAACGGTGCCATGAATGGCAGTTGAAATCCCACCAAGAAAGGATGCCACTACGGTTCACCTACACCTAACTTAGTTGTGCTAATCGAAATAGGATGCCTCTTGGGTTCTCTTACACCTATTCTAATAGCGCTAGGAGATTGTGTTTGATTGTGTTTGTGTCGTGAAAGAGGGATATGATGCCTCTTAGGTTCTCTTACACCTATCCTAAACACATTATGACAGATTCGTAAGAAAAGCAAACAACGCTTCGACAGAAGAGAAGATTTTGGGGACTTTCCCTAGGTCTTTCCATGGACAGGAAACAATTGGTCTCTTTAGGACTAACACAAGTTATCCTACATAGAAAGACCTAGGGCAGACTAGCTTGTTATGAGCTTGTATCATTTTGGCCTTGTACAAGTTGAGGTTCTGGCACGCCCATAAGAGACTCTCCTCCAAACCTTTGAGCTCTTCTAACCGCAACTTTGCATTATGCTCTATAGTGATCTTGCTACCCAATGCTATCCTTAGTGATAGGAGTTGAACTTCTAAAGCTAGAACGATTTTGGATCCATATACTAAGGAAAATGGGGTAGATTGAGTAGGGGTTCGGTATGTGGTGCGGTATGCCCATAAGGCTTCAACCAACTATTCATTCCACTGTCGCTTGTTGTCATCAATAGTCTTCTTTAGTATTTGGATGAGAGTTTTATTGAATGCTTCTGCTAAGCCATTTGCTCTAGGGAAGTAGATGGTGGAATATCTCCAATCTATACCATGTCTTCTGGCAAAGCTGTTGATCTTGGTGCTTTTGAATGCAGTACCATTATCAGATATAATTTATCAAGGCACCCCGAACCTATATACGATATGGTTCCTAAAAAATTGAAGCAAATGCTGAGTTGTGACTTCTTTGAGTAGGATTGCCTTCGCCCACTTGAAAAAATAGTCAGTGGCAGCTAAGATGACCTGATGACCCTTGGAAGAAGGAGGATTGATAGGACCCACAATATCGGTACCCCAACACTAAAATGGCCATGAGGTTAATGTAGGGTGTAGAATGTTGGGTGGTTGATGTAAGACCACACCGTGTACCTAGCACTGATGGCATATCCTAGCTACATCCATGCAGTCTGTAATCATCGAAGGCCAGTAGTATTCTAATCTCTTGATCTTCATCTTCATCTTCAGACTGGATTAATGCACTATGTATAGACCTGGATATACCTCAGTTAGAATATCATGGGCTTCATGTTTATCTAAACAACATAATCACATCTAATCAAAGGACCATCGGTACAAGGTGCCATCAACAAGAGCATATGAGAGAGCTCTCTGTTTCACCTGATGGGCTTGTGACTTTTCTTGAGGTAGTTTGCAGGTGTTCAAGTAGTCTATGAATGGCTGCCTCCAATCCAGCTCCTTGTCCTTCTAGGCAACGACAACCTCCCATTCAAGAGTAAGTCTCTCGATGAGTTCAGCATCAATAAGGGATACAACTTGTCTGTTTTGGACACTTATTAGAATGGACTCATCTTTTAGACATGCCAAATATTTGGCAAGTTTAGCCAAAGCATCTACTATTGTGTTCTCTCCTCGAGGGACCTTGTAGATGGTGACCTTAGGGATCTGGGCTAACGGCTTCATAGTGTACTCATGGTAATGATGAAACTTGGGCTTGAGAACCTTGTAAGAGTTGGCAATCTGGTTGATGACCAACTAAGAATCCCCGTAGATATTGATGCTCTTGACACACACTGTGATTCCTAACTCCATACTAGAAATCAATGCCTCATACTCGGCTTCATTGTTGGTGCAGGGATTGGAGAAATAGTATGAGAATCTCATCACATCACAGTCTAGAGTTAAGAGAACTATTCCTACCCCTGTCTTTCCTAGTAGAGTAGATCGTGGTGTTTCTTTTTTATGAAAGGAAGCCATAACATCAAAATACATCTCCCATCGGCGGTTGTCAGCCTCCCCTAAGTTCATGATTTGTTTGTCAGTGACATCGTCACTAAACAGAGAGTTAGCTTGAAGTGCGTGTGTTGCTAAGAAATTTGCTAATGCTTGACCTTTCACCGCGGAGGGGTATGAATGTAATATTAAACTATGAGAGAATCATGGACCAACGTGCCAAACATCCAGATAGCATTTCCCGTGTCATGAGATACTGCAGTGGATTGGTTCTGGAAATCAAGTTCACATTATGAGAAAGCATATAGTGTCTTAGCTTTTAAGATGCAAAGATCAAAGCTAAGCAATGTTTCTCAATAGGTGGGTAGTTCATTTCAGTAGGAATTAGACGACGACTGAGGTAGTAGAGAGAATTTTCCTTCCCTTCGTCTTTGGCTTGGGCCAACAAAGCACTGAGAGAGTCATCCAATGCAACCATGTAGAGGATGAGTGGCCTACCCGGGATAAGGGCTGCTAGAATTGATGGCTTTACCAAATACTGCTTGATATCTTTAAAGGCATACTAGCACTTATCATCTCACTTGAACTTGGCATCCTTTTTTATAAATGCTTAAAATATCTTGCATCTCCTTGATAGGTTGGAGATAAAGCATCTCAGATATTCCAACTGTCCTTTGAAAGATCTGAGTTGAGTTAAACTTTTAGGAGGTGGCATTTCTAAGATAGCTTTGATCTTTTTTGGATCTATCTCTATTCCCCATTGTCGGACAACAAACCTAAAGAATTTCCCTGAAGCTACTCTAAATGCACACTTTAAGGGATTCATCTTGAGATTATATTATCTTAACCGTCTGAAAACCACTCTCAAGTCAAAGAGAAGGTCTTCCTTTTCTCTACTCTTGACTACTAGATCATCAACATAGCACTCAACCTGATGATAAATGAGTTCATTGAAGATATGAGTGATGGTTCATTGGTATGTAGCACCAGTATTTTTAAGGCCAAAAGGCATGACCTTATAACAATAGATTTTGATCAGGGTTCAAAAAGCAATGTTTCTTTCATCCTCAGGGGCCATCTTGATTTGGTTATAGCCAGATGACCCATTTATGAAGGAGAATATTGCATGAGATGAGGCAATGTCCACCATTAATTCTGGTACAGGAAGAGAAAACTCATCCTTAGGACATACTTTATTTAAGTCCCTGAAATCGATGAATATAAAAAATTGGCCATTCTTTTTCTTAACTAGAACGACAATGGCTAACCAGGTAGGATATTTTCTTTCTTGATGAAATCAACATCGATCAGTTTCTTGAATTTAGAAATGACCTATTGTTCGATTTCTAATCGCATGCGTATAAGAGCTTGCTTGATAGGTTTAGCGCTAGGATTTATTGCTAGTTTGTGGACTACTATGTTAGGAGATAATCCGAGCATTTTTTTCATAACTCCATGTAAAGCAATCTTTAAACTCAATCAATAGACTAACTAAGTCATTAGTTTCTTCTTCATTCAGCAATGAACTAATGTATATTGAGCATGGATTTTCTTCTATCCTGAGGTTGATTTTTTGAAGCTTGTCAATTATTGAATGGATCTCCTCTTCAAATTTTGGCAATGCGTCTTTGATTTGGAGATCATCTAGATCATATGAAGTTTCTAAACACATCCTCATAAGAGTTAGTTTGGTGTGAAAAGAACCTATTAGACTTCAAATGATTAGTGACAACTGAGTAGTAATCGGCATCATCGACTGGACCCACTGAACTGAATCCTAGTCTTGATCTTGATTGTGCATCCCTACCTCTATTATTTCATAGCTTAGTGAAGTATTCTGACAAGTGCTTAGACCATGAATAAGGAATAAACTCTTCTTTGCATGATTAAGAACATAAGGCAAGTATCAATCAAAAGGTAATTCCATTAATTCTTTATATGAATCATCCTCAAGTTCTACATCAACTTCAGAACTTGAGGATGATGATCCCAAAAGAATCTCTTTGGCTTCACATCAATTGAAGACTTAGGGGCTTCCTTAACTACTAAACCTTCAACTTTTTGAGATAAAATTGAGGTTAGAGCTAAAGTTCCCAACCACTGTCTGATTGTTTCACATACACTTGATTTGAATACTTTTATTTGTCTGAGGCTCCTTACCGCCTGCTGAGTGTCACCTTCAATGAAACCCTCTGAGAGGGGTTGGTTGGTATGCTAATTACATTAGACTCATCCTTCGAGCTGGATTCCAAGTCTATATGAATAGTAAGGGTGCTCCTATGAACTGGAACATAACCCCTGTTGGCTGATGGCCAACCAGAGGGTCTTCCACCTCTAGAACTATCTCTATTTCTACCTCTGCCTCTGCCTGGTAGAGGTCGAGTCATTCTACCCATATGTCCATATGATGGAATGAACTATGGGTGGAATGTGATATGCGGCTCCACTTCTTTCTTAATTTCCTTTTCTTGTTAACTTGGATTTTCATTTTTCTTTTCTCTTTCTTTTTTTAATTTTATTTTTCTTATTTTTCTTTTGTATTTGCATTTGAATTTTGACCAAGTTCATGAGAAAAAGGTATTTTGAGGAAGATAGTAGGTCACATGCTCATATATCTTAACCTCTCTGACTGAAAATTATCTTTAGACTCATAATATTCACCAATGCACTTGGATCGACGAGAACTCTGGCTAATCTGAATCTGCACATGTCCACTATAATGTATAGGGAATGGTTGTGCTCCATGTCCCCCAAAAGTAGGTCTTCATTTGTGAAAGTGATTCCCTATGCTTCTCTGGAATAATGAGCCACCTCTCCAATGGCGGTCAACTGAGCTAAGCTTATCTCTTGATAAAGGAGAGCCTTGATTAGTGATTCCCTCATCTTTTTGGATAAGACAAGGGAATCATATATGTTTAGCTTAGATGGAAGCTTTCTTAGGTGAGAGAGGACATTGTAGTCCACCTTAGGCTGATCCTCCACAAGCATATCCAAGGGTGGAGCATCCTGTGGAGGGGCTTCTCGATCATCTACACCAATGACTTGTTTCCCTCTATCTTGAGGTGCTTCCATAAGAGGTAGAACCTTGCCACTATCCAGGGTAATGGAAGATTCTACCTGCACATCAGGCTCACCTACAGCTTCTCTTATGGGACCCTTGAAATCAGATGATTCCATGTCTATCTCAAGAGGAAAACCCATAGTATTCAGAGAAGGAAGGTCCAACTCTGAATTAGAAAGAGGAAAATTCATAGTTGTTATAATTGTTGTTTAGACTTGAAGAGTTATCATTAGGAATAGATTTTGACAACCCATTAGAAGTGAATAGATATAATTCAAGCTAGCTTTATTCTTTGATTTCTTAGATTTTGAAGGAGGTACATAGTAGAAATCAAGTAAAGTAAGTGGGGTGAGGGATTTGATGCCCTCATATGCTGATATAATATGTTCACTAGAAGAAGAGCTAGCTTGAGTAGAGGTAGTTGCTGATGCAGTAGCTACAATGGTGGATTGGTGGCTAGACTCGATCAGTGGTTGCACTACTTGGCTATCCCGGGCTGGCATAGGCTACTTCTGCTGCTGAACTCCCCCTTTCCCTGAGTTGGCTCTAGTAACTTGCAAACCTTTCTTGATGTTGAAGGTTTGAGTTGGCTTAGGCACCTGCAAAGAAAGTTTCTTGATTTTTGAGATAATTTTCTTAGAGGTTTTAGATAAGGAGATATCCCAACCTTCTTTAGTTTTAGAAGGATGCAAGTATCCCCAAGGATTACCCTAATGGAACTGGATTTGTTCCGTAAGGTATTCCTTCGGGATAACTATAGCACCGATCTTGAAGTTATGTTCAAGCCAGTCCTTGAATGTGAAGCAATCTTTCGAAACATGACCTAGTATGCAATGGTAGGGGCAAAAGTTAGGATCATTACTTTTGCCCACTTCCTAGTTCTGTGAAAAATCGCTTCTTTAAGAGATTCTTAAAGATTTTCCTGATTACCTCTCTCTTAAATGAATAAGGCTTGTAAAGTTTATCCAAAAGAGTAAGTGAATCTAATTACCTGGTGGCGGGTATGTGTACCACTCCTGATGATGTCGAGGAGGAGGTGCAGGAGGCTACCGTAGAGGGCTACCTGGTGGTAGAGGAGGTGGAAGTGATGGCTGTGGAGCACGAGGTCTCTCAAAATGCTCTCTAGCTAGCTGTTTTCCCTTGTCTACTGCTATCACTTCCCCAGGCTTCTTCTCAAAAGCTTTTTGTGGCTTCTGCTTTATTGATTGATCTGGAAAGGCAACTATTTGGCTTCTCCTTGTAAGTTAGCCACTTTATTGATTAGCTTCTCAAAGGTTTTGATGGTGAAATCTTTGAGCATGAAGGCGACCGGACCATGGATATTCTTAAGCAGAATCTCAATGGCATGCTATTTAGATAGCTATGGCTGGCATTTCATACTCAAATTATGCCATCTAAGAATGTAATCAATGACGGACTCACCAAAGTTTTGTTGAGCCACAACGAGATTGCCTACAGTCACCCTCTGCTGAGCTCCAACAAAACTCTTGATGAAGTTTTGCTCTAACTCAGCAAATGTATTCACTAAACTATTGGAAAGTTCAGCATACCAATCAAAGGCTATACCCGCTAAGCTACTGACGAAGAGAAGGAAGATTAAAGCATCACTGCCACACAATAATTGGCTCTAAAATGCACAATATGCAGCCTCAAGTTCCCACTATCATCGATGCTTTTAAAAGAATGTGGCATGAAACCCTTAGGATATTGGATGGCATCAAATTCCTTCGGGTAGGGTCTACCCTTTGGAACTGATGATCCTCCTCGGGCTTGAGCCAATGCTTCTCTCACCTACTGCTCAACCATAATCTTAATATTTTTTCCTGCATTGAGGTAGTATCCACTACCTCCTATACAAAGTGGTGCTACCCTGCTCTAATAGAGGTAAGGTCTAGGGTGGATCCAAGACATGCACCAACTCTGGCTGACTAGTCTCAGCTATAGTAGGATGAACTGTCGGGGCTTATTTCTGAAGTGCTAAGACTGCTTCTAACAAGTCCTTGGGCTGCTACCTCATCCTATCTATTTGTTCATCTTTTTGTTTTAATTTCTGCTTGAGGTGTTAAATTGGGCGGTCTGCTCGCCTTAGTACCTTCCATAGCTCTCACCAGGATAGAACCTGTATCTACCATGTGCACCCCCACTGAATCCTCTAATAGATCATCTTCATTTGGATCAAAGCTTACCTTTTCATCCTCTAAATCAGACCAGACATATACTAAGATTTCCTTCTTCTCCACTAGATACTGAGCTACTATGTCATCTAGGGATCAGTTTAACTACACAGGCATGAAATATCGAGTCTGACCGGTAGTAGGGTCACTATAATGAACAGATAAGCACCTAACCTCCGAAGTGCTGGCGAGCAGATTTTTTGAGGACTACGCTCACTTGAGGAAAGATACTCCTGACTGTTGCTGGATTTGTGCAGAGTGGTACTCCTATGAAGATATATGGCCATAGGGGCGACTGAACTGTCTCATCCTCCCTCAACTATTGTGACTATCTCCATAGCCTGCTATGGTGGTGGTGGTGACAGGATGACTACAATACCTCGAGGTCTCTATTCCTTCCTCACTATAACTAGGGTGGAAGGTCAAGCAGGAGAGCTCGACCTTGCTACAGTAAGCAGCATAGATGGAACAGGATCTCTTGGCCATAGCTGGATCACCAATGGAGTTCTCTTCTCCCCGATGTGGCCTTCATGGCCTTGGCTGGAACAATAGATGCTGGAACATGCATGGGAGATGACGAGCATGGAGAAGAGTAGTGTGGTGGAGGCACCACTGACTCTCTCAAGATAGGAGCTTATGGTGTTTATTTTTGGGGTGTGGGACACCACGCAGATCTTAGGGGAGTACTAATTGAAGTGATCAGGTACAATATTAAGGAATGATGTACTATCTCGAAAGAGAGAAATCACCACCCTATAATGGACCTAATCACCTAATAAGGACTCCTAAGGCATGATGGGTCTTCGATTATACCAGAGATCTTTCCCCTACTTTACATGGAAAAGTAAAGTAGGGTTTATTTTAAGCCAGGTTCATTAAGTTCTCTATGGAGGCAAGCCCCCATAGTTAATTACATTCTAAGGAATGAGAATTCCTTAAGAATACTCTCGATTAAAGTAGATAATTAGGGTCTCCAAAGATTTCAAGGTTAAGACTATCAAAGAATTGGCTATTTTAGAAAATCAAATGGGATAGATCAAGGAGAAGGCTTATTTTTAGAATCCAAAGGGAGAAAGTAGGAAATGCTCATGATACTAGAAAGCCTAGTGAGCATTCCAATCTACCCTATAGTTGGGCTTTATATTTTTGAAATTGAAGAGAGTTGATTATTTGAGTTGACATTTTATTAGGTTGCTAGGGCTTATAATTTCACAACATAAGATTATGGAAATGCCTAAGAGGTGAGGATTTATGCTTGTATCCCAAAGGAAACAGCTACCTCAGATTCCTAAACTAAAGAGCCTTGGTACAAAATGAAGGCACAACCTAAATCTAAGGCAAAAATGGGTATATGGTTTACCTCCACAAGAGAGAATAAATCACCTGACTGCTAGACTTATAATCGCCTGGAGTGGCAGCAAGCTAACTCCTCCTACGCTTTAAATCCATGTAGGCAAGTCTTATGATTTGCAAGATGGCTAGGCCATTATTCATTTAGAAAGGAAACTAAGTCCTTAGACTCACTCCCTAAGAGACTAGAGCATGAGTGGTATGAATCCATGACTTAATCTAATGCAAATTTTATCAAATTTATTTGATTCTTTTGGACTTTTTGTTTTGACACGAGCTATGGAATTTTGTATGCCTGAATGCATGAGAATTTGATTATAGGCCAAATCAAGAGAGAAAGGGGTGTCTTCCACCAAAGGCTCTCATAGGTTAAGCCTTGATTCTCTGGCAAAGATGGAAGCTCCCTCTTATTAAGAGTGAAATAATATGACATGCATGATATTATACATTCATCCATCCAACTAAGGGGTTACTAAAAATTTTATTATCTTGATTTAATTAT
This sequence comes from Cymbidium sinense, assembly GCA_021442155.1. Lineage (NCBI taxonomy): Eukaryota > Viridiplantae > Streptophyta > Magnoliopsida > Asparagales > Orchidaceae > Cymbidium > Cymbidium sinense. The sequence continues at coordinate 166,158,924 of CM038221.1, read as the reverse complement.
TAGGATTTTATATGAGGTTATGAGTTATTTTAAAATTTTAATTATGAGTTGTTAATTGGGGTAGAAAAATTAATTTTTATCCTAAGAGCCTACCACATCCAGGCCACACATTCAAGCATCAATCATAAATAAACTATAAAAAGCATGTTGTTCTAATGCGTGATCTAAACACAACATCAAATAATTTTATAGACTACCGTAAGAGAATAAAAGGCCAGTACGGTTGGGTTCCTCCGTACACCCTGAAAAGAAATAAGAAAAGATGGGTAGCCAAGCTCTACCCTTATACAACCCGGATTACAAAAATAATATATATGCTATGGGGGGTCTACTTTTCTTCATTTCTTCATTTCTTCATTTCTTTCTTTTGATTTGATTTGCTCCAAAGGCATCACTGTGGCACCCTGTGGACTAAGCCTTCTCGTCCACTGCTCATCCTAATCCCCATAGCACTAATCCTAATTCCTAATGCAAAATTACATCAAAAATAGGAAAAGTAAATCTAGCTACACCAAATGTTAGCTAAACACACCATACAATCCAAGCAAGTTATAAATAATTTGGACTTAGCACCCACACATGGGTAACCAAGCCCACCCCATGGGTTACACTTAGGGGCTAAGCAACGCATGAAAAAAGTATTTATATTTTTATTATAGCCCCTTATGCACAACCCTAAAAATATGATTAGCTAATAACTACAGCAGTCTACGAAGCATACACCGTAACATCCAGTCTAAAACATTACATCACAAAATTTAAAAAAAAAAACACAACATCATACATACAACGCCCTAGCTTAGCACTAGAAGTGGTGACTTAGTATTTTAATATGTGTGCTTAAGGCTTGTGCAGCAAGACTTTACTAGGCTTCTTCAGTTTAAGTTCCAATTTGAAGTTTGAATTTAAATTTTACCTTTGGGTGATTTTAATCTAAATGATTTAATGATTTGATTTTCATTTTTATTTCAATTTTATTTGGTTGAAATGATATTTAGGTTCTCAAGAATGAAGAGTAGGATGAATTCCATCGTGAGACTCATTCTACATCCCAATTCCTAAGGAATCTAACTAAAGTCTTTAAGTATCTTGATTAGCCCATTTGAATTTATGTAATTCATTTGATTTAGAATTTAGAATTTGAGTTTATTTAAATATTTGATTAATTAATTTTTTGATTAGATGTTTTAGTTTAATTGCATCTTGATAATTCAATATCCTTAATGTCTAATGGAGTTTAAGTTTGTTTAAGTTCATGTCTTTTTGGTTGATTAATTTTAGATTAGGTGTTTTGATTTAATTGAATCTTGATAATTCAATATCTTTTTAAATATTTAATTCTTTTCTTTGATCACGGTTATGTGATTTAACTTTATGTTTATTTAATTGATTGTGGTTCATTTATTTGTAGTTTGAAGGATTAGATTAATTAAGATTTTTTTTTATTCTAATAGGGTTTGATTCTTTGTAATTGAGATTTTATTTTTAATCACATCCATTTGTCATGTTCATCAAAGTTTGGTTTTGCATTTTGATTTCATATATTGGATTAATTAGTTTATTTTATTTAAGTAGGTTGAATGAGATTTGATTTGATTCTATATTAAATTGATGAGAATCTTTCTTGATTTAACTTAATTTGATTCAATTTGATTTAATTAGCTTTACTAGTCTATGGGTTTGCTTAGGTTCAATGTGATTATGTGATTTGTTTAATTAATAAGTGTATTTATGTTAATTATAAAGGTTTGTTTAATTTTTTTAATTTAGTTTCATATTTTTTAGATAAATGATGTAATTAATGACTTAATGGTTTAGGTTTAATTTATGTTTTGATTAATATTTAATTGCATTATGATTAATTAAGTTTAATGTAATTAATTTGATTAACTTAATTAGTTTGTTTAAGAGGTATGATTAAATTAGATAAAGATTTGTTTAACTTTTAATTTGATTTCATGTTTATTTGAGTTAATGATGTAATTGATGAATTAATGATTCAGTTTAAATTAGGGTTTGATTATCATTTAATTGCATTTTATGTTTGATTAAGCTTAAGTTTAATATGATTAATGTAATTTACTTCATTAATTTATTTAATAGGTATGATTAAATTAATTAGTAGATTAATTAAGTATTTAATTTGAATTAACTTTAATCTGATTTATAAAGTTAAATTTGGTTTATTAATATAATGAATTAATTTATTAAGTTTGCATTAATTAGATGTTTGATTAATTAAATTTGATTAAGGGTCAATTAAAATTATTAGATTAATTAAAGGTTTGTTTGATTAGAGATTAATGACTTAATGATTTAAGTTTAATTTAAGTTTTGATTAGTGTTTAATTGCATCTTAATTATGCTTGATTAAGTTTAGGTTTCATATGATTAATTTAATTAACTTAATTAATTTATTTAAGGGGTGTGATTATTTAATTATTGGTTTAATTTAAGCTTAATTTTAGAGTTAGCTTTAATGTGACTTATTTAAATTAATTTGATTAATTAAGATGATGGATTAATTCATTAAATTTTCATTAATTAAATGTTTGACTAATTAAGTTTGATTAAGGGTAATTAGATTAATTAAGGTTTATTTTATTAAAGATCAATGACTTAATAATTTAGGTTTAATTTATGTTGATTGATGTTTAATTGCATCTTAATTATATTTGATTAAGTATAGGTTTAATATGATTAATTTAATTCAATTAGTTTATTGAGTATGATTATTAAATTTAATTGTTTGATTTAGCTTAATCTTAGAGTTAGCTTTAATGTGACTTATTTAAATTAATTTGATTAATTAAGATGATGGATAAATTTATTATATTTTCATTAATTCAATGTTTGACTAATTGAGTTTGATTATTTATGATTAGGGTTTTACTTGATTTGATTTATTTATTATATTTGTTTGATTTCATTAACATGTTCAATTTAGTTATTAGGTTGAAATATTCAATGGTTATATAATTATCTCATTCCAAATGGATGTGATTTAATCATGTTAATTTAAGTTTGCTTTAATTTTATTTAGTTTAATTGATTAGTATCAAATTATTAAAGTTTTTAAGTTTGTTAGATTTTGAGTTTGATTTAAGATTTAATCATTTAATGGAGTTTTATTAACTTAAATAAATTTAATCATATTTAATTTAATCTCCCTTAAAGATGATATTTTTCTGATTTAAAGTTTGATTAATGATTTAATGAATGCTATTCAATTTCTGATTTTTGATTTAAGTGTTTATTTGGGTTTCTTAAGATTCAGGAGATCAAATCATTTTTTTAAGAGTCCTAGATGTCAATTGAAGTGATTTAGGTCATCTTGAAGATTTTTGTAAATTTCTGAATTTTTATTTAATTTATTTTATTAAAATTGATAATCTAAATTTAAAAATTTAATTTCTCCCAATCCAGAAGTTGTTTTAACTTGAAATTTTTATTATAGGTGTATTTTAACATTTATTTTAACATCTGAAAATATAAACTTAATCTAACCTATATTTTTGGCTTAATTAATGAAATATGGTTTTCACTAAAACCTGAAATACACTCACAATACTCAGTAAATTTTGGATACTTTGAATTTGTTGGATTTCCCTCGGATAAACGAATCCAACGAGCTCTTGTTTGCAATTTTTGGTTAAGTATTTTATTTTCTATGAATTTTAGAATTTTTAGATGATTTAAATTATATATATATATATATATATATATATATATATATATATATATATATATATATATATATATATATATATATATATATATATATATATATACCTATATATATATATATATATATATATCCATATAATCCGGCGAAAACGGTGACACTTTCTGCGACCGTCCAATCACAGATGCGATTCGGATGCGATCGCGATCAGCCATCAATCACATATTTGAAGGCGGATCGTGCGATCAGGTGATCCAGCTTCGATGGGACGGTGGTGCAATGAATAGTATTTTAGTATTTTGGAAAAAAATGAAAGTTTTAATTTAAAACTTGTCCAAATGGACCCGTTTTCACGATTGCACCAAAAAAAAATTCTATTTCCTATTTGGGATGATTTAAAATAAAAGTCTGGATTTTCTAAAGGAAATTCCTAGAATCATGAAAATTATACAAAATATGCAAAATCCTAAGGTCGACTAAACCGAAATTTACCTCATGGGGATGATTTTGGTGGCGGTGAAGATCAGAGAGCAAAGCTTGAGTAATCTTTAGCCCCCTTCTCCTTGAACCTCATTCTCCGATATTTATCGTCGCTTTGCCGAAAGAGAAAATTCTTGTATTATTTGAGCTCAAAATGGCTAAACAAAGTGGGGGATGGGTTCCCTTTTACTTTGGGGAGTTGTTGGGAGCTGAATAGTAGTGGGAGAAAGAGATTTGAAGCCTCATCTCTCTCTCTTTTTATATTGGCTGAAAATTCAAAATATTTTTGAATTTTTTGGCTCCAAATTGATTGCTATCTAGTTGGGGTGGTTGGGATGGATGCAAGATTGATTGAGGACTTCGAATTTTTACTCCAAAGTCCTCTCTTTTGCATATGATCAGTTATTCAATTGAAATATTAGGGACATGTGTGATGGGGGGTTAAGTGCATGTGATGAGATTAAATGAGGTTGGGTGGAATCTATGTGGGGGATGCTTCATGAGGGATTTAAATGGGTTGGGTTTGTTTTGGGCTGATCCCAAATGGGTTTGGGTCGGTTTGATCAACCCAATGGGTTTTGGCTTGGTTTCAAGGGATTTGGCCCAATTTAGGTCATACGGGTTATTTTGGTCCCAAATTGACCCATTTGACCAAAATTGGCTTAATTAGCTTGGGTCATGGGTTGATTCATGTTCAATTGACTAATTTAAGATGAATGTGGTCTTTGGTTTGAATTAATTTGGATTTAATTTTGATTTAGGCCAAATTGACCCTTTAGGCCAATTTGGGCTAGGTTGAGTCAAGTTGACCCAATTAGGCTCGATTGATCAAATTGGGTTTAATTATGGCTTTGATTAAGTTCAATAATAAATTTGGAATGAACTTGAGCCATTGGTTGCAATCAATTTGGGTTAGATCATGATTTGACCCGATTTAGTTCCTTAGGCCAATTTGGGTCAATTTAGATCAAATGGCCAATTGGGCTTGGTTTGACCCAATTGATTGCAATTGATCATCCTAGGGTGATCAACAATCATGGTGTAAGATTTTGGTGAGCTTGGTTCAATCCAATTTGGGTTGGATTAGAAGTTGGCTCAAATGGGTCCTTTAGGTCACTTTGGGTCAAGTGGACCTAAGTGAGTCAATTAGTTTAGTTTTGGTTTGATTTGAATTTAGTTGAACTTATATATGAGCCTATTTGAAATATAAATTCAACAATCAATTTGGAGTCTAAGGGATTTTGGCTCATTTGAAATTTTCAAGTCAAAAGGGCTAAGTTGGGTTTGACTTGGGTTGGTTTCGATTTGATTTGATGGTTGTAGGTTTCATTTATATTTGGGTAGATAATTGAATGAATGATTGATTCAAGAGATAATTCATTTGTTTTGACTTGATCTAGATAGAATTTGGCTAATTCCAAAGAATTGGCTTAAAGGGTTTAGATTGAGTTTGGATTTAATTTTTGATATAGTTTTGGTCATTTGAATTTGAATTTCATTTATATTTGTGAATATAAATGAAAGAATAATTGATTTATAAAGAGATCAACTGAGTTTGATTTGATTTAGAGAAAGTTTTGGCTAAGCTTATGAATATGGTTCATATGGCTTAGGAAAGGGTTTTAGGGTTTGGATTTGATTTTGAGTTTCAATCATTTGAAGTCAAATTTTAAAATTAAATTTGGAATTTGAATTTGAATTTGAGATTTGAGATTTGATTTAAGAATTGAGTCTAGGTTTGATTTGAGAAAGTGTATCTAGATTAGGTTTAGGCTATGGGATAGGTAATTTCCTTAAACCCTAAGGCATGACCTAATCTTATGATTAACACTTCTAAGTCTCTCGGCTTAGGTTAGGTGTTCACCTAATCATTAGATGTGTCTTATGACTAAGGAAATCTTAGTATCTAGAAGAGTCCTAAGTATAAGAAGAGGAGGTTAAGAGCTCACTCCAAAAGTAAGGTCAACAAAAGGACCCCCAATAGGTGTGGTAACAAGGCACACACAGCGTATTGGACCAAAATGATCAACAACATCCGAGAAGATTGCAACAAATAATGAAAGTGATCTATACCTAGACTCGAAAGGTAGATAGAATCACGATCTTAGTGCAATGCAGCTCTCTTTATGCCGAAGGTATAAGAGAGCAGAAGGAATTCACTAGTGATTGAGTACATGAACCTTCCTCTAGGGAAACATGTTAAAGTTATCCGCTGGGGATATGGATTTGAGTTTGATTATGAATATGATTTATTTTTGTGTGTATCCACTAGGGATAAGAATTTAATTGGATTTCTTTGATTTGTTTGATTAGACTCCACTAGGGAGGTTGGTTTAATTTGTTATGGCTCCACTAGGGAGAAGGGTTCTAGATTGAGGGCATATCCAGGGGATATACACTGATTGAATTTGATTTAGATCTAAACTCACTAGAGGCTAATTTGATTCACGCCTCATTGGAGAGAAATTTGGTTTGTTTGAGATGTTTAATTTGACTCCACTAGGGAGGTTGGTTTCGAATTTATTTTGTTATGGACCCTGTCGGTGTACGATGGACTATACTAAGAAGGAGCCACAGGGGCCTTGTCCTATCTTAGATTTATAAGTCTAAAGGGGTAGTCTACCTACCATAAAGTAGGACTATCCAACCTAAGGGGTTGCTTTTTGGTGTGCAACGACTATGCTAGGAAGAAAGCATAGTAGACTTTTTTTTTATTATTATTATTTTTTTATTATTTTTTTATTTTTTTATTTTTTTATTTTTTTTATTTATTTTTTATACCTTCCAAAGCAAGGAAAAGCCACTGGGGTGATCTATTGGACGAGCAACACATCGAACCCTACCTAAGGTGACTACTGAGTGAGCGTCGCTGGGGTCTTACCTCAACTCAAGAGTAGTCCTGATGATTAATTTGATTTGTTTTAATTTAATTTAATTTTGTGTTATATTGTGGACCCCATTAGCATGCGATGGACCCACTGAGAAGGAGCTATGTCGGCCTTGACCTATCTTAGATTACAAGTCCAAAGGGGTAGTCTACCAACCACAATGTAGGACTATCCGGCTTAAGGGTTTCCTTTCAGTGTGCAATGACTGTACTAGGAAGAAAGCATAACAGACTTACATCTTCCAAAGTAGGGATCAACCATTGGGGTGATCTGTTGATGGCACAACAGATCAATCCCGACCTAGGGCAACTATTTTAGCGAATGCCACTGTGGACTCATATCAACTCAAGAATAGTCAGAATTACTTTAATTTTATATGGACTGGGTTTGAGAATCTACTAAGAAGGAGCTAATATCAGCCTAGACTTATATTAGGTTTACAAATCAAAAGGGATAGTCTACCAGCCGTTAGGTAGAACTAACCAACCTAAGGGGTGCCTTTCAGTTTGCAATGGTCAAGTTAGGAAGAAAGCACGGGGACTTACATCTTCCTAAACAAGGAACCACTGGGGTGATCGGTCACTTGTGCAACAAATCGGGCTTGACCTAGGGCTGCCCGTCGGTTTGCAATGATCATGTTGGAAAGAATGTGTAATAGACTTATATATTTCAAAGCAAATACGACCATCGGGGTAACTCGTTGGTGGCACAATAAGTTGAACCCGACTGGGGTATTACGAATGAGTACCACCCAGTTTATCTCTTCGGTGGTCGAAATTCTATAGAGAGTTTTGCTTGCCTTAAAGATAGGATGCACCTTGGGAAAGCCCTTTGGGGCTTGAATTCTAATCCACAAGCAAATATTTTATTTATTTGTTTAGTTTATTTTGTTGACCTGAGTTTGCGAGGATCAAAGCGAGAAGGAGCTTATATCAACTATATCTTAGAATCAACCAATAGAATCTAGTTAACAAATTCTCCAACCACAGGGGTGGCTACCAAGAAAGGGGGACTGTCTAATCCAAAAGTAACCCGAGTAGTGTCTAAATGGGGTCTCAAAGGATGTGATTCAAATAGAATTCCCGTAAGGGAAGGGGCCCCAAAGAGGCTTCGATCCAACACCCTGGAGAAAATGACATGGCTAGTCATATATCACATAGGTATTCGATGGCCAACTCATGGAGAAAGCACGGGGATTTACATCTTCCAAGAGTGGTGTACCCGGGTTAGTCGACATAGCGAACATCAACCAACCTATGGTGCCCATCGGTTTGCATAGTCTAGAAAGAAAGCGTGTAGGCTTACATCTCTAAAGCGAATTGTTGGGATAGTCTATCTTATCGATAGGTGCCATGGCGACTACTAAGTGAATGCCACCGGGGGCTTATATCGACTCAAACATAGTCAGAGGAAAGGAGCCTCGGGGTTTAAACCTCAAATATATTCAACCTAGTTAGGTCATGATGATTAGTTCAAGAAGAAAGATCAGGGACTCACATCTTCTCAAATAGGATCAACCATGAGGTAGCTTACAGGCTAGGCAGCGAAGACTACGAAACTAACAAGGCACTCGTTAGTTTGCAATTATAAAATTAGGAAGAAAGCATAGAGACTCACATCCTCCAATAAATGGCCACTGGGGTGATCAGTTGGTTTGGGCAATAAATCGAACCCGATCAAGAGCAGCTAATGAGTGAGTGTCATAGGGGGCTTGCTCCCACATCAAAGTAGCCCAAAAGAAAGATATGTATGTTTGTGTTTGATATGAAGGAATAGGATGCCACTGGGGACTCTTACACCTAAACCTCAGAAACTTCGACCTAGTGGTATGGTGGCTAGTCAAGAAGAAAGCGTTGGGACTCATCTTCTTAAACAAAACCAACACAAGGTAGCTCACAGGCGGTGAAATACCAAACTAACAACTCATTTTGTGGTCAAATTAGGAAGAAAGTCGGGACTCACATCCTCCAACAAATGACCATTGGGGTGATGGTTGCTTTGGACAATAAATCAAACCCGACTGAAGCCATGAGTGAGTATCACATGGGGCTTGCTACATCAAAATAGCAGAGATAAAGATATATGTGTTTTGTGTTTGATATAAAGGAATAGGATACCACAGGACCCTAAATATATCATGGTGAATTCACAAGCAAAAGATATTTCTAACACAGAAGAAATAAAATTTGAGATGAAAAGAGATTTTATTGATAATTATTTTCAAACAAGATTTATGGATAATATTTCTTTAAGTAAAGTCCATTGATTGGAAGCATCGGGCGCTCTCCTTTACAATTTATGAGTTGGTAAGACCCTCCTTGGTAAGCCTTCTCTATGGCATAAGGGACTTCCCAAGTGGGTTCAAACTTTCCTCCTATCTTTCGATGAGCAACAATTGGTCTCCTTAGAACTAAAATAAGCTCTCCTACTTGAAAAGCTCTAGGATGGACCAACTTGTTATGAGCTTGAATCATCTTGGCTTTGTATAACTCGAGGTTTTGGCATGCTCGTAGGCGTCTCTCCTCCAAACCTTTGAGCTCTTCCAACTAACTTGGCATTACATTATGATTTTCTACCACTCGATGGGAGTTGGACTTCCAATGGTAGAATGGCTTCGGACCCATACACTAAGGAGAAAGGGGTAGATTGAGTTGGAGTTTTATATGTGGTATGGTAGGCCCATAAAGCTTCAACCAACTGTTCATGCCATCGGCATTTATTGTCATCTAGTGTCTTCTTCAGTATTTGAATTAGGGTTTTGTTGAAAGCTTCTACATTTTTCTTGGATAGTAGATGGTAGAATATCTCAATCTATGATGTGTCTTGAAAGCTATTGATTTTAGTGCTCTTGAATGCGGTGCCATTATCGAATATAATTCATCAAGGCACCGAACCTATATATATGGTTATGAGCACATGTTGAGCTATGACCTCTCTAAGTGGGATTGCCTCTACCCATTTAGAAAAGTAGTCAGTAGCAGCTAGAATGAATCGATGACCCTTAGAAGAAGGAGGATCGATCGGACCCACAATGTCAGTACCCCAACACTCAAATGGCCATGAGGCCAATGTAGGATGTAGAATGTTGGGTGGTTGATGTAGGACAACACCATGTACCTGACACTGATGGCATCTCTATGTCCATGCGATCATGATCATCGAAGGCCAGTAGTATCCTAGCCTCTTGATCTTGGCTTTCATCTTCAGACCGGATTGATGTGCCCCACAAAACCCTAAGTCTACCTCGGCCATGATTCTATGGGCTTTGTGTTTGTCCAGACAACGTAACCACTTATGATCGAAAGACTTCCGGTATAAGGTGCCACCTACAAGAGTATAGGAAAGGGCTCTCTGCTTCACCTGGTGTGCCAGTGATTTCTCTTGAGGTAGTTTGCCTACATTTAAATAATCTATGAATGGTTGCCTCCAATCTAGCTCCTCATCCTTATCGATAATGGAAACCTCCCCATCAAGAGAGAATCTCTCGATGAGTTCATCATCAATAAGGGATAAGACTTGTCTATTTTGGACCCTTATTAGAATGGACTCATCTTCTGGACATACCAACTCTTTGGCAAGCTTGGCTAATACATCTGCTACTGTATTCTCTCCTTGAGAAATCTTATAGATGGTAACCTCTGGGATTTGGGCCAACAACTCTATAGTATACTTGTGGTAATGGTGGAGCTTAGGCTTTAGAACTTGTAGGACCCAGCGATTTGGTTGATGACTAATTGAGAACCCCCAAAGATGTTGATACTCTAGATGCATGCATGTGTAATTAACTCCAGACGGACAATCGAGCCTCATATTGACTTTGTTTGTGCATGGATTGACAAATGATATGAGAATCTCATCACATCATGGTCCAGAGTTAGGAGAACTATTCCTACCCTTTCCTTCCCTGGGATAGTAGATTATGGTTCTTCTCCTCTTTGAGAGGAAGCTGCACCATCAAAGTACATCTCCCGTTGAGCACTATACCCCTAAGTTCATGATTTGTTCATCGGGGAGATCATCATTAAGCGGAGAATCAGCATGGAGTCGATGTGCTGCTAAGAAATCTACAAGTGCTTGTCCTTTTACGATGCGAAGGGGCACAAATGTTATATCAAACTGAGATAAAATCATGGACCAACGTGCCAACCGTCTAGATAAGGTCGGCCGTGTCATGAGATATTGTAGTGGATTGATTCTCGAGATCATGTTCACCTTATGAGAAAGCATGTAGTGCTGTAGCTTTTGTTATGCAAAAATTAAAGCTAGGCAGTGCTTTTCAATAGGTGGATAGTTTGCCTCAGGGATTAGGCGATGGCGAGATAATAGAGTTCTCCTTCCCTTCATCATTGGTTTGAGCCAACAAAGTGCCAAGGAGTTGTCTAATGCGCGGTATATAATATGAGCGGCTTGCACGGGATAGGGTTCTGGAGGTGTCATCATATTGCTTGATGTCTTCAAAAGCATCGGCTTATCATCCCATTTGAACTTGGCATCTTTTTGATAAGTGAGAATGGTTGGCATCTTCTTGATAAGTTAGAAATGAAGCGTCTTAGATACGCCAACCCTTGGAATGACTTGAGTTATGTTAGGCTTTTAGGGGGTGGCATTTCTAATATCGCTTTGATCTTTTCTGGATCAATTTCAATTCCCCGGTGTCGAACAACAAACCCAAGAAATTTTCTTGAAGCTACTCCGAATGCACACTTCAGGGGGTTCATTTTGAGGTTGTATTGTCTTAACCGTTCAAAAACTACTCTCAAGTCAAAGATATGATCTTCCTTTTCTTTTATTTTGACATCAAGATCATCGACGTAGAATTCAACTTGATGATGAATGAGTTCATCGAAGATTCGAGTCATGGCCGGTATGGCACCGCATTTTAAGGCCAGGCATGACCTTATAATAATATATTTGTCGGTTGAAAGGCGTGTTTCTTTCATCCTCAGGGCCATCTTAATTTGGTTGTAGCGGATGACCCATCCATAAAGAGAATATCATGAGATGAAGCAATGTCCACCATTAATTGGTATAGGAAGTGGAATTCATCCTTGGGACTTATTTAGATCCCTAAAATCAACGCATATGCAAATTTGGCCATTCTTTTTCTTAACTGGGATGACACTGACCAACCAAGTAGGATATTTTTCTTCCCTAATAAAGCCAGCATTGATCAGTTTCTTGATTTCAGAAGTGACCTGTTGTTCAATGTCTAATCTCATGCATCTAGGAGCCTGTTTGATAGGATTAGCATTAGGTTCTATTGCTAGTTTATGAACTGTTATGTCAGGAGATAGACCAGGCATCTCTTCATAACTCCATGCAAAGCAATCCTTAAACTCAATCAATAGCTTCACTAAATCATTGGTTTCTTTTTCATTCAATAGAGAACTTGATATATGTTGGGCGTGGATCTTCTTCAATTCTTAGGTTGATTTCTTTGAGTTCGTCAATAGTTGATATGATCTCCTCTTCGAACTCTAGTAGTGCATCTTTGACTTCAAAGTCATTTGGATCATCTGAAGTTTCTAAGCACACCTTCTCATATGAGTCAGCATGATTTGAAAAGAACCTATGTCAAATGATTGATGATGACCGTAATCATCATCATCAATTGGACCTTGTCAATCTAGTCTCTTGATTGTGAATATGCATTTGTTATCCCATAACCTCAAAGTAATCCGACTATGTTTAGACCAAGCATGTGGAATTAATCCTTTCTTTGCTAAATTAAGAATACAAGGTGAATACCAATCAAAAGGTAATTCTATTAAATCTTTATATGAATCATCCTCAAGTTCTACATAAACTTCTTGACTTGAGGATGATGCTCCAAGAAAGAACTTCACTTTACATTTATGACTTAGGGGCTTCCTTAACTACCAAACCCTCAACTTTTGTGAGGAAAGTGGGGTTAGAAAAAGTTCCCAACGATGCTTCACCTTTGTTTCACATATAGACTGATACACTTATGCTTTGTTTGAAGGTCTTCATCATGCTCCTGTCACTTGCATGGGGATATCTGTATGAAGTGCTAGCTAGTGTACTAATCATATATGACTCATCATCGAACTAGATTCTAAGTCATATAGATAGTAGGTGTAGTCGAGCGGGACATAACTCCTTTTGGATGGCCAATAAGGAGGTCTTCTCCCAGGCATGTCTCTAGATGCCTCTTCCTCTGCCTAGTGGAGGTCGAGTCATCCTACCCATATGTTCGAATGGAGTAACAAACTGTGGGTGGAATCTAATGTTAGGCTCTACTTTCTCCTCCAAGTCTATTTCTCGCTCCCTTTTATTTTCTTTCTCATTTCCTTTTTTCTTTTTTTTTTCTTTTTTTTTCTTTTTCTTTTCCTTTTCTTTTCTTTTATTTTTGAACTTTCACCAAGTTCGAGAATAGACTTGTTGATTTTGAGGAGATAGTAGGTTGCATCTTCATATATTCGACCTCATGAACATGAATGGCTTAAGATCTCCTTTGATGCATTCAATCCCACCTCATGAACTTCATGCACCGATGTAGAGAGGATGGAACCACATTGTTCTCATGTATCCACGGTCTCCCAAGTAAAGCATTGAAAGATGTATCAGTCTATATGAAACTTGGCGGTAGTCTTCCAATCATCCATTTTAATGGCAACACTATAGAGCTAAAGCCCTCGCCTTGTTCATTGAATCCTCTCAACATCATCTCTCTTTTGAAAGTTTGGAGATGTCAATCTTTAAGTAGAGGGTTTTAGACTCATAATATTCACCAATGCACCGGTCAACAAGAACTCGGATATCCCTTCAACATCCTGTAATGTAAAGAGGCGGTTGTGCTTGGTCATTCCGAAGCAAGTCTTCATCCTGAATGTAACTCCTAGAGTGTCTCTAACTGAGCCTCCTCTTCAATGGCGGTCAGGGCTAAGCATATCTCTAGATCAAGGAGGGCCTTGATTAGAGATTCCCTCATCTCTTTGGATAAGATAAGGGCATCATATATACTTAACTTAGCTGGCAGCTTTCTAAGATGTGCTAGGATGTTGTAGTCAACCTTGGCTTGATCCTCCACAAGCATATCCATGGGTGGAGCATCTTGTGGAGGGGCTATCTGTTCTTTAGAACCAATGATTTGCTTACCCTTATCCTGAGGTGCCACCTTAGGAGGTATAACTTTGCCACTGCAAAGATTAACTTTAGTGATCTCTTAGAATGATGAATTTATTAGAAGTTCTACCTTCTCATAAGGTGTACCTACTTCTTCTCCTATGGGATCATCAGAGTCAGATGACTCCAAATCAATCTCAATGGGTGAACCCGAATGATTCAGGAATGGAAAATCTATTTCTAAATCAAAGGTGGAATGATCGAAACTAGAGTCATCATTATTTTGTAGACTTGAAGAGTTTTTGAGAGGAATAAAATCTAGAGTATCAGAAGTGGACAAGATGTAAGTGAAAGCTTTCTTCATTGATTTCTTCTTAGATGGAGGTACATGATAGAAATCTAATAAAGTAAGCAGAGAAAGGGGTATAGTGCCCTTGTCCGTTGATACAATGCTCCTATTGGCATAAGAGGAGCTAGTGGAGGAAGAAGTAGTAGCTGCAATAGTGGATGGAGTCTTTGGGCTGGACGTGTTTGTGATCTATCCAGAAGTAAGTAGGGTGTTATTCTGCTGCTTTGCTGACACCTTCTTCAAGTTGTCTTTAGCAACTTGCAAACCTTCCTTGGTGTTGGAGGTTTGAGTTGCTTCAGGCACCTGTAAAGAAAGCTTCTTGATCTTAGAGACCACTTTTTAGAGGTTCAGGATAAGACAATATCCCAACCTTCTTTTATTTTAAGAGGATCGTAAGTATCCCCAAGAATTACTCTAATAGAACTAGAGGTTGTTCTAACAAGTATTCCTTGATAAAATAGCTCACGACTTGTAGCTCAAGCCAATCCTTAAAGGTGACACAATCCTCCAAGACATGGTGACTATGGGTGGTAGGGAAATAGTTAGGATCACTCTTGCCCACATCTTCCTCTTGGGCTCAGTAGCGAAAGTCGTTTCTTTAAGAGATTCTTAAAGATCTTCCTCTTCTAATCTCTTTTAATGAATATGGCTTATTCAATTTATCGATAAGAGTAGGTGGGTAATAGCTACTGTGGATTGGATATAATCTTTGAGTATATTATGGGAGGAGCGGTGCGTGGCGTATTTGGTGATCTACTAGCCAGGTGGTGGTAGAGGAGGTGGTAATGGAGGTCATTGTGCATGAGGTCTCTCATATTGAGCTAGTTTGGTGCTTCCCTCTGTCTACCACCTACTACCCCGGCTTCTTCTCGAATGCTTTTCTGGGGCTTGAATGATTGGTCTTGAAAAGGTAGCTGGCTTCCCTTGTAGGCTGTATTTGTTGATTTTGGTTTTGATCCGAGCATGAAGGCAAGCCATGAATATTCTTGAGAAGAATTTTATAGCATCTTGTTAGTGGTTCACATTCATACTGTTTCACCACAGAATATAATCAATAAGGGACTCATTTTGTTTATTGGGCCAATGAGGTCACCCATAGTTACCTTTTGCTGGGATCCAGCAAACCTCTTGATGAAGAGGTGCTCCAACTTCGACAAAGTCTTCCTTGAACCATTGGGTAGTTCAATTAATCAAATTTGATGCCTCAACTATCGATGAAAAGATGGAATAAGTGCATCGGCCACCGATTTAAAAGATACGAAATGTGCTGTGGTTCCCACGCCATCAAAATTTTGAAGGGAGGCACAAAACCCTTAGGATATTGGACACCATCAAATTCCCGGGTAGGGTCTACCCTTTGGAGCAGATGAGCCACCTCGGCTTGTGCCAATGCATCCTTCACTTTCTGCTCCACTAACTGCTTGATATCTTTTTCTTGCATGGAGGTGCTATCCACCACTTTCATGCATGCTACGATCACTTATGGGAGATGTACTCTTGGTGATCAAAACATGCAACAACCTGGGGTGGTCTCTAGAGTAGGTATCTTGATGGAGCTTGGCCTTGAAGTGCTGCTATAATAAATCTTCAACTCTTTTCTCCATCTTCTATGCTCATCTCTCTCTCGACTGAAGGTGTTGGGTTGAATGAGTGTCTTCTTCCTACACCCTCTTGGCTGATCTGACAGGAGGGAACCCTGTATTGACCATATGGACTTCTAGTCCTCCAGATCATCCCATGGATCCACACATCCTCTTCATTAGAATCATCCCATAGAGTTCCCTCTTCTGAGAAGTCGGCGATGATCTCATCGAAGAGTGATCTAGTGCAGGACACTCACTCGGCCGAGGAGGGGCAATACTCGTGACAAAATACATTCGCATTGCTTGTCTCTAAGAGGCGTACTCCTTGATATGTTGATCTTGCTTGGTGAACATTGGGTGGAAGGATCTACCATGGGCTACATCATATCCTCATCCCTTATGCCCGATCTTTGTAGGTGAAGGCAGAGGTTCTTTGTATTTGCGTGATGGTGACTTCGACCACGCGGCGGGTCGCCATTCTCTTCTCGTAGTTGGGTGGGAGGTCAATGGGAGCCTCACCTCAATGGGAGTAGATGGAGTGGGATCTTTGGGCCATAGTTGATCACCAATGGTCTTGGTCTTTCCCGGATGGGGCTTACGGATCTTGGTGGAATGGGGATGTGAGTTGGATGGTGATGGTGGGGTGAGTGGAGGTATGGAGTAGCACCGCTCTGACTATAGGCCTACTCCTCTCTATGATATTAGCATAAGGATGATGTTGTAGAGCATCGACCAGGGTGACGATGGGAAAATCCAGAGGCGAAGGTGTGCGACAAACCTCTAATTCCACTCTTCGAGGCGGCTTGAGCCTCCAAGGCTCTCTCCCTCTATGATGACTTGACTCTCTTAGGGATATCCTCGGATCAAAATTATATACGGACTCCGGCGTCAGTGCTCGTGACAGGCGTAGGCTATCGAGAGATAGGGCTTCCTGCTCTAGCAGGTGTCTTTAGGTGGTGGAGGTAGTGCGGCAATCCTCACTGTCCTCCTCCCTCGAGAGGGGTGAAACCTACTACCTGGAGAGGTCTCACTGGGAGATCCCTGCCACATGGGCGTCCATCTCTCTCTCGCCTCTTGTGATGTGCTTGATCTTGCAGTTCTTTATTGGAGTGTGAGGTGTAGGTATGTGAGAGCTAGCACCCACCCGAATGTGGAGGAGACTATCTTGAAAGCAAGACAATCTTCCCTTTTTTGGGGAATCAAGGAGGTGGTAGTAGTAGTAGAGTGGTGACAGTGGAATGGCTAGAAATCAATCTTGGGGGTAGCAGAACAATGCCTTCCTCTTTAGTGGAAACTTCAGAATCAGATGGCATATCAGATGAATGAGTGGCATGCCACCTCCTCCTTGTTAGCGTGGTGAGTCCCCTTAAAAATCCTCACTCCCTCAAACCACCCAAAGTAGATGACCTCGGTGGAGCTAGTGGGCCAGTGATATCCAAGGTTTAGGCTAGTGGGGAAGGAAAACAAGCTTGTTGGGAGCCATAGATCTTTGCAAAATAATTGATTGCATGCATTGTTGAAATTTGGGTCGGACTTGCCTTGATATTCACCTTCAATCATTGATTTCAAGATTTGATTTTGAATTTGAACCCACACTAAACAATCTTAAGGATGTTAAGTGGGGTTCATCAAATTAGAGATTTTGGATATTGAGGAGAGTCTTTGCCATTTGATTTGATTTAGAACCCATACTCAAATTGATTTAGGTATGTTGAGGAGAAGATTTTCTTGGAGATATTTGTGTTTTGTGCATCTTGTTTGAAAATATTGATAGTTTGAAAGACCTTTACTTAGCAAATTTGGGTATGCTAAGAAGAGGTTGTGATTGTGTGTTTGAAATATTTTTGCTTGTGAAGATTTGATTATGTGATATTTTGATTTGAAAATGGGGCTTCTTACTTAACAAATTTGGTATGTTAAGTAGAGCCACATGTCTTTTGTTTGATGATGAGGCTTTCACTTAACAAATTTGGTATGTTAAGTGAAAGTTAAATGTGATTGTGAGATAAATTTGCTTTTCTTTGAAGATGGGAGTCATACTTAACAAGTTTGATATGTTAAGTGAAAGCCCCAAATTTGTTTGAGATATATATTTTTTTTCTTTGAGAATGAGACTCTCACTTAACAAATTTGGTATGTTAAGCGGAAGTTCAAGTGTGGTTTCACATGAAAAAATTGGATCCTTACTTAACAAATTCGGTATGTTAAAATAGGGATCAAATGTGCATTGAAAAAGAGACACTCACTTAACAAATTTGGTATGTTAAGTGAAATGTCAAATTTTTTTTTTTGAAAATGAAACTCTCACTTAACAAATTTGGTATGTTAAGTGAAAGTCAAATGTGTTTGATTTTGAAAATGAAACTCTCACTTAACAAATTTGGTATGTTAAGTGAAAGTCAAATGTGTTTATATTGATTATTATTATTATTATTATTATTATTATTATTATTATTATTATTATTATTATTTATGTTTATTTATTTTGAAAATGAAACTCTCACTTAACAAATTTGGTATGTTAAGTGAAAGTCAATATGTTTATGATTTGAAAATGAAACTCTCACTTAACATATGAAGTCAATGTTTATGATTTTGAAAATGAAACTCTCATAACAAATTTGGATATGTTAAGTGAAAATCAAATGTGTTTATGATTTTTGAGATGAAACTCTCACTTAACAAATTTGGTATGTTAAGTGAAAGTCAAATGTGTTTATGATTTTGAAATGAAACTCTCAAACAAATTTGATATGTTGAAAGTTAATGTTTTTAATGAAACTCTCACTTAACAAATTTGGTATGTTAGAAAGTAAAAATGTGTTTGATTTTGAAAATGAAACTCTCACTTAACAAATTTGGTATGTTAAGTGAAAGTCAAATGTGTTTATGATATTTTATTTTATTATTATTTTTTTTTTGAAAATGAAACTCACACTTAACAAATTTGGTATGTTAAGTGAAAGTCAAATGTGTTTATGATTTTTTTTTTGAAAGAAAATGAACTTATTTAAACAATGTTAAAAGTTCATACTTATGATTTTCAAAAGGGTTCTCATTGATATACTTAGGCATGTTGAGCTCCCAATGTGTTTGAAGTTCAAAACTTTGGCATGAAGGAATTTATCAGGCAAATAGAATTCAATTGCTCTACCTTCTCAAAGGGGAACTCCCATTTGACAAATTTGGTTATGTCGGTGGGGGTTCAAATATGTCTTGACTTCTCTTTTGTGTGTGTATGGTTTATTGCTTTTCAAGAGGAAAACTTCAACTTTGCATGTGAAGTATGCTAAGTGAGTTTCAATTTTTTTATATCATGGTTAATAGAATCTCCATCCAACAAATTTGAGTGTGTGGGATGGGATAGCCATTTCAAAGAAAATGTGCTTTTGAAAATTAAAATTGTTGATTTTGATTTGATTTTTTTAAAGAACCTCCTTGTAACCATCATGATTTGTTAAGCGAGGTTTGGTTATATGTGTTTTGTGAAAATTTATAAATTTTTGTAGATCTTATTATTTTGAAAAAGTGCTTTTGGAAAGACATGTTATTTTGTAGAAGAGTTTTATTCTCTTATTGTTCATGGGATGAACCTTGCCTCACCATCGAATGGTGAAGAGATTCTTAATTTTGGTCATCTCCTGTTTGATTAATTTTAATTTTCACCTATTGGAGATAGGATTTTAAGACTAGGGTGAGGTCCTAAAACCAAGGATGTTGTGAGCTTTGCTTAAGGATGAAATAAGCTAAGTGCCAATGGAAGAAGATAGTCTCGGCCTATATAAAACATAAGTCCACTATGGATGCTTGGAGATAATAATTATCTACTAAATATGGAGAGAGGGACCTATCCCCATCGGAGTCGCCAGAAAAATCTATGGTGTTTATTTTTGGGGTGTGGGACACCACATGAGATCTTAGGGGTACTTATTGATACATTAAGGAATGATGTACTACTCAAAGATAGAAATCACCCCTATAATGGACCTAATCACCTAATAAGGACTCTAGGCATGATGGGTCTTGAATATACAGAGATCTTTCCCCTTTACATGGAAAAGTAAAGTAGGGTTTTATTTTGGTTCAGGTTCCTATGGAGAAAGCCCCATAGTTAATTACATCTAAGAGGAATTCCTTAAGAATACTCTCGATTAAAGTAAAATTAGGTCTCCAAAGATTTCAAGGTTAAGACTATCAAAGGATTGGCTATTTTAGAAAATCAAATGGGATAGATCAAGGAGAAGACTTATTTTGGAATCCAAAGGGAGAAAGTAGAAATGCTCATGATACTAGGAAGCCTAGTGAGCATTCCAATCTACCTAGTTGGGCTTTATATTTTGAAATTGAAGAGAGTTAATTATTTGAGTTGACATTTTATTAGATTGCTTGGGCTTATAATTCCACAACATAAGATTGTGGGAAATGCAGAGGTGAGGATTTATGCTTGTAGCAAGGAACTACCTCAGATTCTAAACTAAGGAGCCTTGGTACAAAATGAAGGCGACCTAAATCTAAGGTGAAAATGGGTATATGGTTTACCTCCAGAGAGAATAAACCACCTTTGGACTTATTACGCAGGGTGGCGACTAACTCCTCTTACTTTAAATCCATGTAGGAAACTTATTATGCTTTGCAAGATGCATTTATTGTTTTTAGAAAGGAAACTAAGTCCTTAGACTCTCCCTAAGACTAGAGCATGAGTGGTATGAATCCATGACTTAATCTAATGCAAATTTTATCAAATTTATTTGATTCTTTTGGACTTTTTTTTTGACACTATGGGATTTTGTATGCCTAAATGCATGAGAATTTGATTATAGGCCAAATCAAGAGAGAAAGGGGTGTCTTCCACCAAAGGCTCTCATAGGTTAAGCCTTGATTCTCTCAGGTGAAGATGGAAGCCCCTCTTAACAAGAGGAATATGACATGCATGATATTATACATTCATTCATCCATTAAGGGGTTACAAATTTTATTATCTTGATTTAATTCTTAGGCTTTTATGTGAGGTTATGAGTTGTTTTAAAATTTTAGTTATGAGTTGTTAATTGGGGTAGAAAAATTAATTTTATCCTAAGTCGCATCAGGCCACACATTCAAGCATCAATCATAAATAAACTATGAAAAGCATGTTGTTCTAATGAATCTAAACACAACATCAAACAATTTTATAGACTACCATAAAAGAATAAAAGGCCGCGTTGGTTATACACCCAAAAAAGAAAAAAAGATGGGTGGCTCTACCCTTATATAAATTACAAAAAAATATATATCTATGGGGTCTTCTTTTCTTCATTTCTTCATTTCTTCTTTCTTTTGATTTGATTTGCTCCAAAGGCATCAGGGCACCCAGGACCTGGCCTTTCTCATCTAATCCCCATAACTAATCCTAATTCTAATGCAAAATTACATCAAAATAGGAAGTAAATAAATAGCTACACACAAAAAACAAATGTTAGCTAAACACACCATACTGATCAAGCGGTTATATGAATAATTTGGACTTAGCATTCACATGGGTAACCAAGCCCACTGTCCTAACATGGGTTACACTTAGGGCTAAGCAACCCGAAAAAAGCATTTATATTTTTATTATAGCCCCTTAAGCACAACCACCAGAAAATATGATTAGCTAATAACCTAACAGCATCCGCACGATAACATACACCCTAACATCCAATCTAAAACATTACATCACAAAATAAAAAAAAAACACAACATCATACATACAACGCCCAAACTTAGCACTAGAAGTGGTGACTTAGTATTCTAATGCGTGTGCTTAAGGCTTGTGTAGCAAGGCTTTGCTAGGCTTCTTTAGTTTAAGTTCCAATTTGAAGTTTGAATTTAAATTTTACCTTTGGGTGATTTTAATCTAAATGATTTAATGATTTGATTTATTAGGTTCTCAAGAATGAAGAGTAGGATGAATTCCATCTATAGACAGGACTCACCATATTCTACATCCTAATTCCTAAGGAATCTAACTAAAGTCCTTAAGTATCTTGATTAGCCCATTTGAATTTGTGTAATTCATTTGATTTAATTTAGAATTTGAGATTATTTAAGTATTTGATTAATTGATTTTTTTTGGATTAGATGTTTTAGTTTACTTGATAATTCAATATCCTTAATGTCTAATGGAGTTTAAGTTGTTTAAGTTCATGTGTTTTTGGTTGATTAATTTTAGATTAGTGTTTGATTTAATTGAATCTTGATAATTCAATATCCTTTAAATATTTAATTCTTTTCTTTGATCATGGTTATGTGATTTAACTTTATGTTTATTTAATTTGATTGTGGTTCATTTATTTGTAGTTTGATCGGATTAGATTAGTTAAGATTTTATTTTTTATTGTAATTGGGTTTGATTCTTTGTAATTGGGATTTTAATTTTAATCACATCCATTTGTCATATTCATCAAAGTTTGGTTTGCATTTTGATTTCATATATTGGATAGTTAATTAGTTTATTTTATTTAAGTAGGTTGAATGAGATTTGATTTGATTCTATATTAAATTGATGAGAATCTTTCTTGATTTAACTTAATTTGATTCAATTTGATTTAATTAGCTTTATTGGTGGGTTTGCTTAGGTTCAATGTGATTATGTGATTTGTTTAATTAATAAGTGCATTTATGTTAATTATAAAGGTTTGTTTAATTTTTTTAATTTAGTTTCATATTTGTTTTGATAAATGATGTAATTAATGACTTAATGGTTTAGGTTTAATTTAAATTTTGATTAATATTTAATTGCATTTTGATTAATTAAGTTTATTGTAATTAATTTGATTAACTTAATTAGTTTGTTTAAGAGATATGATTAAATTAGATAAAGATTTGTTTAAATTTTAATTTGATTTCATGTTTATTTGAGTTAATGATGTAATTGATGAATTAATGATTGAAGTTTAAATTAAGGTTTGATTATCCTTTAATTGCATTTTTATGTTTGATTAAGCTTAAGTTTAATATGATAAATGTAATTTTCTTAATTAATTTATTTAATAGGTGTGATTAAATTAATTAGTAGATTAATTAAGTATTTAATTTGAATTAACTTTAATCTGATTTATAAGTTAAATTTGGTTTATTAAGATAATGGATTAATTTATTAAGTTTGCATTAATTAGATGTTTGATTAATTAAATTTGATTTCAATTAAAATTATTAGATTAATTAAAGGTTTGTTTGATTAGAGATTAATGACTTAATGATTTAAGTTTAATTTAAGTTTTGATTAGTGTTTAACGCATCTTAATTATGCTTGATTAAGTTTAGTTTCATGATTAATTTAATTAACTTGATTAATTTATTTAAGGGGTGTGATTATTTAATTATGGGTTTGATTTAAGCTTAATTTTAGAGTTAGCTTTAATGTGACTTATTAAAATTTATTTGATTAATTAAGATGATGGATTAATTCATTAAATTTTCATTAATTAAATATTCGACTAATTAAGTTTGATTAAGGGTAATTAGATTAATTAAAGGTTTGTTTTAATTAAAGATCAATGACTTAATAATTTAGGTTTAATTTATGTTTTGATTGATGTTTAATTACATCTTAATTATATTTGATTAAGTTTAGGTTCAATATGATTAATTTAAATAACTTAATTAGTTTATTCGAGGGGTGTGATTATTAAATTTAATTAGGGTTTGAAGCTTAATCTTTAGCTAGTTTAATGTGACTTATTTAAATTAATTTGATTAATTAAGATGATGGATAATTTATTAAATTTTCATTAATTAAATTTGACCAATTGAGTTTGATTATTTATGATTAGGTTTTACTTGATTTGATTAATTTATTATGTTTGTTTGATTTCATTAACATGTTCAATTTAGTTATTAGGTTGAAATATTCAATGGTTATATAATTATCCCATTCCAAATGGATGTGATTTAATCATAGGTTAATTAAGTTTGCTTTAATTTTATTTAGTTTAATTCGATTAGTATCAAATTATTAAAGTTTTTTAAGTTTGTTGGATTTTGAGTTTGATTTAAGATTTAATCATTTAATTGAGTTTTATTAACTTAAATAGATTTAATCATATTTAATTTAATCTCCTTTAAAGATGATATTTTTCTGATTTAAAGTTTGATTAATGATTTAATGAATGCTATTCAATTTTGATTTTGATTTAATATTTGAGTTATTTTTAGATTATATTTTAATTAACTTTTTAATTGTTTAAACTCTAATCTTAAGTGTTTATTTGGGTTTCTTAAGATTCAGGAGATCAAATCATATTTTTCAAGAGTCCTACATGTAAATTGAAATGACTTAGGTCATCTTGAAGATTTTTATAAATTTTTGAATTTTTATTTAATTTATTTTATTAAAATTGATAATCTGAATTTAAAATTTTAATTTCTCCCAATCCAAAAGTTGTTTTAACTTGAAATTTTTACTGTATGTGTATTTTAACATTTATTTTAATATCTAAAAATATAAACTTTATCTGACCTATGTTTTTGCCTTAATTAATGAAATATGGTTTTCACTAAAACCTAAATTACGCTCACAATACTCAGTAAATTTTGAGTATTTTGGGTTTGTTGGATTCCTCTCGGATAGATAAATCCAATTAGCCCTTGTTTACACTTTTTAGTTAAGTATTTTATTTTCTATGAATTTTGGAATTTTTAGATGATTTAAATTATTATTATTATTATTATTATTATATTATTATTATTATTATTATATATATATATATATATATATATATATATATATATATATATATATATATATATATATATATATATATATATATATATATATATATATATATATATATATATATATATATATATATATATATATATATATACCATTGAAAGACTCGCGCTTTCGACCGTCCCATCACGATCGACGATCTGATCGATAGCGACGAGGCCGGATTGCACGATCGGCATGCGATCTGAGCCTTCCAAGTCGCATCATGCGATTTAAAGGCCTGGATCACATGATCCATGTGCGATCCGAGCCATCCGATCCCGCAAACTATGGGATCAGACGGTGGTTGTGAGCCGTCGGCGATGAACAGTGTTTTCAAGGATATTTTTGGAAAAAATGAAAGTTTCTAAGCCAAAACTTATCCAAATGGACCCATTTTCACACCGATTCGCTCCAAAAAAATTCTATTTCCTATTTGGGATGATTTAAAATAAAAGTGCTGGATATTCTAAAGGAAATTCCTAGAATCGTGAGAAATTTTATACAAAATATGCAAAATCCTAAGGCCGGCTACGGTTTGACAAAAGTTACCTCACTGGGGATGATTTCTGGTGGTGGTGAAGATCCGAGTGAGATCCTATGTGTGTGAGGAAGCTTCAGAGTAATCTTTAGCCCTTGCTTCTCTGAACGCCTCTCCGATGTTTACCACCTAAGAGCAAATTCTTGTATTATTTGAGCTCAAAGTGGCTAAACAAAGTGGGGATGATTTTGCTTTGGAGAGTTTTTGGGAGTGAATGGTGGGAGGAAGAGATTTCAAGTCTCATCTCCCCTTTAAATGGCCAAAAAAATATTTTTAAATTTTTTGGCTCCAAATTGATTTCCATCTAGTTGGGGTGGTTGGGTTGGATGCAAGATTGATTGAGGACTTTGGAATTTTTTTTCCAAAGTCCTCTCTTGCTACCATATGATCAAATTTATTCAATTGAAATATTGGGGACATGTGATTGGGGGTTAAGTGCATGTGATGGGAGATTAAATGAGGTTAGGTAGAATCCTATGTGGGGGATGATTCATGAGGGATTTAAAATGGGTTGGGTTTGTTTTGGGCTGATCCCAAATGGGTTTGGGTCAGATTTGATCAGCCCCCAATGGGTTTTGGCTTGGTTTCAAGGATTTGGCCCAATTTGGGTCATATGGGTCATTTTGGGCCAAATTGACCCATTTGATCAAAATTGGCCAAATTAGCTTGGGTTATGGGTTGATTCATGTTCAATTGACTAATTGAAGATGAATGTGGTCTTTGGTTTGAATTAATTTGGATTTAATTTTGATTTAGGCCAAATTGTTCTTTAAGGCCAATTTGGGCTAGGTTGAGTCAAGTTGACCCAATTAGGCTCGATTGATCAAATTGGGTTTAATTATGGCTTTGGTTAAGTTCAGGAATCAATTTGGAATGAACTCGAGCCATTTGTTGCAATCAATTTTGGTTAGATCATGATTGACCCGATTTAGTTCTTTAGGCCAATTTGGGTCAATTTGGATCAAATGGCCAATTGGGCTTGGTTTGACCCAATTGACTGCAATTGATCATCCTAGGGTGATTAGAAATCATGGTGTAAGATTTTGGTGAGCTTGGTTCAATCCAATTTGGGTTGGATTAGAAGTTGGCTCAAATGGGTCCTTTAGGTCACTTTAGGTCAAGTGCACCTAAGTGAGTCAATTAGTTTGGCTTTGGTTTGATTTGAATTTAGTTGAACTTATATATGAGCTCTAGATTGAAATATAAGTTCAACAACAATCAATTTGGAGTCTAAGGGATTTTGGCTCATTTGAAATTTTCAAGTCAAAAGGGCTAAGTTGGGTTTGACTTGGGTTGGTTTCGATTTGATTTGATGGTTGTAGGTTTCATTTATATTTGGGTAGATAATTGAATGATGATTGATTCAAGAGATTATTCATTAGTTTTGACTTGATCTGGATAGAATTTGGCTAAGTCCAAAGAATTGTCTTAAAGGGTTTAGATTGAGTTTGGATTTGATTTTTGATATAGTTTTGGTCATTTGAATTTGGATTTCATTTATATTTGTGAATATAAATGAATGAATAATTGATTTATAAAGAGATCAACTGAGTTTGATTTGATTTAAGGAAAGTTTTGGCTAAACTTATGAATATGGTCCATATGGCTTAGGAAGGGGTTTTAGGGTTTTGATTTCATTTTGGGTTTCAATCATTTGGAGTCAAATTTTGAAATTAGATTTGGAATTTGAATTCGAATTTAAGATTTGATTTGAGAATTGAGTTTGGGTTTGATTTGAGAAAGTGTATCTAGATTAGGTTTAGGCTATGGGATAGGTAATTTCCTTAAACCCTAAGGTATGGCCTAATCTTATGATTAACACTTCTAAGTCTTTAAGCTTAGGTTAGGTGTTCACCTAAGCACTAGATGTGTCTTATGACTAAGGAAATCTTAGTGTCTAGAAGAGTCCTAAGTCTAAGAAGAGGAGGTTAAGAGCTCACTCCAAAAGTGAGGTCAACAGAGCTCCTCTCCTATGATGTGTGGTCTCCATGAGTAAGATACTGTCATTGTGATCAATGCATAGCGTCGATCCGAAAAAATCCATAAGTGCAGGTCATTGACCGTCACCGTCTTGGCTAGTAACATGAACTGATGTACGGGCCTCTCTAGCCCCTCCTGCCTAAGCTACCTGCCAATGCTACTAGGAATGACAGATCTCAAATCAAATTGAGTCCCAGACTTAGATCATCCGTAGGCTCCACCTACTCAACATAAAATTGATCGAAGGCTGACGTATGACCTCCTCCTCTCACAAATCGATGCCTGAAAATGAACCTCTTATGGAGATGAAGCAAAAA
Source organism: Cymbidium sinense (assembly GCA_021442155.1). NCBI lineage: Eukaryota > Viridiplantae > Streptophyta > Magnoliopsida > Asparagales > Orchidaceae > Cymbidium > Cymbidium sinense. The sequence goes on along the minus strand of CM038221.1, from coordinate 166,131,284 downwards.
TCCTTCTAGCTTCCTCTCTATTAGATCCAGACAGAGGGTGGAACTATTTTTCTGTAACCAATGAAAAAACTATCCTGGGAAGATCCTCTATAATAGACTGAGTAGCTGCCTCTAACTCCCTAGCAATGCAAGTGTGATACCGCTTGATCATGTAATTCTTATTTCTTCTCTGGGTCCTGGTAGGGCGAGTAGAGTAAGAGCTAGACCCAACCTCAAAGGCAAGGGAGACAATCCCTGGAATCAGGGGAGCCTTCCCCTTGGAAGGTGCCAATGAGTGGGTGATAGCCCTAACTAGGGTAGCATGGGGAACAACCGGGCGTACTGATGCTGGTACTTATACTATTGTTGTGGGAACTGCCATAGCCTTCCTCTTTAGCGAGGAAATCTCCGTGTAAGATGGCATGTCGACCTGGATGACTAGTTTATTCCCGGTCACCGTGCTCCTGCTAACAATGGTAAGCGAGGTTCCCTCACATGTAATCCTGACCCCCTCAAAGCCTCAACCAAAGTGGATGAGGTGGGCATAGTCATATCATGGAAGGCTGGCCTGATCCAAGGCCAAATCCATACCATGAGGAAACATGAGCACATACTTATGCGTTGCCATTGCAATAAACTGAAACTGAATTTGAGAACTGAAGCTGACTGAAAGTCTGTAATGTTGAAAACAAACTTGAAATAGATTCCTGTTTGTTGATTTTTGAATTTTAAATTTTAGAATTGAACCCATACTCAACAACTTGAAAGTGTTAGGAGAGGCTCAAATGGATTTAAAAGAGATTTTGAGATTGATTGGAAGGGGAATTTTTGAATGAAGAATCCACTTTCAATAAATTTGGGAATGTTGAAAATGGTTTCAAATATTTTTGGAGAGATGCTTCCATAGGTTCATGTTTGAATTTTGATTTTTTATTTTGAAGACCCATCAATTAACAAATTTGAGTATGTTAAAGTAAATGGTCAATTGATTTTATTTTATTTTTTTGAGATTTTTTTGGAATTTACTCACTTAGCAAATTTGGGTATGCTAAGTGAGGTGTTTGAAAATATTTTTTTTCTTTTTCGTTGTTTGCTTATTTTGTGAATCATTTGTGATTTGAAAACGGAGTCCTTATTTAGCAAATTTGGGTATCCTAAATGAAGAATACAAGTGTGTTTTGTTTTGAAAATTTTTGAAAATGGGATTCTTAGCAAATTTAGGTATGTTAAGGAAATCCTAATGTGTTTTATTTTATTTTATTTTGAATTTTTTTGAAAATAGGATTCTTAGAGAATTTAAGTATGTTAAGGAAATCCTAATGTGTTTTGTTTTTGAAATTTTTTGAAAATAGGATTCTTAACAAATTTAGGTATGTTCAGGAAATCCTAATGTGTTTTATTATCATTTTTTTGAAATTTTTTGAAAATATGATGTTTAGCAAATTTACGTATGCTAAGGAAATCCTAATGTGTTTTGTTTTTTGAAATTTTTTGAAAATAGGATTCTTAGCAAATTTAAGTATGCTAAGGAAATCCAAATGTGTTTTATTTTTGAAAATTTTTGAAAGTAGGATTCTTTGCAAATTTAAGTGTGCTAAGGAAATCCTAACGTGTTTTATTTGTTTTGGATTTTGTTTTGAAAATGGAGACTTCACTTTTAGCAAATGTGGGAATGTTAAAATGAAGTTCCCAAATGTGTTTTAAATTTTGTGAAATGTAGATTTCACTTAGCAAATTTGAGTATGCTAAATGAAATTTTGAAAAAAAATGTGTTTCGAATTTGGTTTTGAAAATGGAAACTTCACTTTAGCAAATGTGGTATGCTAAAATAAAGTTACAAATGTGTTTTGAATTTTGTGAAATGGAGATTTTACTTAGCAAATTTGAGTATGCTAAGTGAAATTCCAAAGATGTGTTTCAAATTTTTGTTTTGAAAATGGAAACTTCACTTTAGCAAATGTGGTATGCTAAAATGAAGTTCCAAATGTGTTTTGAATTTTGTTTTGAAAATGGAGACTTCACTTTAACAAATGTGGTATGCTAAAAATGAAGTTACAAATGTGCTTTAAAAATTTTGTGTTTTGTTAATTTTGAAAAGAGAGATTTCCATTTAACAAATTTTGGTATGTAAGATGGAAATCAATTATGTTTCATTTTTCAAAGATGTAGTTTTGTGTGTGATTATTGCTTTTTTTTAAAGAGGAAATTCCAACCTAATCAAATATGGAATATGTTAAGTGTGATTTCAAAATAGCATCATTTTATTTGGAAATGAAATCTTCATTCAATAAATTTGGGTATAATGAATGGAGATGTTCATATGTGCTTTTTGAAAGTTTATTTTTGATTTTGATTGGAAATGTAACCTCCATTCAATAAATGTGCGTATATTGAACAGAGATGTTCATATGTGAATTTTGAAAGTTTATTTTTGATTTTGATAGGAAATAAAACCTCCATTCAATAAATGTGGGTATATTGAATGAAGAGGTTTCATATGTGCATTTTTGAAACAGTGAAAATTTCAACTTAACACATGTGAAATGTGTTGAGTGGAATTTCAAAGTTATGATTTTACTTAAAGATGTAACATCCATTCAACATATTTGGATGTGTTGAATGGAAAGGCACATCTTCAAATTTTGTGCTTTTTGAAAACATGATTGTTGAATTTTATTTTTTGAAAATGAAGTCTTCATCAAAATGAATTTAGTGAAGAAGTCAATTTGTGCTTTTGGGAAGTATAATTGTTGGTTTTATTTTTGAAATGTCCCTACATGTAACAATTATGAAAATTGTTAGATGTAGTGCAAATATTTTATTAAGTGTATTTTGAAAAAGTGCTTTTGAAAGCAAGACTTTTATGAAGGATTGATTTTGCCTTTATTTTTAGAATGAACTTTTCCTTACTATAAAATGGTAAGGAGGAAGTCTTTGATCATTTTCTTTTTATTTTCACCCATTGGGAACCCAAACACGGGGTGAGGTCTTAAAACCTAAAGATGTTGGCTAGCTTCACTTAAGGATGAAATGAGCTAAGTGCCAATGAAAAAGAAAGATAATCTTGAATTCATACAAAAGTACAAAACCACTATCGATGCTCAGAGACAATGATCATTTACCAAAGATGGATAGAGGAACCATCCCCAGCGGAGTTGCCAGGAAAATCTTTGGTGAAAAATTTATACATTCCTGCCTTCATCTATGCCCCTTTTTGAGAAAGAGGATAAATAAAAATAAAAATATGACATGCCTTTTTGGGACACCACACAGACTTGTAGATGTTATTATTAGGGTGATCGGGTATGATAGTGAGAAGAGGTGTATTATTTCGAAAGATAGAAGTCACCGCCCTACAATGAACATAATCACCTCAATAAGGACTCCTAAGGACTATGGGTCTTCAGAAGGTACCAAAGATTCTTCCCCTACTTTACATGGAAAAGTAAGCAGGGTTTATTTTAAACCAAGTTTGTTAAGTTCCTATGGTGAAAATATTTATATCTCTGCCTTCATCTATTCCCTTTCAGAGAAAGAGGATAAATGAAAATAGAAATATAAAATGCCTTGTTAGGATGTCATGCAAATCCGCATATGTTCTTATTAGGGTGATCGGGTATGACATTGAGGAGAGGTGTCCTATCTCGAAAGATAGAAGTCACCACTCTATAATGGACCTAATCACCTCAATAAGGACTCCTAAGGACTATGGGTCTTCAGAATGTACCAGAGATTATTCCCCTACTTTATATGGAAAAGTAAAGCAGGGTTTATTTTAAACTAGGTTCATTAAGTTCCCTACAGGGGCAAGCCCCCATAATTAATTATATCGTAAGGAATGGGATTCCTTAGGAATACTCTCGATTAAAGTAAATGATCGTTGCCTCCAAATATTTCAAAAAGGTAGGACTTTCAATTGATTGGTTTATTTTTAGAAAACTAAGTGTGATCGATTAAGAAGAGAGAGTTCTTATCGGATCCAAATAAAAAAAAGTAGAGGATGCTTAAGATACTAGGAAGCCTAGTAAGCACCCAAGGCTACCCTATGGTTGGGCTTTACATTTTTGAAATTGAATTAATGTGTTTGAGTTAAATTTTTATTAGAATGCTAGGGCTTATAGTCCTGTGATATAAGGTCATGAAAAAGCCTAAGAGGTGAGGATTTTTGCTCATGGCCCGTAAAGGGAAGTAGCAACCTCTGAACCTAAATCAAGGTAGCTTAGGCGAGGGCCAAAAAGTATGACCTAAATTTAAGGTAAAAATGAGTATTTGGTTTATCTCCACAAGAGATGATAAATCACCCTACTGTTGGACAAACAACCACCAAGGGGTGGCCGCCAACTAACTCCTCCTACGATTTTAAAATATGTAGGCAAGCTATATGTTTATGCAAGATTGCAAGGTTTTTATTTATTTGGAATGAGACTAAATCCTTAAACACACTTTCGAAAGAGACTAGATCATGTAGGGAATGAATTCATGACTTAAATCTAATGCAAAATTTTTATGCTTTATTTTCATTTGGACAATCATTTGACTCAGGCTATAGGATTTTTTTATGCCCAATGCATGAGAAATTAAATTATGCGCCCAAATCAGTAAGATAAGGAGGTGTGTTTCAACCATGGCTCTCATAGGTCAAGCCAAGTTCTCTGGCAAAGGTGGAAGCCCTCCAATCAAGAGTGAAATAATATGTTTTTTATGCATTATGTTATAAAACTAGTACTCATCTAGCTAAGGGATTACTAATTCTTTTATCTTGATTTTAACTTAGGCTTTAAGTAAGGTTATGAGTTGTTTATTTTTATTTTTTAGTTGATTAATTTGGTAGAAGATTTATTTTTTTAAGAGCCTAATCTTCATCCAGGCCATACATCAAGCAAGGAAGAAACTAGGAAAATATGTCATTTCTCCTGCACAAGCTAAACAAAATATCAAACATTTTATAAAGCTAATGCAAAAGAATAAAAGACCATTTGTGATTGAGCACCACCGCACAAACTCGAAAAAAATTAGGTAGCCGAGCTCTACCCTTATACAACCCAGATTGCAAATGAATTAATTATAATTAAGCAAGGAATTCATGTTATGGAGGGTCTTCATTCTTCACTTCTTCTTTCTTCTTTTCTTCTTTTCTACTTTCTTCTTTTGGTTCCTTCTTTTGGATGGTTGGAATGTGGTTGCTCTAAAGGCTTCACATGGTACATAAGATAAAATCTTATGACCAATGATCATCCTATTCCCCCATAATAATCATTCCAAAATCCTAATTACAAAATTACATGAAAAGGAAAAGTAAATCTAACTAACACCAACAAAATAGAGATTAGGTAAACAAACCATACAAATCCCAATCAAGTATGAGCACATATTGGACTTCGCACCCCACACATGGATAACTAAGTCCACCTGGCCTATTGGATTATGCTTAGGAGTATAAGCACCTGCACATCAAAAGCATTTATATTTTTATTATTAGAGCACCCCTTAAGCACAATGCCCTGCAGAAAATAATGATTAGATTAAATCATCCTACCATTCATTCTATGCACATTCACCTTAACATTCAGACTAAAATATTACATCATAAAATAAAAGCAAAGCATCAAACCATGCACTTCCCTCACCTAAAGCTAAAAATAGTGACTTAGTCCAATGTGTGTGCTTCAAAAGGTTTGTGTGGTATGCTTAGCTAGGTTTTAAGGTTTAAATTTTCTAAGTGTGAAAATGTTCAACTTAGAGAGTGGTTTCATTTAAGTTATTTAATTGATTTGGGTTGATTTTATTTAATGATTTATTTAGGTTTGATGAACCTATAATTAATTACTAAGTTGTAAAAAGAGAAAAAGGGGAGAGAACTTCTCTTTCCTCCCTACCTTAAGTAATTCCTAAAGTAGATTCATGTTTGATCTTATTTAATGAATGTTTTATTATATATTTTAATTAATCTTAAGTTTAGATTAACTCTAAACAAACCTATTCAAAAAAAAAGATATTTTTAAGATTACGTAAAGTGAAATAATATCAAAAAACACACACCACTTCATTTCTTTCCCAACATTTATAGCATGCATGTGGATGAATCCTGGGCATATCTATACACACAAATGGGAATGTTTAGCACACCTTAATAATGGATGCTAAGTAGTGTTACTTGAGAAAACTTAGATGCTTTATGATGCATGATTTTCATTAAGTAAAAAAGGGTTATTTTTATCATTTATTCATATGTACATGTGTATGTATGAAAGACATAAGTGAGTATGACACCATTATTAGCACCAGAGGTGTAAGGTACAAGACCTACTTAGGGAAACTTAAAGCCCCGCAACCCCAGGGTTGTCCAGACTAATATACCACTTTCCTTAAATACATATGCATGTACAAAAGAAATAAATAGAAAAAATTAAGATGAAAAAGTTTATATTTATTTGATTTTTAGTTTGGAAGTTTAATATATATGTGTAATGTGAAATTCCTTCTTAAGTCATGAAATAAGAGTGTATAGTAATGGATTTGAGCAAGTGTTATGTCCTTTTTAAATGGACAATATACTTTGCCAATCATATATAATTTTACGTTAAGAAAGAGAGGGAGAATCAAAGCCACATAATACATACCTCTATATTTCTCACATGCAAGCTTAAAAATAATTATAAGTTGCATACCTTTCAGTTTTGATGTTTAATTTATAGGTTTTTAAAAAAATTTAGATTTAATAGTGATAATAGCCATTCATATTCTTACTTTAGCCAATACATGCAACTTGACATAAAGAAAAATATCATGTTAATTTTGATTTTTAAAAGGAATGAATGCATGATTTTTATATGGCATGCATATTCAGCATGCTAGGAAATAAATAAAGTGATGAAATCAATGTAAATTTATCCACCCTAATTAATTCCTAAATACAATCCTATGAAATAGAATTATTTAAAGCAAATCAAATTTAGTTTTAAAGAAATTTTATTTGATTTTGAGTTTGATTTTAATTTGTGAAATGTGAGATGACTTTTTTGGTCCTAACCCATTCCCACATATGTTTATTATTTTTGTTTAATTTTTAGGTAATTAGGTCAATTTTATGTTTTAGTTAGGTTAAGGTGCACATTAAGTGTGTTAATTACCCCTTACCTATAGCACTTTAGCATATTTAACCAAATAATTATGAGCCAACGATATGACATAAAACCACATAAGGAATTTAAATCAGCAATGCACCTAGGAAGAGAAAGGCCTAATGCATTTGGCTCATAATTAATGATTAATAAAGCTAAATGGTTTAAGTTAAGTACTTTCATAACCCTTCCCACACATGTGGATTAGGTTTTGATTTTCTTAAACCACTTAGGTTATTAAACACCTAAGCATCTACCCAAGATAGATTGATTAAGTTCTAGAATGTTTTGAAAATTTTATTAAGTTAATTAAGTAATTAATGGATTACCCCTTAATTGAATTTAGATTAAAGAAGAGAAAGGATGGTAATTAAGGATTCAATAATTGACTCCCCTAATTAACCCATCAATAAATATTAAAAAAATTAGGGGAGGCAAAAGTCATCCCCCTAAATGCACATGAGAAGTTTGAGATTAATCAGTGGGATAATTAAAGAGTAATTAAGGTTATTAGGTTTTCATTAAAACCCTAATTAAGTAAAATATACTATTCAAAATCTAGTGAAATTAATTTTGGAATATTCTCTTCTGAATTATCTTTCCAATGCTTTTTACCTTATATTTTAAGGATTTTTCTAGAATTAGTTATGCAATTATGAAGATTCTATGATTAAGGAGATTTAAATAAATCCATAATTAAAATAGTTAATTCTGTCGGCACCACGTGGAGGCTGACGTGGCATGCGCTTTCCACGTGGTACGATGTGATAGGTTATTTAAATTATCACATCATAGTGCCGCATCAGTGGCGGCGCTACGTGCTTTCTCCCCATCCATCCGATCAAGGATCGGACGACTGAGATTAAGCCCGCGGTATTAAAGGATTAAATCGAATATCCTACGCATCTTGATCATGGCCGTCCATCCAAAATGCATGGATGGATGGCCCATGATCCATCCCTAATCTTCCCTATGGAAAAAGTCCACCGTGCATCTTCTAGGGGAAGATCCGAGCTTGATTGAGCTCGAATTGAAACCAAATTCAACCCACACCTTCTAGGAGTAAAGAGAGACACATCCAATGGCTAAATTCTCATGAGGTGAGAATTTGTTTCACAAATGACCATACCATGGCTAAATTAAGCTCGGATTAATGTCATACCTCATCGGAGGCTATCACTGGTGCTCGAGTTTGACGATGTAGTTTCATCTAGTGGAGACGAAGCCCTGTTGAAATTTTTAAGCCTTGAGGTTGAGTAGATCTCTCTATGGACCAAGCTCTCCTTCAATTGGGCTTGGTCTTGATCAAGGGCACTCCTCCCTTGCCTTGAGAACTTGGGAAAAGGTTTAAGCAAGTTTGATTGAGTCCTCTGATGAAGCTTGCAAGAGGAATTAGCTTGATATGGAGTATTGACTAAGTTGGATTTTCACTTGAGCTCCCTTATTTTCACTCTAAGAAAACTGAGAAATGGGAAAATGGAAGATGCTTAGGAAACATTGGGGAAGCTTGGAATCACCTCCTCTGAGTTCCTATGCCTCAATCAAATAGGGGAGAATGAAATTCAAGTGGAATTACGGGGAGTATATCTCCCCCTAGGTGAATCGGATGACCATGAAGAGTTTTGTCATTTTCATCCAATACACCTCCTTGAGTGGGTTTGTTAGTCCATTTAAGGTGTCATGGCATTCAGTTTGGTCAAAAGAGTGGACTGGTGAAGCTTGCCTTGTGCTTAATTGAGTGGAGGAAGGATTTACATGTGCTCAATTTGAAGGAAGTGGTCACTTTTGGCCTTGGGTTGAGTTGGGCTAACCCAAACCCATTGGGTCTTGTGCACCATGTCCATTAGTGACCATTTGGTCCACTAAGAGGATGTCAAGTGTCCATGAAGAGGAATTTACCAAATTCCAAGTGATTTTGATTTTAGGTTACCTATGGACTAGGGGTAAGATGGTTATTTGACCTTTATTTCAGTTTGAATATATTTGGTATGATTGAAAAATGTGTTAGGCCAAGTTTCATTGAATTTGGAGTTGGTTTGATATGATTTGGCTCATGTTGACCCATTTAGGTCAAAATGGGCCAACTTGGGTCAAGTTGATCGATTAGTCAAATTGGGTCAAACCAAGGGTTGGGTCAAGTTCATTTGACCATTTGAAATGTTTTGGCATCATTGGTTTGGTTCAATTTGATTTATATTTGAATTGGGTTCATTTGATTTCATTTAGGTCAAATGGGTCAAGTTGACCAATTTGATCCATTTAACCTATTTGGGTTAGGTCATGGGTTGTTTTATGTTTGGTTGATCATTTGAAATGGATTGGTATCTTTGTTTCCAATCAATTTGGTTTATATTTAGATTTGGCTCAGTTTGACCCTTTAGGTCAAGTTAGGTTCAAAGTCAATTGGGTTAGGTTAGGTATAGTTGACCAATTGGGGCTTTGGACAAGTTCAACAATCATTTTAGAATGAATTTGACCCATTGGATTCAATCAATTTGGATTAGATCAAGTTTTGACTTAGGTCTAGTTGGGTCAACTTGGGTCAAGTGGTCAATTGGGTTAGGTTAGGCTCAAGTGATGACTTGGTCAAGTTTGAACATTGATCATGAAGGAGTTTTGATCAATTATTTCAATCAATTTAGCCTATGGTTAATTTTGGCTAGTTTAAGTTTCATTTTGGCTAAGTGTTGACTTGGTCAACGCTTAGGTTTGACCTAATTTGAGTGATTGATCATCTTATGATGATTGTTGCTCATAATGTGAAGCTTAGTTGGGCTTAGTTCAATCAAATTTGGTTAGGATTAGAATTTAACTCATTAGGGGTAGTTTAGGTCACTTTGGGTCAAGTGAGCCTAAGTGGGTCAAATGGCTTGGTCAAAGCTTGATTTGAGTTTGATTGAACTCACATATGGACTTATGATTGAAATATAAATCCATTTGCAAGTGGTTTGAAGTCAAATGGGTTTTGATTCATTTGATAATTTCATGTTCAAAAGGGTGAACATGAGTTTGGCCTGGGTTTGATTTTTGAATTTAGTTTTGGTCTGATGATTGGAGTTTATATTTATATTTAGATTCATGATTCAAGGATTCATTGAATCATGAAGAAAAATCAGGGGTTTGGCTTGATTTGAAATTGATTTGGCTAGGTTCAAGATTTTGACTTGAAGGCTTAGGTTGGATTTTGAGTTTGAATTTGGATTTGATTTTTTGAATTGAATTTTATTTTTTTAAATTTATATTTCATTTATATATGTGAATATAAATGAGAATATAAATGGGTTATGAGAAAATTTCATGAATTTGAAGTGGTTTGAACCTGATTTGAGCTAAGTCCATAAGAGAGAATCAAAGGACTTAGGAAATATTTTTGATTTGGATTTGAATTTTGAATTTAGTTTGATTGATTTGAATTTATATTTCATTTATATATGTGAATATAAATGAGAATACAAATGGGTTGTGAGAAAATTTCTTGAATTTGAATTCATTTAGATTTGAGTTAGGCTAAGTCCATAATAGGGAATCAAAGGACTTAGAAAATATTTTTGATTTGGATTTGAATTTTGAATTTAGTTTGACTGATTTGAATTTATATTTTATTTATATATGTGAATATAACTGAGAATATAAATGGGTTGTGAGAAAATTTCTTGAATTTGAATTGATTTAGATTTGATTTAGGCTAAGTCCATAAGAGGTAATCAAAGGACTTAAGAAATATTTTTGATTTGGATTTGAATTTTGAATTTAGTTTGATTGATATGAATTTATATTTCATTTATTTATGTGAATATAAATGAGAATATAAATGGGTTGTGAGGAAATTTCTTGATTTTGTATTGATTTAGATTTGATTTAGGCTAAGTCCATAAGAGGGATTCAAAAGGACTTAGGAAATATTTTGGGTTTTGGAGTTCAATCATGGGTTTCAATCATTTGGAATTGATTAATGATTTGAAAAAATCCATTGAATTGGTACAAGGTTTGAGTTAGAGTTGGAGTTGATATGAGTTTGGAGTTTTGACTTGGAAGAAGGAAGTGATGAGTTGGTTCAAGCTATAGGGTAAGCAAATCTTCTAATACCCCAAAGGCATGACCTATTCTAATTGCTAACACTTCTAAGTCTCTAGGGCTAGGTTGAGTGTCCACCTATTCACTAGATGTGTCTTAAGACTAAGAAACTCTTAAAGTCTAAGAGAAGTCCTATGTCTAAGATGGAGGGGTTGAGAGCTCATTCTAAAAATGAGGTCAACAGTTCCCTACAGGGGCAAGCCCCCATAGTTAATTACACCCTAAGAAATAAGATTCCTTAGGATTACTCTCGATAAAGGTAAATGATCACTGTCTCCAAAGATTTTGAAAGGTAAGACTACCAATTGATTGGTTTATTTTCAGAAGAGTCAAGCGGGATCGATCAAGAGGAGGGAGTTCTTATCGAAGAAAAATGAAGATAAGTAACCACCCCAAACTATCTTATAGTTGGGCTTTATATTTTTGAAATTGAGTTGATTTGTTTGAGTTAAATTTTTATTAGAAAGTTAGGGCTTACAATTTCATGATACAACGTCTTGGAAATGCCCAAGAGGTGAGGATTTATACTTATAGCCCGCAAAGGGGAGAAGCAACCTTAGAACCTAAATCTTGGGAGCTTTGGCGAGGGCAAAAAGTATGACCTAAATCTAAGGTAAAAATGGGTATTTGGTATACCTCCACAAGAGAGGATAAACCACTTGACTATTGAACTTACAACTACCTGAGGGTGTCCACCAACTAACCCCTCCTACAGTTTTAAATACATGTAGGCAATTCATATGCTTTTACAAGATAACTAAGCAGTTATTTATTTAGAAAGAAACTTTATCCTTAAACACACTCCCTAAGAGACTATATCATGTAGAGCATAATTTAATGACTTAAATATAATACAAATTATTTTTACATTTTTTTTGGACAATCAATTTGACATGGGCTTTAGGATTAATATGCCTAATGCATGAGAAATTAGATTATGGGCCAAAATTAGCAAGATAAGGAGGTGTGTTTTCACCATGGCTCTCAAAGATCAAGCCAAATTCTCTGGCAAAGGTGAAAGCCCTCCAATCAAAAGTGAAACAATATACTTTTTTATGCATGATGTGAGAAAAGTAAGACAACATCCAACTAAGGGGTTGCTAATTCTTTTATCTTGATTTATAGCCTAAGCTTTAGGTGAGGTTATGAGTTAGTTATTTGTTAGTTTGAATTGATTAGTTGGATAGAAAATTTATTTTTCTAAGAGCCTAATCATCATCCAGGCCATATATTAAAGCAAGGAAGAAACTAAAAAAATGTCATCTTAATGCACAAGCTAAACAAATATTAAATAATTTATAAAACTAGCACAAAAGAATAATAGGCCATTTGTGATCAGGCTCCTCCACATAAACTCCAAAACAAATTAGGTAGTCAAGCTCTACTCTTATACAACTCGGATTATAAAAACATTGGTTACAATCAAGAAGGAATTCATTGTTATGGGGGTCTTTATTTTTCATTTCTTCTTTCTTCTTTTGGTTGGTTGGAATGTGGTTGCTCTAAAGGCTTCACATGGTATATAAGATATAGTCTTATAACCAATGTTCATCCTAATCTCCCATAACAATCATTCCAAAATCTTAATTATAAAATTACATAAAAATTGGAAAAAAAAAATCTAACTAAAACTTGCAAAATAGATATTAGCCAAACAAACCATACAATCCCAATCATGTAAAAATATAAATTGGACTTAGCATCCCACACATGGGTAACCAAGTCCACCTGGCCTATTTTAGATTATGCTTAAGGGTATAAGCACCTATATAGCAAAAGTAGTTATATTTTTATTACAGCGCCCCTTAAGCACAATCCCCTGCACAAGATAATGGTTGGACTAAAATCATCCTGCCATTCAGTCTACGTGCATACACCCTAACATCCAGACTAAAATATTACATCACAAAATAAAAGTAAACATCAAACCATGCACCACCCTAACCTAAAGCTAGAAATGATGACTTAGTCTAATGTGTGTGCCATTTAAGGTTTATGTGGTATGCTTAGCTAGGCTTTAAGGTTGAAGTTTTCTAAGTATGAAAAATATTCAACTTAGAGGGTGATTTTATCTAAGTGATTTAGTTGATTTGGTTGATTTTATTTTGTGATTTAATTTGGTTTGAATGAACTTGCAATTAATTACTAAGTGTTGTAAAGAGACGAAAAGAGAAGAGAGCTTCTCTTCACTCACTACCTTCAGTAATTTTTAAGGTAGATTCATATTTGATTATTATTTAGTAAATGTTTTATTATGTGTTTTAATTAATCCTAAGTTTAGATTTTCCCTAAACAAACCTATTAAAAAAAAGGCATTTTAAGATTAAGTAAAGTGAAATATTATCAAAAAACACATAACACTTCATTTCTTTCCCGACATGTGTAACCTACATATGGATGAATCCTAAGCATATCTATACATGAAAATGGAAATGTTTAGCACACCTTCATGATGAATGCTAAGATAGTTTATTTAAGAAAATTTAGATGTTTCATGATGCATGATTTTTTTAAGTAGAAAAAGAGTGATTCGTTTATCCATTTTTCATATGCACATTTACAAGTATAAAAGACATAAGTGAGTACAACACCATTGTTAGCACCAGGGGTGTAAGGTACAAGACCTACTTAAGGCTACTTAAAGCCTCGCAACCCTAGGATTTTCCAGACTAATATATCACTTTTCTTAAATACATGTGTATGTACAAAAAGAAATGCATGGAAAGAGAATCATGCAAAAGTTGATTTTGTTTGGTTAATTTGTTGGTTGTTTAATTTACATGTGTAAATGTGAGAATCCTTCTTAATTTATAACATGGAAGTGGATAGGAAAGGATATAAGCAAGTGTTATGTTCTTTTAACAAAACCATACACTTTGCAAATCCATCCAAATTCTTGTTAAAAGAGAAGAGAAGGAAAGCCGCACAATACACATCTTTATATTTATACTCACATGCAAGCTTATAAATAATCATAAGTAGCATATATTTTACTTATGATATTTGATTTATAAGTTTTTGAAAATAATTTTTGATTTAATAGTCATAATAGCCATTCATATTCTTACTTTAGCCAAAACATGCAATTTGACATAAAGGAAACATTTCATTTTTAATTTGATTTTTAAAAGGCATGAATGCATAATTTTTATATGACATACACATTTAGCATATTAGGAAATAAATAAAGTGATGAAATTATGTAAATTCATTCACCCTAATTAATTCCTAAAGACAACCTTATAAAATAGGATTATTTAAAGTAAGCCAAGTTTGTTTTAAAGAGATTTTTGTTTTGTCTTGAGTTTGATTTGAATTTAGGAAATGTGAAAAGGTTTGCTGGTCCTAACCCATTTCCCACATGTGTATGTTGTTTAGTTTAATTTTAGAACCATTAGGTGAGTTTTATGATTTGCTTAGGTTAAGGTGTATATTAAGTTCATTAATTACCCCTTACCTACACCACTTCAATATATTTAATCAAATAATTATGAGCCAATGTATGACATAAAACCACACAAAGAATTTAAGATAACAATACACTTAGGAAAGAAAGGGGGCCTAATGCAATTGGCTCACAATTAGTGATTAATTAAGCTAAAGAGTTTAATTTAAGTACTTTCATAACCCTCCCTACACATGTAGGTTAGATTTTGATTTCCTTAAGTTACTTAGGTTATTGAACACCTAAGCACCTACCCAAGATGAATTGATTAAGTTTTAGAATTTTTTAATTTTGAAAATGTTTGATTAATTAAGTCATTTAATTAAGTGATTAAACTATTTAATTAATTTGCACTTTAATTAGATTTTTATCCAAATGAAATAAGCCTAAGGGAAAAGATTCAGGAAAGAATTTCTAATCTCATTCCCTAAGTCTATTCACTATTCTAAGGTAATTAGCAAACTTAATTAATTAATTTATCACTATTTAAAAGGTTAATTAATTATTTAATTGATTAAGAGGGTAATTAATAATGACTCAAGTAATTTCCTTAATTAATCCATTAATAAATTCCAAGAAAATTAGGGGAGGCAGAAATCATCCCAAAAATGCACATGAGAAGTTTGGAATTAATCAATGGGATAATTAAAGAGTAATTAACTTAATATCATTCCCAATAAAACCTAAATTCAAAAAATATCACTATTCAAAATCAATTGAAATTAATTTTAGATTATTCCCCTTTGAATTATCTTCATAATTCTTTTTATTTTATATTTTTTCTAATTTTTTTGCATTTAGTTATGAATATTTGAAGATTAAGTGATTAATAATTAATTAAAACCCTGAATTATTAACTAATCCCGTTGGCTACGGGTGATGCGGCGTGCAGCTTTCCATGTGCACTTGGTTATTTAAGTTGTCACATCGGGAGCCGCATTAGTGGCAGCGCTACACGCTTTTTCTCTTGATCATCTGATCAAAGATCAGATGGTTGAGATCGAGCCCGCGATTTCTAAAGGGATTAATCATAGATCCTTCATGGATTGATCATGATCGCCCATCCAAAATGCGTGGATGGATGGTTCATGATCTGTCATTGAGTTTTCCTGCGGGAGAGGACATTCGTCCACTCTCTAGGGCAAGATTCAAGCTTGATTGAGCTCGGATTGAACTCAAACTTTACCCACACCATCTAGAAGTAAGCACAAGTAAATCCAATGGCCAATTTTGCATGAGGTGAAAATTTCTTTCACAAAGGACCACACACTCCCTATTTTAAGCTCGGGTTGAAGGCATACATCGTCGAAGGCTATCTCTGGCATTCCAATCCATCGAGGTAGCTTTGTCTGGTAGAGACGAAGCCCTGTTGAAGATTTAAGGCTTTGGTATTGAATGACTCCTTCAATGGACCAAAATGCTCCTCCTAAGCTTGCTGCCTTGATCAAAGTCCCCTCTCTCATGGCTTGAGAACTTGGAAAAGGTTTGAGTGAACTCGATTGGGTTCTCTCAAGGTGCTTGCAAGAGTAATTGAGTTGAATTTGGGTATTGGATGAGTTTGAAAAATGGTGGAGCTCCCTTATTTTTGGCTTGAAGAAACCGAGAAGAGGAGAAATGGAAGTAGCTCTAGGAGGCTTAGAGGAGCTTGCAATTTCTTTCTCTGGCTTCCCTAGCTTCAATGGACTGTGAGTGAGTGTGAATGAAGTGAGATTAGGGGGAGTATTTCTGCCCTTAGGTGGATCGGATGCTCGAGCTTAAAGATGCCATTTTGATCAAATTAACCTTATGCAATGGGTTTGTTAGGCTATTTAGGGTGGCATGTAATTCGATTTTGGCCAGAGGAAGTAATGGAGGAGTTGCCATGTGCTTAATTGAGTGGAGGAGGGATCCCATGTGCTCAATTTTTAAGTTGGTGGTCAGTTTTGGCCATTGGATTGGGTTAGGCTGATCCAAACCCATTAGGTCATGTGCACCATCCTCATTAGTGACCATTTGGTCCACTAAGAGGATGTTAAGTGTTCATGAAAAGGAATTAACCAAATTCCAAGTGGTTTTGATTTTGGGTTACCCTATGGCCTAAGGGTAAAATGGTCATTTGGCTTAGGTTTCAGTTTGAATATGTTTGGTATGATTGAAAGAATTGGTTGGGCCAAGTTTCAATGAATTTAGAATTGATTTGATGTGATTTGGCTCATGTTGACCCATTTAGGTCAAAATGGGTCAACTTTGGTCAAGTTAACCAATTAGTCAAATTGGGTCAAACCAAGGGTTCGATCAAGTTCATATGACCATTTGAAATATTTTGACATCATTGGTTTGGTTCAATTTGATTTATATTTGGATTTGGTTCATTTGATTTCATTTAGGTCAAATGGGTCAAGTTGACAATTTGACCCATTTGACCTGGGTTAGGTCATGGGTTGGTTTAGTTGGTAATTTGAAATGTATTGGTATCTTTATTTCCAAATCAATTTTGGTTTAATTTGATTTTGGTTCAATTTGACCTTTGGTCAAGTTGAGTTCATGGTCAATGGGCTAGGTTGAGTCTAATTGGGTGATTTAATCAGTTCAACAAGTGATTTGGAATGAACTTGACCAATTGGTTTCAATGGCTAGCTTAGATCAAGTTTTATTTTGACTTTTAGGTCAAGATTCAAGTTAATTTGGTCAAGTGGCCAATTGGCTAGGTTGAAATGATGACTTGGTCAAGTTCAAACATTCATCATGAATGAGCTTTGATCAATGGTTTCAATCAATTTGGCCTACGGTGGATTTTGGCTAGTTTAGGTTTCATTTTGGCTAAGTGTTGACTTGGTCAACTCTTAAGTTTGACTTGGTTTGACCCAATTTGATTGATTGATCATCTCATGATGATTGTTGCTCACAATGTGAGGCTTAATTGGGCTTAATTCAATCCAATTTGGGTAGGATTAGAATTTGGCTCAAAATGAGAACTTTAGGTCAAGTGAGCCTAAGTGGGTCAATTGGCTTGATGAGGGTTTGAATCAAATTTGGTTGAACTCACATATGGACTTATGATTGAAATATAAATCCATTTGCAAGTGGTTTGGAGTCAAATAGGTTTTGATTCATTTGACAATTTCAAGTTCAAAGGGGAGAACATGAGTTTGACTTGGATTTTATTTTTGAATTTAGTTTTGATTTGATGATTGAAGTTTGTGTCTATATTTGGATTCATGATTAAATTATTGATTGAATCATGAAGAAAAATCAAGGGTTTGGTTTGATTTCAATTTTATTTGGCTAAGTTCAAGATCTTGACTTGAAAGGCTTAGGTTAGATTTTGGTTGAATTTGGATTTGATTTTTGAATTTACTTTTGGCTTGATGATTGAAGTTTATGTTTATATTTGGATTCATGATTGAAGGATTGATTGAATCATGAAGAAAAATCAAGGGTTTGGCTTGATTTGAATTTTATTTGGCTAAGTTCCATATTTTGACTTAAAAGGTTTAGGTTGAATTTTGGTTGAATTTGGATTTGATTTTTGAATTTAATTTTGGAAATTTGAATTTATATTTATTTATATTTGTGAATATAAATGAAAATATAAATGGGTTATGAGAAAACTTCTTGAATTTGAATTATTTTGATTTGATTTGAGCTAAGTCCATAAGATAGAATCAAAGTGACTTAGGAAAGATTTTGGATTTAGATTTCAATCATGGGCTTCAATCATTTGGAATTGATTTGAGTTTGAGAGAATCAATTAAGTTAGAATTGATTTAAGTTTTGATGTTGATTTGATTTGGATTTTAGAGTTGATTTAGACTTGATTTGGAATTTGACTTGGAGGAAGGAAGTGAGGAGTTGGTTCAAGCAATAGAGTAGGCAAATTTTCTTAACACACCTAAGGCATGACCTATTCCTATGGCTAACTATTCTAAGTCTCTAGGGCTAGGTTCACTAGAAGTGTATTAGGACTAAAGAAACTCTTAGTGTCTAAGAGAAGTCATATGTCTAAGATGGAGGGGTTGAGAGCTCATTCTAAAAATGAGGTCAACAAAGGGCGCCCAAAAGGTATGGTGTGGCTGACAAGGTATACCACATGTATTGGTGTTAACCGAAATGATCAACAACACCGAACGATCACAAGCACTAACAGAAATGATCTACTCCTGACCCAAGGTATAGAAGGAATCAAGAGCTTAGTGCAATGTGACTCTACTCATGTCAAACATAAGAGAGTCAGGAATCCACTAGGGGCGAGTATATGAACCTTCCACTAGGGGAAAGAGGTTCAAATCATCCTGATGAGAGGTTTGATTTGAGTCTCAGAGAAATTGATTTAATTTATTTTATTGTTTGGTGTTTTTTTGTTTGACTCCTAAGGAGATTGATTGATTTGTTTGATTTTTTTTTTTGGATTTTGAGAGAATTGGTTTGCGATGGATCTGGTAGGGGCATGGAGGCTTCAGTTATGAATTCAAATGGGTAGTCTACCAAACACATAGTATAGCCAACAAAGGGATTGTCTTTTAGTGTGCTACTAGAAAGCATAGTAGACTTACATCCTCCAAAGTAGGGATTGTTGGGGTGATCATTGGCAGGCAAGATTGAACAACCTAGGGGACTATTGTGTGAATGCCACCGGGGACTTCAACTCAAAGATAGTCAAAGATTAATTTCATTTTTAGTTGTTTTTGATGGATCCCATCAGTTTGTCATGGACTACACTGAGTAGGGATTGTGGCCTTGGTTTAACACAGATTAACCAATCCAAAGGGGTAGACTACCAACCACACAGTAGGACTATCCAACCAAAGGGATTGCCTTTTGATTTATAATGGTTAAGTCTAAGAGGAAAGTGCGAGGACTCACATCTTCCAAAATAAGGAACCACTGGGGTGACATATTAACGAGGTAACATGTTAACCCGACCTGATGACTATTGTGAATGCAGGACTTAAATCGACAAGATATTGTTTTATTTTTTTAATTATTTTGATGGATTATGTTGGTTTGCGATGGATCACGAGAAGAAGCTTATATCGACTAGACCAATCTGATTTCTTGAACCAAAGGAGTAACTTCCAAGGATAACTATCCAACCAAAGGAATGCCTTTTGGTTTGTAATGGTTCATGGGGAGAAAGCATGGGAAATCACATCTTCCACTATAAAGAGGTGGTATTTGCTGCTTACATTGACAGTCATCTAGAAAGAAGAATGTCATGCATCTTCCAAAGCGGAATGACTATCGGGGTAACTTGTGGCAAAAGATTGAACCCAAGGGGCAACTTGGAGAGAGTCGACCCGGGGACTTATCTTTCGGTAGTCGGCAATTCTAGGGTGTTCGCTACGCCTGATAGGATGCTTGCTTGGGAGATGGGGCCCTTTGGTGGCTTGAATTCCTAATCCACAAGCAAATATTTTCTTAGTTTTATTTTGTTTGTTTATCATGAATCTTGTTAGTTTGCAATGGATCATATTGAGAAAGAGCATATATCAGCCTAGACCAATCTTAGATTTACTAAACCAAGAGAGAATCTGCACATCCGCTGAACAGATTCTCCAACCATAAGGGTGGCTACTAGAAAAAGGGGATTGTCCAATCCAAAAGTAACCTGGGTAGTGTCTAAATGGGGTCACAAAGGAGGTGATCCAAGTAAATTTCCTGCAGAGAGAGGGGTCACTAAGGGCTTGATCCAAAACCCTGGAGATGATAATTTGCAATAGGTATTCAATGGCCAACTCAAGGAGAACACTCGGGGACTCACATTTGCCAAGAGTGGGGTATCCACTGGGTGAGTCACTATCAGCATAGCAAATATCAACCAACCTAAGGTGCCCATCGATTTGCAAAAATCAGCCTAGGAAGAAAGCTTGGGAACTCACATTCTCCTATGGCGGATGATTGTTGGGATGTCTTCTCATGTATTGACCTAGGCTAGATTGAATGAATCTTGGGACTTATATCAACTCAAGAGTAGTCAAGAAGAAAGGAGCCTCTGGGGGACTTACCCTAAACCTCAAATATACTCAACCTAGTTAGTGCATGATGGTTAGTTCAATAAAATAGCACGAGGACTCACATCTTCTTAAATAAAGCCAACATGGGGTGACTTATTGGCTGGGCAGTGAAGTCTATCAAACTAACAAGGCACTCATTGGTTTATAATGGTCAAGTTAGGAAGAAAGCTCAGGGACTCACATCTTACAAATAAGTGACCACTTGGGTGATAGACTAGCGAGGTAGCATGTCAGCCCGACCTAAAGCAGCTAATGAGTGAGTGATAGCTTGAGATAAAATATTTGTGTTTATTTTTGTGCTTGTGTTAAAGGGAAGAGGACACAGCTTAGGTTATCTCACACCTATCCTTAAACATGCTCGAGAATTTGATGAAACGGTGCCATGAATGGCAATTGGAATTGCCACCACAAAAGGATGTCGCTTGGGTTCTCTTACACCTAGTTGTGTTAATCAAATAGGATGCCTCTTGGGTTCTCTCACACCTATTCTAGTAGCAGGAATTATGTTTGATTGTGTTTGTGTGAAAGAGGGATAGGATGCCTCTTGGGTTCTCTTACACCATCTAAATACATGGTGGGGATTCACAACAAATAACACTTTGAATGAAGAGAAGATTTCGATGAATTGGAATCAAATTTTATTCTTTTGATAATTATTTTCAAACAAGTTTTTATGGGTAATAATTCTTCAAATAGTGCCCATTAATTAGAAGCATCGGGTGTTCCCATTTACAATCAATGAGCTTTTAGGATCCTCCTTGGTAGGCCTTCTCTATCACATAGAGGCCTCCCAAGTGGGTTCAAACTTGCCTCCTATCTTTTGACGGGCAATAATTGGTCTCCTTATGACTAATTCAAGTTCTCTTACTTGAAAAGACCTAGGGTGAACCAGCTTGTTGTGAGCTTAATCATTTTGGCTTTGTATAACTCGAGGTTCTGCCACGCCCGTAGGCATCTCTCCTCCAAAAGAGCTCTTCTAACTTTGCATTCTATAGTGATTTTCTACCCAATGCTTTATCCTTGATGGGAGTTGAACTTCTAAGGGTAGAACAACTTTGGACCCATACACTAAGAAAATGGGGTAGATTGAGTTGGAGTTTTGTAGTGCGGTATACAAGGCTTCAACCAACCTCATGCCCGCATTTATATGTCTTCTTTAATTTGGATGAGAGTTTTATTGAATGCTTTGGCTCGGCCATTTTCCCTATGGTAGTAGATGGTGGAGTATCTCCAATCTATATCGTGTCTTCTGGTGAAGCTATTGATCTTGGTGCTTTTGAATGCAGTACCATTATCAGATATAATTTGTCGAGGCCCCCCGAACCTATATATGATATGGTTCCTAAAAAACTAAAGCATGTGTTGAGTTGTGATCTCTTTGATTGGGATTGCTTCCACCCACTTGGAAAAGTAGTCGGTGGTAGCTAGAATGAACCGATGACCCTTGGAAGAAGGAGGATCGATAGGACCCACAATATCGGTACCCCAACACTCAAATGACCATGAGGCCAAAGTAGGATGTAGAATGTTGGGTGGTTGATGTAGGACCACACCGTGTACGACACTGATGGCATCTCTAGCTACATCATGCGGTCTTTAATCATCAGTCTAGTATCCTAGTCTCTTGATCTTTGCTTTCATCTTGGAGATTGATGCTCCACATAGACAATGTACCTCGGTATAATCCTAGCTTCATGTTTGTCTAAACAACATAACCACATTTGATCAAAAAGGCGTCGGTACAAGGTGCCATCAACAGAGCATGGAGAGAGCTCTATTTTATCTTATGGGCTTGAGATTTTTCTTGAGGTAGTTTGTCAGTGTTCAAATAATCTATGAATGATTGCCTCCAATCTAGCTCCTCATCCTTATTGGCAATGACAACCTCCCTTTCAATAGAAAGTCTCTCGATGAGTTCAGCATCAATAAGGGATGGGACTTGTCTATTTTGGACCCTTATTGGAATGGACTCATCTTCCGTACATGCCAATTCCTTAGCAAGTTTGGCCAAACTCTTGCTATTCTCTCCTCGAGGACCTTGTAGATGGTGACCTCAATTTGAGCCAACACTTCATACTCATGGTAATGAAGCTTGGGTTTGAGAACCTTGATCCAACAATCTAGTTGATGACCAAGCGAGAATCCCATAGATGTTGATGCTTGACACACTATGATGGCTAACTGATGACAATCAAAGCCTCATACACTTCATTGTTGGTGCATGGATTGGAGAGATAGTATGAGAATCTCATCACATCGTGTCAGTTAAGAGAACTATTCCTACTCTTTCTGGAAGAGTAGATGGTGCTTCTTTATTTATGAAAGAAAAGCACCATCAAAATACATCTCCATTATTGTTGACCTCCCTAAGTTCATGATTTGTTTAGAGGAGATCATCACTAAGCGAGAATCGAGGAAGTGGGTGTCTTTGCTAAGAAATCCACTAGTGCTTGTCCTTTCACGCGGAGGTTTGAATGATATCAAACTATGAGAATCATGGACCAACATGCCAATATCTGGCATTGGCGTCATGAGATACTATGGATTGGTTAAAATCAAGTTCACCTTATGAAAGCATATAGTGTCATAGCTTTTGGGATGCAAAGATCAAAGCTAGGCAATGTTTCTCAATAGGTGGGTAGTTTGCTTTTAGTAAGATCGATGGTTGGTAGTAGAGCACTCTCCTTCCCTTTCATTGGCTTGGGCCAATAAAGCATCAAGGGGTCATCAATGTGGTGTAGAGGATGAGTGGCACGGGATAGGGGCTATGGCGGCTTCACCAAATCTTGCTTGATATCTTCAAAGGCATGCATACTTGTCATCCCTTGAACTTGGCATTTTTGATAAGTGCTGAAAATGGCTTGCATCTTCCCGATAGGTTGGATAAAGCATCTTAGATATGCAATCTTGGAAAGATGGTTGAGTTAAACTTTAGGTGGTGGCATTTATAAGATAATTTTGTTCTTTTCTTGATCTATTTCTATTCCCCGGTGTTGAACAACAAACCCATGAATTTTCTTGAAGCTACACCGAATGAAGTCTTGAGGGGATTCATTTTGAGGTTATATTATCTTAACTGTTCGAAAACTACTCTCAAGTCAAACAGATGGTCTTTCTTTTCTCTACTCTTGACTACTAGATCATCAACATAGCACTCAACCTAATGAGGGATGAGTTCGTTGAAGATCTAAGTCATGCCCCGTTGGTATGTAGCACCAGCATTT
The DNA here is from genome assembly GCA_021442155.1 of Cymbidium sinense. NCBI lineage: Eukaryota > Viridiplantae > Streptophyta > Magnoliopsida > Asparagales > Orchidaceae > Cymbidium > Cymbidium sinense. The sequence goes on along the minus strand of CM038221.1, from coordinate 166,107,448 downwards.
TGAAGGCCAAAAGTCATGGCCTTATAACAATAGATTCCAATTGGGGTTTGAAAAGTAGTGTTTCTTTCATCCTCAAGGGCCATCTTGATTTGGTTGTATCCAGATGACCCATCCATGAAGAAGAATATTGCATGAGATGAGGCGATGTCCACCTTTAATTCTGGTATAGGAAGAAGAAACTCATCCTTAGGGCATGCATTATTTAAGTCCCTGAAATCGACGCATATGCAAATTTGTCCATTCTTTTTCTTAACTGGCACATCACTAGCTAACCAGGTAGGGTATTTTTCTTCCCTTATGAAACCACAATCAATCAATTTCTTGACTTCAAAAATGACATGTTGTTCAATTTCTAATCTCATGCGTCTAGGAGCTTGCTTGATATAGGGTTAGGTCTATTGCTAGTTTGTGGAGGCTATATCGAATCAGGGCATCTCTTCATAAAAAGCGGTCCTTAAACTCAATCAATAGCCTAACTAAGTCATTGGTTTCTTCTTCATTCCAACATGTATATGTGGATTTTCTTATCCCGAGGTTGATTTCTTTAAGTTTGTCATTATTGAATGGATCTCTCTTCAAATTTGGCGGTGCATCTTTGATTTGGAGATCATCTGGATCATCTGAAGTTTTTAAACATACTTCTTCATACAAGTTGGTATGGTTTGAGAAGAACCTATCAGACTCTAGATGATTGGTAACAACTAAGCAGCAATTGTCGTCATCGATTGGACCCACTGTACCAAATCCTAGTCTTGATCTTGACTGTGCAACCCTACCTCTATTATTCCATATCTTTTTGAAGTACCCTGACCTAAGCTTAGACCATGTATAAGGAATTAAACCTTTCTTTGCAAGATTTAGAAGACAAGATGAGTACTAATCAAAAGGCAATTCCATTAATTCTTTATATAAATTATCCTCAAGTTCTACATCAACTTCTAGACTTGAGGGTGATGATCACAAAATGAATCTCTTTAACTTCACATAAATGGAAGATTTAGGGGCTTCCTTAACTACTAAACCTTCAACTTTTTGAGATGAAAGGGAGGTTAGAGCTAAAGTTCCCAGTCATTGTCTGATAGTTTCACATACACTTGATTCGAATACTTTGCTTTGCTTTGAGGCGGTCTTCATCTTTGTCTGAGTGTCACCTCAATGAAACTTGAGAGGTTGGTTGGTATGTTAATCACATTAGACTCATCCTCTGAGCTAGATTTCAAGTCTATGGGAATAGTAAGGGTACTCCTATAAACTGAAACATAACCCTTGGTGATGGCTAACCAGTCTTCAACTCTGATTTTATTTTTTGCCTCCTCTACGGTGGAGGTTGAGTCATCCTACCCATATGTCCATATGATGGAATGAACTGTGGGTGGAATGTGAAATGCGGTTCTACTTCTTCCTCAATTTCCCTTTCTCGTTCACTTGGATTTTCATTTTTTTCTTATTTTTATCATTTTCTCTTTCTTCTGTTTCTTTTGCATTTGAATTTGAATTTTTATCAAGTTCATGAGAAAAGATGTCTTGAGAAAGATAGCAGGTCGCATCCTCATATATCTTAACTTCTCTGACTAAAAATGGCTTTTCATCTCCTTTGACACAGTACTCAATCACATCCTTCCTGAACTTGATGCACTGATGGAGGGAGGATGGAATCATCTTTTTCTGATGTATTCAAGGCCTACCGAGTAAAGTAGTGAACGAAGTATTCAAAATAATGATATAGAACTTAGCTTCAGTCTTCTAATCACTTATTTCCAAAGGTAACACTATGGAACTTTATTGACCTTATTTTTTGGAATGAGCTCTCAACCCCTCTATCTTAGACATAGGACTCTTCTTAGACATTAAAAACTCCTTAGTCTTAAGACACTTCTAGTGAGTAGGTGAACACTCAACCTAACCCTAGAGACTTAGAAGAGTTAGCCATGGGAATAGGTCATGCCTTAGGAGTGTTAGGAAAACTTGCCTACCCTATAGCTTGAACTAGATCCTCACCTCCTTCCTTCAAGTCAAATTCAAAATTGAAATCAAACTCCAAATCAAATCAACTTCAAACTCAAATCAATTCTAACTTAATTAATTTTCTCAAACTCAAATCAATTTCAGATGGTTGAAGCTTAAGATTGATATTCCAAATTTCAAGAATCTTTCCTAAGTCACTTTGGTTCATCATTATGGACTTAGCCTAAATCAAATCCAAATCAATTCAAATTCAAGAAATTTTCTCATAACTCATTTATATTTTCAATTATATTCATAAATATAAATGAAATATAAATTCATCAAACCAAAACTAAATTCAAAAATCCAATCCAAATTCAACCAAAATTCAACCTAAGCCTTTCAAGTCAAATTATTAAACTTAGCCAAATCAAATTCAAATCAAGCCAAAACCTTGATTTTTCTTCATGATTCAACCAATCCTTCAATCATGAATCCAAATATAAACATAAACTTCAATCATCAATCCAAAACCAAATTCATAAAGCAAATCAAAATCCAACCAAAATTCAACCTAAGTCTTTCAAGTTAAATTCTTGAACTTAGTCAAATCAAATTCAAATCAAGCCAAACCCTTCATTTTTCTTCATGATTCAACCAATAATTCAATCATGAATCCAAATATAAAATAAACTTCAATCATCAATCCAAAACTATATTCAAAAATCAAATCCAAATTCAGCCAAAATTTAACCTAAGCCTTTCAAGTCAAATTCTTGAACTTAGTCAAATCAAATTCAAATCAAGCCAAACCCTTGATTTTTCTTCATGATTTAACCAATCCTTCAATCATGAATCCAAATATAAATAATAAACTTCAATCATCGATCTAAAACTAAATTCAAAAACTCATATCCAAATTCAACCAAAATTCAACCTAAGCTTTTCAAGCTAAAATCTTGAACTTAGTCAAATCAACTTCAAATCAAGCCAAACCTTTGATTTTTCTTCTTGATTCAACCAATCCTTCAATCATGAATCCAAATATAAACATAAACTTCAATCATCAATCCAAAACTAAATTCAAAAACTCAAATTCAAATTCAACCAAAATTCAACCTAAGCCTTTCAAGTCAAATTCTTGAACTTAGCCAAATCAAATTCAAATCAAGTCAAATCTTTGATTTTTCTTTATGATTCAATCAATCCTTCAATCATGAATCCAAATATAAACATAAACTTCTATCATCAAATCAAAACTAAATTCAAAAATCAAACCCAAGTCAAACTCACGTTCACCCCTTCGAACTTAAAATTGTCAAATGAATCAAAACCCATTTGACTTCAAATCACTTGAAAATGGATTTATATTTGAATCATAAGTCCATATGTGAGTTCAATCAAACTCAAATCAAGCTTTGAGCAAGTCATTTGGCCTACTTAGGCTCACTTGAACCAAAGTGACCTAAAGTATCCCTTTTGAGCCAAATTCTAATCCTACCCAAATTAGATTGAACTAAGCCCACCTAAGCCTCACATTGTGAGCAACAATCATCATGAGATGATCAATCACTCAAATTGGGTCAAATCAAGTCAAACTTAAGGGTTGACCAAGTCAACACTTAGCCAAAATGAAATCTAAACTAGCCAAAATTTATCATAGGCCAAATTGATTGAAACCATTGATCAAAACTCATTCATGATCAATGTTTAAACTTGGCCAAGTCATCATTTGAGCCTAATCTAGCCCAATTGGCCACTTGACCCAAGTAGACCCAACTTGACCTAAAAATTCAAAATGTGTCAAAACTTGATCTAAGCCAAATTGATTGAAACTAATGGGTCAAGTTCATTCCAAATCATTTGTTAAACTTGACCAAAGCCTCAATTGGCCAACTAGACCCAACCTAGCCCAATTGACCTTGAACCCAACTTGACCTAAAGGGTCATGTTGAGCCAAAATCAAATTAAATCAAAATTGATTGGAAACAAAGATACCAATATATTTCATATGACCAATGAAACCTAAACCAACACATGACCTAACCCAAATAAGTCAAATGGGTCAAATTGGTCAACCTGACCCATTTAACCTAAATGAAATCAAATGAACCAAATCTAAATATAAATCAAATTGAACCAAACCAATGATGCCAAAACATTTCAAATGGTCATATGAACTTGACCCAACCCTTGATTTGACCCAATTTGACCAATTGGTGAACTTGACCTAAGTTGATCCATTTTGACCTAAATGAGTCAACATGAGCCAAATCACATCAAATCAATTCCAAATATATTGAAACTTGTCCCAACCCATTTTTCAATCATATCAAATATATTCAAACTAAAATCCAAGCTAAAAGACCATTTTACCCCTAGGTCAAGGGGTAACTTATGGCCAATTCCATAACTTGGCCATATCCTTCTAGTGGCCACTTGGCACCCTCTTAGTGGACCAAGTGGACACTAGTGAGCACGGTGCACTAAACCCATTGGGTTTGGGTCAGCCAAACCCAACCCAAGGTCAAAATTGACCACTCCCTCCATTTCAAGCATATGGCAATCACTCCTCCCTCCATTTCAAGCACATGGCACTTCTCCACTACCTTGCTCTACCAAAAATGAACCATGTGCAAGCCAAAACAACCTAACAAACTCATCCAATCTGCCCAATTGAACTAAAATGGCAAAGGGAAACACGGTCGCCCGATCCACCTAGGAGGAGATATACTCCCCCTAATTTCATTACATTTTCACTCATTGACATTTGATTGAAGCTACGGAACTCAGAGGAAGCATTTACAAGTCTCCCTAAGCTTCCTAGAGCCATCTCCAATTCTCCTCTTCTCGATTTCTTCAAATCAAAATTAGGGGAGGCTAAGTGAAATTCCACTTTGCTCATTACTCAATATCAACTCAATTCCTCTTTCAAGCATCTTCAGGGTCAATCGAGTTGATCCAAACCTTCTTCCAAGCTTCAAAGGCAAGGGAGGTGGGAGCTAGACTAAGGCCAAATCCATTTGAAGGTGACTTTGGCCAATTGGAAAATCCACTCAACCTCAACCCCTCAAACCTTGAACAGGGCTTCGTCTCCACTACACGAAGCTACCTCGATGGTTGGGAGCATCAGTGATAGCCTCCAGCGAGGTACTATTCAAAACTGAGCATAGTTTGAATTTTTCTTGGTCCTTTTCAAAGGAAAGTTTCACCTCATGAGAATTTGACCATTAGATCTTCATCCCTTTACTTCTTGATGGTGTGGGTTGAGTTTGAGCTTAATCCAAGCTCAATCGAGATTAGATCTTTCCCTGGAGAGTGGGCAGTTCCCTCTCCCGTATGCGAGCTCAGTAACGGATCATGGGCCTTCCATCTGTGCATTTTGAATGGACGGCCATGATCAAGCCACGTAGGATCCCCTGATTCACCCTTTAAGAACCGCGGGCTTGATCTCAACTGTCAAATCTTTGATCGATCAGGTGAGGAGAAAGCACGTACCACCGTCGTTGACTCAACATTACGATGTGATAACTTAAGTGATGAATCATGTCTCGCCATGTGGAAAGCACATGCCACGTCAGCGATCCATGTGGCACCGATGGGATTAGTCATATAATTAAGAATTTAATTAATGGATAATCATTGAATATTTAAATATTCATAACTAAATGTAGAGAAATCAAAAGAAATATAAAATAAAATGCATTGTGAAGATAATTTAGTGAGGAATAATCTAAAATTATTTCTAATGGATTTTGAATAGTGTATTTTTCTTAATTAAGGTTTTAGTGAAAAGTTAATAATCCTAATTACTCCCTAATTACTTCATTAATTCATTTCAAATTTCTTAGATACATTTAGTGGGATGACCTCTACCTCCTTTAATTTTCTTGGGATTTATTGATGAGTTAATTAGGGAAATCAATTAATGAATATTTAATCACTCTATTTATGTAATTAAGGATAATTAAGCATATGAACAGTAGTTTAGTCCCTTTATTAAGTTAATTAAGCCTTTCTTAAGTGAAGAAGAAGTTCATGGAATGGATTTGGGGAATTTTCCCTAAGTCATTCCCTAAACCCCTTTCTTTCTTTAATCCAAACTTAATTAAGAGCTAATTCACTAATCACATACTTAATTAACTTGATAAAATTTTCAAAACATTCCAAACTTAATCAAATCCTTCTTGGGTAGATACTTAGGTGTTCAATAATCTAAGTAAACTTAAGGGAATCATATTTAACCCACATGTGTGGGGAGGTTATGAAAGTAATTAAATTAAACCCTTTAGCTTAATTAATTACTAATTATGAGCCAATTGCATTAGGCCTCCTTTCTTTCTTAGGTGCATTGCTATCTTAAATTCCTTTTCATACATTGGCTCATAATTGTTTGATTAAATATGTTAAAGTGGTATAGGTAAGGGGTAATTAATGAACTTAATATACACCTTAACCTAGGCAAAGCATAAAACTCACCTAAAGGTTCTAAAATTAAACTAAACAGCATACACAAGTGGGAAATGGGTTAGGACCATCAAACCTTTTTACCTTTCTTAAAATCAAATCAAACTCAAAACAAAACTAAAAAAACTCTTTAAAACAAATTTGATTTACTTTAAGTAATCCTATCTCATAAGATTATCTTTAAGAATTAATTAGGGTGATTGAATTTACATACTTTCATCACTTTATTTCTTTCCTAACATGTTAAATGTGTATGTCATATAAGAATCATGCATTCATTCCTTTTAAAAATTAATTTAAAAATAAATTATTTCCTTTATGTCAAATTGCATGTTTTGGCTAAAAATAAAAATATGAATGGCTATTATCACTATTAAATCCAAAATTATTTTCAAAGCTTATAAATAAAATATCATAACTAAAAGGTATGTTACTTATAATTATTTCTAAGCTTGCATGTGAGTATAAAATGTGGTATGTGATTCTTCCTCTCTTTCTTAACAAAGAATTATATAGGATTTGTAAAGTGTATAGTCTATTTGAAAAGGACATAACACTTATTTAAATTCATTTATATATACTCATATGTCATGACTTAAGAAGTAATTCCACATCACACATATAAACTAAACAATCAAACCAAAATTAAACAAGCATAAGCTTTTTTGCATGACTCTCTTTCCATGCATTTCTTTTTTTGTGCATGCACATGTATTTAAGAAAAGTGGTATATTAGTGACAACCCACAGTTCTTTAAGTAGCCTAAGTAAGTATTGTACATTACACCCCTGTTGTTAATAATGGCGCCATACTCACTTATGTCTTTTATACTTGTAAATGTGCATATAAAAAATGGATAAAAGAATCACTCTTTATACTTAATGAAATCACGCATCATGAAACATCTAAATTTTCTTAAATAAACTCTCTTAGCATTCATCATGATGGTGTGTTAAACATTTCCATTTGCATGTATAGATATGCTTAGGATTCATTCATATGCATGTTACACATGTTGGGAAAGAAATAAAGTGTTGTGTGTTTTGTGAGAATATTTCACTTTACTTAATCTTAAAATGCCTTTCTTTTTGAATAAGTTTCTTTAGGGAAAATCTAAACCTAGGATTACTTAAAACACATAATAAAACATTCGCTACACAAAAACTAAATATGAATCTATCTTAGAAATTACTTAAGATAGGGAAGAAAGAGAAGTTATCTTCTCTTTTCCTCTCTTTACAACTTAGTAATTAATTGTAAGATTCACTCAAACCAAATCAATTCATAAAATAAAATCAACCAAAGCAACAAAATCACTTAAATGAAACCACCCTTTAAGTTGAACATTTTCACACTTAGAAAACTTTGACCTTAAAGTCTAGTTAAGCATACCACACAAACCTTAAATGGCACACACATTAGGCTAAGTCACCATTTCTAACTTTAGGTTAGGACAGTTCATGGTTTGATGCTTTGCTTTTATTTTGTGTTGTATTATTTTAGTCTGGAAGCTAGGGTGTATGTGCGTAGACTGAATGATAGGGCGATCTTAGTTTAACCATTATCTTCTACAGGGGATTATGCTTAAGGGGCATTGTAATAAAAATATAAATTCTTTTGTTATGTAGGTGCTTATACCCCTAAGCATAATCCAAAATAGGCCAGGTGGACTTGGTTACCCATGTGTGGGGTACTAAGTCCAAATTTCATATATACATTCTTGAGATTGTATAGTCTATTTAGCTAATCTCTGTTTCACAAGTTTTAGTTAGATTTCCTTTTTCCTATTTTCATGTAATCTTATAATTAGGATTTTAGAATGATTGTTTTGGGAGATTATGATGAACATTAGTTATAAGACTATATTTTATGTACCATGTAAAGCCTTTGGAGCAACCACATTCCAACAAATCAAAAGAAGAAATGAAGAATGAAGACCCCCCATAACAATGAATTCCTTCTTGATTGTAATTTATTCATTTGTAATATAGGTTATATAAGGGTAGAGCTCGACTATCCAATTTATTTTAGGTTTGTGCGGTGGAGCCTGATCACAAATGACCTTTTATTCTTTTGTGTTAGTTTTATAAATTAATTGATGTTTGTTTAGCTTGTGCATTAAGATGGCATCTTTTCCTAGTTTCTTCCTTGATTTAATGTATGGCATGAATGATGATTAGGCTCATAGAAAAATAAATTTTCTATCCAATTAATCAATTCAAATTAAAAATAAAATAACTCATAACCTTATCTAAAGCCTAGGTTATAAATCAAGATAAAAGAATTAACAATCCCTTAGATGGATGTTGTATTACTTTTCTCACATCATGCATAAAAAGCATATTATTTCACTCTTGATTGGAGGGCTTCCACTTTGCCAGAGAACTTAGCTTGACCTTTGAGAGCCAAGGTGAAAATACATCTCCTTATTTTGCTAATTTTGGCCCATAATCTAATTTCTCATGCATTAGGTATATGAATCCTGAAGCTTGTGTCAAATTAATTATCCAAAATGGAAATAAAATATATAAAAAATTTGCATTAGATTTAAGTCATTAAATCATGCCCTACATTATCTAGTCTCTTAGGAAGTGTGTTTAACGACTTAGTCTCTTTATAAATAAATAACAATATAGCTATCTTGCAAAGGCATATGACTTGCCTACATGTATTTAAAATCGTAGGAGGAGTTAGTTGACGGCCACCCCCAGGCGATTGTAAGTCCAATAGTCGGGTGGTTACCCATTTTCACCTTAGATTTAGGTCATGTTGTTATCATGCTCCCTAGATTTAGGCTTTCCTTCCTTTCTACAAGCATAAATCCTCACCTCTTAGGCATTTCCAAGACCTTGTATCATGGAATTGTAAGCCCTAAATTTTTAATAAAAATTCAACTCAAATAAATCAATTCAATTTCAAAATACAAAGCCCAACCATAGGATAGTTTAGGATGCTTACTAGGCTTCTTAGTATCCTAAGCAACCCCTACTTATCTTCATTTTACATCGATAAGAACTCCCTTCTCTTGCTCAATCCCACTTAATTTTTAAAAAATAAACCAATCAATTGATAGTCCTACCTTTTGAAATCTTTGGAGACAACGATCATTTACCTTAATCGAGAGTATTCCTAAGGATCTTGTTCCTTATGATGTAATTAACTATGGGGGCTTGCCCCTATAGGGAACTTAACAAACTCAATTTAAAATAAACTCTACTTTACTTTTTCCATGTAAAGTAGGGGAAGAATCTCTGGTACATTCCGAAGACTCATAGTCCTTAGGAGCCCTTATTAAGGTGATTAGGTCCATTGTAGGGTGGTTAGTTCTATCTTTCAAGATAGTGTACAATTCCTCAATGTCATACCTGATCACTCTAATAAGAATATCTATGGATCTGCATAGTGTCCTAACTAAGGCATTATATATTTTTGTTTTCATTTATTTCCTCTTTTCCAAAAGGGGGATAGTTGAAGGCAGAGATATATTTTCACCACAAACCTAAAGCCCTCTAGCCTTATTCATTGAATCCTCTCAACATCATCCGATCTCCTCGGAGTGTGGAGATGTCGATCCTCAAGTAGGCAAGAGGCTTTAAACTCATAATGTTCATCGATGCACCTGGATCAACAAGAACCCTAGAGAGTATGAATCTGCCCATGTCCACTATAATGTAGAGGGGACGGTTGTGCTCCATGTTCCCTAGAAGAAGGTCTTCATCTGTAAAAGTAATTCCTTGGGCTTCTCGAATAATATGTACCTCTCCAACAACTGGAGCTAAGCATATTTCAGGATCAAGAAGAGTCTTAATTAATGACTCCCTCATCTCTTTGGATAAGATAAGGGCATCATATATGCTTAACTTAGATGGCAACTTTCTTAGGTGAGAGAGGACATTGTAATCCACCTTGGGCTAATCCTCCATAAGCATATCCAAGGAAGGAGCATCTTATGGAGGGACTTCTCGATCATCTAAAATAATGACTTATTTTTCTCTATCTTAAGGTGCTGCCCTAGAAGGTAGAATCTTGCCACTATGGAGGTTGACTTCGGTGATCTCTTGTGGCAAGTTAGTGGAAGGTTCTACCTGATCGTCAATCTCACCTACAACTTCTCCTATGGAACTCTCAAAATCAGATGAATCCAAGTCTACCTCAAGAGGCGAACCCGTAGTATTTAGAGATGGAAGATCTAACTCTGAATTAGAAAAAGGAAGATCAGAGTCGTTATATTTGTTATTTAGACTTGAAGAGTTTTCTAAAAGAATAGAATTAGACGACCCATCAGAAGTTACACAGATATAATTCAAACTAGATTTATTCCTTGATTTCTTGGATTTTGAAGGAGGTACATAGTAGAAGTCAAGTAGAGTAAGTGGGATGATGGATTTGATGCCTTAATCCATCGATACAAGATGTTTACTAGAGGAAGAGCTAGTTGAAGTAGAGGTAGTCACTGATGTAGTAGCCACAACTGTGGACTGGAGACTGGACTCGATCGGTGGTTGCAATACTTAGCTATCCTGGGCTAGCATAGGCTTCTGCTACTGTTGCTAAGCTCCTACCTTCCCTGAGTTGTCCTGGACCACTTGCAAGCCTTCCTTAATGTTGGAGGTTCAAGCTGCCTCAGGCACCTACAAGGAAAGTTTCTTGATTTTGGACATAATTTTCTTAGAGGTTCTAGATAATGAGATGTCCCAACCATCTTTGGTTTTGGAAGGATCGCATGTATCCCTAAGGATTACCCTAATGGAACTGGATGGTTTTTTCACAAGGTATTCCTTCGGGATAATTATAGCACCGGTCTTGAAGTTATGCACAAGCCAGTCCTTGAATATAAAGTAATCTTCCAAAATATGACCTTGCATGTGATGGTAGAGGCAAAAGCTAGGATCATTGCTTTTGCTCACTTCCTCCGGCCTTCTAGGTTCGGGTCATTAGAAATCAGGCTTCTTTAAGAGATTCTTAAAGATTTTCCTGATTACCTCCCTCTTAAATGAATATGGTTTGTTTAGTTTATCCATAAGAGTAGGTGGACTGTAGCTACCTGGTGACGGGTATGTGTACCACTGCTGATGTGGTTATGGCTTAGGAGGAGGTGGCAAAGGCCATGGAGGTTGTTGTAGTCACGAGTAGGATGGCCTCGATGGTGGTAGAGAAGGCAAAAGTGATAGCAGTGGAACACGGGGTCTCTCATACTGCTCTCTGGCCGGCTGCTTCCCCTTGTCGACTGTTGTCACTGCCCCTAGTTTCTTCACATAAGCTTGTTGGCTTTGTTGATTGATCCGAAAAAGGCAACTATTTGGCTTCTCCTTATAGCTAGCCGCCTTATTGATTAGCTTCTCAAATATTTTGATGGTGAAACCTTTGAGCATGAAGGTGATCGGGCCATGGATATTCTTAAGCAGAATCTCAATGGCATGCTATTCAGACAGCTGCGGTTTGCATTTCATACTCAAATTATGCCATATGAGAATATAATCAATGAGGGACTCACCATGGTGTTATTGAGCCTTAACAAGATCGCCTACAGTCACCCTTTGCTGAGCTCCAATAAATCTCTTAATGAAGAGTTGCTCCAACTAATCAAAGGACTTTATTGTTGGGAGTTCTGTACTCAAAGGCTATGCCTAAGTCTACAAAGAAAAGAAGAGACATCATTGCCACCGGTGTTACAATCACTGGCCCTGAAATGCACTATGTGCTACCTTGGGTTCCCACTACCATCAAAGCTCTTGAAAGAAGGTGGCACAAAACCCTTAGGATATTGGATGACATCAAATCCCTCTGGGTGCGATCTACCCTTTGGAACTGATGATTCTCCTCAGGCTTGAGCCAATGCTTCTCTCACCTGCTGCTTAACCATGGTTTTGATGTCCTTTTCCTGTATAGAGGTTGTTGACCTCATTTTTAGAATGAGCTCTCAACCCCTCAATCTTATACATAGGACTTCTCTTAGACTTTAAGAGCTCCTTAGTCTTAAGGCACATCTAGTGATTAGGTGGACACTCAACCTAGCCCTAAAGACTTAGAAGAGTTAGCCATAGGAATAGGTCATGTCTTAAGGGTGTTAGGAAATTTGCCTACCATTAGCTTGAACCATCCCTCACCTTCCTTCCTTCAAGTCAAACTCCAAATCAATCTTATTTGAATTTCTCCAAACTCAAATCAACTCCATGTGACTGAAATCCATGATTGAAACCCATGAATGAAATTCCTATGTCCAAATCTTTCTTAAGTCCTTAATTTCCTTTTAAGGACTTTGCCTAGATTATGATCAAACCAAATAAAATCCTTGAGATTTTCTCATAATTCATTCATATTCTCATTTATATTCACATATATAAATGAAATATAAATTCAAACCAATCAAACTAAACTCAAAATTCAAAATCAATTCATAAATTTTTCCTGAGTCCTTTAAGTTTTCCTTCATGAACTTAGCCAAAATCAAATACAAACCAATTCAAATTCATGGGATTTTATCATAACTCATTTATATTATCATATATATATATATATATATATATATATATATATATATATGAAATATAAATATAAATCAATCAAATCAAATTCCAAAATTCAAGCTCCAAACTCCAAAAATTTCCTAAGTCCTTTAAGTTCCCTCTTAAGAGACTTAGCTTAGATCATGATCAAATCACTTCAAATATTTGAAATTTTCTCATTACCAATTTATATTCTCATTTATATTCACATATATAAATGAAATATAAATTCAAATAATCAAAACTAATTCCAAAAACCAAACTCAAATTCACTCAAAATCCAACCTAAGTCGTTCAAGTCAAAATCTTGAACTTAGCCAAATCAACTTCAAATCAGGCCAAACTCTAGATTTTTCTTCATGATTCAATCAACCCTACAATCATGAATCCAAATATAAATACAAACTTCAATCACTAAATCAAAATCCAATTCTAAAATCAAACCCCAAATCCATTCATGATCTTCCTTTAAATATGAAATTGTCAAATGGATCAAAACCCATTTGACTTCAAACCACTTACAAATAGATTTATATTACAATCATAAGTCTATATACAAGTTCAATCAAACTCAAATCAAGCTTTGACCAAGCCATTTGACCCCCTTAGGCTCATTTAACCCAAAGTGACCTAAAGTACCCTTATGAGCCAAATTCTAATTCTAACCAAATTGGATTGAATCAAACTCACCTATGCCTCTCATCATGATCAACAATCATCATGGGATGATCAATCAATCAAATTGGGTCAAATCTAAGGGTTGACCAAGTCAACACTTAGCCAAAATGAAACCTAACATAGCCAAAATCCACCATAGACCAAATTGATTGAAATCATTAATTTAAGTTCATTCATGACCTATGTTTAAACTTGACCAAGTCAACATTTGAGCCTAACCTAGGCCATTTGGCCACTTGACCCAAGTTGACCCAACTTGACATAAAGGGTCAAAATATGTCAAAACTTGATCTAAGCCAAATTGATTGAAACCAATGGGTCAAGTTCATTCCAAATCAATTTTTGAACTTGACCAAAGCCTCAATTGGCTAACTAGACCTAACCTAGCCCAATTGACCTTGAACCCAACTTGACCTAAAGGGGTCATGTTGAGCCAAATTCAAACTTAACCAAAATTGATTGAAAATAAAAATATTAATCCACTTCATATGACTAACCAAACCTAAACCTACCCATGACCTAGCACAAATAGGTCAAGTGGGTCAAATTGGTCAACTTGGCCCATTTGACCTAAATGAAGTCATATGAGCCAAACTCAAAAATAAATCAAATTGAATCAAACCAAAGCCACCAAAATATTTCAAATGGTCATATGAACTTGACCTAACCCTTAGTTTGACCCAATGTGACCAATTGGTCAACTTGACCCAAGTTGACCCATTTTGACCTAAATGGGTCAACATGAGCCAAACCATATCAAATCAACTTCAAATCCAATGAAACTTGGCCAAACCTTTTTTCTCAACATACCCAACATATCCAAATTTAAAAATCAGCCAAATGATAATTCTCCTTGGCCATAGATCAAATTTTGGTCAAATCCATGGAGAATTTGGTCAAGCCCTCTTCATATCAACTTGATACCTTCCTAATACATCAAGTAGACCCTATGGAGGGTGGTGCACCCAACCCAATGGGTTTGGGTCAGCACAAATGAACCCAAGGCCAAAACTAATCCCATAGCTCAAATTGGCCAAATAGAAAACTTCCCTCCACTCAATTTGAAGCACATGGGAGGTTATCAATCCACTCCTTGGCTCAAACCGACCATGTGACAACTCCTAATAACTCAAACAGCCTTCTCATTATTAGCAATTGGATCAAAATGGTCGATCGTCCGATTGCCATAGGGGGAGATATACTCCCCCTAATTCACTTCAATTTACACATGCTCATTATCGATTGAGTGTTAGAGAGGGTTAGGAGTCATTAGAGAGTGATACTAAGCTCTCCAAGAAGGATTAGAAATCAGCCATTCTTGATTTTCTTCAAGAGAAAACAGGGAAGCTCCATAGAATTCCTAACTTCCTCCACACTACAATTCAATCCAATTGCCTTTGCACACTCCCTCAGGGGACCAAATTGAGTTTGCCTAAGCTCTCCCTCAAGTTCCAAAGGCAAGGAGAAGTCCAATTCGATCAAAGCCGCAAGAAAGACCATGGGGAGTTGGTCCTTAGAGCAAATTACCCGACCTCGCAAGCTAATTCTTTCACCACAGCTTTGTCTCAACCAGACAAAACTCTTCTAAGGGAATTGAGTGTCGGTGATCACCTCCTGAGAGGTATGGCATTTTTCGATCACTAGATTTAAGATGTATTAGTCCTTTATGAAAGAAAGTGTCATGGCATAAAAATTCAACCATTGGATAGGATTTCCATTAATGTATGATGGTGTGTGCAAATTTTTACCCTAATCCGAGCACAATCGAGCTCGAATCAGGGCTTAGATCATGGTTGGTTCCCATGATTCACAAGCTTTGGTAGGGATAGATCTCTGGCCATCCATCCCCACATTTTGGATGGACGGCCGAGATTAAATGAATGTTTTAAAATCATTTATCCTTTTAAAACCATGGGGTTATTCCTAGTTGTTCGATCCTTGATCAAACGGTGGGTATCAAAACAGTCGTCGTCCACATGCGTGGTGATCATGTTTAAGTGACTCACCACATGACGTGCAGGAGCGACGCCCGCCACGCGAAAGTGGATCAAAGGATTTAATTAGGTTTTAATTAATTCTAATTAATCCAAAAATATGAGGTAAATTTTTACTGAAAGATACTTCAATAAAAAATATTTTTAAAATGGTTTTAATGGATTTTGAATTATATCTTTCTCTGATTTTGCTTTTTAATGGAAATCTTAATTTACTAATTACTCCTTAATTAATCCTATGATTAATCTCAAACTTCTTGGATATATTTTGGGGGATGACTTCTGCCTTTCCTAATTTTCTTGGGATTTATTGAATGCATAGTTGGGAGAATTGCAAATGCATTTCCTAACTACCCCCTTTATGTAATTAAAGATAATTAAGGGTTTGATTAGTGTTTTAATCCCTTATTGAAGTTGATTAAGGTTTGATTCAGTGAATAGGAGGCTTAGGAAATAATTTTGGGGTATTTCCCCTAAGCTATTCCCTAAACCCCCTTTTCTTTCCTTAATTCTCTCTTAATTAAGAGCTAATTTATTAATTACCCTCTTAATTAATTTCTTAAAAATTCTAAAACCTTCCAGAACTTAATTAATCTACTTTGGATAGATGCTTAGGTGTTCAAGAGCCTAAGTTCAATTAAAGAAATCAAAACTCAACTCACATGTGTGAGGGGTATTTTGAAATTACTTAAGTTAAATCCCTTAGCTTAATTAACCATTAATCATGAGCCAAATTACATTAGGCCCTTTTCTTCCAAGGTGCATTACAAATTTAAATTCCTTGTGAGGTTTTATGTCATCTCATTGGCTCATAATTACTTGGTTAACTATGCTAAGGTGGTGTAGGTAAGGGTTAATTAACTTGTTTAATTTATACCTTAACGTAATCAAAATCTAAAATGAATCTAATCATTTAAAAATTAAAAAAAATGTCAAACACATGTGGGAATGGGTTAGTAATAGCAATCTCAACTCACATTTTCAAAATTCAATGAAATTCTAAATCAAACAAAAATCATACTAAATAAACTTTGATTTACTTTAAGCTTTCTTATTTCATAAGATTATCTTTAGGATTTAATTAAAGTGAATGTATTTACATGCTTTCATTGCTTTAGTTCTTTCCCCAACATGCTAAATATATATTTCATGTGGTTTCATGCATTCATACTTTTCAAAATTCAAATTTAAAATGAAAATATTTACTTTATGTCAAATTTGCATTTGTTGGCTAAAGTACTAATATTAGTGGCTATTATCACTATTAAATTCAAATTATTTTCAAAATATATGAATCAATTATCAAAACTAAAAGTGTGTTACTTATATTTTAATTATAAGCTAGCATGTGAGTAAGATATAAGGATGTGCTTAGTATAAGTTTTCCTTCTCTTCTCTTTTAGTATAGTTTTGAATGGGATTTGGTAAGATGTATGGTTCATTTGAAAAGAACCTAACACTTTCCTAATTTCATATCCTATTCATTCCTATACTATCACTTAAGAAGGGTACCTATGCTTGCACATATAAATTACATAGACAAAATGAATCAATTAATACAAACTTTTGCATTCCTTCTTTTCCATTCATTTCTTTTGTACATATGTTTGTATTTAAGAAAAGTGGTATATTAGTCTGGGCAATCCTGAGATTATGAGACTTTAAGTAACCCTAAGTAGGTCTTGTACCTTACACCTCTGGTTAACAATAGTGTTATACTCACTTATGCCTTTTTTACTTTCATGTGTGCATGTGAAAATTGAATAAGAAATCCCTTTTCTACTTAATGAAAATCATGCATCATAAATTTTCAAATTTTCTTAAATGAATTACTTAGCATGCATAATAAAGTCTATTAAACATTCTCATTTGTGTGTATATATATGCTTAGGACTCATTCATATGCATGTTATACATGTTGGGAAAGAAATGAAGTGATGTATGTTTTGTGTTTGGTTCATTTTATTTTATCTTAAAATGTCTTTTTCTTAATGGGTTTGTTTAAGTTCATCTAAACTTAGAATTAATTAAAACACTCAATCAAAACATTCACTAAATAAAACTAAAAATATGAATCTACTTTAGAAATTACTTAGGTTGGGGAAGGAAAGAGAAGTTCTCTTCTCTTCCTCTTTATAACTTAGTAATTAATTGTAGATTCACTTGAACCTAATCAAAATATGAAATAAAAATCAATCCAAATCAAATAAATCACTTAAATGAAACCCTTCTCTAAGTTGAACATGCTTCACACTTAGAAAATTCTAACTTAAAGTCATAGCTAAGCATACCACACAAACCTCCAAAGCACACACATTTGCCTATGTCACCACTTCTAGCTTTAGGTTAGGTCGGTGTATGATTTCATGATTGCTTTTGTTTTGTGATATATATTTTAGACTAGATGTTAGAATGAATGTGCGTAGAATGAATGGTAGGGAAATTTTAGTCAAACCATTATTTTCTACAGGGGATTGTGCTTAAGGGGCGTTGTAATAAATAAAAATATAAATGCTTTTGATATGCAGGTGCTTATACCTCTAACCATAATCTAATAGGTTAGGTGGACTTAGTCACCCATGTGTGGGGTGATAACTCCAATATACATGCTTGGGATTTGGTGGTTTGTTTAGCTAACATTTATTTTGCAGGTGTTAGCTAGATTTACTTTTCCTTTTCAAATAAATTTTGTAATTAGAATTTTGGAATGATTGTTATGGGATTAGGATGAGAATTGGTCATAATACCCTATCTTATGCACCATGTGAAGCTTTTGGAGCATCCACCTTCCAACCATCCAAAACTAGGAACCGAAGAAGAAAGAAGAAAAGAATAATGAATAAATGAAGCTTGAAGACCCCCATAATAATGAATTCCTCACTTAATTGTATTTAATTCATTTGTAATTCAGGTTGTATAAGGGTAAAGCTCGGCTACCTAATTTGTTTTCGGGTTTGTACAGTGGTACCCAACCATAATAGCCTCTTATTCTTTTTGTGATTAGCTTTATAAATTGATTGATGATTTGTTTAGCTTGTGTATTAAGTGGCATCCTTTTTCTAGTTTTTTCCTTGCTTTATGTATGGCCTCAATATGGATTAGGCTCTTAGGAAAAAAAATAAATTTTTTACCAAACTTAACAACTCAAAACTAAAAATAAAAGAACTCATAACCTCATCTAAATTTTAGGCTAAAATCAAGATAAAATAATTAGCAAATCCTTAGCTGGATGAGTATTTCTTTTATAACATCATGCACAAATGCATCTTATTTCACTCTTGAGTGGAGGGCTTCCACCTTTCCCGAAGAAATTTAGCTTGGCCTTTGAGAGCCATGGTGGAAATACATCTCCTCCCTTCTGGCTAATTTTGGCCAATAACTTTATTTCTCATGCATTAGGCATATGAATCCTATTAGCCTGAGTCAAAAATGATTGTCCAAAAATGAAAATAAAATAAAATTTGAATTACATTAAATTTAGCTCATTTGAAGCATGTCCTTACATGCTTTAATCTCTTTAGGGAGTGAGTTTAAGGACTTAGTCTCTTTCTAAATAAATAATAGTCTAGCTATCTTGCATAAAGCATATGACTTGCCTACATGAATTTAAAATCAGAGGAGTTACAGGCCACCCCAGTGCTTGTAACTAAGCAAGTGGTTTGTCCTCTCTTGTGGAGGCAAACTGAATACCCATTTTTGCCTTAGATTTAGGTTATACTTTCGGCCCTCACCAAAGCTCCCTAGATTTAGGTTCTGAGGTTGTTGCTTCTCCCCTTTGTGGGCCATAAGCTTAAATCCTCACCTCTTAGGTATTTCCATAATCTTGTATTGTGAAATCATAAGTCCTAACATTCTAATGAAAAATTCAACTCAAATAAATTAAATCAATTTCAAGAACTTAAAGCCCAATCATAGGATAGTTTGAGAAGCTCACTAGGTTTCCTAGCATCGTGGGCATCTCCTACTTATCTTTCTTTTGACTTTGATAATAACTCTCTTTCTTTGATCAATCACATTTGATCCTTCAAAAAAAATGAACTAATCGATTAATAGTCCTTTCCTATTGAAATCTTTGAAGACAATGATCATTTACCTTAATCGAGAGTATTCCTAAGGGATCCCATCCCTTAGGATGTAATTAACTATGGGGCTTGCCCCTGTAGGAAACTTAACAAACTCGGTTTAAAATAAATCATGCTTTACTTTTCCATGTAAAGTAGGGGAAGAATCTCTGGTACATATGTAGACTCATTATCCTTAGGAGTCCTTATTGAGGTGATAAGATCCATTAAAGGGTAGTGACTTCTATCTCTCGAGATAATATACTATTCCTTGATAATGTACCTGATCACCTGAATAAGTACATCTACGAATCTATGTGGCATCCCAAAATGATGAATTTTTATATTCTTATTTTTTACCACAGATGAAGGCGACTATATGGAAATTTTTCACCCACATAGGTACTATCCATACCTTCCTATACAAACTGGTGCTGCCTTGCTCCACTAGAGGTGAAGTCTTGGTTGGATCCAAGATATGCAACAACTTAGGCTGACTAGTCTCTGCTATAGTAGGATGAACTAACGGGGCTTGGTTCTGGAGTGCTAAAATTGCTGCTAGCAAATCTTCGAGTTGCTTCCCCATCCTATCTATTTGTTCATCCTTTTATTTTAATTTTTGACGAAGGTGTTGGGTTGAGTTGGCTGTGTCTTCCTGCTCGGCCACATCACCTTCCATAGTCTATTGATCATGGAGGAGGGATCCACTGGTGTCTACCATGTGAACTCTCGATGAATCCTCTGACAGATCATCCTCATTAGGGTCAAAGTTGATCTTCTCATCCTCTAAATCAGACCATGCATATCCTAGGATTTCTTTCTTCTCCACTAGATACTATGCCACAATGACATCTAGGGAACAATCTAGTTAAACAGGTACAAATGATCGAGGCTGATCGATAGTAGGATCACTGGCATGAACTGATAGACATTTGACCTCTGATGTTGCTAGAGAGTTAATCCTATGAAGGCTACGCTCACTAAAAGATAGATGCTTCTGGCTATCACTGAGTCTGGATGGAGTAGTACTCCTAAAAGTATCTATAGCCATGGGGCTGACTACACTATCTCCTCCTCCCTCTACTGCTGCAATCTCCATAGCCTACTAAGGTGGTGATGGTGACAGGACGACTATGATACTCCGAGGTTGCCATTCCATCCTCACCACAACTATGGTAGAAGGTCAAGCAGGAGAGCTCGACCTCGCCACAGTAGGTGGTGTAGATAGAACGGGATCTCTTGGTCATAGCAGATCACCAGTGGGGCTCTCTTCTCCTTGGATGCGGCCTTCATGGCCTTTGGTGGAATGGTAGATGTTGGAACATGTATAGGAGACGACGGACGAGGGTAGAGCTAGAATGGTAAATGCGGAAACAATTTACATTTTAATATACATATGTGGTGAAAAAATTTCTATCTTCATTCTATCTCCAGAAAGAATAAATGAAGATGAAAATATAAATACCGCTTATTGGGACACCACGTAGATCTGCAGATGTTCTTATTAGGGTGGTCGGGTATGAAATTGAGGAAAGGTGTACTATCTCGAAAGATATAAGTCACCACCCTACAATGGACCTAATCACATTAATAAGGACTCTTAAAGACTATGAGTCTTCGTATGTACCAGAGATTCTTTCCCTACTTTACATGGAAAAGTAAAGTATGGTTTATTTTAAACTGGGTTCATTTTAAGGCAAGCCCCCCATAGTTAATTACATCTTAAGGAATAGCAATACGTAACTGAACAAAGTATTAAGGTAAATGATCATTGTCTCCAAAGATTTTAAAGATAGGACTATCAATCAATTGGTTTATTTTTAGAAGATCAAATGGGATTGATCAAGATGAAGGAGTTATTATCGAAGCCAAAGGAAGATAAGTAGGGGATGCTTATGATACTAGGAAGCCTAGTAAGCATCCCAGACTATCCTATGATTGGGCTTTATATTTTTGAAATTAAGGAGAATTTTTTGTTTGAGTTGAATTTTTATTTAGAAATCTAGGGCTTATAATTCCAAAACATAAGGTCGTGAAAATGCCTAAGAGATGGGGATTTATGCTCATAGCCTGCAAAGGGAAGTAACAACCTCTGAACCTAAATCTACGGAGCTTTGGCGAGGACCAAAGCATGACCTAAATCTAAGGCGAAAATGACTATTTGGTTTACCTCCACAAGAGAGGATAAACCACCCAACTGTTTGGACTTACAACCACCTAGGGGTGGCTTCCAACTAACCCATCCTACGATTTTAAATACATGTAGGCAAGTCATATGCTTTTGCAAAATTACTAAGCAAATTTTTATTATATTTTATTTTCATTTTTGGACTATTGATTTGACATAGGCCTATAAGATTCATATGTCTAATGATGAGAAATTGAATTATGTGCCAAAATCAGCAAGAAAGGAGGTGTGTTTTCACCATGGCTCTCAAAGGTCAAGCCAAGTTTCTGGCAAAGGTGGAAACTCTCCAAATCAAGAGTGAAATAATATACTTTTTTATGCATGATGTGAGAAAGAAAATACAACATCCAGCTAAAGGATTGCTAATTCTTTTATCTTGATTTATAACTTAGGCTTTAAGTAAGGTTATGAGTTATTTATTTTTAATTTTGAGTTGATTAATTGAATAGAAATTTTATTTTTCCCTAAGAGCCTAATCGTCATCCAGGTCATACATCAAAGTAAGGAAGAAACTAGGAAAACATGTCAGCTTAATGCACAAGCTAAACAAACATCAATCAATTTATAAAGCTAGTGTAAAAGAATAAGAGACCTTTTGTGGTCGGGCTCCACCGTACAAATCCAAAAAATAACTTGGGCAACCGAGTTCTAACCTTATACAACCTGGATTACAAATGAATTAATTACAATCAAGAAGGAATTCATGTTATCGGGGTCTTCATTCTTTATTTCTTCTTTCTTCCTTCTTTCTTCTTTCTTCTTTCTTCTTTTGGTTGGTTGGAATGTGGTTGCTCCGAAGGCTTCACATGGTACATAAGACATATTCTTATGACCAATGTTCATTTTAATCCCCCATAACAATCATTCTAAATCCTAATTTACAAAATTACATGAAAAAGGGAAAGAAAAATCTAACTAAAATCTGCAAAACAAAGATTAGCTAAACAAACCACACAATCTCAAGCATGTATATGAGCAAATTGGACTTAGCACCCTGCACATGAGTAACTAAGTCGACCTAGCCTATTTTGGATTATGCTTATGGGTATAAGAAACCTGCACAGCAAAAGTAATTATATTTTTATTACAGTGCCCCTTAAGCATAATCCCCTACAAAAGATAATGATTAGACTAAGATAGTCCTAAAATTCAATCTACGCACATACACCCTAACATCCAGACTAAAATATCACATTACAAAATAAAAGCGAACATCAAACCATGCACCTCGCTAACATAGGACAAGAAGTGGTGACTTAGTCTAATGTGTGTGCCTCATAAGGTTTGTGTGGTATGCTTAGTTAGGCTTTAAGGTTTAGATTTTCTAAGTATGAAAATGTTCAACTTAGAGAGTGATTTCATTTAAGTGGTTTAGTTGATTTAGCTAAGTTCTATTTCATGATTTGATTTGGTTTGAGTGAACCTACAAGTAATTACTAAGTGTTGTAAAGAGAGGGAAAGAGAAGAGAACTTCTCTTTCCTCCCTGCCTTAAGTAATTTCTAAGGTAGATTCATTAATGGCTTTTTGTTTAGTGAATATTTTATTATGTGCTTTAATTAATCCTAAGTTTAAAATTTCTCTAAACAAATCTATTCAAAAAGAAAGGCATTTTAATATTAAGTTAAGTGAATTACTATTACAAAACACACAACACTTTATTTCTTTTTAACATGTGTAACATGCATATGGATGAATGCTAAGCATATTTATACATGAAAATCGAAATATTTAGCACACCTTAATAATGAATGCTAAGGAATATTACTTAAGAAAATTTGGATGCTTCATGATGCATGATTTTGTTAAATGGAAAAAGAGAAAATTCTTTTATCCATTATTCATATGCACATTTACAAGTATGAAAGACAAAAGTGAGTACGGCATCATTATTTTCTACATTAGGGGTGTAAGGTACAAGACCTACTTAGGGCTACTTAAAGCCTTGCAACCTCAGGGTGTCCAGACTAATATACCACTTTTCTTAAATACATGTGCATGTACAAAAAAATATGTATTGAAAGAGAATCATTCAAAAAGTTTATGCTTGTTTGTTTTGATTTGATTGTTTAGTTTACATGTGTGATATGGAGTTCCTTCTTGAGTCATGACATAGGAGTGTATAGGAATGGATTTAAGCAAGTGTTATGTCCTTTTCAAATGGACTATACAGTTTGCGAATCCTACACAAACTTATGTTAAGGAAGAGAGGGAAATCACATAACACATTTTATGCTATTCACATGCAAGCTCATAAGTACTTATAGATAGCATACTTTTCATTTGTAATGTTTAATTTATAAGTTTTAAAAATATTTTTGGGTTTAGTAGTGATAATAGACATTCATATTCTTACTTTAGCCCAAAACATGCAATTTGATATAAAGGAAACATTTCATTTTAATTTGATTTTTCAAAAGATATGGATGTGTGATTTTCAAATGACATACACATTTAGCATGCTAGGAAAGAAATAAAGTGGTGAATCATGTAAATTCATTCACCCTAATTAATTCCTGAAGACAATCCTATGGAATAAGATTATTTAAAGTGAATAAAAATTGTTTAAAGAAATTTTTAATTTTGTTTTGAGTTTGATTTGAATTTAGGAAATGTGAAAATGTTTGTTGGTCCTAACCCATCTCCCACATGTGTATTTTGTTTTAGTTTAATTTTAGAACCATTAGAATGATTTTATATTTTGTTTAGGTTAAGGTGTACATTAAGTCCATTAATTACCCTTTACCTACACTACTTTAACATATTTAACCAAATAATTATGAGCCAATGTATGACCTAAAATCACAAGAAATTTGAATCAACAATGCACCTAAGAAAGAAATGGGTCTAATGCATTTGGCTCATAATTAATGATTAATTAAGCTAAAGGGTTTAATTTAAGTACTTTCATAACCCTTCCCACACACATGGGTTAGATATGATTTCCTTAAGTTACTTAGGTTATTGAACACCTAAGTATCTACCCAAGAATGAATTGATTAAGTTAAGATTGATTTGATTTTAAAATTTTGATTAATTAAACCATTTGGTAAAGTGATTAAACTTATTTAATTAATTTGCACCTTAATTAGATTTTTATTCAAATGAAATAAGCTTAGGGGAAAAGATAAGGGAGAGGGCTCCTAATCTTATTCCCTAAGTACATTCACTATTCTAAGGTAATTAGCTAACTTAATTAATTAATTTATCACTATTTAATAGGTTAATTAGTCATTTAATTAATTGAGAGAGTAATTAGCAGTCAATCAAATAATTTCCCTAATTAAACCATCAATAAATCCCAAGAAAATTAGGGGAGGCAAAAATCATCCCACTAAATATGCCTAAGAAGTTTGGAATTAATCAATAGAATAATTAGGGAGTAATTAACATAATTATATTCCCAATAAAACCCAAATTGCAAGAAATGTACTTTTCAAAATCAATCAAACTTAATTTTATATTATTCCCCTTTGAAATATCTTCAAAATACATTTGAGTTTGTATTTTTCTGATTTTTCTACATTTAGTTATGTATTTTTGAAGATTCTATGATTAAAACTTAATTAAATCCCTAATTATATAGTTAATCCCATCGACACCACGTGGACCGCTGACACGATGCGCGCTTTCCATGTAGTACGATAGGATTTGCTATTTAAGTAGTAACATCAAGTGTCGCGTCAGCCGGCGACGCTACGCTATTTCACTTTGGACCGTCCAATCAAAGATCGGATGGTCCAGATTAAACCTATGGATCAGAGGGGAATAAAATGCGGGATCAAATCAGATTAATCATGACCGCCATCCAATACACACGGGATGGACGGTCCGTGAATCGTCTCTGAGCTCGCTTGCGGAAGAGGGCAACCGTCCATCTCTTAGGGCTTGATCCGAGCTCGATTGAGCTCGGATTGAGCTAAAATTGAACCCACACCATCAACATACAAGGAGATGAAGATCTAACGATCAAAATGCAATGGGATTACAATTCCCTTCAAAAAGAACCAAAGAAAATTCTCCCTAAGCTCGATTTTGATCCATACCTCGCCGGAGGCTATCAACGGCGCTCCAAACCATCAAGGTAGCTTCGTCTAGTGGAGACGAAGCCTTGTTGAAGGTTTGAAGGCTTGAGGTTGAGTAGCTCTTCCTATTAATCAAAGTCCCCTTCAAATGCTTGCGGCCTTGATCTAGACCCCTCTTCCCGTGGCTTGAACACTTGGGAGAAGACTTGGGTGAGCTCGATTAGGTCCCCTCAAGGTGCTTGAAGGAGGAATTGAGCTCTGGTGAAGAATTGGATGAGATGAAAATTTGCTTGAGCTCCCCTATTTTTGGCTTGAAGAAACCGAGAATGGAGAAATTAAAGTAGCTTAGGAGACCTTGGGGGAGCTTGCAATTGCTTCCTCTGAGTTCCTATGCTTCAATCGAATGTGAGTGAATGAAATTCAAGTGAAATTAGGGGGAGTATATCTCCCCCTAGAAGGATCGGACAGTCGAGCATGGCTTTCCCGTTTTGATCAAATTGATCCTACGGGGTGAGTTAGTTAGGCCGTTTTGGATACCATGTGGTTCGGTTTGGCTAGAGGGAGATAATGGAGAAGCTCCCATGTACTAAATGAGGTGGAGGAGTGATTCCCATGTGCTCATTTTGAGTGGGGTGGTCGATTTTGGCCTTGGGTTAGGTTTGGCTGACCCAAACCCATTGGTTCATGTGCACCACACCCACTAGTGTCCACTTGATCCACTAAGAGGGTGCCAAGTGGCCATGAAAAAGATTTGACCAAATTCCAAGTGGGATTGGCCATAGGTTACCCCTTGACCTAGGGGTAAAATGGTCATTTGGCTTTGATTTCAATTTAGGCAGATTTAGAATAGTTTGAAATTTGGTTGGTCCAAATTTCAAAGAATTTAGAGTTGATTTGATGTCGTTTGGCTCATGTTGACCCATTTAGGTCAAAATGAGTCAATTTGGGTCAAGTTGACCAATTGGTCAAATTGGGTCAAATCAAGGGTTGGGTCAAGTTCATATGACCATTTGAAATGTGTTGGCATCATTGATTTGGTTCAATTTGGTTTATATTTGGTTTTGATTCTTTTGATTTCATTTAGGTCAAATGAATTAAGTTGACCAATTTGACCCATTTGACCTAATTGGGTTAGATCACGTTCAAACATTGATCATGAATTAGTTTTGATCAATGGTTTTAAGCAATTAAGCCTATGGTGGGGTTTGGCTAGTTTAGATTTCATTTTGGCTAAGTGTTGACTTGGTCAACCCTTATGTTTGACTTAGTTTGACCAATTTGGGTGATTGATCATCTCATGATGATTGTTGCTCATAATATGAGGCTTAGGTGGGCTTAGTTCAATCCAATTTAGGTAAAATTAGAATTTGGCTCAAAAGGGGTACTTTAAGTCACTTTGGGTCAAGTGAGTCTAAGTGAGTCAATCGACTTGATCAAGGCTTGAATCAAGTTTGATTGAACTCACATATGGACATATGATTGAAATATAAATCCATTTACAAGTGATTTAAAGTCAAATGGGTTTTGATTCATTTGATAATTTCAAGTTCGAATGGTGAACATGAGTTTGACTTGGGTTTGATTTTTGAATTTAGTTTTAATTTGATGATTGAAGTTTATGTTTATATTTGGATTCATGATTGAAGGATTGATTGAATCATGAAGAAAAATCAAGGGTTTGGCTTGATTTGAAGTTGATTTAGCTAAGTTCAAGAATTTGACTTGAAAGACTTAAGTTGAATTTTGATTAAATTTCTATCTGAATTTTTAAGTTGGTTTTGATTGGATGATTGAAGTTTGTGTTTATATTTTTGGATTCATGATTGAAGTATTGATTAAATCATGAAGAAAAATCAAGGGTTTAACTTGACTTAAAGTTGATTTGACTAAGTTCAAGAATTTGACTTGAAAAATTTAGGCTGAATTTTAGTTGAATTTGAATTTGAATTTTAGATTTAGTTTTAGTTATTTGAATTTATATTTCATTTATATTTGTAAATATAAATGAGAATATAAATAGATTATGAGAAAATTTCTTGAATTTGAATTGATTTAAATGGAATCAAAGTGACTTAGGAAAGATTTTAGGTTTAGAATTTAATCACGAGTTTCAATTATTTAAAATTGATTCATGATTTGAGAAAATCCATTGGAATTGATTTAAGGTTTATTTTTGGAATTGAAGTTGATTTGAATTTAGAGTTTGACTTGAAAGAATGAAGTGAGGATTTGGTTCAAGCTATAGGGTATGCAAATTTTCCTAACACCCCTAAGGCATGACTTATTCTTAGGTTTGGAATTTAATCATGAGTTCCAATTATTTGAAATTGATTCATGATTTAAGAAAATCCATTGGAATTGATTTAAGGTTTATTTTTGAAATTAAAGTTGATTTGATTTGGAGTTTGACTTAAAAGAATGAAGTGAGGATTTAGTTCAAGCTATAGGGTAGGCAAATTTTCCTAACAAGATATGGCCTATTCATTTGCTTCTTCTAAGTCTCTAGGGTTAAGTTGAATATTAAACTAATCATTAAGTATCTTAAGACTAATGAACTCTTAATGTCTAAGAAGAGTCCTAAATCTAAAATAGAGGAATTGAGAGCTCATTCTAAAAATGAGGTCAATAATATATAAGATAATAACAAAACAAAATCATGTTAAAATCTATTGTATATATATATATGCCTAATACTAATCCTTGCGTTATAGGAGGAAAGGAACGATTCACATGACTGGGGATCGTTTTCTTTTCTGCTTTTTCTCTCGTCTTTGAGACACAACAAAAAGCTCCATCTCCCTCAAGCATCCGTCCCTCCAAGCCGCTCCGATCTTTCTCACATCTCGCAAGCCTGCTCTAAGATCTTATCATCATTTTTGTCGCAACTATCCCTCGTTGTCTCTAATTATCAGGTTCCTGATCTTATCGTTTCCTTTTTTTAATACTCCAAGCATTTTCCCCGTCGATCTCCTAGCCTCAGCTATAAAGCTTGCCGCCGAAGCCTCCATTTCAACCTCCCCTCTTCGCAGCCGAGAGGAAACTCCGTCATCAAGCGGGTCCCTCTCGGCATTCCGTCTCAACAACTGACTCACGCAAATCCCTCACTCTCACAATCGAACAAATCCTTCCTCCTCTTCGTCTTCTCTCGGCAACAACTACAGATATCTCTCTTCCCCTGGAATTGCAATAGCCCTTCCTCATCTCAAGCACCAAGCAACCTCACATTGTCTTCGCTGTCTTCACCATCGATGAGCCCTAAAACTCAGGAATCCCCTTGCCGCAACCAAGAGGTAACTCTACCATCATGAAGGTTCCTCTCGGTTCTAACTATGGCACCCCTTCTTCACCCAGTTATCGCAACACACTTGCTGCCCCTCTCATGCACAACCTCTCTTCTCCACAGCAAAATTTCCTCACCTTCCTCACACACAAAATGGAGCAGCTCTTCATATCATCTCACTCCTTTCTCCCCCCAGTCGACCACTTCATCTGGCCAAGAACTCGTTTTCTGTCTGCCGATCACCCAAGAAATCCAGTAGAGCCCAACAAAGCCAAGATCTGGATTCCTCTTGCACCTGTAACAGGCCAAACCTCATAATTAGGCAGCAACTCAATTCGTCAATCTCTTCAACTCCTCCTCTATTTCACACTTAGGAACCTTCTCCAGATTTCTTTCTAGCCTTGCAGAATTTAACAGTCCTCAATTAATCTTCTCCGATCTTGAAACCTTTCTATAGAAGCTACCTGCATATGCCTTTCCTCTCCCTCTCTTTTGATAGAATAAGAAAAAGAAAAAGAAAGAACCTTTCACTTTTTACCTAAAATTTTTGAATTAATCTTGAGTTCTCCTATTATTATTGCTTGTGTGTGGAAATTGTATTGTATTTGTTTCTTTATGCAAGTTTAAAAGCCTCCTTATCTTTCGTGACGGACGTGATAAAAAAATCGGAAGTGTTTAACACCAATCACGCTTATCGGGGTTTGTGAGATAGTAACACTATTTCGATGTAGCCATGTCTGAAAATCAATTAAAATTTTGACTTAAAAAAAAGAAAAATCAAGATTTATCTAAAAAATCAATCATATCAAAAATACAATAATTTAAAATAAATTTTAATTATGTTAAATTGTAAAATTTCATAAATTAAACATAAACATGAATTTCAAAATTGAAATAAAGAAAAAGGAAGAAGAGTTTACAATGAACTTCAAAGAGACTTGAATGCACACTTGAACTTTGGACAAAAATCTCTTTACCCCCCTTCTTTCCAAATGATGAATGTGAAAATGAATAGTTTTATTGTCTTAATAAAAGTTAGCATTTTATGGATTTAATTATCTATCATTAAGCTTTAGCAAAGCTCATAAAGGATATAACTTTCTCCTTATAAGCATAACTATATAACTCATCAATAATTTTTATAACGATTATGAAGGTCACACTTTCAAAGAATACTTGGATTCACCTTTGAATTCAAGGCTAAAGCATATAAGACCTACAATATATATAATGTTCACCTATGAGCATCAAAATGGTGAACAATGGACTTAATGTTCATTTACAGGTTGAAAGAAAAATTTATAATAAATTTAATCACTTGTTAACGAATATAAATAAAGACCTTTGGTGAGCTTAAATAGTTTGCTTATCAACACAAGAAGGGGCTCTTAATGAACAAATGCATCATGCTTAACTCTAATTGCATGAGTTGAGAAGAGTTGAAGATATTTGAGTAAATTTTACAAAGAATTTGATAGCTTGTCAATAAATTTGAATGTAATTCTTGCAATATTTCACTTCAAGTAATCTAAGAGGAAATTCAGTTGAACAAATGATATATCACATGAGATTTGCAACAAGTTTGAAATATAACTTTGAAATGCAAATACAATTCAAGCATGACTTAAGTAACAAGGCATATACTCAATAAGCTAATTGAAAGAGATATAATAGCTTATCTATGGGTGAAAATAAAAATTGAATATGATGAATTAAGAAATTGCCACCAAACTCGCAATATTCAAGTGCAAGGAGGCTGAAGTCACCATTTGAAAATTTAAAGTAAATCACCACCGAATTTGCAATTCTTCATACAAGCAGACAAAACACAACACTAATTAAATTCTGTGTAATCAAGGAGCTTCCTTCAATCCAAAAATTAGAGAATATTTATTCGAATTATGATTATTTTCAAAATCAATAATTTCATTAATTAAATGAAATTATCTAAGCTAAAGATGTCTGTATGTTCTCGGATATAGAGATTTAACGTGTAAATCTTAATATTTGAAAAGGCTGCACAGGCTAAGTTGAAATTAAATACAAATATAAAATTAATCTCATAATTCAGAAATAAAATTATCCAATTTTTATAAATACCCACATGAGCCCCAACATAATGTTGAATGTTCAAATTCAAGTGTCTGAGGATGCTGCATAGGTTAAAAAAAGATATAAATTTAAAATTTATTTTGTATTTGAGAATATATTGCAAATTCATAATTATATCTCAAAATACAAATATTTGGAAGAATTAATCATTAAATTTTCAAAATATAAAAACATTTTTTTGAAACACAGAGATATTCAATTACAAAGTCATAAAATATAACTACAAACTTTAATCTATATATATGATCCTCTGTTAAGAATTAAGTAGAGTTGACAGGGTCTAAAGTTCTCAAATATATTCA
The DNA here is from genome assembly GCA_021442155.1 of Cymbidium sinense. Taxonomy (NCBI): domain Eukaryota; kingdom Viridiplantae; phylum Streptophyta; class Magnoliopsida; order Asparagales; family Orchidaceae; genus Cymbidium; species Cymbidium sinense. Next base: position 166,075,893 of record CM038221.1, on the reverse strand, counting down.
ATTTAATCAATTTACTTCCCCAATGATGGTTATGACGAGAGTAGATTTCAATCAAAAGGGATTACTATTGTTCAGATTTTTAAATTATTGTATCTCAAATTCAAATGTCTAAATGCAAATTATAGACCCAATCCTCTGCTAACAAAAGAACAGAGTTAACAAAATATACCTCGATGATGACTGTGTTGATTGAGAATATCAACCGAAAGAGTTTACTATTATCAAAATTTCCTAAAATTTTTAATGTTAAGTGAAATTTTTATCAACTATCAAATATTCAAGAAAATTTCAAAATAAGAAAATTAATTAAATGAAAGTTAATCATAAAAAAAAAATTATAAACAAAAAATAATAATAAATTCATCCATCCGCCTTTCGCAATTATTTATCAGGGGTGACAAATTTATGTTAACTCAAGTTCGCAAAGGAGCCAAGGTCATATTATGTATATTATTATATTCACACTCAAAACATTCTACACCAGTAAAGACGTGTCACGCTGGTCTCTGATAGTGGCTAATACTCCACATATAAATGCATTACAAGAGCCCTCGAGTGATTTAGCCAGTAAGCTCCACTAAATTATAATCACAGGTGTAACTCATATGTTCCCCGATGATTTTCAATCAGATGTATACATAGAGCATAAAGATTGTTAGCTAGAATGGACTTAAGAATGTCCCCTTTGATAAATATCAACCCCAGTCTACAAGGTCTCATTAAACGACGCAACTTATGGCTGCTGACAAGGATCCTTCGATTAGGTTGGGTAGACCACCTCCTCTGACTAAGTGAACCAGGAATCATGACAACCCCGAATGATGAAACCATGAGATCTTGATCAGGCGCGTCATCATTCCCCCAATCATATGCTTCAAGCATAAAAAATAATAATAATAAACAAAAATGATAAATTTCATTAAATTTCAAATCTAAATTATTGCTACTATATGCTAAGCAATTAGCCATATGAGCTAATCAAAAGTTCTCTTTTGATGAGATTAATTATAAAGCTCTTCTATAAGAAAACCTAACCATCTAAAATCCTTACCAAATGAGAGTGAAATCTCTAGATATTATCTTATTTATCCACTACAAACAATCATCTATCTTTTGAAAATTTAGTTCGACTCTAAAATCTATACTCTGGTTTCATCGAGAGGTCGAGCGTGAATTTTCAAAACCCACAATTGACATCAAATTATCTTTGAGATCCAATACATATAGGATTGAGATAAAATATTCTATAAGAGATCGCAACAATACCACTTCACAATGGAGTGTGGCACACCATCAAGACGAAGAGTTGTCATCTTCCAAATAATGATTAATTAGGTGAAGATGACAATACATTTAACAACATTTTCTATAGCTACTTGTCAAACAAGAGAAACCTAACAATGATGCAAAGGCATTTCTTGAGACAAATCAAGAAGATTTGCAAAGAAGAAAAAGAATAAAATATTAACCCTAACACTTGGGCTTGAAGGTGGATATTGCAACTTTTGATGAATAGACTCACCAAAAGCTTTTCTAAGAGCTATAGGGCTACCTCCATGAAGAGTAATGAAGCACTAAATTAACCTTCCCGCAAATTCAATTCTACCCAACATCAAAATGCATGGACATTCAATAACAGAGAAAAAGAGATAAATATACAGTTGGCCAACCTGCTATACCAAGAGATTATAAAGCAAATAAATACATAGACCATTGATCGTTAAGAAGCCTGAAAAATATGGTGGCTGAAATATGAGCAAAAACCCTAGAGCACTTGACAAAGTTCTAATAAAGAATCATTACCCACATAAGAACTTTTCCTAATTTAAATTTTTAAAATATGCTTTAGACAGATAATAATACAATAAAATGGAAACACAACAAATAAAAAAGCTAAAATCTTAGTAAGAACAGTGAACGAACACACAATCATCAACAAAATCAGCTAATGTTCTGTGGCTTCCATCCTACTTTTGCGTTGGCCATCACTGGCAGATTTGAACTCAGCCCACAGCTCTGTCAGGTCTGTTAGGGCAAACTACAAAGCGCCGAAACTTTGAGCTTCCACGCTGCTAATGTCTTAAGGAAGAACTCTTCAGGAACATAGAATTTCAAGCCTATTGCCTGTAAGAAAGAAAAAAAAATTTTAAATCAATATTTTCAGATTTAGACAAAGATGGTCCAAATATATTTTGTATAATAAGAGGAAACGAATGGAGAGAGGGCATGCATTACGAGAAGCTACATGGAAAATTACAATTACAATTCATATCAAGTGATCGCCCTATATTCAGAATGCAGATGGAGAACGGAAGCAAACATAAGAATAGCATAATTATCCAAAGAGTAGAAATTTAAATGTAATTAATAGTCTAGAGGCTGTTAGAGATCACTTCTGTTTTTTGTTTTATAATTTTTATTTAGTTTATGCGTTAATATGAAACAAAAATATATTTGATGGTGATAGTTTTGGTTTTAAAAACAGAAACATCTAAAGATTATTTTGAGTGTTTTAAAAAATAATGTGAATCATTTTCAAAAATAAAAAAAAATAAAATACTTCAAGAATACACTAAATAATCGTGTTTTCAAAAAGAACATAAAACAAAATTGATCCCAAAAGCCCCTCAACTAATTTGGTTGTGTGAGGGAGGAAGAGAGGAGAGTGCCAGGCACAAAGCTCTGTACAATGAAACTTGTTTCATAACAAATAGATTGAAATATTATGTTTCCAGTAACTGCATAATTCAGCGAAGATAGGTTTTGAGGGAAAGTTGTAAAATTTAAATTTATAAAAGGCAAAAAAAAAGAAAAAGTTGAAACCAGTCATGCCTGAGCAAATTTGATATCTGCATCACTATGGTCCTTTGCTCTTCCAGCAGCATCACCCACATAAAAGGACCTGCAAGGAGTTGGGCGTATTTAAAATAGTTTCTTTCATCAGAAAGAAAGCATCATGCAAGGAGCTAAACAATCAAATCAATTTCATCAGTAAGGGTGGTGCGTATAAAAGCTGCATTCCTATAGCTTTTGTTTGTTTGAATAAATGCATGTTTGAGAGGAAGAATCCTTTAGAATGTTTCTAATTGACTAAATGCTCTGCTCATTCAGTGGAAAACAAGAAAAAAAATTGAAGGATGAATATAAGGGGAACAATATCCTCAATTATGAGGATATAATATAAGTATATCGTAGTAACGTACTAATAGCAGTTACTATAATAATCATTTCCAATATATTGCTTTCCTATGATAACACCTCCACCTCAAGCTGAAGCATATGTATCAACAAATTCTAATTTGCAAAGATTGGAAGAATGAATAGGCTAAGAAGATTTAATAAAAATGTTAACTAATGGTTCTTAATTAGTGACATGTGGAGTTACGATTTCTTTAACAAGATTGCATCTCTGATAATGGGTCAAATCACTTGAATATATATTTGATTCTTTTACAGAAGATAGGATTGCTCATAATGTAGATAAATAGCCTGATTCTCACAATTAAGAATAATAACTGCATAATAAGAAACCTAAATTCTTCAACAAGAGTTTAATTAGGTACCATTGATATCATTTCACACACAATTCTATTTTTAGTATCGACACTAGGTGTAACAATAATAATCTACTTCTTACTTTTCTAGGACATGAGAGTCTATGTCACAAAATCAAAGAATACTGTTTCAATCTTCAATATATCTCATACATTGACATCAAAGAAACTTTTATTCCTTAATATGATCATGTTTTTGATTATATCTTTCAACCTAGATTTCTTATAACTTATTAAACTTCTTACAACATCCTAGTATTTCTTTGACTTTTGAATATGCTGACTAATGACACCAATAGTAAAAGATATATTAAGTAAGCTTGTCAATTCATTATTGATAGTGAGAAGTATCTTCAAAACTTGCATCACTCTCACTCTACAACAGAATAGAGCTTTCACAAGAGAATCAAATGTGTCGTTGCATGCAAAAACATCAATCTCTTCAAAAAGGAATTACTCACCTTAAACGATACTTGAAAATGGCATGAATTAAAATTTATACTTTCCCTCTTTATGTGTAAGATGAAATTAAGGAGAGTATTAAAGAGTTAAAAGAGTACAACAACAACAACAAGCTTTTATCCTCTATGTGGGGTGGCTACATGAATCCTTCCTGTCCATTGTGTCCTATTAAGTGTCAAATTATAATTTAATTATAATAAAATAAGTCTTTTTTTATACTTAGTCTTTTTAGGTTTACTTCTACATTCCTTAACATAGATCGATCTAATACATCTCTCTTTTGAGTGGGTCATCGGATGGCAGATGTTTTATGTGACCAAATTATTTAGGGTATATTAGTTTGAACATTCCGGGGACGCACGGCTTTAAGTAGCTCCAAGGAGGTTCCTACCTCACTCCCCTAGTGCAAAATAATGGTGACATACTCGTTTAATTTCATTCTTATGTATTTTGATATTAGAATTTAGATAGAGTTTTAATTCATTTACACAAATAAATCATATTCAATTAAACTCTACTTTTGCATGATTTTCTCTATTCTTGTAGTTGCTTATACATTCATATATATTTAAGAATAGTAGGTATATTAATCTGAATATCCCAAGGATGCACGGCTTTATGTAGCTCCAAGGAGGTTTCTACCTCACTCCCCAGGTACAGAATAATGGTGTCGTACTTGCTTAAAATTTTTATACATTTGAATGTGTATTTAGCTAATGAATAAAATCTCATTTTTTTATTAAAAAGACATGCATTCATATGTTGTTCAGGTGGTGCATGATTTTCTATTTTTATAGTTTCTTATTCATCCACATGTATTTAACAATAGCGGGTATATTAGTGCGGACATCCAGGAGCAACTTTAAGTAGGGTTCCTCCCTCCAGTGTGAAACAATAGTGACTTGCTTAAAATTTTCATACATTTGAATGTGTATTTAGCTAATGAATGAAATTGGAGCTACTCCAATCTTTTCATATATCTATTCATTTGCATTTTATCTCTGAGTGTAAAACCACTAATTCACCTGAGCATCCTCATCTCTGTAACACTTAACTTAAAAATATGTTTCCCTCTCATTGGACAATATTCTGAACCATAATGTATTACTGGTCTCACCACCATCTTATAAAATTTTCCTTTAAGTCTAAACAATGTTTCTATCACACAATAGGCCTAATGCATTCCTTCAATTCAACCATCTAACTTGAATTCAACTAATAACATCCCCATCTATTTCACCATTATTTTGAACAATAAATATAAGATATCTAAAACGTTCACTTTTTTAATGACTTAATCATCCATTGTCACAACTCCATCACAAGATCTTCTATAACTAAAATTACACTCAATGTATTTTCTTTTTGACTATAAGGTTGGCGGCCTCCATAATTTAAGTTTCTCTGGAACTCCCTCTCTAGTCTTATCAACAAGAAGAATATCATCAACAAAAAGCATACATCAAGGTACATCTTATAAATATCTAGTAAAAACATTCATAACTAACAAAAAGATATGGGCTTAAAGCCAATCTTTGATGTAGTCCAACTAAAAAAAAAAAAAATTACTTGGTCAATTCTCATTGTGTTTGAACACAAGTAAACTATAGTAAACATATCCTTAATGACTTTAATATAAGGAATATTAACTCATTTCTTTTCTAGAACTCGCCAAAGCACTTCTCAAAGAACTTTATCATATGATTTCTCTAAATCAATAAATATCATATGTAGATCATCTTTAATCTCTATATACTTCTCCATTAAACATCTCAATAAATGTATAGCATCAATAATAGACCTACTGGCATGAAAATAAATAAACTTTGAGAAATTTTTGTATCACATCATAACATATGCTTAATTACTCTCTCCCATAATTTTAATGAATGATACATTAACATAATTCATCTAAAATTTGCACACTCTTGGGCCTGACAATTATTCTTAAAAATATGAATCAACAAACTCTTTCTTCACTTATCTGACATCTTCTTAGTCTTTAAAATGTTGAACTAAATATATATCACATAAGTTGAATCGAGCAAACATGAGATCGACGGACTATGAACGTGACGCTGCAGGGATCGAAATCAAAACACCTCGATCATCATCGAAACCAATCAAAAAATCCTCTGATCGAGAAACAGACTGTGTCGACGGTGACTCAATGAAGAAGACGAGCCATCAATGCGATTTCACGAATATCGAAGTTGAAGGACCTAAACAACATCCAAATATGCTCCTTTGGTGAAGTTGATTGTATCGATGTCACCAAAACATCAAAATCTATCAAACGTAACCATCCACAGTTGATTTGATCGAGCACAATGAAAATGGCAAACCATGGATCCGACGTTATGCAATTCTAATTGAAATCACCTTGATTGATGCCAAAATCATCCTAAAGACCTCCGATTGAGTAACAAATTGCATCGTTGTGTTCAGAATATCAAATTTACCTAAAATAGATACTCATATTGCTCAAAGTTGTTGTATAAAATTTTTTCCAAATTGACATGCATTTTGAGCCAATGAAATGCAAATTGAGACAATTGTCAATCTATCTCACAAGTAAAGCCCTTAGCGTGAAGCCCTTACCTGCCCACGCCATCTCCCATGCAATGCATGATCTCCCTCTCCTCTGGCATGAAGACCCCATTCTCGTTCACACGTCCCAGTCTCACATGCAACTCACTCTCCTCTTCCCCTCAAGCTCCACTCCTAGTCCTCTATCTCGATCTCCTTTCCTTCTCGGTTTCCTCACACGATTCCCAATTCACCTCTTGCATAAGGTCGAACCCTATCTCTCGCTCCAGACAACCTCCCACCAATCAAAACCCTAGCCATTACGACCTCTCCCGTCACACACTCATGAATGGCGGTCTCTCTCTACTCTGTGCAGCTGTACACCCAACCTCTTTGCAAACTCACATGTCCCAGTTAGACAATCCGTCCATCTCACTTTCTGCGTCGCAAAGCCAGTCCTCCATCTCTCCCAATCTCGGACAACCCTCTCTCATGAAATTCCATCTGGACACCTCCACTTTCTCTAACCCTATACCTCTCCTCTCTCACGATGTGACCACTTAGCTTGTTAATCTCTCTTACCCAAGCCTCCCCTTCATTCTTTGTCAATCTATTTCTCACTCTATGTCGCTTTCTCTCTCTCACATCTCTCTCTCTTATTTCTCTCTCTAAAATCAAAGAGAGGTCTCCCATTCTCTCTAAACAAAGAAAAAAATCTGTCTCTCTCAAACCAAGAGCCCTCTAGCTCTCTTCTCCTCTCTTTATCTCCCACACAATCTCTCTCTCTCCCTCTTTACCACGTGTTGTATCCAATTCATACAACTTGATGTTGCCTTATTTTAGCGCGTCAAATGTATAAACATAAAAATACCAAAATTTTTTAAGTATTTGTGCATGTTGTTTCAACATGGTGTGGAAAATGCCTAAAATCACCTAAGTATCTATGCATGTTGTTTCAAAGTGGCGAAGAAACTTGCAAACTAAAGACTTGTGCGCGTTGTTCAAATATGACGAGAAAAAATTATGCAATTATTTCATGCAAGTATAACTGAAGACCTATGTGTGGCTTCTTATAAGCGAGATAGGTGTGAAAACCCATTGGTCGCTTTGTCGTAAGACATTAACAATACATGCTTCTTATAAACATATCAACATACTCGATGCAACCCTATGACGACGAGATATTGCTAAGATTTTGTAAGATCATGAACATACACAAAATTGAAACAAAACAAAACAAGACAAATTAAAAGAATACTAGAAATTTAAATAGGCGATTAAATAGATAATTAAACTAAATATGAAATACAAACTCATATAATAAGAACAAAGATGAGGATAGAATTGGACAACAAAAGGTTTGATTGCTTGTTGATAAATATGATCATGACCTCTAAATGAAATTTGGAGTGTTACATCTCAACATATTGAATGAATTGAAATAAATCGAATCGAATGTAGAATTTGATCAAAGGGGACTTACAATAAACTCAATAATTCATCTTAAAGCATAAGCAAGACTTTTAGATAAGCACTGGACTATACTATAATTTACTTCAAATAAGCAGAAGAAGGTCAAAGGGTTTATGCGGAACATACAATGAATGTGAAAGCTCGTTAACAAACACGAGCACAGTTATAAGGCAAGAAATGATGTAAAGTTTCAAATTAAAACATAAATCAGAAGATGTGCTTCAAAGATCATAAAATGAAATATTTGCATGCATCTTAAAATAATCATACTAATAACAAAACAATTATAAGTTCAATTAAATACCTCGAAAGGTGTGCAATGATATCATGCAAATGCATAAAGTAAAATCAAGTGGATACAACATGTAGTTGCATCAAGATTCATGCAAGCAATCTTGGAAATGCCTAGATGTGGCCCTACATGTACTAAATTATTAAATCCAATGTCAAAAGATGCTAGGCAGGCTAAGAATATTAATTGGCTTAAATAACTCTATCTCGAAAAGCATGCAATAAATTTAATCAAGATAAAATACTTGTATGGGCCTCGATACATATATTAAATGTCTAATTCCAATGTATAAAGATGTTGCGTGTGTTGATTCCTGGTCAGATTTTTTAATTGGGTTCGAGCCAATAAAACCTATTCATATTATCATAACTTTCTTTTCTTGAGAGAATCTTTGAAAAGTTAATGCTATCATACAATTACAAGATAAGCCTATTAATATTATCATTACTAGATCTTCTCAAATCTAAACTCTTAAAATGCAAATCTTAGACTAAATCCTTTATATTCAAATCAGAGTTGACAAAGTTTGCAAGGTGACTAATTTTCAAGTAAATCTCAAATCACAACAAATTATAGACCCAATCTTCTGTAAGTAAACAAGATTTATGCCCCGATGATGGCCATGTTGAATTAACATATTAATCAAAAGGGTTATTACTATCAAAAAATTTATTTAAGCTCCAAATCAATATATCATGAAATCAAACTTCAAGAAAATATTTTAAAAAAACAAAAGCTAAATGCAATCCAATTTGCTTTTTTTGGAACCGTTTATTGAGAATAATAATTTAAAAAAATTCTAGCTTACAAAATAACAAATGTCAAGTGTATCTCTATTTTCACTCTCAATAAATCCCCACACAATAAAAGTGTGACTCACGTCCTCTGTCAATGTGATTTTACCACCAAATGGCATCACATAAAAATATAATTATGACCGAGAGCCCTCTAGTTGGGTGTTTTGCCACCTAATAATACCATTATATTATGGTCACAGTTATAACTCATATGTTCCTCAATAATTCTGTCATTTGAGTTATGAACCACGCTTATTTAATAGGAAGAAAAGCCTCCATTAGCTAAAGTGAACTCTAAATTGTCTCCTTCAACAAACATCAAACTAATTTTACAAGATCTTCTTAAATGAAATAACTCATGACTGCTAATAAGGATCTTTAAGTCAAGTTAGGCTGACAACCTAATTTAACTAAGTAAACTAAGGAACATGATACATGGAATGATGAAATTATGGGATATTGATCGAGACCATCATCATTCCCTCAATATCCACTTTTAATTTAAACTGGTGAATTCCTTAAATTGTAAATTCCATTTACTACTACTATACACTATAAAATTAGCGACCTAACAACTATCCTTAATCGAAAGTTCCATCTTGACATCAGGAGGGCAATTAGCTATAAGTGCTTGTGCTTATAGGAAACCTAAAACCAGATTTAAAGTCCTCACAAAATGAGGACGGAAATCTCTCAGTAGTATCATATAATCTCATCTATCTTATAAAAGTTTGACCACCAATCAAAACTCTCCTCATAAAGTCGGGCATGAATTTTCTAGAGCCTGCATAAAATAATTTAAAAAGATTAAAAAGCTGTAAAATTTCTTGATCTCCTAAGCATTTTCAAATTTCTATTAGAATATCATTAGATCCTACTTCTTTTTTATATTTCATTATTTTCAAAATCTCTTCAACTTCAATTTTATTAATACATTAGTAAAAATAAAAATTTCTATTTTCATTTTTTTAAATCTCTATTTTCATTTATGATACTAAAATCTTCAAAATCAATTATATTCTCACAATCTTCATTAATAAGTTTATTAAAATATTTCATCCACCTATGTTAAATATTCTCTTCTAAAAAAAAAAAAAATTAGTTCATGTGACTTCCAATTTAAATCTTTCTTACCGTATCTTTTTTATTGCTTATACATATATCTTTTCAACTTAACAATATCGATCCCATTATATATAAATCACTAAAAATTCTTTTCATCATATATTAACTTCGTAGAATGTAATCTACTTTATATCTTTCTGATTCTCAGACTTTTGCATATAAATCAATTTTTATAATAAACTTTCTGTTTTTTTTTTATTGTTTATTACACATCTTGACTTCACCACCAACTATTTTTACTAATAGGAGTTTTTCCTTTTAATTCTCTAAACATATTTTTATGACTTAATCTCACTTGTTATTTTTTTCCACATAACATTAACTTTCTCATGAACATCCCGATTTCTTAAATTTTATAGTTTACTCTTAAAAATATTTTTATTAGTTTTTTTTAAGTGCCCACATCTAATCCTAAGATAATATTTTTTTTCAAACTTTCAACCCTTCATCTTAAAATCTAAAACTAATAATCGACAATGAATAATTAATCTTTCACTTGGAATGATTTTATAATCTTTACAGTCTAAATGATCTATTTTTTAACAAAACAAATAATCAATCTATATTTTACTAAATCCATTCTTATAAGTGATAATATGCTCATCCCTTTTCTTAAATAAAGTATTAATAATTATCAAAACATAAGCTAAAACAAAATCAAATATAGTTCTACCTTCTTCATTAATCATTCCAAATCAATAGACACCATGAATGATTTTAAAACCTATTACCACTCTACCAACATATACATTTAAATTTTCTCCAAAAAATACACTTTCTTCATTTATATTAATCTTTCTCGGTCATTCCAAAATTTTTTTATTGAGTAGACGTCCAACCTTATTTAAGAGGCATAAACATTTATAATATTAATAATCTTAACATCAATAATAACCTTTAAAACTATAATTCTATCTCTAATTTTATTAATTTTCATAATATTATCCTTCAAATTCTTTTATATAATCACACCAACAATTTCTAGTACGACTCCTACTTGAATACCAAAGTTTAAAACCTAAATTATCAATCGCGTTGGCATTCTCTCCAACCCATTTAGTTTATTAAACATATAAGATATTTATCTTCTTACGAATCATAATATCTATTAATTCTAAATAATAATAATAATAATATTTATTAATTCTATTAATTTTTTATAAGAGTACATATATTCCAAGTTTCTATCCTAATTCTAGATTCATAAACTAGCTTCTTTGCCCGCATCCGTCCAATGTGAAAACTCTTGCTTATTTTACTTTTCGGACGCTTAATGACCCTTACACACTTTTCATTTGTATTTAAGTCATCTACAAACTTCAGGGAACCCTCTAACATTAACGCAATGTATTAAAAGATTCATGTCATGATTTTTCAACAAATTTTATGTTGGTTGTCGACTACCTAACAAAACCCTCCATTTTTCTAATCAGACTTGGGACCCGGCAATGATAGTGTTAATTATTTAATATAAATGGCTGAATAAAATTCTCATTTTCTTTCCATATTTGTGTAATGTTGGAAGATTCTTCCATCACTTTGCAAATATTGATGACAACTTTAGAAGATGCTTCTCCTTATCTATCAGCATGAGGCCTATGTCTTCAAAATGATGTCTCATATCATGTGTTCTTTCATCCAAATAGTTTTGTCATTAATCTGTGTAAGAGACAATTCATCAAGTTCATTACATGCAGGGTTTCACCTTTTGTGGTGTGAATCTTAGTTGTTGTGGAAGTTTATACTGAATCTCAAATTTCTTTTAGAATTTGAAATTTTTATGAATTTTATTGTCATTTGAAACAAATCAATTGTTTGCTGATTTTGCATCAAAAAAGGCTAATCTTTGCCTAACTATAAAGGTTGGAAGACATAGATTTTGATCTTTTGTGTAATTCTTTACAGATTTCATTCTAAGTTTGTATTAGCAAATCATATACTTCTAAACATCTTGCATTAGAGATACTATATTATTAGTTTCAACTGGATATGGTGTCCATAGGGCAAAAAAGCACCATGCATCTATTGGTTGAGTATACATATCAAATTGCAACCCCACAAAAAAATTTTCAACATTGTAAATCAAATAAACATGAAGTAGCTTCTAATTAGAAATCAGAAGGAAGGAGGTCACTGGCTCATGTCAACGGCTATGCCAGAGTTGAAATGCTCTGTAAAAATTTTCCACATTCCAGTCATCGGCTTGCGGAATGGGTCACCAATCTCCATCTTGCTGTTTCCATGTCCGCACGCTATGAATACCTGCAGCCAAATCTCAGTTGAACATGTTATCTCCGCACATTTCATCAGTAACAACAATTTCTTAAAGAATAAACATAAACATGCAAGGAGCAAAATTAACCATACGAAAACAACATATTGAAAAAAAAAAAAGATTAGATAAAATAATAAGAGACATAGATGATAATAAGATTGACTAAGATAGAGGGAAATAAGATTACAATAGGAATGATTGATAAATTCATAAGAAAATGGCAGTGGCAAGCAAGAAAACTGGAGATTACATAGCTGACATGACTGCAAAAGTAGATTAAAAGAGACTAATTTCTCTTTGTAATAAAAAGATTAAGTTACCATAAGCTTTCTGAACAATACATACTAAATATTCTGGGAACTTCATAGATGATTCCAGGTAGGACAAAACCATTCACGATCTATGAATGTACAGTGGAATTTACACATGGCGAAAAATATTAATGCAGGATGGATTAACATCAAACTTTCAACTATAAGCCAAAACAGTTAATTTAACTATCGCTTAAAAATTCCAAAAACATAATAAATTCGATGATTTGAAACCACCCAGTCTGAAAATTCCAGTTAGAACCATTCAATCAGTAGCTCGTTTTTTTGAGTTTGGAACTGATTGAACAACATCAGCAACTCCACCAATCATGACATATTCATGGGCACTGTCTACACTGGCAGTAGTAGAGTGGCACAAGGAGTGAAAATTACAGGTGATTCTTACGGTGTAGGGTTTGGGGTCTAGGCATTAGAAGATTGAAATTGAGCCAACAGGCAAAGAGCCCATATTAATTTCAGTTATCAACTCAATCAGATTGAGGAACAGTCAAAATATGAAATAACTAGGCTTTGGTGCACTGAATATTTCCTGTGTCAAGCGGACCATTTGAGGTTGAGCTAATGAACATGGTTTTGTTGAGCCAACGCTTTGATGCTTATGGTGGTTCACACGTTGTTGATTGCCTCTACTGGCGATTTTTATGCAAAACAGTTTGCCTAGTTAAAAAGAGAAGCACCACAAAGGTAGATTTAAAATTTTGAGGGAACACAAGGTTCAGAAATGAATTGAGCGAAATAAACATTTAGGGGGCCTTTTGGGATCACTTTTTTTGTCTTTTGCTTTTATTTTGTTTTGTTTATGTTTTGACTTGAAATAAAATATGTTTATTGGTGACAATTTTTTTTTAAAATACTCAAAACAAATGAAAATTTTTTGAGTAATTTTAAAAATAATGAGATTCGCTTTCAAAAATTTTAAAAATAAAAACACTCAAAAAATATACTAAGAAAATATGTTTTAAAAATAACATAAAAACGAAAAAAAAAATACTAAACAAAATTGATCCCAAATAGTCCTTAAGAAATTCAAATTTATCAACCTCACCAGATCAATGCCAATAGCAGCTTTAAAGAAGGGAAATTTACATACATAACACACAATTGTCATGCATTTACATATCTAACACATAAAGTTATGTGGTTAAAAAGTAACACTTTTTCTATACATGAAAAGGTGCATTGCACTTTAAAAAATAAATAATTATGCCATTTTTGAGGTAATATTAAAGATTTGATTGCTACTTATGTAAATATAAAAGTTTAGGAGCTAGATGTGTAAATATATAAGAATTGTGTGCTATGTATGCAAATTCCCTTAAAAGGAAATGAATGGAGAGAGGGATTAGCAAAGCCAAGTTGAAAGAGTATGAATAATGCTATTTTTGAAGATGATATTTACATTCTGGAGAGAACGACCTTTTTCTCAAATGGTAAAGGGCAAGTTAACAATCCACTAAATTTCAATTTTGCATTTTGCTAAATTAAGGTCTTTCCAATACCTGAATTGGGACGTTTACAAGCTTAATAAAGCTGTCAAGTCGACCTATTTTCGAATCGACAGCTTGTTGTCGCTTATTTTTCCAGCGTTCAATGTTAGACTCATTTGTAAAGATAACCTACAGAAAAATATAAGCATGTAATGGATGTGAAATTTAAAATAGATGTGAACACTAAAACCTATTAGGAAGACCACCGGGAGCAAAATTAAAGAACCAGTTTATAGCCACCGTTATAGAGCTCTTGCAGCTTCTCTGGAATGGATGGATACATAAGTGACCAAGCATCTGCACCAATTCTGCAAGTTTGCATACTCAAGTTACTATATGAACAATTCAAAGCCAGTTTTAATTTCAGTCTCGTTAGAAAATTTTCTAAATACGGCAGTTTTACTGGTTTCTATAATTTCAGTGTTTAGTTACGATTTCAGGTATTTTTTAAATATAAAAAATAAAATCTTATATTCAAAGTATGCATTTCTTATTAATATTAAATTTCCAAATAATTTCAAAGTCACGAAACAATTTTTCTGGACATGTGCTACACTAGTCAAGGATTCTAATGATGCAAAATGAAACATTTGTGCTTATGCGACTAGGGTGAAGATGATAACTACCATGTTGTTATAGTTACGATGGTATTTTTACAGTAAAAGTATAAAAAACTTCAAAAGTTATCATATACTTATATTTATCATACGACTTAAAAAAAATATATAAAGATGAAAAAAGATCTGTCCAATATATTAGTTGTATTCTAAATTATGAACATGTAACATATAGATGTGCAGTTACCTGTGAAGAAACAAAAATATAAAGTGTAAAAAATAAAATAATAGAGAAAACTCCCAAGAATTTTTATTGCTCATAATTTATATAAGGTAGGTATATATACCTCCAGGAGGCATTATGAAGTAAGAAAAATTGAAAAAAGAGAGGAGCTCACAATCCTATAAAGAGGCACACATATTACAATCTGAGGACTATAGAGTAATTGATCCAATGATATAAGGCATTGATTGCTCAGGAAAAATAGCAGATCCCCATTATTTAAGATTTTTTGGAGTCTGTTATTCATGAGATAGATTAATAATTTATTTAACTAAATTTCTCCTAACATTTATGCTATGGTTTCTTTAGATCTAGGATCCTACCTCTTATGAGTACATGCATCTATAGTTAATTATCATCTTAGTGTAGTACGAGAGAGATCTCGATTAAGGTTGGATATAATAACTGATCTCAAGCTGAACTGCTGCTTAGTGACAATGTGTGGATGATTGGGATAAATGAAAATAGTCTCGATTAAGATCTCATAGTTTTGTCATCTCAACACTATCGTTGCTCCTAGTCCATTAACATCAAGGGGCTATTAGCCATAAATTCAAGTGAACCTGATAAGCAATCATGAGTTACCTCATCCCAAGAATCCCAAGTAGACAAGGATGATGTGCGTAAGTGTTTATTGGGTTGTTTAGGCTGAACTCCATTTGTAGGTTTGACCAGTTATTGGGTTTTATGACCTTATCTTTTCGGCAAGGTTATCCGAGAGTTTTATAATTTAGATGGGGCTTACTACAATTGATATGCCCTATTAGTAGAACTTACAACTATTGGAAAGCCTTAAATGAGAGTAAGGTCCACCTTGCAGGTATAGATCGAGCTTGCATCCATTAGATGGCCTGAAATGTGAGTGAAATTTGTCTTGCAAATGTAGTTGGGGCTACCTCCATTCGAAAGCCTAAGGAAATATTAGCATGCATATTTTTTTCTTTCCATTGAGTACTATAATTTAGAATTGTAATTATTCCACTATATTTGATAACTCATTATATCGTTATTTAATAATTATAGATTTAAATGAGTGAACAAATAGAAAATGTATATTGTAGACAAGCTAAAAACCAACAAAAGTAAAATTTATTTATTTTTTTATTGCTTTAGATTGGTTTTTTCTGTAATACACAAAATTTTAAAAAAGGTGATATAATTTTGACATTTTAAATTATACCACAAATTGCATACACCCCAAAAATTTGCATATGCATTTTTATAAAATTCTGCATTTTGATCTAGTCAAAATGATATATATATATATATATATATATATATATATATATATATATATATATATATATATGATTATTGTT
Organism: Cymbidium sinense; assembly: GCA_021442155.1. NCBI lineage: Eukaryota > Viridiplantae > Streptophyta > Magnoliopsida > Asparagales > Orchidaceae > Cymbidium > Cymbidium sinense. The sequence goes on along the minus strand of CM038221.1, from coordinate 166,059,408 downwards.
ATTATTGTTATTATATATAACACATACTATATATGTATATATATATATACACACACACACACACACACACACACACACACACACACACATATGTATATATACATATATACATATATATATAACATACATATATAATATATAATCTGTCAATTCTCGTGTTATTACTATAGCAACCCATTTAATCCACTTAACTATACATGCATTGGGCGGATTAGATAATGGATTTAGGGAATAGCTAGGATTAAAAGTAATGGCTGATTATATAGATAAATAGAATTTCATTTATATTAATCTTAATTGTACCTTCAACCCTTTATCTCCTAAAACCTTTCCCTATTGCGCCTGTTAAGCCTTCCCACCCCATTCCACGCAGTCACACATTGAACTGGGTTATCGTAAGCTGAAATCAACTATTTGAGGGAGATTTCGATGGCCAGTGAAAGGAGGTAAGGTAAAGAGCTCATATCAATATATATACATTGAAGTTATTTGTGAATAGCCAACCTCAGTTGTTTTTACCTTGGTTTGATGCTGTTGCCGTGAGGCCTTACCCGTGGGCTGTGCTTGCCATGGAACTCACTTTCTTTTTGCTGCTGATGTTGGCCGTGTCACTCCCCTTTTCATTTTCTCTCTTATGTTATTGTTGTGTTAACCGAGAGCCTTGCTAGAGGATTTTATCTTGTGGTTGGCTTTCTTCTTTTCTACTGGGCGTGTAGACAGCAGATTGACTGCCATTTGGGTGTGTGAATGGTGATTTGGACTGCTGTGTAAGTACGTGAAACTTGAAATTCTGGGAATTTGAGTGTTGGCTGCTGTCTGAGCCTTTGGTTAGTGGTTGAAGGCCCTTGTGGTGGCTGTTTGGCCTTTATTTGGGCCTGTTGCTTGGGTGTTATTGGCTGCCATGTGAGTAACTCTTGAGGATAATTGAAATTGGCTCTCTCTCTCTCTCCTCCCCCCCCTGCTCTTTAGCTCTCGCAACCCTCAATTGCCAGATGCCTCTTTCGTGTCTCATTTGTGCCTCGATTAGCTGCTATATGATGCATTTATTGGCCAATGTTTTATGCTCTTGTTAGCCACTGTTTGGTGCTTTTAGTTGCTAAAAATTGGCAGTTATAGCAGCTAAGAGTGGCATTAGTGTTGGAATTAATAAGGAGACATTCTGAGTGTAGACAGCGGGAGATAGGGAGTAAAGGGGGAAGTCTATTGTCAATCTTCTCTAATCACTTTATTTAATACTATTTAATTCTTTTTCTATAGAAACATTTATGTCTAAGCCTTAAGCTACAGTCATCCTAGATTTTGACATAGTGAAAGGCGGGAAGAAAAAAAATTCAAGTACAATTAACAAAGTTTACTAAATAACAAATAATGCATGTATATTTTTTATGATTAAATCATGTTTTAAAATATCATTTCATTTTAATAGATTCCCAATAATTCTGCTTAATAAAAATTTGTTGGTTAGCCGAGTTGAAAAGTTCTGTGAGTAGGATTTATGAGAAGTGCAATTCATGTACAAATAAATGTTAAACCTTAATTTCATTAATTTATGCAAAATGAATGTCATGCATCATTTTGAAAGGAGAATTGTGACTTAGCTTGTATACTCACATCGATGAGCACGTTATGATATTAGCCTAATTACTGAAGTAAGACATTTAATTGTTAATTTAAATTTAATTTTTATAGGACCGTTGTATGCCACTGTTCTTACTATTTTGTACTATTTTTTTTAATGTTATATACATGACAGATACTTCTATCATATTTTATATAAGTACAAATGCTTACAGCACGACGAGTAATTATATTTTACTAATTTACTGTGATCATAAGACAATCAAATATTTTGATATCATACTACATAGCTAGGCATATTGAAATTTTTTTCATGCAGACACTGCTAATTGCTAAATGAAATGTAATGCATATGATAAACTATAAATGTTATTAAAGTATTATAAGTTGATTGTTTTATGATAACCTGCGCAGACGGACAAAAGTTCTTACAAGTTTAGTCTTTAAGGGCTATTTGGTAAGTAGTATGATATTAGCTCTATCTTATCTACAGCTTTAAGCCGACGAGCTGAGTGACGACTCTTATGTTATGAAAGTCAAAACCTATGCAATTATAAATGACATTTCTAAAAAAATGATTTGGAATACAAATGAACTTGAATTCATTAAATGAATGATGTGCATGTATAATTACTTCTACTATACACTATATATATGTTATAACTTTACAGATTAATATTCAACTCACATACTTGACAACATGTTTACCTACAACAAGTTTACTTACAGTTGTATTTCAACAAATTTCAATTGTACATGCACATTATTATTGAAATCTTGTTCTGAGATTATTTTTACATGTCTCAGTGGGCTTTAACTTATAATATTACATGTTGATATTTAAGGCAAGAATGAGGAGGGTAGTACCTAGTCAAGCTTTTTGAGTTGTATAGTTTCAAAAAATTGTAAAAGTTTTTTAGGTATGTATATGAATTTCATTTCGATGTTTTTAGTAGCTCTGTATTTATGTTCCCAAATATGTGAATTATATATGAATTGGATATAAGAAATGTTCGAAATGTAAGAGTTTGCTTGTGATGATTTGGTGAGACTCAAATTTTACTTGTTTGTCCCGAAACCGACACATGTCGGGATAAGTCAATGAAATTTGCGTCATATATTTATGTTATACCTCATAATGACATTGGGATAGAGAGGAATGTTTGGGGTGTGACATTTTCTTTACTCTTTTGAATTTATATTATTAGAATTCTAATAATGAAAATTTTAATTTCAATCTCCATCTGTTCCAATCTTAGAAAGTCCAAGCCTCAAGCTGGGTCATAACATCTTATATATACAAGAAGGCTACCTCTTCAAGAAATCTCTTAAGTCCCTCACTTTATTAAAGAGTCACCTCCCGAAAGGAGATGGAATTCACATCCAACTAGTACTTTATTTAGAACAAAATTAGAATATATTTTAAGCAAGCATAAAGCCCATATTTATAATTAAAAAATCAATAAACATCCTTATTTACCAATTAAAAAGGAAAAAATACAAAATAATCACTCACAATAATCATTGAAACTTGATAGCAAAACAAACTTCTTATAGCTCAACACAAGTATTCTTGGTGACAGCAGAACCAATGGCACACAGTGACAATAGAAGATAATTGCAGGGTCAAATTGAAAGTCCACCACAAGAGTCACAACAAAAATAAAAGAAGAATCACTTTATCAAGTAGAGGTTGCAAAACATATCCATGCAAGTAATTAGGAAGAATGATTGTGAAAGACCATGAAAAGTTCACAACGTGTCCAGGAAGGATTGCAAGAATTAGTTGATAAAGAAGGAGACATAAGAAGTGGTTGGAGAGCTCATAGCAGAAGAAGCTCAAGAATCATAAGAACATTAGCTACTCGAGAAGATGACTAGAATGACAAATGAGGACATATTGCATGAATACCCGAAGCTTGAAAAAATTGCACTTCGACAAATTATTTTATCAATAATCTTTCAATAATTGTTGGGAATAACACTAGAATTTCCTATAAAAAGATTCATAAATCATCACATCAAGTACATTTATCCATTGCAGAAGGTACCTTTGATATTCCCATTAGTGGTGGACATGACTTCAATAATATTGCTTTAAAAACAAAATTAGTATGACTGTTTATAAATCATGCAATTGATGTATTGGATGTAGCGGGGTTGAGAATGAAAAAATTCAAGACATCAATTAATGGTTCATGATTTCGGGACACATGAAATATTAAATACTAGGAGTCATGCCAAAAAATGTTAAGATTTCTAACTTGTAGGCTTTCATCCTAATTCATTATATAAATTTATATAGTCCCTTTTTTCTATTTGAATTTGATATATCTCCAACTAGAAGTATTCAGGGTTAACGATAAGTTTCTTGAAAATATTCTATGCATATGACTAATGAATAGTGTAATATAATATAATGTATTCAAAAAATGCTAAACAACTAATATGTTTGCTAAAGAATACATTATAATTAATTCCTACAGAGGAAAAAAGGATAAAGAAAACTTAAAATTTATATTTCTTTTAACATAATATCTATTGTTACATAGCAGATCACAAAAGCAAGTGTTTAGCAGATGGACAAAGAACATATTAAAAAAAAAACTAAATGGTTAATTTATCAACTTAATCTTGTACGATTTATTTTGTCTTTAGGGAGATTCATATTCAAGTTTTATTTAAGTTCAAAAATAATATATCATGCAAATTCAATTTGACATTCAGGTTTTAACTTCCACTGAATTTGAACTTATAGAGGAATTAGGCTAATGTGACATACATTAAAATTATGGAAGAGAGTAACTAAATATAGATTATGATGCAATACAAAATTTCACAAAGCCAGTTTGGATTTATGTCGGATAGATCTACTATGGATGTTATACATTTGTTGAGAGGTTTCACACAGAAGTATATATGGAGGAAGGAAGATCTAGATATGATATTTGTTCACTTAGAGAAAGCATATGATTAAGTTCCAAGAGAAGAACTTTGGAGAAGTCTAAAAAAAGTTAATATTACTTATATTCAAGCCATTAAGGATATGTATATTGGAGTTATTACTTGTGTTCAATTGACCAAGTATTTTCTTATTTTAGTTGGATTACATCAAGGATCAGCTTTAAGCCAATACCTTTTTTTCTTTAGTTATGAATGCTCTTACTATACATTTGCAGAAGGATGTACCTTGGTGTATACTTTTTGCTGATGATATTCCTTCTTCTTGATAAGACTAGAGAGGGAGTTCAAGAGAAACTTGAATTATGGAGATTAACCTTAGAGTCAAAAGGCTTTCATTTAAGTAGATCTAAAACTGAATATACGAAGTGTAATTTTAGTTGTAAGAGATCTAGTTGTGGGGTTGTGACATTGGGTGATTAAGTCATTAAAAAGAGTGACGGTTTAGAATCTCAAGTCGATTGTTCAAAATGATGGTGAAATAGATGAGATGTTATTAGTAAAATTCAAGCTAGATGGTTGAAGTGGAGGAATGCATCTAGCCTATTGTGTCTGATAGAAAAATAGTGCTTAGACTTAAAAGAAAATTTTATAAGATGATGGTAAGATCTATAATTTATGGCGCAGAATGTTGGCCAATAAAAGAGAAGCATAAAATTAGTTAAGTGTTGCAAAGATGAGGATGCTCAGGTGGATGAGTAGCTTTACATAGAAAAATAAAATATGAAACAAGTATATACGTGATAAGGTTGGAGTAGCTCCAATGGTAGATAAGATTAGAAAGAGACACCTTAGATGATTTGATCACATAAAATGTCAGTCTTCTAATGATCTAAGCTAGGAGAGTAGATGTATTAGATTTGGCGGACTATGTTATGAAAGGTAAAGATAGACCTAAAAATACTTGATTAGGCAGTATAAAAATGACCTTTTATTAAAATTAAATGAGAATTTGACACTTAATAGAACACAATATAGAAGAAGGATTCATGTAGCCAATCCACTTAGTGGGATAAAGGCTTGTTATTGTTGTTGTTGTTCTTGTTCTTGTTGTTATCGTTGTTGTTGTCAATTTCAAGCTTAGGTACATAAAAATTATATAATGCAGCTCTGGGAAATATTCAATTCCAAATTTAACAAAATCAAATGTACATCATAAAATAACTGCAAATATTTTATGCATGAATTGAACCGTTGAAAGGCATAGAAAAGAAGAACTCTTATTTCTTGTGCCTTGAGGTAAAAGTAAGAAAAATTAGAAGCAATACAAGACTCAATTTTAGTGAATAGTATAGAAAAAAATAAATTATAAAAAGGATAAATTGCAATCAACGAAGAACACAGGAATTTATCCTCCCCTACACGGAATGCTTCCTGGCTGAATAAATAGGATCCAAATTTGAATTGACCAGAAATTTTCAGAATTGAAAATTCTGGTGTGATTGCAAGCTGCACACCATGTTTTTCCATTAGTGTTTGGAACAGAAAATGTTGCAAACTTGACTTGATTATTGTAGGATCCATGGGAGTAGCTGAAACAATGCAGATTTCCATCTATGCCAAACTTGCCAGCTGGGGAAGCAACTTTAGGTCTGCAAGCTCCAGGAATATTCTCTCGATTGCAGAAAATCAGTCATCCACTGCTTTGCATATTTCCAGGAATAGATTATGAAATTTGGCCTAGCATAAGGTGTCACGACCCGGCCCGGGAGCTTGGAATACTACGAGAGCAGAGGTCGGACGGATAAAATAAAACATTTCTTAACAATTCCAATATAAATTTAAAGTCTCCAACTCTGATCATATAAGAGCTTAATCCAATGATTTAAAAAATATACATAAATGTCTATCTGATTCAAGAAAAATACACTTTAACATAACTCAACATAATTTCGCGGCGTAAATACCTATCTCCCTGCGGTTCTACGGTACTTCCTTTTCCCCATCGGTCATTTAATTAGGATTATTACGAAAAGATTAAATAACTAACAAATGAATATAATTATTGGGTGATTATCTTATTACACTATAGTAAAGCAAAGAACTAGTATGCATGCCAATTTTCTGCCGTACAGTGCATAAAAGAAAATAATCGCTGAAATCAATGTGATGAGGTAAGTATGCATAAATATTTAGCGATAGCGTATGGGGTCGGTATACATAAACATTTAGCGATGGCGTATGTTAGTATTCATAAACATTTAGCGAGCATATGAACTTTACTTTTATCCCTTAGTCATACTCATCCAAAGGATGAGTATCATACCTTTACCATTTTGATTTTGTTGGCCTTTTCATATTTGGCGGTGTTCGTCCCACCGGTTATAAGTGAACTGAAACTGACATTCATAGCATCTGATCATATCACTATGGACATTAATTCATAATTAGCGATAAATCATGAGCTTTATAAAATGAATCATGTGATATGATCAGCATTCGGTATTATCCATGAAGAAGCGCGATCTATTCACAATTTATATAAAAGTAGGAAAATCATCCGCGGTAGATGCGAGCGTCAAAATCATCTAAACATGCGTTTTCATCGAAAGTAAAGACATTTTTACCATAAATGTAAGAACATAATTACCAAACTTTACGGTTTCCTCTTGAACCTCCTTTAATGATTCCTTCCTTAATTGCAATTCCATAACATAAAATATTAAGTGTTAAAGTTACTTAATATATAACATTAATTGATTATCATACCCCATTAATCTAATTAGATAATATAAATACATTTCTTTATATGTGCTCCAAAATCTAATACTCCCCTTTCCTTATTTTTCTTAAATTTATTCTTGAAATGATCTTAAAATGATTCTTAAACTAAATTTTAATTTATCTTTACCTAATTAATTTAAAGTCTTCTTGAAATCTATAACCTAAGTTAGAATTATAAACCTAAGTTAACTTGAAATAGCACTAAATCAAAGCTAATAACATAACAATCAAATTTCAATTAAAAATAATTATATAAATTATTTACTTACCTCCTCGGTTTTTACCTGCGACACTTTTCTTCACTCGCCTTGAGCGAGGCTCGACTCTCCTTTCTCCCTCACTCGCTTCCTCGTTTCGGACGCGGCAGAAACCTTCTCTTCTCCTTCCTTGGTCGACGACACACCGCGTTTGGCCTTGCTAGAACGACGTCCGGTCACGCTCTCCTTCTTCTCCTTCGTCGGCGTTATTTGCTCTGTCCATGGAGACGCGCAGTAGAGTCTCCCCTCTCCTTCTCTCGCGTGTTTTGGGAAAAGCGACTCTCCCGATTCTTTTCTTTTACTTTATAATGTGGCGGTTATTTTTTTTTTTTTTAGGTTATTACAATCTCTCTCTTATAAAAATTTAGTCTCGAAATTTAAATGACATTAATAGAAATACACATACCTTTAATTAAATAATTGAGGGTATAGTTCTCGCATTTCTGATTCCTTCTCCCACGTAGCTTCTCGATCTAATCCATGTTTCCACAGTACACGGACAAAAGGAATTTCTCATTCGAGATGCTTGATATCATAATCTATAATTCTTTTCCTCCTCCATAAATGTGAGATTGAATATCAATAGGATCGATTAATCTTGTTGCTCATCGTATAGAAGAGAAATATAAACACATTGTCTCCTTGCATGCGTGAGAAGAAGGTAGTCATAAACTTTCCCAATTCTTTCCAAGATTTCATATGGACCAATATAAGCGTGGGCTTAACTTTCCAACTTTCAAATCGTTTTATACCTTTCATGTGACTTTAAGAAATACTAATTCTCCACTTCAAATTCTCTCTTGGTAGATGTTTAGCATCATAGTATTTCTTCCTATCTTGAGCGACTTTTAATATCCGCGGATCAATCGGATCTTCTCGGTAGCTTCATCTACTACATGCACAATGATTCTTCTTTCTGTCTCCACCCAACAAAGCGGTGTTCGCATTTCCTTCCATACTGATGTAAGGAGCCATACAATCTTGCTTGAAACTATTATTATAAAAACTCAATCAAAGGCAAATGAACTTCCCAATTTCCTCAAATCAAGAACACAGTCTGACAAATCTTCCAGTGTTTGAATTGTTCTTTCCGGTATCGGTTTGAGGATGAAATGTAGTATTGAAAGTAAGCTTCGTACCTAAAGCTTCTTGAATTTTTCTCCACAATATAGATGTAAATCATCCCGTCGGACACTAGATTTTGGCACACCATGTAACTTCACGATTTCATCAACATATTTTCTTTTTTTTCAACATCAAATTGTTTGATAGGTATAAAATGTCGATTTAGTCAACCTATCAATAATAACCCAAATACACGACCTCTTACGGATCTAGGCAAACCAACCACAAAATCCATAGCGATATCATCCCATTTCCACGAGTGTCGGCAGGTGTAAAGTCCACTTGGCCGATGTTTGGCCTTAATCATCGACATGATTGACATTTAGAACAAATTTCACTTCTTTTCATTCACGGCCGAAAATATTTTCTTAAGATCTTGACATTTTTCTTCTTGCGGATAATTGTATGATGATGTGCTTCATGTAATATGTCTTTCTCAAATCTCCAATATTGGAATGCAAATTACGATATTTCAATAATCCCTCTTCATTGATTTCAAAATCTTACGTATGACTACTTTTACCAAATCTAAAATTTTCGATAATCACCATCTTGAGGTAAAGCATCCGTATTTTGTCTTTCAAATTTGATTTTATACCGATTTACAATAGCATGATCATCACAGATTTGATAATTGAAATTTCAATTTTTCTAAATCTTTAATCAACTCCTCGATGAGATCAATAAACCTTCACGATGTCTACTTCAAAGCATCCACTACATTTGCCTTCCACGGATGATATTGAATATCTAAATCATAATCTTTAATGAGTTCCAACCATCTTCTTTTGCCTTAAATTTAGCTCCTTACGAGTAAAGATATATTTCAAGCTTTGATCGGTGAAAACTTACTCACATATAAATAATGTCCAAATTTTTAATGCAAATACTCTTAGCTCAGATCATGGGTGGGATAGTTCTTTTCATGATTTTTTTCAAGCATAAGCTCACTCTTCTTGATTCTGCGTAAGTACACATCCCAAGCCTCTTAATGATGCATCCACTATAAATTTGAAATCGTCCCGATGGAATAGTTATCAGTGCGGTCGTTAAAAATAATTCTTCAATTTTGAAAGCCTTTTCCGATACCATTCAAACTTGATTGCTTTCGAGTTAATCTCGATAGTGGCATGATGAAAACCCTTCAACAAATCTCCTATAATATCCTGCCCAGAAACTTCGACTTACGTGAGCGATTGGTAGGTGCAGCCATTCATTTATTGCTCGACTTTACTCGATCCAGAAACCCCTTCACTACTAATCATTGCCCCAAGAATATGATCTATTTAACCAAAATTCACACTTTGAAAACTTTGCATATAATTCATTTCCTTTCAAAGCTTGTAAAATAATGTGAAGGTGATTTTTATGTACTTTTCTAGAATAAATTAGAATATCATCTCATGAATCTGATCACAAATGAATCTAAAAGGGTTTAAAGATTATTCATGAGATCCATAAATATTTGGAGCATTTGTTAAGCCAAAGGCATCACCAACTCATAGTGTACCAATGCGCTCTTTGGTATATCTTCTTCTTTAATTCTCAAGTGATGATATGATCTTAAATCAATCTTTGAAAATAGCTCCTTCTAAAAGATCATCAATTCTTGGTAAGGGATATTTATTCTTCAAGGTGAGTTTGTTAAGTTCTCATAATCGATGCATAGCTTAAGCTCCCATCTTTCTTCTTCACAATATCTGAGCTCCCCGAGGAGATGTCCAGGCGATAAATCCTTCTCTAACAATTCTTGTAGTTGATTCTTCAACTCTTGTAATTCTTTGATTGTCATTCATATGGTACTTTTCTGTTTTGCCTTGAATTAACTCGGAAATCTATCTCTCTGGAGGTAAACGGTAAATCATCCAGAAAAGACGGATACTCTTCTTTCTTGGTATATCCTCCATCTTCTTTTCTCTTTAGTAACATCGATAATTTGAGCGAGAAAACCTTCATAGCCTTTTCTTAGCATCTTTTGAACTTTCAAGCAAGACACCATCTAATACTCCTTTATGCCCCAATTTGAATTCTTCTTTTCCGAATATTGAATTTGGTATCTTTTTAGAACAATCTATAGTAGCAAAATATTTAGCCAATCCATTCTAAAATTACATGAATTCATATATTGGCGATCTTAAATCAGATTCAAGCTTCTTTCACGCGGATGTTTTGGTTCACACGCAAACATTTTCGATTCATTTGAGACCCATTTGGCATTCTTCTTGAAAGTACCAAGACATTTTCATAATTTGTAATCAAAATCCTCACACATTCTTGGATATAAATGAATGTGATGCTCCGATCAAATAAAACTCTAGGATTTACTTAATAAAGATGATACTATAATTAAATAGGCATATAAAACAAATATATATCTTGATACAAAATTATGGCGATCTTAATTTAATTAAAGACATACGTGATGACATCGGTAGTCTTTTGCTTCTTGTTCGTCGGCATAAACTTCAGGTGTATTTTGTCGGTTCGAGTTTGAGATGGGCGATGCGGTCGATTCAATCTTTCTTTTCTGCAAAGATCTCGAGGAGGTTGAACACTTGTCTAGCATCCTTAAAGGTTCGGAAGTTAGAGAGATTGCATACGGTGATAACCATAGCAAGTGTTTGTGAGAGGCACTCTCCTTTTGTGCTCTTCCACATTTTCGTATGGCAATCTCTATCAGCAGGTATCTAACAGCTTCTTCCGGGTTTGATTTTTCGGTTTGAACATTCTTGATTTTGTATCATTCTCCTCTTTGAATATCTCTCCTCCGGTAGCTTGCATCCAATTCTATCCATCAGCGTTCCACCGATGACATAGTCATCAATACCCAAAGGAATCAAGTACTGATTATATCCTTCATCATAGAAACATGACATTTTTCTTACGCATTTGGTATCGATTGAGGTGCATACTTCATTATGTCGAATTTATTGCATTATAGGCGATCTCCTTGTATGAATTTGTCTGCATTTGTCTCTGGAGAGGTACAAACCAATCTCTAAAGTCTTCACAAAATCCTCCCATGAAATAAGATTTGCAAGACCTCCTTCTTCAATTTCTCTTGTAGCGCCCACCATCTCGCACCAAAGCAAAAAAGAAGCAACTCTTCTTTAGGACATGACATACTTTTAAAATTTTTCTCTGCAACCTTTTTAGATTATGGTCCTCTCGAAAGAGGTGGACATATCTTGAAATAATTTATTTATCAATAGAAATTCCACCACTTCCACTTGGGTATGTTGATTCTTTGAGTCATTGCTTCCATCATTTGTGTAAATGCATCCCAGTGAAGGTGGTTGCACTCGGTTTCGATGGTTTGTGCCTCTATTTTCACTCATATCATCTTCTTGAATTGATTCCATAGGCTGAAATTTATTATAATGATTACACATCAATCAATATAATCATATGAAATTTTCTTCTAAAATTTATCATCTTCTGGCTCTTTGATTATGATCATGTCAAAATCTAAAATCTAAAATCTGCTCTTGTCCTACGGGAGCTTGGAATCTAAGAATTGACGGATAAAATAAAACATTTTAAACAATTCCAATATAAATTTAAAATCTCCAACTCAATCATAAGAGTCACTGATCAATGATTTAAAATCATACATAAATGTTATCTGATTCGAAAAATACACTTTAACATAACTCAACATAATTTATATCACTTCCTCGGTTATGCGATAAACGACTTTCCTTCTATATTTAATTGGGATTATTAAAAAGATTAAATAACTAACAAATGAATATAATTGATAATTATCTTTACACTATAGTAAAACAAGAAAAAGTATATCATTTTTTTACGTCATTACGAATAAGAAAATAATCCTCAAACAATCAATCATATGTGAGGTAAGTATAAATATTTAGCGATAGCATATGTATACATAAACATTTAGCGATAGCGTATGGTCATATTAAATAAACATTTAGCGAGTATGAACTTTTACTTTTATCATTCGATGGTCATCTATCTTCCAGGATGAGTATCCATAACCTCTTATTTTCCAATTTTTTTCCGAATCATATTTGTGCATACATTCGTCAGTATTGTAAGGGGTGAACTCAAGCTTCACATATTCATCTGATCACTATGGACATTAATAATTAGCAATAAATCAATGAAACTTTATAAAATGAATCTATGAATATGATCTAGCATTCGGGTATTATCCAAGAAGCGGAAAGTATTCACAATTTATATAAAAGTAGGAAAATCATCACGGTGACGGAACAAGTCAAATCATCTAAACATGCATTTCATCACAAAGTAAAGACATTTTTCTAAATATAAGAACATAATTACCTACTTTTAACTTTCGGTTCTTGAACCTCCTTTCCTTTTTCTTCACTTAATTGCATAACATAAAATATTAAGTGTTAAAGTTCTATATAACATTAATTATCATACCCCATCATGATTATCTAATTAACGATAATATAAATACATTTTTAATTTCTAAAATCTAATACTCCTTTCCTTATTTTCTTAAATTTATTCTTGAAATGATCTTAAAATGATTCTTAAACTAAATTTTAATTTATCTTTACTAATTAATTTAAAGTCCTTCGAAATCTATAACCCTAAGTTAGAATTATAAACCCTAAGTTAACTTGAAATAGCACTAAATCAAAGCTAATAACATAACAATCAAATTTCAATTAAAATAAATATATATTACTTACCTCCTCTCGGTTTCCTAAGACACACACTTTCACTCCATAGCGGAGGCTCGCTCTCCTTTCCTCAGGCGCTTCCCTAGATCGTCGGTGCAGCCGACAAAACCTTCTTCTCTTTTTGTTGACGACCTTGTGGCGTTAGCAATTTAGGGAACGTGCAGGCCGCTCCTTCTTCTCCTCGGTCGTCGACGGCGTTCGGTCCTCTTCTACGCCGTGAGTCTCCCCTTTCTCCTTCTCTCGTGTTTTGGGCTGACTCTCCTCAGATTCTTTTCTTTACATGGCTTGTCAGCATGTTTACATTTTTTTTTTTTTTTTTTTTTTTTAGGTTATTACATAGGTACCTTAAACTAGTGCTTGAGAGCTTATGCATTTAATTAAGAGGTCTTAAGTTTAAATCTTACACACATTGTGTGTATGAATTTGTCCCCCGCAGTCCCCCGCCTTTGATTCTTGAATTTATGGTTGCTGATTTTCAATACTTCATAAATGATTTTCACACTCCCCATCAAGATAGGAACATATATGGATCATTCATAACTTGACAATTATAGTGACAAATTGAGCTTGATGAAGGGCTATAAATAGAATATTTACACTTAGAGCTTTTGTGGGAGTAAAGATCATATTGATAATTCCTTGTTCATCCTTTTGTTATTAAGCGTTTATCAATCTTGGCAAGTTTAATCCTATCATAGCAAATCAGATCCATAATAATTTTGATAGTAGCTTAGTCGTTACACATCATTATCAATAGGAATTAAATATAAACTTGTACATCTTCAAAAAATCCTTTACAACCCTTCACAAATCCCATGAACCATGGCCAAACATTCTGCTCTGCCTAAATTTTACTTTTTCAAATGACTAAATTACTTCATACAAAAGATCTTAGTATAATGCTTACAACACCAAGATGTTCCTCAATAAGTTCATATATCAATCAACTATGCTGCCTAGAACATAGATATCAGGTCTAGTATGAAAAAGGTAAATGAGTTTTCAAGGCAGCCATTCTTCTTTATCAATTAGAGGTGTATTACTTTGTATGCACTTAATTAAATGTATTACCATTTCATTCACCTAGAAAAACTTACTTTTAATTATGATATTTCATCTTCAATGTGCGTCCACCAATGTTCTAAATCATGACTTAAAAAAAAATTAGAGTAATATGAATTACATAATTAGCAAACTTAATCATTAGTTTAATATCAAACAAAATTGATGGACACCTTACTAGGTGAAAGCATTTTCCATGATAATTAGGCATCTCGCATGCCAAACATTCCCTTTTTTGTGATGATTATTCAAGTTGTATATCAACCATCTCAAAATCTTCTGTTGACTTTATTATTCACCTCTACATTTATACAAACCCCTCTATCAATTCAAAGACGCTACCATCAAAACAAAATAGAAGATTTAGAAAACATGTTGCTGAATGTAAATCATGTTGTAATTAGTTGTCCTATTTCTGATCAATAATTTTTCAGATCTCTTTATAAGCCAATTCTTCTACACCTAAGTTCTTAGCTATTTGCTCTTTTTTTCTTGTCTATTGAGCCATAGATGAAGCCCATTATAGGATATTTTTTACCATCAAGCATTCCTAACACTTTAACTAATAGCTTTGTGGTTTTAAAAATGTATATCACACTTTGCCAAAAAGTATTATCTCTTAAGATAATTCTTTCGCTTCCCTTCATATTTTTTGGTTCATGCACTATCATTCCATTCATGAAAAGCAAACATTACTTCTAATTGATTTCTCACTCCATGAATATTTTGTAAAGTCAAATAAGCAATAGCAAATCTTGGGATGGCTGGTTTAACAATATCTTTATTGATAAATTATCTCATCAAACTTAACACTTAATTATGATTGTGGATGAAATTGCAATTTTGTTTGCTTTAATCAAAGCATTTTTATATTGTGACAAGTCTCCAAGCTTTTCTAACATTAAATTGAGACAGTGGGTTGTACAAGGAGTCCAATTAAATATTTTTTTTCTCCGTTAACATCATCCCTGCTACCTTATATGCAATCACATTATCTATTACCACTTAAAAATAAGATGTCTTCCAACTCCATTAACAATATCAACTAACAGTTTGAATAACAATAGTGCATATTTAATAAACTTATATGTGTCAACACATTTCAAAAACATTATTCCATTAGAATTATTGATAAAAAAGTTTATCATGCTTCAACCACTTAAGTTTAGCCATCTTTTTTTTTTTATAACCATCTCATCAGTGGTATTCACTTCTACCTTCAATATCCATGTTCAAAACTCATGCATGCCTAGATGTTACAATCTTCAGCCATAATTCTCAATGTAGTGTCATACTAAGAAAGGATAGACTACTCACATCATTAAAAAGGATCTCATTCTCATTAAAAAAGATCTGTTAATAATTACACAAACTTGATTTTGATGTCCTTTATTGGACAATAGTGATATTTTTACTTTAATAGTTAACTAAAAGACCCAAAATTCAATAAATTGGTTCAAAGGATTTTGAATTCCTCTAGTAAAGATAGAGGTACTACCAATGCCACTAGAAAGACCATTAATAGGACCAAAAAATCTAGAA
Source organism: Cymbidium sinense (assembly GCA_021442155.1). NCBI lineage: Eukaryota > Viridiplantae > Streptophyta > Magnoliopsida > Asparagales > Orchidaceae > Cymbidium > Cymbidium sinense. Next base: position 166,043,474 of record CM038221.1, on the reverse strand, counting down.
CTAGAAGAACCAAAATATGATCAATTTTCAATCATTTTATCAATATTTGGTTGTTGCTAATGATTTCTCATTGCAAAAGCATTTAAATAATATGATATCTCTCGTTTAACTTCATATGGAACTTTCCCACACAATCTCCATTATTTGAGTTTAAGTAAGATGATCCTTAAGTCTTTTAGCACCTCCTATAATAATTTTGTCGCAAAAATTACATTTAATATACATTTAGCCTTTCTTCGCCTTCTCCACATCTATTTCAACTTCAATCTCATACTTCAAAATAATATCTTTTCCATTAACACCAACTTTCACCATTGTAATTTACAAAGGGCTAAAAAAACATTAAAAAAATTCAAATTAATTAAATATAAAATTTTAAAATAAAATACTCTAACAAAAATGTCTTGACATAACAATCATTCGTTGAAAGTCATTCAAATACAATTTGATTTTTTTTTTCAATGCCTAACATGATGTTAATCATCATGCATTTCAATGTGAAATACTAGAGGAAAATAAACCAATAATTTTGACTATTCAAATACATTAATGTAAACAAGCTTTATGACAAAGTCACTACACAAAACAATCTTCTCAAAAGAATTAAGAAACGAGTTAATGCAATATATCATTATTTATTCCTATCATTGCTTAAATTTCGACTACGAAAAGTGCAAGATCTACGGATGCTACAATAAATGAGATCGACAACTATTGCAGTATGTGAAAAAAAGAAATCAATTTGGGTTAAAGGGTGAGGTTCAAGTTTAACCCGAATTTAACCTATTCAGAATACTTTGACATGAATCCAACACGTTTATTAAACAAGTCAAGAACCTTGATCAAAATTTGATTCATCTTCAACCCAATTGACCCAAACATGTATTTCTAGACAAAATCAATTAAAAACAAAATTGAGTCAAATTTAAGCTTACAAGTAGGTTAATCTTAGATCGATAGGTTAAAATTGGAGAGTCAAATTCAAGTTGAAGGGTCAAAATCTAATCAATTCAAGGTTGGCAGGTTAATTTGAATGCGACCTGAAAAATGAAATAGGTCAGACTTCTAGACCCGTGCCCGACTCAAAAGTTAATAGGGTCAACCTAAACTAGATTTTTTTTTAAATCAAGTTTGATCGGGTTATCGTGCCAGGTCATATATTAACACCTTTACATGAAAGAGAGAATGCCAACTGCTATAGAGTGAGAGTGAGATCAAAGAAGGAGAGATTGGGAAAGGAATTAGAAGAGCAAAGAGAGAGGGGAGCAGCTATTGCGAGAGTTCGATAGCCGCAACATGAAGGAATGCTCGGAGAGAGAGAGCAAGAAAGAGAGCTACAACGTAAAAAAAAGGGATTGACAAGAGGTCAATGGCTACAGCATGAGAGATACAAATGAGTTCAATGGCTGATGTTGTAGAAAGAGGCCAAGAAAGAGACAATGGTGGGGTTGAACAAGAGAGGCTGAGAGGAAAGAGCTAGGCCGGGTAGAATTTTAGAGATTTCAACAACTGCTATTTTAGGAATAGAGTGGACCGAGGAAGAGAGAGGTGGGGTCGAACAAGGAAGAGAGGAAAAGAGGAAGAGAGATGGGTGAGCTAGGCTTTTAGTTTGTTAATCTAGATATGCATGAACAGTTGAGATTAAATATAAGATTTTATTTAGTAACCTGAAATTAGATTTTAAATAAAAATCTATTTAAAAAAATTAAGTACTTTAATAAAAAAATATTTTAAAATATTATAATATATACAATTCAAAACCCACGCCTTGATGACTTGCAAAATCATAAGTTTTGAAGCCAACACATTAATTAATTGAAGTATAGATTTTGAAAGATGAAGAAAAAATGTAAGTTTTGAAACTTTTTACTAGCATGTTAGGACTCAATGGGCTTCGATGCATAGATTTTGAAAGTTTTTTAAAACATCATCTAACACTAAAAAAGAAATTCAAAATTGAGTCATTGCATTAATTTTGGGGTAAATTTTATATTGTCTCACAACGTAAAATCAAGCCCTTAACCAATCTATATCAAGCTTAAGAACAATAATGACAGTTTCTCTCAGGCCAATAATGACAGCTTAAGTGTATCAATGCACGCAAATCAATAGTTTATGAAAAGAGGCAGTTGCGAGTAATAAACAGAGGAAGATGTGAGAAAGGTGCCAAAGTAGTGGTTGGTTCTTAGTCACACTTAATAACTAAAACAAGTCATGTTCACAACACGTTGATTGGAAAATTGCCAAAGTCTCAATCATTAAATTAATGGTCAGTGTTCGTTGGATCAGTTTTCTTTAAGTAAGTTTTAACAAGCACTAAAGCTCTAGTAGAGATGTAATTGTGTAATGTGCATTCATCTAAAAATATACAAAACAAAGCACATATTTACTTTCATCGTACTCCACATCCTATCAGTCAGTTCTATCTTATGAATGAAAATAATCATGTGATACTACAGAGTGAGCGCATGTAATGATTAATTGATCATACCTTGCATTATGGTGATCATATAGTCTAGAAATAAATCATATTTGTCATGACTAAAAGCACAAGTCTTTAATTTGTAGTCGTGAAGTATTATGGATTTAATGTAGCATATGTGTCCTACTAAACGTGCCCCTCACATTTCACATTTCTATCTTAAGTCTCTCTGCCTTGGAATCATCCGATACCTAATACCAAATGTAGAGTCCAACATCAACTAGTTATCTTGTCAGAGTAATGTTCTGAAAACTGAGTTCAATTCCAAAATTTGTGTTTTTTTTTTCATTTTCTGTTGTTACAGGTCCTACTATAAATATGAGGACAAAAACTTTGCAAAGTTCTTTGGCAATTGATAATTGCAATATTTTTCTTTGATGTGGGGTCAACTTCTTTTGCTCCAAGTACAAAACTTAAAGAAGAGAAGGGGAACCAAGTTAGTCTTTCTATTCACTTCTTAAACCATCTTCCTTCCTATTAGTTCATATTGGTCCTTCAGTTGCATAGTTTGATAATATCTATTCAAAACTGCTATAAAACTGGAATTTAAATCTGTTCATGAATTAATCTCTCCAAGGCTTTATATGAGCTCAAATTTTGAAAACTAATTTCTATTATGAGAGATCCATCACTTATCATACTAGAACTTTTTTTTCTATTGTTCATCTCTGGTAAAAAATAATTTGTAGTGCAACAATCCAACTTCTTTCATAGCTGGTAAGACAATTGTTATATAATGATCCTTAAATAAGCATACAAATTGTTTAATGAAAGAAAGTAGAGCCAATTTGATTATAACAACAGTAATGATGTTACCTGCATGAAAAGAAAATTAGAGTTTACAAGCTTATGAACTGTAATATCTTGTAGTAATAATTTAATGAACAGAAGCAGATCATAAGATAGACCAAAGACAAAATTTACAAAACAAATTTTGGCCAACTAACTAAGAAAATAATGAAAGGGAACTAATTGGACAATGACATAAAGAAAAGGGCCATAAATGCTTGCCCCAGAGAAGAGAAATTGCATTACACGTGTATAAATGCAAATTAATTAGAGGCATAATTAGAATATTTGACTAAGATGCCGTATTGAGGCCACCACCCTCACCACAACATAACCTACAAGCACATCACAATAAACATAACCTACGATTGCAGAATGAACATTGACTACTGATAAATCTATTGTGTTATTGTCATAACATCATACCGTTTCACAGATGTATTAGCGAGACATCCATCAAAATCAAATGCAGCAACTTTTTCAGTATCATGAAGACCTTCTTCCTGTCATTTCAGAAAATTATTTGTAAACAACAGAGTACATAAAGAAACATATAATCACAAATCAAAGAAGGAACGAATTTCTCATTCTAGAGGTTTGAGGGTCCCAAAAGAACAATTTGATGACAGGTTCAATTCTTACCAAACGCCACAACCACAGATTGATATGCAATGATGAAGAAATGCAAATGTTAAGTAATTTCACCATAATAAACTAAAAAAAATCAGATAATCATAATATTTATGAAAATATAACTGGAAATTGAAAAAAAATTAGTAAAATATGGATGGAGATATATGATAAACTAGAAGAAATCAAATCAAAAAAAAAAGTTCTATGTAATAACTTTCATTTGGAAAAATATTTTGGAAAACCAATTTTAACCGAAAATAAAATGCCAACCAAACATAAGAAAACTCATATATAATACCTGAGAAATCCCACTTGCCTAAGATATTAAAGTGAAGCGACTATTGTTAGGGACAACAAACTATTAAAAAAATAATCCTCCTTATGTCCTATACAAAAATAATGCAAACATCACCCCCATACTTTCTAAGCTGACAATAACAACGGTATGACAACAACAATACCAATAATACCCATCAGATAAATAAATTAGTTAGGAAATGTTAGGAAGGAAACCCGTATAGCTGAACTAACACGAATAGAAGTTCTTTAAATAATTCATAAAGAATAGGTTTAACGCCACAAGAAAATCTCAACAGAAACAATCTTTGGCCCCAAATAGTTGGAAAAATGCTAAATGATAACATAACACATATCGATATAAAAATAGAATAAGATAAGCTTACAAGTAAATGAGTGCACTCAGTAATCTCCTTAAGCTCCACCAAAAAAGTAAAGTACAACAACAACATGATACTAGCATTTCTCAAAACACTCATATGCAATAAAAAACAAGTAATTTTACCATTTTAGCATTAACAAGATGGCTTACATGTGGCTCATTAGTAATTTAAGATAAAAAACCTTTTCATGATTTATTAAGTGTTTCTATACGTAATTCAAGTATATAACAACCATGAAGATGATGACAATTCCACTGGACTAGTTTTAATGCACTTACAACTTGGAGATAAACTCAAATTAATAAAGCCGACAAGCTCAAGAATGCAATATGAAGACAGAGGTTGTATAGCCTAGTGTGTGATTTAGGTGTTCTTAATTATTCATTGATTAAAATTTACCTATGATTTGAGGATGAACACAAAGATATAATGAATTTGGTTCAGCTCTAAATAACATTAGAATGATTATAAAATTAATTTCAATTTTTTCTACAATTTTTAGAAATGTTTTTTAGTTGATTTTTTATTTATTTTATTTCTTATCCATTTTAAATATAATTTTTTTATTAATTATATAATTAGTAATGATTGTTCAAAGTACACATATTCATGTATCTGATCACTCGTATCTTTAGCAAATTTATATGATCTTTAGTTTCATATATTTTTATTGATTGCAAATTATGCATATATAGGTTAATTAAGTATTAAATATTACTAAGTACTTATATTATAATTAAATAATTTGTGGGTTAATTCATAATCCATTGAATTCATTAAGTTTCTTATATGTGATTTGATATTCAATTTCATATATTTATGTAATAATTTAATTAGGATATTTTAAAATAAGTTCTACTTATTTATGAAACAATCATTATGCTCCTCCTTACCATTACAAACAAAGAATGATGGGTTGAACCATGAAGAACACAAAGGGACCTTTGTCATAAGCAAAAAATATTTAGTATTAATAATCATTGAAGTGGCATTTTGAGGTGGTGAAGCAAGACGCAATTTGGAGTAAGTACACCATTTCATGATTCTAGATCTTAGCACATAAGACAAATCTAATTGTATTTTTATTCTTTTGTATTTTCATTTTCATGTACACTGGTGTTATTAAGTCTTTTAAGTTGCGTTGTATTTCTCGGTCTTCATGTTGTGGGCTCAGTTCTCTATTGAGCCTTCATAGATTGGTCTGTATGATGTATTATGTAATGTGTATGTGGGTTAAATGGAAAAGGGCATTGAGATAGCTTAACCATCTTATATATAAACCAATCCCAGTTATACCATTTTTAACTTTTTGAAAACTCATTGACCACCATCACCTAAGTTGACCTCGACATCAGCATTTGAACTTGTCCATCCATTTGTGATTTGTCATATCATCATCCTACATGGAGCCCTCTTCAAACTTTAAGAACTCAGTTGATAACAAAATGCTCAATCAATTATTCCTCCCCATCCTCATTCATGGCAGCCCAATCTCCCTCCATTTATGCTCGATTTTGGCTTCTTGTTACATGTTTGCACATACTCCATGCTCTTCATCTAATGGATGTTAAATGGTTGAATAAAACTACTAATTTGAGTCATATACTCTATTCTTATGTGTTTTCATGTCCAAGTGAAGAACTACTTGACTGTGTGAGTTCATAGTTAATTTGAGAATAACTTCTAAGAAAGAACATTGGAAAGAAGAACAGTTCCTAGACATAGATGCTAATTATCCCCAATTTTGCTACGAATTGATTCCCCAGAATATCAAAATTACAGAAGTTAATCTTGATTGATTAACATAATGAAAACTAACATTAAGTTTCTCTCATTGTAGTAAGTTGAGAGTAGTTGCACATTTAACATAGTTCCGTTAAAAAATCTAATGAATCATTGTTGTTATGCTTCATACTTTCACATTCGCATATAGTTTGCATTCATCCTACAATAGTTTGCAATAGCCCTAGATCAAGTAGATTCTAGATGACTATTTTAATGTATTCTATAAAGTTTTTCTTTAGATTTTTATGGTTGTAAATAAAGATAAAATGAGATGTAAAATAACAAGAAAATGCCAAGTTAAAAGGGCTTTAAGGTTACATCATTTTTAGATAGAAATTTACGAGAAAATTAAGTGATCGTCACTATAAACTCCTTGCTTTCATCCTTTTGGGCAATCTCTCGAGCACATTTGTATTGAGTTTTCTTTGTATTTTATGCAATCTAAAGTAGAGATTGTGTAGCTTTATGTTATGTTGTGTTTTCATTGTGAACCATTAAAGCCTCGGAAGGTTTTGGAATGCATTAAAAGTCGTATCTTATTTGTGATGTGCTTGCCTGACAAAAAAAATAATATCTTGCACTTGTATTCATCGAGTATAAAAAATTATAAAAAATGTAAGAATAATCTACCATAAATAAAAAACTCCTCATCACAAGAATGTAGTTTAGTGGAATCCTGAATTGAGAAAGCTTGAGAATAGATATAGGCTAGCCGAACCACATAAAAATTATCATTTTTGTCAATAGCTAGATCTACATTGCTTGCTTACTTACATGCTTGCTTATTTAACTCGATTTGTTGGCTTAGTCATTTTATGTTTTAGTGATTGAGTATTCTTTATACTTGTGTTGAACATCATTATACTCATCCTTAGCATAATCCCGATTAACATGATACAAAAATGCGTATCATGATTGATTGAATATTCTTGGGGTCATTTGATGACCACATATTTATATGATATAATAATTGAGTATATCTATTTACTAGTGATTAAATTTCTCTACTCTTACTTAGCATCATATACCTTTCTAACCACCATTATCATTATGTGTAAAAACTTATATATTTAGTATATTGGAATTTGATAATTTAAATAATCATAATGGTATGCTTATACAACTTCAAATCAACATAACCAATATTTTGCAAACTTGCATTTGCTTGGATACACTACTAGGATAATTTACTTGTTTACAAATCTATGAATATATATATATATATATATATATATATATATATATATATATATATCTTTGTGTGTGTGAATTTTAAATATAATATGAAAGTAAAATCATTAATCATTATCCAAAAACAACTAAAGTCAAAAGTGTTTTCATCGTGCCACTTAGAATGAATAAAACTTTAGCTTGTAAAGTGGTCATACCCACAAGAGATTTTTTGGTGAGTGAAGCCAATATGTAAAAGTTTTTTTATGTGCTAGGTTGGTGTTTTTGATTTGTATCATATTATAATCATTAATAAAGTTGTAGAAGTATAACATTAATTGCAAACGAGTAAAATATTGGCTACCGCACAAAAAAAGGCAAGCTAGCCTAAAAATTTCTCTTCTACACACAAATCAAGTTATCATTAGCTAGCGAGCCTAATAAGCAAGCTTTTAGAAAGGCCTGAATATCAAATCAAACCTACAATAGATTATGTGACTCCATATGCCTACTTCAAAACAACATTCCCTCATATCATTTTTATATAAATTTATATATTTTATAATTACTTCATGCAACATTTACAGTTACCCGTCACTATATTAGATACAAAACGTCAATATTATACATCACAATAATTAAATACAAGAGCATTTCATTTATTTAATTTTAGAATTGATTGTTAGCATGTCCTTACTTATATGGTGTGATAGATATTATGACTGATCCTGAGAGCTCGGAATATGAAAACGGGAACAAAAGGTTGAACAAATATTATAAACATTTGCACATTTCTATTAATAGAAAGAGCTAACTACACTATCATTTTCAATTTTTACAAGATGTCTCATAATGTACTACAATACATATATTACTTTTATACTATTTAAAATACCTATCTCTTAAACAAAACCTTCGATTATAAACTTACTCTCGTCATTCATCAATTTATATTACTAGAGAATTTCATGACAAATGATTATCGCAACAAGAGTGAGTTAAACAATATAGTGGATAAATATATCTCTAAAATATAATAATTCAACAAACAAGAAATATTATGCATGTCAATTTCAATCAATGCCATCTCTATTTCATGAAAAGGCATAAAAAAGAGAAAATTAATAATGACTTACCTCTTCTTTCATATTTTAAATTTTCTTACTTTATAATGCACTCGTCACAGCTCACAAGAATCACCATCTGAATGTGATCTTGAAAGATACACGGTCACATAACCTTTTATAAACCCCAGAAGAAAATGTAACCACTTTCAAATCTAACCTAGAAAAGCAAGCAACTTATTTCATTTTTATTTATATGAACGAGGATGTTACGTCCCCAACTAGTACCATAAAATGATAAACTCCATCAGTTACTATGCAAAAGCAATCACCCTATAATATGATCATTTCATGCTTTTCATCATGTATTTAATAATATATTTAACTTATCATTAACAAGATCAATTAAGATTCAATCATAAAATGACCATCACATATATATAGAAGTTCATAACTAGAAAAAAATCTTGTAATAACAATTTGGTGCTAATTAGGAACTTTGCTTAATGCACATACAAAAATATAATAATTCTTGTAATATCATTTGAACATTCACATACAATCCTTACACAACAAACAATACATTTTTATCTAGAGGAAAAAAATAATTATTATAAAATAAAAAACACAATTACCTACTTCTAATGAGGCTCATTTATGAATATGTTACATTATTATTACTTTATCATTTCTGATTATTATATTATTAGCATTAGCCCTATTTAACATTAATTAAGACTAAAATTATATATTATTATACAACTATAATAAAAGTATTATTATCATTGAATTATATTAGTATTTATGACTCTTATATTAATATTATTAGCATATTATTATTATAACATCATGTCTATTAACATTAATTAATAATATTATTAATATTAAATTATTATTTCTTTTATTATTTATATTATTATTATATTATCACTAATAATATTATTATTATTATTATTATTTTATTTTGTACAATTATATTATTATTTCCAATTCAATTAGTTAGCAATTATTGCACTTTTATATTATTATTATATTATAATTTGCATATTATTATTACATTATTATTCTTAACATATTATTATACAAATATCATTACTAATGTTGTTCTTAATAATTTTATCATTATTTCTATAATTATTAACAATAATTACATATATTTATTTTATTATTTTTTAACATAATTAATAATAAGTTATTATTATTATAATTATTATTTTCTATTATTTTCGAAAGCACCAAATCAACATCTTATGCGCACATGAGGTGCACTTCGCGCTCAACTCCACTTCCCTTGCATCGTTTTTCTCGATTCAATTGAATGCCCCTTTCTTGCATTTTTAAATTGCAAATTAAGGCATTAGTCATTCGACTGGATTGCAACACCTATTTTCGATAGGAGTCGTATCGAACATAGCCATTTCTTGCGCTTATATGTTTGTTTTGGTATTTTTATTCCAAGTCATCATAAAAGAATAAGCAAATAAAAAGAAATAGAAAATAGAAAATCCCTTTTGATGCAAATATGCTTGTTGGATATGAAAATCATGTTAATATTTATTTAGTTATATTTACATCATAATTTTGATTTTTTAATTTATTTATGATGAAGCATGCCTATTATAATTTTTGTAAGAGCATATTGTTTCTTAAGATTTTTAATCACCTTATTAGGTTTGCTTTACATTTATACATTGTTCCAAGTCAATATTTAGACTCACTTATTCAAGAGTATTGGATTCCCTCTTTTCACACTCAAATGCTATTCTAGTCATTTGCTCTATTGACATTGATTTTATTAGCATTATTGTCACCAAAATGTGATGGATTACTTTCTTAATGAATCTATCAATTTACACTTTGTAACAAATATTGAACTTTGTTCACATGCCTTGAAGCCGCCACTAGTTGAATATTTCCCTTATCCTAGCAACTAACATTATAACAATCTTCAATATATATATATATTACTTACTATTGTAGCAAAGGATGGTAAATGTTAATTAAGATGTACGGATCTAAGGCAATTGCAGCTATCTAAAAGTAATGGTGGAACTACTAAAGAAAAAATTGTTGTCTAAAAAACTGTGGTGAATATTATAATTTTTTTTATTTAAAAAAATCAAACCACAGCTTTCTGACAATCACTGCGCTCAATCAGGTCAAGTTGAAAAATGCAACTTTCCCACAACAGATTCTCTAAAACGCAGCCAAAATACAATTTTCAAATGGCAATGTGATGCGTTTTTGCACTACACCGTTGCCCCAAAACACAGTTGTCATGGTCTGGTTTCTTCAACATTTTCATTGTTCCAACTATACCTTCGTTTGGCCACTGGCCGCCCTACTTCATTATTCACTGGGTTGTGATACTATAAAAGATATGATTTATTGGGAGCATTGACTAATATCAATTTGACACTATTGTACGTATCAATATTTGTTTTCCTATGATCCTACCAAAAAGTTGGTATTTCGAACTAGCCTAAAGTGGATAACTCACTATTTTGATGAAACCAATGCTATAATCTTGTTGTTCTTGCTACAAACTAAGTGCATTGAATTGAAGCTTGTAATTTCAGGCTAGAATTTAAAGGATAAGGAGAAGTTACCACTTTTCATCTTTGTGAGCATAAACAAGAGCACTGAAGTATATAATTTTTATAGAATTATTAAATAAAAATTACATTTGCTTCCCAATTCTTGTCTATATCATTAGATGTATATTCTTTAAATGCTCATAAGTCTTCACAACAACTTTAAGGGGTGATTCTCCTTAAAATAATTGAGACCTAGATCATTAAAATTTGTGATTTCTATCATTCCATTTTCATCTAAATTATTTATTCATTGATTTGTGTGCATGATTGAGATCTTGCCTAGAAAGATGCATATTGATTTTTGTTTTTGTAGTGCTAATATTAATCACGATGGAATTTCATATTTGTCCTTAGATTTCTTGTAGAGTTCCAAATTTTGATGATTTTATATTATTTTTTAAAATGAAGAAATCATGTTTTCTCATTCTTCATCAAAAGGGACTAAACATCGCTTAAATTAAAAGTTGGGAAACTATACAATTATGGTTATTGTTTGTTTCTTTTTGCATATCATCCAAGATTTGCACTAGAGAGCCACAAGATGACTTGTATCACCTTCCATACTCACAATTATCATTATTAGATTTATTCTGACCACAATTCTTTGTTGTTGAACAAGTTAATAAAGAAGCAGAACATCAAGTCCTGGATATGCAATGAGGACACTTGACAAAAATGGAAATAACCACATGCTGATAACGATTAAAACACCAGAAATAAAACTATTACCCGTTCATTAAAAATGATAGTATTGAAGGATTTCCAGTTTGGTGGAAGATTTGCATCCTGCATTGGAGAAGGATGCACGTACATAAATCAAACAAAGTAAAAGATACTAAAGAATACAATGAAGTTTTAATCCTTCACGATATGTACAGTAAGTACTGCTCAGGCTAAATGATTAAAAAAAAGTGATCACCTTGTACTTATTCTTGACATCGGATAAAGAAAATTTCACCTCCAAATTCTTCTCATTTTCAGCTCCAAATAGCTGAAAGAATGATCAAGCAGAATCGTATATAAAGCTTAGTTGAATAAATCAAAGAAATGTACAGAATGTCCAGGAACAAATGAAAAAAAGGCTAAAATATATCAAATAATACTATTGTTAATGTCTGGAGAAGACAAATGCACAAATAAGTGGATCCAAAACTTTAAACAGCTGAATTCCTAGCCTCAATAACGAATAACATTTGTGTGTAAATATCTAAACATGATGGAAGTAAATGCAGATGCCCTGCCCGCCTATGACATGTTATGCATTCATTATCTGACTCGTGTTTTTGGGATTCAAGCTATGGCTGGTTTTTTTTTTTAAGCCATGGCTGGGGTTGCTTTCAAATGCAGTAACACATTGATTGTTTTATTACAACAACATCAACAATGTTGACCTCTACATACACTCCGTAAGTCGAAATGAGCACAAATGGCGAATTTGACGGAATACAGACATGATGTTGCGCAAATTGAAGCCAAAACACTCCAATCGTTAGTGAAACTAATCAACCTCCTCAATCTCCCATATCTGTCACTACAATGCTAAAATTGATTAAAATATACATTTTGTATTGTTCGACAATCGATCGACGAAGAAGACAAGCGGTCGACGCCTTTGCACACATATCGGAGTCAAGAGGCCATGTCCAAAAGCTCGTTTGATTGACGACGCCAACATCTAATCTCATCTATCATTTTGTTGAATGAGTTTGAGTGGCGAGCAATGATGCACATTTAGAGTTGAAATTAACTCGGTTTAATGCTAAAATTGACTATATCTTCAACGAGGTTATTGCATCTAACATCGAATAATAAAATTAACATCCATTTTGCCAATGTGATAATACAGCTATAAAAAGCCAAAATTAGATTTTATTTATCACTCAAATCTAGCCACAAAAAAAAGTCTATATATATACCTATTAACACCTAACCTCTTATAATCCACTACCCAGCCTCTATTCATTCTCTCCTCTCATTTGATCTCTCCCACCTTTTCATTTCTCCACACTAAACTCGCACAGCTATCGAAGTTCTCCCATTCTCATCCAAAATCCCATCATTTTCTCGCTTAGTTTGCTTTTAAACCCCACTAGCACTCCCAGCACCTCCCATCGATCAAGGCAAGCCAAAATCTTCCTAAAATCACATTGTTCTGTTCCCTCTCTCTCTCCATATTGCGATTTATGTCGCCCCTCACACTCTCTTCTCTTATGAGCAAAATCGAGACCCTCCTCCAGAGGTGTATTCTGACTGATCGGTTTTGTTAAGTAGTAAAATTCATTCTGATTTAATATAATCCAATCAAAAAAAATTGATTTTTGATTAGGTTTTAAAACCAAAATATATATAATGTGAGCTTACAAAGTTAATTTCAAATGAGAGATTTTTCAAAAAAATATTATAAACTTGTAATAATGCTATGATTATAATAATTTTAAATTCCTACAAATTAAGCTACTAAAAATAATAATTTGCAATCATTGCATTAATAAATAATGTAGCAATTATTGACAATTCTTATTCAAAAAATATACAGACATTATACATATAGTTTGTCGGTTTCTCAATTTAGTACAAATTCAAATGTACAATAAAAAAAATTAAAAAATCTGAACTCTTGTCAAGCGGCAACATGCAATCAATCAAACTTGAGGAAAAAATACATATTATGACTCAAGGCTCCAGAATCCAAGACCTGCAATAAAATCAGCACTACCAAAAAAACCTTAAAACCAAGATTAGAAACAAGAGACAAAAGAGAGACTAAAAGAGTAAAATTCTAAAGAAAAAGAAAGGAAGCTTAAATTCTAAAATATGAGCATCAAACTAATTGGGGTTACAATCATATAATCTTCTTATAAACATATAAAGCCATCATATGGCCACCATGAACTCAAGCCACCAGCAAAAGCCAGCCATCTACTGACTACAGGAACCACAACAAACCCAAACCGAGACTAACAAAACGAGGGAACCAACCAACCAACAAGCCAGAAAAGAAAACCATAGCTAGCCAACACCACTCTGGGAACCATAACCAAATACCAAAACCGTACATATGAAAGTCAAAAGTCAAAAGTCAAAAGAAAGCCAACAGAGACAAGCAACCAACAAGCTACCAAAGGAAAGGGTCAAACCAGTAAACAACAAGCAAGTATGTAAAGGAACCAACCCAAGCAAAATCCATCAAAAAAGTAAAACAGAGGAACCAACCAACCAACAAAATTAATAGGAAAGGAAAGCTAAACAACCAAAACCGATCTACAGACTACAGGGAACAAACAAAAATTAAAGCCTAAAATAAAAGCCAACTATAGCCACAAGAAACGAAAATAAACAAACAATGAGCCAGTATATAAATGAGAATAGAGGAAACAAATGCATGTATTGATGTATATCCCAAATTCTCAATTAAGGAAACAAAAAAATTTATATGACAGCATAAAAAAAATGCTTCAATGCTTAAATGTAGCCCATATCACCATATGTATTGTCAATTGTCAAACAACAAAAAATATAAACTATAAAAGAATCTACCAAAATGTATCATTCCAGTATAACATGTATTGATGTATATTCAGATGACTATTCATATTCATATGTATCATTCCAATACTTTACCAAAAGGTTGGATCATCTGTTTTCGATCTAAAAAATATTAATGCATAATATAGTATGATGTATGGATGAAAAAATAAAGTGTTGTAATTAATCGTAAAAGTCCAAAAGATATTACGATACATTCATCAAATTTATCAATATCACGAATATTCTCCTCAACATTGACTAGCTCACTTGTCCACTTTGCTCTGATCCAATTTTGGGCACAAATAAGAGCTTGTACTATTTTGGAGATAAGGAGCTCCTAAAAGCATCTAAAACACGACCACCAGTACTAAAAATAGACTCAAAAGCTACAGTTGATGTAAGAACAGCCAAAATATCTCTAGCCATCTGAGATAAGATGGGAAACCTCGGAGCATTAACCTTCCACCATGTTAAAATGTTAAAGTCATCTTGCATAACTTCAAAGTCTTTAGCCAAGTATTTATCTAAGTCAGTTTTACTCTCAAGATCATCTCTCTCAAAGTTATGCCTCTTGAACTTCTCAACTATCATGTACTTTCTCTCCCCATCCCTTGAATCATGATGACATTCAACAATATTTTGTTTTATCTCAAAAGAAATTTTATCTCTATTTCTGTCAACAACTTCATCTTATAATCATATAACATATTATAGCAGCTAGACCTTATTGTCCGTGCCAAATTAATCCCCTCCGAGCCAGGATACATATCCAATATAGCAAATTCAATATATCTTAGTTTGAACCTGAGATCAAGTACAACTGCAAGATAAATATTCATATTCATTTTATCAACCCCCAATACTTATCAAACTTTAATTTCATTTTCTTAGTCATACTGCTGCCAACTTCAAGATCATTATGAGATTCCCAACTTTGAAGCACACATTGGACCTCCGCAATCTCATGAAAGAATGTATTTGAAGTGACATATAAGGAACCAAAATGGCGAGTCGGGTTCATAAAATCTTTCTAAAAAAGTAACAAGTCTTATTGCATTCTCCCAATCATCATCACATGGAACTCCACCATGATTTGCATCCACTTCCTTCTCCAACTCTACTCTAAATTAAAAATCAACCTCTTCATATCTCTCAAAAGCTTTTTGAAACTGAAGTGTCATATTTAACATCAGATATGCACAATTCCACTTTGTAGATACATCCAAATACAACAAGCTTTCGCTTTGTATTTTTTTAATTTCAATACATTCTTTGAATTTTTTAAGTTTTGATGGTGATTGTCTAATGTACCTCACTGTTCTTACATTGTACAAATTTATCAACCTCCTTAATTCCATCTTGAACAATAAGATTTATAATATGTGTAACACATCTCATATGTAAGAATTTACAATCAAGAACACTTCCCTCTCGTTTAGAAAATTCTTCTGCAAATGATTGATAATACGATTATTGAATTATCAACTGTGATTGTAATTACTGCATTAATACCCTAATCAATCAAACATCTCTCTACCTCCTGCGCAATAATCTCTCCTCTATGATTATATATGGGACAAAAATTAATGACTTCTTTATTCAACTTTCAATTTTCATCAATATAGTGCACGATTAGACACATATAATTAATTCTCTGAATTGATGTCCATGTCAAGTCAAAAACTCTTAGTTGAATCTCGTAATATTTTTTCAAAGCATTATTCTCATCTAAGTAAAATTGAAAGCGTGCAGTGAGTGCCACGGGAAGGTATTTTAAACATTGGGCAACATTGAGACATAAAATATTTGAACACATATCCTTCAACATGTTTAAATGGTAATTCATCCATAATTACCATGGTTGCTAAAGCTTTTCTAATAGCTTCTTGATCAAACCTCCAAGCTTTGAGACCTCCAGTATTTTGTTCACCTTTGCCACTAGGTTGTAATTAAAACTGTCAAAAAAGCTCGTTGTTCAACGCTCTTATGCTAAATAGCTGATCGCTTTGGTTAAGCGATCAACAAATATTTCAAGCTCGATTTATAACACAAACAATATCTTGTTTGTTGCTCGAATTAACTCAAATTAATAAATTTATTTAAATAATTAATTTTATATAAAATATATTAATATAATCATATAATAATATATTATTAATATTTTGTGTTATATAATTAATTTAGTTAATTAATAAGAATTTTTTGAATTAAAATTTAAGTTCAATAAAGATTTTAAACTTGAATTCAATAAAATTGAATCTTATTCATTAACAACATAATCAACGGCTCATATGCATTTTAAGATTAACCCTAGATATAAAACCATATCACGCGCAGCCACCCACATCCACTTGCTCCATCCTTCGATTCGTAAACCTAATATCATATTCCTCTACTAAGTTCTGAGTTCTCAACTTCTCATCTCCTCACTCTGCGACTCGAGACTCTTGCTAGCTTTGGTTTTGGTCATTATGTCGTGCTACCTCTCATCTTAAAACCTTCGGAGCCTCAATCATCTCTGTTTGTACATCTTCATCTTTACTTCTTTTTATTCTTTTGCTCCATTTTAGGGATTCAAATGATGAGTCTCTTTAGTTATTTTTCTCAGTATTTCTAATAATAATTATGCGGCCTACGGGTTTTAAGATGCAAACTACAAAGGTTGTATTTCTAAGGTTTATGGGTTTGGCTCCTTTGAAAGTTTCATCTGTGTGTGTGACTGCGTTTAGCCAGGGTTTTGGATTTTGCTCCTTTGCGAGTTTCCACTGCATTTTCATCTCCTTATCGGCTAATATTTAATCTTCGAAGTTCGGTTGGAAATATTTATAATGCTTTATTCTGTGGGGTTTATGTTGACATGTTGCAGTTGCACCTTCACATATTAATGCCGATTGTATTATAAATATATTGGGGAACTATATATATGATGTGATTATATTTTAGGATATTTTCCTTCTTCTTCTTCTTCTTCTTCTTCTTTCTGTTCAGAGTCCCACATTATTTTCTCTAGTTTTACAATTTTGTTAGTTTTGAGGCTTCAATGTTAGTGTCTATATTGAAAGGAAAAAAATCAAGAAAGAATGGACAAAAATAAAAGAATGGAGATTGAATGACCGATTTGTGCATGAGATTTTTTTATAAAAAATGAATTAAGCTCACATTATTGATTGATGTGAAATCGAAAGTAGAGAGCATTTATTTTATTTTTTTGGTTATTTTTATGTGGGGGCAATTAATTCCTCACTAAACCAAAAAGAAAATAAAGAAAAAAAAAATCAAATTTGCATCAATGGAAACAAATTATGCTCATGTCCTGTGTGCATAATTACGTTCATTATATTAATAAAAATGGAGAGAATATTTTTATCTTCTTCGATTTTTGAAGGACGATTATTCTCTAATGGGGTGTTCTCTCACTGTTTTTTAATTTCTCTAATATTACTTTGCTTAGTAGGAAGTAAGACTATTATTTTAGCTTTAAAATTAAAGATAGAAAATTAAATTGAAATTCAGATCAAGATTGAGATTGAATTGAATTGAATATATTGAGATGAGTTATGAGTTAAGGTTTGGATCATATATCTTTTTTTTTTTAGCTGATTTGGTGCCGATAGTAGATCAGATAAAATTAGTATTTCAGTTTGTTATTTATTTATTTAAACACATATATGTTATGGTAATTGATAAATATATGTATGTTATGCATTATTTCTTTATTTAAAATGATAAATACCTATAAACACCTATATGTTATGAGTTCATTTCTTTATTTGGTTTTGAGTTTCTTTCTTTGTAATTGTTAAACACCTATAAACACGATGTTGATAAACTAGTATGGAGTGTATGTAGTAACTCATATTTTCTTTTTTATTTAGTGTGTTATCATGTCTAATGTGGATCATTCTCAAATCATGTGGTATGATGATATATAGTTGTAGAGCGAATATGGTAATGAAATTTCAACTATTTCTTCACAACATGTTGAATCAAGCAAATGTACTGAGACTACTAGTCAGAAGTTAAATCTAAGGTAGAAAGAAAATATCTTGATATGAGAGTATTTTATAGAAACCACTTCAGATTAAGGAGAGTATACCCTCTTTACAACGATATGTTATCAGAAATTTCATAAATCCACGACACAACTTCACAACTTGAGACATGTGAAAGAATGTGACAAAATAAAAGCCAAGAATAAACAAGTTGTTGAATTGGCAGACAAAAGACAAAAAAAAAATTATGCCTTTTGATACCAATTCGAAAATTGAGATTTTATTATTCCATGACCCAAAATTATGATCATCTTCAGATAAGAGAAATAATTGCAAAGATGATATAATATGCATGAGTATCCATTTTATGATTGTTGAGCATATGTGATTTAATATTCGTTGAAGGTGTTGAATCCAATTATGAGATGGTGTCTAGAAACACTATTAGAGTGATTGCATAAAAGTATATGAAATAAAAAAAGAGAGATTAAAAATATTTCTTAAGAGCATTCATGAGTTTATCTCGATTGTTGACTTCAAATCAAACATGGGTTATATGCTTAACAATTATATTGATGATTCTTGCAAATTGATCAATCATCAACTTTATTGAATTTGATCCTCCACACACGGCATTTATTTGTGATGCAATATGTGATTTAAATTTGGGAATTTGCAGACAAAGTGTCTTATCACATTGGATAATCTAGTAATAATGATATTCTTTGCAATCTTTAAATTAATTTTCGCAGAAAAGTTACATTTTCGAGGTCATTTCTTTCATATTATATGTTGTGCTCATCTTGAATATAATGGTTCAAGATGGTTTGAAAGAGGTGCAACAAATAACATAAGATCGGAGACAATAAAATACCTTAAAAGTCTCTTCCACGATTACATAAGTTTGTTGAAGTGGCAGCAATTGGGATCCCCACTTCAAAGGATTATGCGATATTCCTACAAGATGGAACTCCACTTACTTAATTCTTAAGTCTATTTTTATTTCTTGATATTATTTATTACGTTATCATTTCGAGATTTCCAATAAGTGGTTACCTTCAAATTGAGTGGTATAACTATGAGCGATTAGAAGGTTTCTTTCTATTTTTTAATGTGACAAAAAAATGATTTCGCGCTTCTTCTTATCCAACTACAAATATGTTTCTACCCTGTCATGCATGTAAACTACTTATTGAAGAATCATTCATCAAATAAATTCATCAAGCAAATTACTTCTATTATGAAAATTAAATTTGACATTGGAGAGAATCTGATTTACTCATGTCGATTGGTTGTTGTGATTCATTAGCGTTTGAAAATGAAATTCATTACTTTTCATTTCCTAAAATATACCCTAATTAGGGTAGAATCCAAGATTAAGAGTGTTGAGATATTTGGAAATCTACAATCAATATTCGGGTAGATATTAAAGCTCTTCAATTCTAATGAATCTTCTGATGTGCTCTTTTCATCAAATTTTGATTGTATGTTAGGATTTGTTGATTTTATTATTGTTTAGTTATTCACCATCAAAATCTACAAACTTATTTGGAGGAGGGATTATACTTGTGCAATAATGATTCGTTTGATGTTCTTGAATGATGGAAGATTCTCATCATATTTTATCCAAATGGTGAGGATGTTTTAACAATTCTCATACTGCATCTAAATCTACATTTAGTATTGGTAGAGTTATTGATAATGAGCTCTTTATCTCCAAAAATAATCAACTTGTTTGTTTATACGCTATTGGATCGGAGGTGTTCACATAAAAAATCATTTGGTACTTTTCCAACTAAAAGCAATCTATTTAATATATTTGATAAATTTCATTCTCTCATTATCTACTTTTATTTCAACAAGAGTTAATGGAGAGGAGAATCTTTGAAACTTGAAAAATATTTAGCTAGAAGGAGCATCAATATATCATCGCATTTACTCTTTTTTAATTTTCATTTATCTTAATTTGGACTTATATTTGTGTTGTTTAATTTGGACTTACAATTATGTTGTTTAATTTGGATATAGTTGTCTTTAATTTGGACATAGAACTATAATTTGGTCGCTATAATTATATTTATTATTTCAACAGTTCAGTTTGAGATTTTTTTTTGGCATCTTAATAGTTGACTACCTTGTTTGAGATTATTCTGTAACATGTAATGGTTGACATGATGACTTTATTGGCATAGTTGGGTTGGCTGACACTTCTAAATAGTTTTGGTTATATGGTTTTTTTTTTGTTGTTTTGCTCTTTCTTTGCTGATTAGTTATGACATTTTAGTTGAGTTAAATTGGTTGGTGACATTTTAGCTATCTTGGGTGATTCTCGATTGGTTTTATTTTGGCTTTGGTTTTGTCTTGGGTGATTCCCGATGACTTCTTTCTTGGTTGACTTTATTTTTTCTTGGCTTGATGACTATTGTTGTGTACTCCACTGTTTCCTGTTTGGATGATAACCTACAGTCTATTACTTTGCTTATTATTAATTCTTAAGAGTTAAAATGGTAAGATCAACGACTTACTCTTTGTCATATGTGATATTACATTAATGCTATGATGGAAAACTAAATAGATGTATGAGATGCAACTTAAACTGATGGTTGTATGTATTTTCAAACATTCAATTTAATTTTTTGTGATTTATATTTATTGTTATATTATGTACAAAGTTTTTTTTTATATTTTTTCCTACTGACTCATTCTAATTTTAATTTATTCAATGTTCATTTCATTTTTTCCTACACTTACTATTATTAATCTTTCATTTTGTCAATTTTTTGAAAGTTTTAAATTTTACACCAGCTATGGGTCAATGATTGTTTATTTTAATTTTTTAGCCATTCATAATATTTATTTCATATTTTCTTGTTAGTTTTGTTTACATGAAGTCAGATTATTATTTTGAAAATTCAAATTGGTTGAAAGCTTGAAAGCAAGCTTGAAAGCTTGCTATGGATTAAATTGAATTTGAAAATTGTAATATCACTATTTTGTTAGCTTTTATTGAATCAAATTGTTACTTGTATAATGATGTAAATTTTTTGGTTGAATTTATTCTAATAAGTTGTAAATTTGTAAATTGTAATAATATGAGTTAACAGTTTAAATTGTAATCAATTTTGTGTAAAAATAAATATTTCTTATTGTATATCTTTTAATTTCAAATAAATAAATTTTTACTTAATTTTTGCTAATGTTACTTAATTTTTTTACTGTAAAAATAAATTTTTGATTGAATATCATTATTTTGTATATCTTTTAGTTTTAATTTTTGCTAATATTACTTAATTTTTTTACTGTATAAGATTCAATTAAATAATTTTTTTTACTTTTTCAATTTTTTTTAATTTTAAATTAAAATTAAGAAAAATAAATATTATTAAAATATAAAATCGAAATCGTCAATTTCGAATATGAACACACACTCTAAAGCTATTTCAACACGAGCCAATTTGAACAAATAAATAAATAAAAGAACGAACAACATCTCTACCGCTGCTTCATTTCGTTTACACCTCAGTTGTATCTAGTAGAGTTTGACTTTTTCCATGTTATGAGGATTCTTCCATACTGAGAAAGATGTGTCCAGTAAGTTGTAGTCATTAAGCTTTGTATCACTGATAAATCTTCCCAGCTACATTTACTCATCTTTTCTCCATCGAACTATTAAATTTAGTAAAATGATCCCGCATCGATCTTGGTGACTCTTTCTTGTTTTCTTTTCAAAAGATGACTTACTTGAAACACTTGCAACACAATGGGTATTATCTTGGTTGATAGATATTTTATTTTAGAAGAACCAATCATAGACGCTTCCACAATGAGACATCTAATCAAAGTATAATGAGATCAAGAAAGAATAAGCCAAATGAGACTAGAAAAAAATAATATTGAATTATTTTTGTTCAAACTTCTATGAAAATTATTGATAATATGAATATAGATATATAGTCCACTTTTTTTTTAGCAATTATATACATAAACAATAAAAATAAGCTTAGCATGATTGCATCACTAATAAAGCCAAATGCATCAAGCATTTCAATTTTCAAAGATATCAATCACCAAATTCCAACTTTCAATTTACCAATTACCACTTTGGGTACTACATATCATTTAACCAACTCAATACCTTACACAACTTTCTTTTCAAAAAATTAGGAAAGTCACACACAAAAAAATGCTTCAAGCCTTCAATGTAACCAATATGTCAATTACCAACTTCAATGCTTCAAGTCATATTTAAAATTAGTTCAATAATTCAATGAAAATCTCTGAGCTTTCCTCCATCCAAATACCTTACTGTCTTACACAACTTTCTTTTCAAAATATTTCAAGCCTATAGATTTGTTCATTTATGTGACTTGTGACCATGTCTTCAAAGGCTCAAACAATAGAGTAATGCACTAATGCTTATGATAAAGCTTTCTCACATCATTTTCACATCATTTTCACATCATATGAATAATAAAACATTACTGGCAAAATTATTATGAATAATAAAGCATTACTTGTCCATAATCCACACAAACAATAAAGATTAAACAATCCTCCAACAAAAAAATGATTAAACAATCCTCGTAAAAGCATTAAGCAAAATTTCGTAACCAATCCATAATCCAAAAATCGATTAACCTAATATACATATCGATATGATATAATCACCGCATGAACAAATCACGCATGAGGCCGCAAGGCCCGCAACCAAGAGAAGTACAGAACGTACGAACCATATCAAAATCAAATCATCATTCTTTATCAGTAAATACAATTACAGAACCATTGGCATTGATAGATGAAAATACAAGAGATCAGAGATGTATCGAGTACCTTATAACCATTTGTTGCGCTAGAAAATTCAATAGAATAAGGATTCGGGGAGAAAGGCCAGAAGTTCGAGAGCCAATGGTGAGCAAGGCAAGAGAGAACTTAGAAAGAAGACATTGAGTTTCAAACTATAGATTAGGATTAGGGTTGCCTTTGGATTGGCAAATCGAATCAATGGGGTCACTCGGACTTGAGAAACTCAAAGAGGCAAAGTGCCAAAGAGCAACGCCCTTACGCGATACGCCGAGAGGCGAGAACAGATCAACAGAATGAAAAGTGAAAATTGAAAAACAAAGAATCGAACAGTCGAAGAAAACCAGCTAGAGAAGCGAAGGAGGGGGGATTGCCGCCTTGCGGCAAGGAATTAGTAATTACTGAATTAGAATTAGGGATTCATTCCTTTGAATCCTTCTAGTTTTATCCTTTTAGACTTTTACATGCGGCACGGGCACGGTCCAGTGTCCATGGACCGCACGGTTCACGCAGGCCATCCCTCCGCATTCCGCAAAAGTTCGGTCCAATCGGTTTTTTGGATTACAAAATTTCATAACCGGTCCATAATCCAAAAACTGAATATAGCTCAAACTAAAACCGAAATCCAAAATAAAATTATAAAACCGATCCAAATTAAAATTTTGGTTCGATTTTAATTGAATGTTCGGTTTAAATCGAACTATGCACAGCCCTACTCCTCCCTACACAAACACCAACCTCGCAAACAACACTAAATCAAACTTCTATTTCCACTTCTCTCTCTTCCTTTCCCTTTCTAAACAGAAAAAAATATCTCTGAAGCTCTTAGTAAAATTAGAAGAGAGATTTCATTCTCTCTATAAATAGAGAGAAATCACACTCTTCTCCCTCCACTCTCTTTCTCTCCCTAGGATATAGAAAGAGAGTTCTACTTCTCACTCCCTTCATTCTTTCTCCAAAAAAGAGGGGGTGATTTATGTGAAATTGTTGTCTCAAAATTATCATCGCTAGCATTCAAAGGTAAAACACAAGAAAATTTATGTACTCACTTATGTTGCTTCCACATAACGGGGAATTTATTAGACTTTAAGCATTCGTTTGTGTTGCATAAACACAGGAAGAAAAATTAGGGTGTTTTCAAATGTTGGTGTTTCAAGGCATATACGATACTTCCCATAAATGTGGTAGGTGTTAAAATCTTTCAGCGTGCAAAGACACCTACTATGTACACTTCCCATAAACTTAGTGGGAAGACCTTAGACTTCTAATGCAGTCCTCGGGACAACACCGAGTAGCTGCCAGATTTTAACCTAAAGTGTTGTGGACATTAAAATAGCTTAATGTAAACCAAAATTCAAAGATAAAATTGAATCTTAACTAAAATTATAAGTACCTTAAGGTCTATATGTCATTTCCCATAAGCACAATAGGTATAAAAACCCTTTGACCACGGTGTTGAAAGACACCTACCATGCATGATTGTCATAAAAATGGTGAGAAGGCCCAACACTCCCGATGAAGCCCCCTACGCAGGGATAACGTCAGGAGAGTATTGAAATTTTGCCAAAATCTAGATTTATGTGAGACTCGAACTGAGACTAAATAGAGCCTTCCTAAATGAAGATTAAACTCAAAAGATTGACCTCAAATCGAACTTAAGTTAAACATTGAACCAAACTAAATTCAAAATCAAAACTATAAAGATCTTTGAATTAAAAGAAACTTGCACAAACCAAATTGGAATAGGCTTATAATAAAATGCTCACCATCACCCACAAGCAATATATTTTGGTAGATGTTTGAAACAGAAGAATTGCATTGCACTCTAAAACAATTAGAAGAATCCAAATCAAAATAGGCAAGACTTGAAAATTATATAAGACACATGAATGACTTACATTAAACTTAAAGCCTCTTTCAAACAAAGTTAAAACTCAAGATGGATTTGAAATAGAGCTCACATAAGAGCTTGGTGGCCCTCTTACAAGCAAAAGCAAAACCAAATAACTTGCAAACAAGTATAATACGATCTTTCAAAGAATATTTGAATGATGTATTTGAATGCTTATCTTCAAGTTAGAATGCAACTCAAATGAAACATATAAGAGGGCTTACAAAATACTTGAGCATTTAAAGATACATGCAAATCACCTAAGGAAAGGCTTGCATATACATCTTGAAACAACTTGATACCCAAAATTTATCATAGCAGAATGTGCGCAAGTAACCTAAGGAACTAAAATATACATGCATTTTAAAGCAATCATTCCCTTAACTCGAATGTTAGAAACATGTAAATACTTGAATGAAATGATTTCATCACACAAATTTTAAAACAATCTCATGCTTCATCAGTTGTTTTAAAACTCATGTGAGGTTTCAATAAAATGAGCAAAATATTTACATGCATTATGGAATAGCTGCATATTCAACTTCATTGCATCAAAATGTGTGTTAAATAAATTCAATGCATGTACTTCAAGGCAACTCATGTTCAAACATAATATCTCAAAAAGTGTGCAAACAATCTAACGCATGCTAAACTTCTAACTCAATATTTGAGAGTGTTGCGCAGGCCAAAAGTGATAATCGATTTAGATTAGTGTGACTCCAAAAAATGTGCATTTATTTTTAGAAATCAAGAAATTATCTTGAAAATATGTACTCTTATTAAAATCTAAATACCAAAATCGAAGCAAAAGTATGTTATTGAATAGGTCGCTTTGCCTGCAAGGCGAAGTCATAAGTCCCACTTATGGTTTGTTTGGGGCAACTATAACTTTTTGAAAAGCTGATTTTAAAGTTGTTATGGGGAAAGCAACTTTTTTAAAAACTACTATGGGTGTACCAAATAATTTATTTTTGAAAAATTCAACTAATAACTTTCGACCCACTAACAACTCGATTCTCAGCACTACTAATTTCTACAACTAAAAATTAAGAAAACGATTGTTTTTATCTACTTTCAAAACAAAGCAACTGAAGCTATTCAACACACCCAGATATGTTTAAAAGTATGTAACTTTTAAAAGTTGATTGTAAAATTATTATTGGAAAACAATTTTTCATTGTGTGTTACAAATATTTTTCTTATTGAAAAATTCAAACAGCAACTTTCTGATAACCGCCACATTCTAACAACTCTGGTTCTCAAAAGCAACTTTTCACCATAATTTATTTTGAAAAATAGTCAAAAAAAACTAGTAGCCAAAAGTTGTGTTGCTTTCTGATTACTTTTTAAAAAGCAAAGCAACCAAAAAGTTGTCACAAATGCACTCTTAATCAGTATGATTCTCCTTTTTCTAATAGGAATAGAGTTGACAAGACTTATTGAAAATCAAGTGTTGATGATTTTGATTTTTACATTTGCATACGACCATCAAGAGCCTTGATCAAAAAATTTTACAATCGGAACTGCAAATTCTTTATTTCAACAAACCTAGTCCTCTACAAATAAAGGTAGAGTCAACCGAGTTTATAACAAAATGAATGTTTAAGTTGATCTAAGTAATATTCAAGTAAATATAATCCTTTGTAAATAAGCAGAGTTGATAATAACACTAATGATGGTTGTGTTGATTAAGTATATCAACTGAATAGATCATCATTATCAAAATATTTAAGATATTAATGTTTTAATCATTTCAAATTCATGTTTGCAAAATATAATCTAGATTTAAATATTCCAATGATGGTTGTGTTGAATGTAAATTTCAACGTAACGGGTTGTTATGATCAAAGCGTCTAAAATGCTGATGTTAAATCATTTCAAATTCAAGATATAAACTATTAAACATGATCTTCAGCAAACAAATAAGAAAAGTCGACAAGCTCTACCATAATAATGATTGCGTTAAACAAACAACTCAACCGAAGAGAATATTACCATCAAAATTATGTATAAAATTATAAATCAAATTGAACTGAATTAAATGCAAAATAAACTCAGTCTTTTGCTAGTAAGAGTTGATAAAGTCTACCACAATGATGCTTGTGTCAAATAGAGATTTCAACTAGAGGGGATATCACCAACAAATCATATCTAAAATTTCAAACTAAATCAATCCAAAGTCAAACAACAATAGAGATGCTAAAACTTATAAAATATTTAAATATTACTCATCACCTAAAACTTAAAGCTAAAATACATTCATTCATCCGCAATTATTTATCGAGGATGACAAATTAAGAAAACTTCAACTCACAAAAGAGTCGATGTCAAGTCAAGTGTACAATTAAATTCACACTCAAATAATCTCACACAGAAAGAACGTAATCCGTTTCTTCTGTCTGTATGATTTGGCCAGTTGACTCCACATATGAAACGGTTAAGACCAGAATCCTTTTGCCGAAAAACTTGGCCTCTTAATAAATCTATTATATTACAGTGATGGTTGTAGCCCGTATGTTCCCTACTAGTTCGCTTTGAATTCTAAATCATATGGTGTACTTGATAAGGCAAAATTTATGTTAGCTAAGGTTAACTTAAGATAATTTCCTTAGACAAACATTAACCAAGTCTATAAGGTCCCCTTGGATGGCATAACTCATAATTATTGACAAAGATCCGATCAAATCGGGTCTACTACCTCCACTGATTAAGTAGACTAGGGACCATGACAGCCCGAGACGACAAAACCATGGGATCTTGATCGAGCATGTCATCATTTCCCTCATCATCCGCTTTAAGTTAAAAAATAGTAAATTTCATAAATCTAAATTAAAATTTTACTTATTGCTACTATACGTTAAGTAATTAGCGACATAATGACTAGCCTTAATCAAAAATTCTCATAATATTAAGAAAGGTAATTAACCATAGCAGGAAACCTGAAATCGGATCTAAAATTCTCACAAAATGAGGGTGAAATCTCTGAGTGGAGTTTTATCTACTATTTCATCTACCTTCTGAAAATTTGACCGACATTAATCTAAACTCTCTTCATCTCTGAGTGGAGTTTATAGACAAATATATAACCTTATGGTTTTTATTAACCAAATATTCTTCCACGAGAAACCGTTAAGAACATCAGTGCGTGGCCGTAATTTAGTGGTGTCATATCGGCGAACCACCCGTCGAGGGCTCTCAGCCATTTATGTGGTGTCATTTACACTCGGACGGAGGACCGCGGGCCCGTCTACGCTTTAGAAATATTTAAGTGTGAAGGTAGTTATATTTAATTTGGCGTTCTGTGAAAAATTTTCTTAATTTGTCACCCCAAGACAAACAAAGCGGAGTGGATTGATTTTTTTAGTTTTAATTTAAATAATTCATTTCATTTTTATTTATATTTTTTGATATTTTATTTGAATCTTGATCATTCTTATGATTGATTTAGATTTGAATATAATGATCATTTATCATTGAAATTTTAATAATAATGCGATCTATCATATCAATTGATACGCTTGTCTTTGCGATTTTTACGGAGGATCGATCTTAATCATTGTCTCGAAGTATAATCATTCAAAACTTTGTCCTTTAACGACATGAGGATCGGTTTGACTTTCTCTTGAGGTTTGAATTTCGGTATGTTGATTCATATTTTGTATTACATGAAATTAATACCATATATTATTCATTTGAAATTCAAATTATATATATCACATTTTTTAGGTTTTGTTAACGGACTCAGAAAGACAAAGAGATGTATATATGTTCTTTTGTATTTGACATGATGATTACTTCAACATACATACATATCTCTTTTAAAATTTATATGGACATGTAAATATCAAGTTGAAATGTAGGTGTCAATTTGCAAGTTTAGTTCTTGATATGGCATTTTTAAGTTTTGTTAACCCGGACCTGGTCCGAAAACCAAACCGGAAAGTATAGGATATGTTCTTTGTTTATTTATCTTGCATTTGGATCACATGTCTTTCTAGATATTTGATTTATTGGATCTTCATTTGGGCCAAAAATGAAACGAGGAATCTAAAATAGACATAATTATTTGATTGAGACATGATACACTTCATTTGGGTCAAAATTTCTCTTTTATGCACCAATCAAAAAGGAAAAAGGCTAAAATAAATTATTTTGGAGACCCATTTAATCAATCATGAAGTAGTGGACCTAAAATAAAATTAAGCATTTGATTGAAAATAAGATATGCATAATGTTTGGGTCAAAATCCCCCCTTTTATGCCACAAATCAGCAAGAAAAAATAGGGATTGAAACTTAATATTTTGAGCCATTTTGATTAAGTAAAATATTGTTGATGTAAGATAAAAGCTGTCTTATCTAGGAGTATGTTATGAATCCGTATAGTAGTATCCTTTTTTATGCAACAAATCTGAGGGATATGGTGAAATAAACCACTTTGAGGGTCCATTATCTTATGATCAAACCCGTGTAATAATGGGAGGAGAAGACAAAGATATGAGTAGATGTCATGTCATATTTTAAGAGTGGATTAATTAAAATCCATACTTTATACAACCTCATGACAAATGGTGATACATTAAATTTTATTAAGAAGATATGGCAAAAGAGTTTATTTTCCTTTAAATCCATTCCTATTTTTTTATGATATTAAGGAAAGTGATAATGATGAGGACATGCCATGTGTACATGTGCATTGATATAATGAAATGCATGAATTTGGATGAAAACCCACTTGCATGCAACTTATGAAAAGGTATGTCGATGCGATAACAATAGATGATAAGAGGAGAAGGCTAGAAGGAAGGTATAAATAAGAGGGATTCAAAATCCCTACATTTCCTACTCTCTTTCTCCCTTATACCACAAGATTAAGTTTTTCAATCTTAAAAGGTTAAGTTGTGCCACATGACTTATAAGTTTCCTTTTCAGATAATTTTCTATTTTGATATCTTCACGATATATATCATATATGGTAGATATTATTTCTATGTATTTCAAACTTTATGTTTAAGCACATGTCCAACATGTAACATGTCTAAGTAGAGCTTTGGATGAGCATTAAATAATGCATATCATCCACTTAATGGATAACTTGTATGATATAAAAATCAATACATAAACATTCATGTTTAACATAAATAAGCGTTGATCAATTCATATACTCATGTTGCATTTGTCATAAATAAGATACTGCATGTTATAGTCGTAAGTATCAACTCATGTCACATTCTGCAAAATGGGATAACTTGCATGATAAATTAGCATAAGCGTTCACATTTGAGATAAAGAAAATTTTAAACCAACTTAACAAGCATTTATCCTTTCTTTCTATCTTTTTTTTAAATAAATTTAAGAACCTCCCGTCATCCCCGCATGGAGGGCCAGATGCCTTCCCACCACCAGAAAGAGCGTATGGTAGTGTCGTGAGACACCTACGAAAATTTATTTCACGCCAAGAAAGTGCATCGTTAACAAAGATAACAACAAAATGTTGGAGAAACGTAGATCTTATATCACAAATTTCCCCACCATGTTGGAGAAACATGTGTTACTTATATCACATTTTCCTATCATGTTGGAGAAACATGTACCTTATACAAATTTCCGTGTTGGAGAAACATGTACGAGATACTTATCACAATTTCCCGTCATGTTGGAGAAAACATGTGTATCACTGGTTTCCGCCACATTGGAGAAATAGAGCAGTACTTATAGCACAAATTTAAGCCCATTTGCATGAATATATTTGCTTTTAAAATGAATCATTTTTCATATTTGGAGTCTCATTATAACTAGTTTTGTGCTAAAGTGGGATAGCCTCTTCCTTTCAATCTTGGATTGCAACATATAAGTAAAAGCATAGAATTTTCATGTAACCTATGATTCATGTCATATGACACTTTAAATACCTTTTCTCCTTTCAGATTTCAGCATAAATGGAAAGAAGCATCACAAAAAACCCCCCTCTTTTTAATTTCAGATTTCACTTTTCAGATTCCATTCTACTCATGTGCAAGAGACTAAATGAATGAAATCCATAGGAAACAATAAGCAACATGGCATTAAGGCCTGGGATTTAAGCATGCAATATTTGAAAATCCATCTTTCTAATTTTATTTGTATATGAAGAATGATACATATAATTTCTCCCATAGAAATTCATTGAGCAGATAAAACATGAAATTCATAGAAGAAAAACAAGTAGTATGATATTTAAGCCATACATTCTTCCTTATCAGATTTTCAAACTTCCGGCTCAAATAAAAAAATTTTCAGCAAGCATCACATCTTTAGATAGCAAACTAATTGATTTCTCCTTAGATAAAATAAATTTCAGCAAGCTTTATGCCTTTAGGGATAAGAATTATTTGCATAAATTTCATTTTTTACCATATCCAGGAATTTTTCAGCAAAGGAAACACATAGGGGTCCATGAAAAACAGCAAACACCACAATATTTGGGCCATACATCAATTATTTTTAAACTAAGTATCACAAAATCCGTGAATAATAATAAAATGAGATTTATATCATCCCAAATCCTAAAGGAAACTTTAGCATAATCCCAAGATAAGATATATGTTTAACAAAACCTTATCCTCCAAAGAAACTCAAATAATAAGAATGCTGTTAGAAAACTGACTCGACGCTAAGAAAGGGAGGAAAATTTGCTTAAACAAAAAATTTTTTTTCTCGAGTTCTTCAGCGTGTAAGAGAAGGAAGGAAGAATCGTGAGAGGGAGAGCGAGCTAGAGAATTAGAGTATAAGGAGTGTTTTTAATTAACGAAAAATATTATATAAAATAAATAATAAAAAGAATTTTAAAAGAAGCAAATATGAATCAACGTTAAAGAATATTTTATTTATTTAATTAATATTAAAATATTTTTTTTTTCATTATAATATTATAAAGATTAAAAAATTTATAAAAATATTAATAATTTTAATTTTGAATATAATAAATAACAATATGTCAATCTTGTATTTAATTTTTAAATATTTTGTTTATTTTACAATGTCGATTTATATGAAATTAGGTTTACAATTTATTTATTATTCGACATTATTTTATTTAATCGATATCGTTTGATAGATTTTATTTAATAATTTATAAATAGTTCAAATCGAGGCTTTTCAATATATAATTTCATTAAAATTGATTTTAACTATTTGATCGAATTTAATTATTTATTTGTTATTTAATTAATTTTGATGCTCTATAATTTTTTAAGTTATTAATCTAATATTTATTTTATTTTAATATTGTTTAATTTCAATATTTGTATCAACAACTTATAAGTCTTTTAGTCTATCTTTACCTTTTTTACATCTATCTTAACTAGATCATATAAAATTTATTTGACCAAACCATCTAAAAATATAATCTTATATGCCTTTCTATTATAATTATCATATATTTTTTTGTAATATCTCTAAGTGTAAAGCCACTCATCCACAGCATTCATATGCAACACTTAATTTTATGCTTCTTTTTGTTTTATTTGTATAAAGCATTTTTCTCAAATTATAAAATAATTTTTTATAATCTATGCATTTCTCCTTATCCAAAATCTACTAATAACATCTCTATTTATTTCACCATCACTTTGAACAATAACTAGAGATATCAAAAACATTCACTCTTTTTAATGACTTGATTACCCATTGTCACAAATCGAGTCTTCTATAACTAAAATTACACTTGATGTATTTGTCTTAGATCTACTCAAATGAAAGCTTTTAGACTTTAAGGTTGACCCCCATATTTCAAATTTTTTCTTGAAGCCTCTCTTTAGTCTTATCAACAACAAAAATATCATCAACAAAAAGCATACACCAAGGTACATCCTCCTGTAAATGTTTAACAAGAACATCTATAACTAAATCAAAAAAGATATGAGCTTAAAGCTGATGCTTGATGTAATCCAACTAAAATAAATAAAAGTTGTTTGGTTCATTTGGAGTGTAAAATAAACGAATCTGTATTTAGATTTTAACTTGTTTCATTAACTCTAAATCTGAATTTTTTCTTGTTGAAAAATAAATATAACGTAAGATTTTAAAAGGGCAATGGGTATTTGCATGGAGTTGGCGGCGGCAGAATGGCACGGCCGGCGGCAGGCCGGTGGTATCAGCGAGAAGCGCCGGAGATGGTGTAAGTCGTAGATGAGCAGCCAGAACGGAATGAGCAGAAACCAGGGGGTTAATGCGAGAGAAAGGAAAGTGGCCCGTGGAGAATTAGCGGCGCCGATGGTGGCGGAAGCGGCGGTATCGCGAGGGGCGCGAAAGCGGTGGATAATTCTGCGGCTGATGGGTAGCCGTCGCCATGAGGCGGAGCACGGCGGTGGTGGTGTGGCGGCTGGCACGGCTTATTTGGTTCTGTCGGACGAATTAAAATACCTCAAAATGATCATTTAATCATTTTTCATTGAAATTTTACTCACCATACCAAACCTCAAAATTAAATTCCTTGCATTTGATTTACTTTACACTCTAAATACAGGCAACCAAACAACCCCTTAGTCAAACCTCCTTGTGTTGGAACACAAGTAATAGCTCCAATATACATATATTTAATGACTTGAATATAACGAAGATTAACTCATTTCTTTTCTAAAACTCTCAAAATTACTTCTCTTGGAACTTTATCATATACTTTCTCTAGATCAAAATGACTTCATTGTGTTTATTACGATGGAAACAAATGTAATATTGTGTTTATGGGGACGGAAAAAAATGTAAAATGATCTTATCTACATAATTTGAACAGTCAGATACAGCACAATTGCCAAAACTGGTTGAATTGATTGATTATCTATCTTCGGCTACAAAATCTCCCTCAAAAAATAAGTTCAAAATGTTATGGGGAGAGATTTGATGAGACCAGTGATGATGGTAATAAAATAATTATGAGTAATTAAACAAACTTGTAAGATTATAGCTACCTTTCTTTTTTTCACTTCCATCTCATCTGATTCTTCAAACTCTGTTTTGTCATCCTATAAGATTAATGCAACAGAATGATGGTCATATAACAGATTAGGATTAATTTTTAAATTGAACTTGATAACTTGCAGATTATAATGGCTAATGTTAAATAGTTCAGGTAGCATGAGCTGCAATAGAAAGGAAAATTTAACATAAACTAAGCACATGCGCAACAACTAGAAGGCCATGAAGCATCAAAATAAAATAAAATAAAATAAAAGGAGAGACAAGAACATAAAACAACGTAAAAGCTGAATGTACGCATATAGGTAGACATCCTCGTTGCATAACTTGAAAACTGAACCATCATGCTAAGACATCTAGCACATAAATTTTGGTGTGAGAACAACATCACTGATGCATTAAAGAAAAATACGACTTCATACCCATACGCCAAGAACATACATGGCAGGAATGCGATGTGCGGCAGATGAAAATTAAACTAGTAGGATTAAAAAAATTCGTCTTTTAATAAAAGTTATAACTACTTCATCGGTAATAATGATTAAAAATAACAATTAACCCAAGTCAACAGTCAACAACACAATAGGCAACGCACCACTACACAAGCATAATCAATAATAGCACAAATTTATTAAGATATAAAAACTAGTTCATAGCAATTGATCCTATTTCCAATTCCTAGTAATATTTCACCATCTAATATAACTGTTAATAAGTTGATACAATGTTTTGTTTAACTACTAAATCTGAATCATTAGTGGATATATTTCTTCTGTAATCTCCTAGTGCCCTGAATTTAATATAAGAATTGCCTTGCTAAAGAAAATAAGAAAGAGCTCCTTTATCCTTCCAAGTTTGAGACTTTGTGGAGAAGAACAAGAAAGGCTCCCTACAAATCCCTTCCTCCTCAAGTCTATATCGCACTTCTGGCATGGTGTGGCACTCATCTATGTTGAGATTTGGGAAGCTAACGTTAACTACTAGGTTAGATATATTTGGTCATCTTCCTTGTAATAGAAAAGTAAGATTTTTTTCCCTTCCTACTCATGTGATCTAAGGCCTTCCTCACTATGAGAATCTCTATATGTGGAGGGAACAGTGAGATTCTAGTTGCTCCGATATAGTAAACTTTGTAAAGTATCATGATTAACAATGGAATTTCTAGCATGATTAGCAATTCAACTTCCCTCCTCTCTCGTGCCAAGGCCTAGTTGGGAGCAGCCACGCAAATTTGCTATCGCTTTTCATTGTAGTATATGCTCAATCTCTTATACTCCTACTTTTCATTATACTATCACCGTTTGTGTGGCATTCAAAGTCTAAATAAATGGCATCAAAGTCAAGGATTTGTCTAGGCTTGAGTGCTCCATGTGGTTTATTACTCCTATAAAGCCTGGTTGGTACACCCATTAAAATCCAAATCAAATTTCAACTTCTATTGTACATACACATGTCGAGCAAATCAGACAATTGGTGAGATACAAAGCCCAACACTTTTCAGGTTCAGTCTAACTATTCTATTTGGGATGCCTCAATTCTACTCGAGATGAACCATCTCCTCTTGGCAGCCATTAAGACATCTTGACATAATAAGTATATATTCAAATACATCCTTGGTGCAATGGTGCTTTTACTTATGTCGGGTAAAAATTATGGCATATCATCACAGATATATCTAAAATAACCTGCAGGACATTTCTTACCCATTATTTGCCACATTGTGGTCACTCACCAATACATAATACTCGATCCACAATGCCTAGCATTCAACACCTGCTCATGGCCACTTGGTGTAAGCACATGTATTATGGCATGCACAATGGATGCCGGACTTGGGACCAAATCATTTTAACTGTGTCGATGTTCTTTCCTTTCTTTTCAATGTTCTCTTGTTTTTTTTCATCCTTACTCCTTGAATAGCCTAAACTCTAGAGGTTCCCTTAAATCATTTCAAACTCGAAACAGTTTTGAGTAAGCCTTCGTGCATGATAATTCATGAAAAATAAAAAAAATTTTGACCATCGATTATCATAGTAGGTCCAACTCGAATTTCATGAGGTTATGCTTTCCATACTAGTGGTATAATAGCAATTTTTGATCCCATAACAAGAAAAAGACTAAGAAAATTGCTATAATAGTTTTAGTTCTCATTATACCAAGATGAGGGGCATGCCTTTATGGACCTAGCAAATACTCCCATATGTCAGTCAAAGATATTAGATACCATGAATGAAAATGAGAAGGGGAAGAGAAAAGAACGCCTCCTTAAAGATTCAACTATCAATGTTACCGGTGGTAACCAAGATCTTAAGAGCATAAAGCCAAGCTATGGCTCAAAATGTAAAACCCAAAAATGTTAAACAGTTGGAATCAAAATTTACTTAAAATTCTATTCCACAATTTCCGTACATCAAGAAAATGAGTCGAAGCATTTTTATAAATTCTACATTTTATTAAGATCATATATATATATATATATATATATATATATATATATATATATATATCTATATATATATATATTATTAATTTTCTAAATTAATTAATTAGCTTAAAATTTTAAATTTTATTATTTATTTAAATAATTTTAATATACCAGAATTATTGTCCCACAAGCAATCCATTTCCACTTATAACGACATGCATTAGCTAATGCTTTATTTAATGGTTGCGTTGGATTGTAATAGAAAATAATATATTATAAATACCATAACCAATATTTAAAGCCTCATAATATGGAAAAAGAACTAGCTAATCTTAGTTCGATTAAACCGATCATAGTCAGTTTGTGTCACTAAAGGGCAGTTGAACCCATTCTACAAACAGAGAACAAGAAAGAGAAAGAGACAAAAGTATATGGGGACAAACCCCATGCGAATACAGAGAGCGTGAGACAGAGAGAGAACGAGGGAGGAGAACGAGAGCACGAGCAAGGCCGCAATAGCAAGAGCAAGATTAAGCTCAAGCGATTAGAATATATGAGGGTTAGCTCAAGCGCGTAGATCAAACGAGCTAGGTCAGTAGCTAGTAAGGCATCAATGCGAGCTTGTAATTGATCCTATGCAAGCAAGCGCAGCTAGGCCAAACAATGGGTTTCAACAAAGCGATAGTACGTGAATTTGATCAAACTCATGCAAGTATTAGGATAATGATAAATATTAAACATAGGGTTTTATTTTTTTTATTAATGTAGATAATTTATTTATCAAAAAACTATTATTTTAGATTAGCATATAGATAAAAATTAGCATCATAAATGATTTTAATGATATGATGTCTAATATAGTGATTTAATAATAATACTATGATAACAAATGAATTACATGATTCAAACCGTACGTGCGTGTGAATTCTAAGATAATATAATAAATAAAAGAAATTAAAATCACAAATGATTTTAATGGTATAATGTTAATATAGTGATTTAATAATAATATTGTGATAACAAATAAATTAGATGATTCAAAATATAATGATACTTTTAAAAATTGAGTAAAAATAATAATTAATTTAAAAAAATTACATGTGTGTGCGTGCAAATGTGTGTGTGAATTCTAAGATAATAGAACAAACAAAAGAAATTAGAATCATAAATGCATTTAATTATATATAGATGATTCAAAACATAATGATGGTTTATATAGTTGAATAAATTAAAAAAATAATTAAGTTAATTAAATAAAATTAATTCATATTAAAAAGAAATATATGTATAGATTAATGCCTTGTATATTATTATAAGCATAAAAGTAAACAAGATAAAATTTAAAGAGTAAAGAGGCTAAAAATCAAATATTTTGAAATTATAGTAGCCACTTGTATTTCTAATTTTTAGTAACAATGCATTTCCATTAAATCTTATGCATCAAATGCTATTGATATTTGTCTAATCCAATTTTCATTGCAAAGTTATCCATAATTTATTTGTTATGTTAGAAGTATTGATCATATTGAATGAATATCATAAATTTCTTTCTATGTTTAATTTCTTATTTTATGCACTATTTATTAGAGATAAATACTAAAAAAAATAAAATATAAAAAATGAAATGAACTACATAAAAGTATTTTTACAATTTTGGCTGACACAGTTCACCTCTTATAGCACTAACTGGAGATGCAAGATACTTACACACGTTAAATAAAAAATAATTTGAAAAACTATTAATATTGAAGTAATTTAAATTGTATATTTAAGGAAATGCTCCTATGATGAAAGTAATATATAAATTGATATTAATAAAATATGATATCATTCTTACTATATAATAGAATGTTTTGAAAATATTTTACATGGTTATCTTTGAATAAGTAAATTATCCAATGATTTTACACTAATTTCCTGAATTTGACAACCATACATATTATATTTTTATCTCAATTTTGTTAGTATAACGTTAGAAGCACGACAATTCACTGAATTGTTGCTCACAATAATTTGAACTAATATTTTTAAGATAAAATCTTAATAAAGAAATGAGTGGAATAATAAAATCGATTTATAGAAGAATTGGTCAAAGGAAAGAACATTATTTGCATGAACAAACACATTATTTTTAAAGTAATTTAAATTTTATACATTAGTGACCCTCTCAATTTAAAAATAGTTATTTTCACAATTAAAGCTAGTAACTAAAATTTAAATCTTTTGTCTAACCAACAACTCCCACCTTGCTAAATCCAAGCTCCTGGGTAGGGTCATGATATAATATGTGCATATACACACAAAGAAATATTAAGCATTACCATTATTTGTTGCTCAATAAGTAGCTTTAAGGTTGGCAATGAAAAGTTGCAAACAAAGTTAAAGACATTGAAAAGAAGAAGAAAAGAAGAGGAAGAGAAGCTAAGGAATCTAGGTAAAAATTCAATTTTTCACATTTTCACTAAAGAATTAAGTTTGATTTGAGTTGGTAGGCCTAAAGACTTATTATATATATAAGGAGAAATTATTTTGAGGTAAAAATATTATTTTGAGATTGTTTGATTTAGTTTTGAGTTGTTAATTTAGAATTGATTTAAGTTGAGGAAATGAATGTTTGATTAGAATGTATAGAAAAAAAAGATTGATAAAAGTTAAAGAAATCAATTTTATGGAGGATCCACTGTTAGTGGCGAGGAGCAAATTATTCATAAGCAATTTTAAGGAAATTCCTACCATTACATTAGACAGTTATATATATGGTTGTAAAAGTTTTCAAATTAAGCATTTTTATAGCATTTGACATTATTACAAAGCCTAATGCATTGCACATGTTCACCTATTAAAAATAATTACTTGTTATTTCATATTATATTAGTTTGTGGCCTACCATATATATTTAAGAATTCATATGTTGCTCCACTTATTACATATTTGTGCCTGAGTTACAAGTTAGCACATATTGATGATAGCATGTCCATAAAAATGCTAAGTACATTTTAAAAGCTTATGATATTGACGCTAAAAGAGGAAATTAATAAAAGTTATAGATCATAGTTTAAAATTGTACAATTCGGTGCCTAGGCATATCACCATGGTTGAGGCACACACACCCCACTAATTAGATTTAATTTCCTAATTAAACAACTAACTCCAACCATTTAACACTGAACTCCACCCACCTTATAAGCCGAACCAAGAGCCAACTACTTTGACTTCCCGATCTCTCACAGCCACAGCTCAATCGTTCATTGCCTTCAACCTAGCTGCTCATGCCGCTAGCAACCACATTTACAAAAGCACACATTTCTTTGTATTTTTTCCACCATCAGGGTTTAGTAAGAAAATCTTCCTCTTTTCTATAACTTTATTTTTTATTTGCTTTGTTAAGATTTTTTTTGCATCTTCGTTGATTTCTTCAATTTAAAAATATTTTTAAGGTTTTGCAATATGGTTAGAGAAGAGGAGAAGAGCACAACAGAGTATAGGGACCCAACATAGAAATATAGTGTGCAAGTTGATATTAAAGGTGGGGAGAGACTTATGTATATTTTAAAATGTAATTATTATGATAGGGTTTAAAATTGAGTGTGACTAGAATGAAAGAAAATATATCTAGCTCTCACAAAAATGTTGCACCTTGTGCAAAGCTTCTAGATAAGATGAAAAAAGAAATTTGTACTTGGAAACAATGACAAAACACCTGGCACAATAACAATTTGATAATAGGCTGGATGTAGACTCATATTTGATAGTAAGTAGTGCCAAGGGTTCTCATCATCATTGCCACAGCAATCTAGTTGAGGTGCACAAGACCTATGAATTAGAATATGGTGAATGTGATAGACGACAAGAATGATGGAGCGAAGAGTAATCCGTCATATTTCTCTTGAGCATGCAAGGAAGGCGAGGAGACATGTATGCATAGATATTGAGAGATTTTTCTTTGAAAATGTCATTCCATTCAATGTGCAACATCTCAAGCTTACATTAATAAGATTCGTTCTATAGTATCTCATGGTAGAGCGTTAGACCTACTATGGACGAATTGAGAACTTGGATATTGAAGGAAGAGTTGGCCAACAATAAAAAAATTATTGAGAAGATTAGAAGAACATGGGCTTAGACAGGAATTATCATCATATCTGATGGATGGTCAGATGTAAAGGATAGAGGCTTAATTACTATCTTAGTACATAACCCATATGGCATAATTTTTTCAAGTCAATGGATGCATCAAAAAAGGTGAAAGATGCAAACTTTTTTTGGCATTCGGGATGGAATAATTAAGAAGATTGGAGAGCACTTAATTGTGCAAATTATTACTGATAATGTTAGTGCTTATAAAGTTGGTAATAAATTGATGGAGAAGAGAAAGCATATGTGTTGGATACCATGTGCAGCATATTATATAGATCTTATGCTTGAAAGATTTGGTAACTTGCCTCAACATAATAATGCTTTAATCAAGCCAAAAAAGTTTAGTAATTTTATCTACAATGACAATTGGGTGTTTGCATTGATAAAAAAGGTTTAAAAGAATGAGCTCATTTGACCCAACTACTAGATTTGTCCCTACTTGACTTTAAAGAGCATTATGGATGTGAGACAACCTTTAAAGGCTATATTTCACCTGCACTCAGTGATTGAGTTGTGCTTGGATTAGTAAGCTTGAAAAAATATAAATAAGAAAATTGTATTGAACAAAAGATTTTGGATGAATGTATGCTATGCTATTAAGACAACTAAGCTCTTAGTTCAAGTCTTGAGAATAGTAAATGCAGAAATGAAGCTAGCCATGGGCTTCATTAAAATACTATGAATAAGGCTAAAGAAATGGTTACATAGAATTTGGGAAGAGAAACAAATTAGGAGATTATTGATGAAAAGTGGGGCTGCAGCATCATTGTCATTTGCATGACACTTAATATTGTATGAATCCCCAATTTCAGTATGTTGAGAAATCAACCAATCCTGAAATCGAATTAAGTTTATACAAATACATGGATAGGTTGATCGAAGATGAAGCTGAGAAAACTTGAGCAAATCTATAGCTTATTGTATTTAAGAATAAGAACTTTTTTTTTAATTGCAACAAAGTAAAGATACTATCACAAAATGATCCCTATGTAATTTTTCTAGTTTCTCTAATTAGAGTTCTAAATTTAATAGAATCTTCTTGCTATTACCTAATACCTATTTTAACTTTATTTTTCAATAATAGTTGAATGGTGAATTCAGTTTGGTGATGCCACTCCAGCATACAACAATTCGCTATCAAAGTTGGGTTTGTTCATCATTTAGCTATAAAAGAAATTAACGTATATATAATCAAGTGCATACCAACAAAAAATAGACTGACAACATTGAGGATAAATTCTTTAATATATATTACATATAACAATAGATTAAAAGATAAGTATTTGGAGAAAGGGCATCCAAAAAACAATGAAGATCATTTAGTATACAATGACATATCATCATATTCTAAATAGCTGGTTGTTGATGCCCATGAAGTTACTCTAGCTGATTTGCTAGAAAAAAGATCTCAATATTGACTACTTCGATGAGAACAAAAGAAAAGCCAATACTAGTGGTTCAAATACATCACAACAAAAAACTAACAAAGAAGATATTTAAAAGTTATAGTTGTAGACTTTAGCAATCTTTGTTTTAAAGCAAAATTAATATTCTTATTGGATTTTTCTTCATTAGAGAAGAGGAAAATGGCAAGGTTGAAGATGAAAAAATATTGAGAGAACATTGATGCTATTGAGGATGAGGTAGGGCGAGATAGCTATTCATTATTATGATAATTCAAATGAAGATCTATTGAGTGCTGAGAGTGAAAGAGATTTTTGAATTTATGATGGCCTACAAAAGGGGTAAAATAAATTCTTTTGAGATGAGCCTCAAAAGAAGCTAAAAGAGATTCCTAACTCTCAATAACTGCTATGTTGGAGCAATCCAACCTTTAGTAAGGGGTTGTTAGATAACTGTTGTGTTGCTCAAGTCTAACCTCATCAACATGATGATAGGCTAAGTGCAATCATATGATTATATTGGATTTAAGATAGAAGGTCAACTTGTAGATATTGTATCTTCGTTGGTAAAAATCCTATGATTTGAAAACGTGAGAAGCAAATAATATAATGTCATAATCCACTCCCTTAAAAAAATGATGGAGTTAAACCTCTCCATTTGGAGTGATTTTCCTATTATCTAGCCAATGGTTTTAAAGTATGATAATCAAGCTACTATCTATATTGCTAACAATCTAATATTCCATAAACGGGCTGAGCTTATCAAGATTGATTACCATTTTATTTAGGACATTGAGTAAAAAAAGATTACTCATGTTTTATCAATGAAGAATAATTAGTTTATCTTCATATAGGCTAGAACTTCTCGTTTCTTAAACCTATATAAAAACTTAGTTATAATGGATATTTATCCTCCAACTTGAGGGAAAATATTAG
Organism: Cymbidium sinense; assembly: GCA_021442155.1. Lineage (NCBI taxonomy): Eukaryota > Viridiplantae > Streptophyta > Magnoliopsida > Asparagales > Orchidaceae > Cymbidium > Cymbidium sinense. Next base: position 166,000,206 of record CM038221.1, on the reverse strand, counting down.
AGTAGAAAATTAATAAGTTAGAAAAATAACCTATATTTAATTAGAGCATATTTCTTTAACCCTCTAAGGGTCTTTTTGGGGTGATTGCAGCTTTCTATAAAATTAGTTAAAGATTTGCTGTAGAAAAACAGAGCTTTTAAAAGTTGGTTTTGAGTATTATCAATTTTTTATTTCAAAATAATTGGATAATTACTTTTTTATTGCTAATGCACTCTACCAAATATGATTGTGAAAACTTCCTCACCACAAAAATTTTAAAATGCATAAAAAAAATTATAGTCAAATAGAAATGTGTTGGTGTCTATAAACTATAAAGTCAAACTCTGAAAAGCTGTCACGAGCACACTAAATTATATTCTTTTAGAATTAGGGGGCTTCTAGCATTCTAAGGTTGTGCCCGTAAATGTTTAAATTCTACAAGATAGGTGCAGACAAATATTTTAAAAAGCATATCACAAGTTTACTCATGTCAAGAAACTGAATGCACTGGGTGAAAAAAGATCCACAAGATGGCAAAGCGGCATAGAACAGAAATGCTAGAGTTATGCAATATACAAATTGAAAAGTTTGCCACCAAATTGTGGTCCACAGAGCTAAGTAGAAAATGGTGCTATAGAGAATAAACAAAACATTATGGAAATGAAAAACTCCCTCATGCACTCTTGGCAATATTAGGCAGAATATCCAAGTAAATAAAATTTTCAAAGCAACAAATCCGGCTGAATCTTCAAAAATCTATAGCCATTAAAACTTCATGCAAGTTCATCCAATTAATTAATCTAACTCTTAAGAGTATTCGATTATCCACTTTATGCTTAAATTTTATGAAACACTGAAACCTGCGACCATGAAGTGTATTCTTTTAGTTTATGAACCGAAAGTGAAGGGGCACAGACTGCAGTGAACTACTCCTAGCATCCAAGGTGGCTACCAACAGGCATCTGATCTTTTGATGAAATTCATGCTCGAATCATTAGTTTATGCTTAAGAGTGAACAAAGAACATAATCTTCTGAGCATATTAAATTGGAGGTTAAAGGTTTAGACTCAATCATAGGACTGTCGCAAAAGGAGAGGATGTTTAACCAGTTCAGATAACACAGATACAACCACCTCAAAGGCAAAAAGAAATTGTGCTCTGACTTTTAGCAGCATGAGATATTTGCTACCTTCATGAACCTTACAAAACTTCAAATGCAATTTCTGATGCAAGTATTAAGAAATGGACCATTGCAATTCCAAAAAAAAACTGAAAAAGGAATCTCATCTAAAACATCAACGTGCAGATGTGAAAATGATCATTGGCAAAAAAAAATTTATAGGTTGCAAAAGTGCCTTCAAATGGAAAATTATGTTCTATAGTGGAGGATGCAAGATATAAAGAACAACTAGTAACAAAGTGCTTCTATTAGAAGAAGCAGACTTCCACGAGAAGCTTTCTCTCGTTGTTTAACCTTACCAGCGAGCAACGCACATGTGTTTGAGCATATGCAGTTGAAAATCAAGAGTTGGCAATTATAGGTTGCTACAAAAAATAAGGATCAAGTGGAGACTGCTGCGATGAACAGAAAGTTCAATCAACTCCAAACTTTAAGTGTACAATGGTCACAGATGAAGAGAATATATATATATATATGTGTGTGTGTGTGTGGCCAACTATCAGCAGCAATCAATACTTTTGAGCTTGATTAACCTTATAAATCTTCGGAGGTAATGTGTGGTGCAAATCATATGAAATGGATCATTAGAATGTAAGAAAACCCGGAAACTTGTGAAATGACCTTTCGGCAAGAAAGTTAGTGTTTGCAAAAAGAGAACCAAGTCCCATAGTGAAGGTAACAAGATACAAAGTATAACTAGAAACAAAGTGCTTCTCCTAGGTGGAAATACCATACTTCCACAAGGATCTTTCTCATGTTATCAAGTATAAAACTTGTGCATTGTTGAGCCTATCTCTAGTAACTAAACTTTGACTTGGGCAATTGGATATTAAAATTACAGGCCTTAATAAAGAGATTCCTAGCGAGAATCTTAAGGTTTTCTGCTTCAAAGAAAAGAATACTACATGTGCTAGCTTATAAAAAAAAGGTTTAGCAACTTCAGGAGGTGCAAGCATGATATTGTATCTATTTAAGGAAACTTCTAGATAGCATTTGGCATTTACTTGCTTGATCGTAATATCTTGATTGCATGCGAGAGAAAATCAAACAATGGCAATGTTAAAGCAGTGTTATAGGATGTGTTTGGAGATGAATAGTTTGGAGAAGCAAACAATATATTTGGAATATATATCAAAATAATTAAAAGATTGACTTGTGAGCAAGAATATGAAGTTAAGCATTTTTATGTCAAGAAAGTTTGAACCCCCAGAGCTACTTATTTTAGAAATATATTGCACAAGATGAACACGTAAGAATCACATGACAAAAAAAAAATACATGCCACATGTCCTTATACTAGCACTAAATTTGTCAATAGCGAATATAGTCTCATGGCACAAGGGTTCCATGGATCCATACCATGTGTGCATTATTTAAAAAATAGCACAAATCATAAAAATAAATAAATAACTTAGTAACAATTCAATATAAAAGAAAAAAAAATCCTTAAAAATTTTTTTTAAAAAACTGAATACTACATAAGAACTTAAGATTTTAAAATTTAAAAACATGAAAATTAACAAAAGATATTCAGATTGAAAACGAACTATTATGGAAATGAAAACAATTAGATTGACAAAAAAATTATTATAGTTGTAGCAATACAAAATATTAAAACAAAATGCAAACCAATGAAGCCTAGACTTCTATAAAGAAGGATTGTCACAATAATTCTCATGCAATATATGACTAATAATTTCTTCATAACATATTCAAATTCAAAAGCTAGAATGATTATATCACATACTAAAATAGCCTCATCCTCTTAATAATTACCATCCCATTATAATCTTCTTCATCACCCTCATCCCTTCAATCACAATAGCCTCATCACCATTGCAACTCCCTATTTGAGCAAAATAATCATACTATTAATGCATACAATTCACTAATGCGCACTTAAAATGCAAGAAGCAAGCTTTGCTTTGATTATATGCACCTTAGAACGGCAATAGTGCATGGGGACACCTTACTAAATTATGAGCTATAACACATACTTTGTGGTATTGGCGAGTCTAGCTAGCTAGTGAGCACCTTGATACATCTTATGACTTAAACCCATCCAATTATTACACTATTGTCAATAGTTAGTGGATTGTCATATCTTGCAAGCAAAATTATAGGCAGTGTGAGCAATATTATAGTGTCTTGAGAGTATAATTGATGCTTGCACTCAATTGAGATGTTAGTTCAGAGAATATGTAATAAACTCATATTTGTCCAGTGATCTCAATGGAAGGAGTTCACTAAGAAGAATGAGTAGATGGTCATTACAAGGGCCATTTCAATTATTATTTGACTAAAAGGATTGTATGGTAACCTATAGTTGATTGCTGATTGCCTAACAAAGTATAATGATTACGTATCACTTTGTTTGGAATATCATCAAAGAGGATGACTGACGATGCAAAAATTGGGGCAATGCATAATATAATAGGTATGTCAACATCTTCTATTCTAAGTTTATGATGTGCATGGACTTCATTAACTTATGCAATACATAATACTCCTCAGAAAATTGGAAGGGGCAAGTGATCCAATTTAGATGGAAATACTATAAGAAAAAAACAAACATATTTGTTTGTCCAAAATCTCAATGTTAAGTTTGAAAGAGGTAACTATTTGAATCAAACACACTAATTTGTTCCTTGGAATCTACTAAAATATATGTTTGTTGCCTTAACTATCTCAACTATTTGATAAAGGATAAAATTGCCCTCTATTGTTAGTATGATGCAAGTAAGAGATAACATGGAGATGAAAATAAAGATATATATGATTTTTTAAGCGTTTATTTGATTTCATAATATATTTCGTGCATTGTTATGTTATTTATGGTAAATAATATTTGACTAATATCATCTCTCATATTAAGATAATTTAAATAACTATATACTTGATTGAGGTATTCTAAATAGCAACTAAACTTGATGGTACCTAAATTATCTCAATCTAAATGGCTAAAAAAATAAGGAAAAAATATATCTTTATCACCACTAATTATTTTAAATAAAATTTTAATCTTTAAGTAACAAAATATTAAAAACAATACACATTACACTTGAAAGAAAGCACTCATTTTTAAAAAGCATTATATTGAGTTAATTGTATTACCTAAATTGTATTGAACCATGTAGACCTTAAGGAGTAAACAAGAATTAGCTTGTCTTTATCCTTTCTTCTATATTCTTTAGAAAAAAAAAAAAAAAACTGCAACCTTATCCTCTTCCTCTACATGCAAATCTTGCATCATTGGATGAAGCGATATCCAATCTACAATCAAAAAAATACTAAAATATACTATATTATATTTTTCCATCCATCTCATTTTATTCATTCTCAATCTGTTAGTTGGGACATTTTGTCTACTAGATTTAAGACTTTGTTAAGATAGAATGTCCCAAACTTCTTGTTGTGGCATATTTAATATTTTGGCTCAACATCATCAAAAATATTAAGTGCCCTCGAGATGATATGGTTGCCTAAACCCAAGGTAATTGAGTGTATCACAGTTACTCACTCAAGTAAGGTATAGTGCTAAAATAGAAGAATGCATTTCACTTGATACAGGCTATTTCAATAGTGATGAATATCTTAAAGAGTTAAAAATTATTAATCATCACATAAACTATACTAGGTAATATAAAAAGACAATAGCATTTCAAATTAAACTTGCATTTCATTGCATTCCAAATTATAACTCTTAGTTAAAAGATTTTGTCAAAGTGTAGAAAAAATGTCTAAATAATTTAAATAGTTAAACTACTTAAGATGGTCCAAGTATGGCCAAGGATAATCAAATATTTGCTACTATTTATTCCATATTCACCATCACCATAATCTTTTTTCACTCATTGGGCCTAGATCCCACCAGCTTTTCCTCCCTCTCTCTTTTCAAATCAACTATATTCATCTCCAAAATTAACCATACATCTTGAACTTATTGCAACAACATTTAATCAAACTTGTTTACTAGTACACATCACACTTCTCCAAATCATAATGCACTTTGGAAAACACCCTTTTCAATTCATAAGAATTAAAAAATAATTCATCTTAGCATTTTGATTAATAGCATGCTTTGTTATAATCATGGCAAGTAACTTGCCTCAATGCTTTGCATCTTAAGGCAAAACAATCTCACATGCAGAGCCTAAATGATGACAACCATCCAAGAGGCGTGTGAGGTAGTATGGCCTTGAATTGGCTCGCCTGAGTGCCAAGGGGAGTACACAACTCACCTTTTACACTATTTTAAGTTTGATTGAAAGTGGATCTTCTCCTCCTCTCTGGTGGTAGTAGGACTTGTTTGGAGATAATTTATATAAAGATTATCTCTTTTGTGGGTGTTTTAGGTTCACAACCTCTTCATGTAAATCCTTTTCCATCATCAAGTATTTTTTTCAGCTAAGTCTATTGTGCTATTACCACAATTGCGGCATTGAAAATCCTAATAAGATGCACCTAATATCCAAAATCATGAGAGAGATGAGGAGAGCGACATCACATCTTCCTATGAAGACCTTTAAGTTTCAGTATACTGCAGTGCTCCCTAAGGTCACATTCATATGGAAGTATTAAATTCCACTGTTCCCCTTTCTGAGTTTCGCTTCTTAAAAATGTGCAAGATCAAGTAAAGGTATAAATAAACAAATAGAACACTAACACCATTGACGGACTGAGTTGAAGATGGTTCGGCTGCCCTTTCCTCAGAAAATCCTGATCAGAGTCCTGAGTGTATCAACAAAAACGTTCTATTAGGAAAACCAGTTCAGTTTCAAAGCAGATGAGATTCAAAAACCACAAAATAGCTAAAAGGGAGTTATAGGGACCTTCAAAGAAGATGATGCCATTTCACCATGTCAAATCCTCTAGGATCTTTGGTGGATAAGCCCAGCCTGAGAGAACCAGCAGTTATGTTCTTGCTACAAATTTTGCAGGATGATCGGCTTGATTTCGCGTACTCCGCCAATAGCTTCGGCGCTGCCATCGAAGCGCAACTATGGAAGAGAGCAAGTTCCAGTAATCAGGTCCTCAGAAGATGGAAGAGGAGCGGGATGATGAAAGGCACTGGGAGGAGCGATATATCTAGGCGAAGGAAGAACTCGCCATCGCGTGGAAAATGGGAGGGCAACAAGGGCGCGGGCGCCAAATGAAAGCGGGAGAAGAAGGCGACCTTCGAATATGTCACATCCCGTCAGCCTATGTAGAAAAAGCACACAATTTTGAAGATTTTTTTTTAGGGATTTAGATACATACCTTAGAATTCTTATGTATTTATATATCTAATATTTAAATTTAAATTTTTTTATATATATAATACTTCAATCTTTAATATCACATCAAAAAATATTATCATATTCACTTTTTAAAATAAAATACAACTTATTAAAAATAAAATAATATTAAATAAGTAAATATCTAACTTTATATATTAGATATATAAATACATAAATATTGTGTGATATGTATATAATTTTTCTTTTTTCAAGTTGAGGTGTAATCACAATTAAATCCAAAATGAGAATCTTTTACAAATCAATCATCTAAAATATATATATTTATAATTTAACAACCCTTTTTATTTTTTTTAAGTATTAAACTCATATATTTATGTATACAAAGATTAAATCATTGAAAAATTATAAAAATAAAATATGTGTTGAGCTTTTGTTATGAATTTCAATATTTGATTGTTAATTTTAAAAATTAAGATTGAAGGTATATGATTTGTAAATATAGAAAAATGAGGTGATTGTTTGTAAAAGCTGCTAAAAATTAAAGACTAAAAATATTTTATTAAATACTTAATAAATTAAACACAAATTTTTTAAAACATATCTGATTTTATGTAGTTAATAATAGTTGAAGATGTATCTTTACAATTTATTATTTTAAAATAATATATTTAAATTTTTTCTTACATTATGTATATAAAATAAATAAAATTTTCCCCTTTTAATCTAGATTTTTTTCTAAGATGAGTAAGACTCAATAGAAAAATAGTGTATTGATGACTTACACTATATATAGTAAGATTTTTAAAATATTTATATCAACTAATATAAATTTGATCATTTTAATAGAGCTCTTATGATAAATTTATGTTGAATATTGAATAAAGCATTTTAAATTTTTTTAGAATATGTGTTCAAATCTTATTTGAATTATATGATCAAACATGATTCAGACATCTTCGAACACATGTTTGAACATAGTTTAAACAAAATTCAAACATGAATTGAGCCATATTTGATCATGATTCAAATCATGTTCAAACACATATTCTGAAAGCTATGAAGTTGTATATTGATTAAATTTTTATTAAATATAATTATGTATTAATCCCCTCGCATATTATGAAGGACTGTGTAAAGGATATGACCAAGTTAGATGGACATTTTTCTTATATTCCTCATCAAGTTTACATATAAAGTGATAGAGATTAATAAAAAAAGGAAAATTTATAAATCAACCACCTAATATATGTGTATTTATAATTTGACCACCCTGTCTATTTTTTATTTTTTTTAACTACTAAATCCATATATTTGCACGTGTCACAATCAAATCTTTTAGAATTTTACAAAAATGATTTCTATGGGTTGAGCTTTTGTTATGAATTTCAATGTTTTAAAGTCAATTTGAAAAATTAAGATTGAAGGTGGTTAATTTGTTAAAATAGAAGAATACCATAATTGTGTATGTAAAAGCCCCTAAAAAATATATTTAAATTTAAAGCTAGAGGTGATGTTCTACTCTAGTGGCACATAGTCCACAATTTTCTCTTGCTAAGCTCCATACAAATTATCATTTTTTTTTAAATGAGATATATATATATATATATATATATATATATATATATATATATATATATATATATATATATATATATATATATATATATATTCATCTAAAATTGATCTCTTATGTGTGTGTGTATGTGTGTTGTTCTCAAAATAATTTCAATATAAATACCTAAGAGGCACCAAATGAATGGAGTTATCATATGATACCTATTAGTAAAACCTAAATGTGATCATTTAAAGAAAGATAGAAGGCTTAGAGAGAGAGAAGGTGCAATGTTAGGGCAATTTAGAGTGATAGGTCATAAGATATTACTTATAAGGCCAAGGGGCTAGCCTTCATAACAAATTTTATTTACTATTTTTATTATTGAAAGAATATTCTAACAAAATTGAGTTAATATAATTCTTAATGTAACATAATTGTTTGGTTATGCAGAGATGTAATGCTTAATGTTATATTATATTGTAATTATTAGCTTATGTTCTTTTATATTTATCTTATATTATGTTACACATAGCTATTTGTTATATTATAGCTATTAGATTGTATTATATCATATTTATCATATAATGTCTTTTATTATAAGTAATCTAATTATATTATGCTCTATCAAATATGTTGGAAAACACTATATTATATATACCATAGCAAATTGTAATTTAAATCTCATTAAAATTTATTTAGAGCATGTTCAAATTAGGTTTGAATTTTGTTCAAAGCAAGTTAGAATCATGTTCACATCCTATTTAAATAGAGATTGAATGTGATTATAACAAGTTTTAAATATGGCTCAATCACTCATGAAGAATTTTAAATAAGTATCTAACGATCAGCAGGGTGTATTATAGTTCATAATGAATAGATGTAATTTCTCAAGAAAATAAATAACCGGCATATTTTCTCAATTATAACTATTGTAAAATACATAAAGTCAAAATTTCTAAATAAATTTAATAATATTCACTAAAAAAAATCATGCAAATATCTAAATACAATAATACATAATGATTTATTCCTCAAAGCATAAATATAACATATTATTAATTTAAAAATAAATTTGTTTTGAATCCACTAAGTAACTTAGAACATGAATAGCCTCTCAATAATATATTTTAAACACAAGTCTAGAAACTTTTCTCTAGATGATGCACAACTAATTATCTAAAATAAATAATAAGTGCTAGGTAGGATTTTATAAGAAGCATCAAGATATAAATAATAAATTAAGAAGCATACAAATGACCAATAAAAGAAGCAAAAATATTTGAAATATATTACACTAGTTATCAATAGCATACCAAAGATAAGATTATCAAACATATAAATAATTAAATGATAATTACTATAGAGTAGGATTGATTAAATTTCTTATGTAACATGGAAATCATATAAGAATTGTCACTTCAAGAACCCATAAACTTAGCTAACCAATCATAAAATTGTTCTATTGATAATATATAGATGATGCATATAAGCATATATTATATAAATATTATATTGTAAGAAATATGTTGTAATGAAGATTTTATTATTGATATGACACTTAAAATACTACTAGTCGAGGCACAAATCTTGATGTTAAAAGCAAGTTGATTCGAAGTTGAAACTGGTCAAGATCAAGCACTTAAAATATCATTGGAAATTTTGGGATATCAGTTAAATCCCTAAATATCTTTCAAACATGGAGTGTTTATAATCAAATCGAGCGTCTCGATGAGCCGGATCTAACAAGCCCAAGATCTCATAATTTCGACTTCATTTGAGTATTCAAATACACAAAATACATAATATAACCAAGAGAATCATCATGAGCCGTCCGATGGAGTCGAGTGGTACGAGTTTTGCATATATTTACAAAAACACCACTCCTCCAATCTATAAATAGCTCATCATTCTTCACGTGAGGGGAGCCCAGACAAGAGGGAGGAGAGAGCTCTAAAGCTTGAAGATCCTCCAAGCATAATTGTGACACCACACGACGGTCGCCGACCATCCCCGTTGGTTATCAACCACTATCGTCGGTCATCACCGCCGCCACACCGATCCGTCGTTGATCCCGTTGTTCACCATTACTATATGGCATTGTTGTCGATTTTGGGATTCACATTGTCAGCCCTTCTCATAAACAATTTTGTAATCCTGTATCGGGAAAACTTGTACTCCAAAATAAATACATAGTGGAAGATTTTTACTAGGCTAGGCCCCATGATTTTTCCCTCTTTTCGAGGTTTTTCACCTAAAAATTATGGAGTTTTCTCGTTCACTCTTTAAATACATGTGTGTGTGATGGATTTCATAATAAGACTAAGGCGTAAACTTTCACTCTACCACAACTGGTTTTCTAGCACACAATATTTTAGCGCAGTCTGTGGGAAGCAAACCCTTCAATCACAATTTCTGTGAACACCTTTGTCATGGCCAATAGGCACAATACTCGTAACAACGGAGCCTCCCGCTCTAACTCCCATCACTCTTGAAACAAATCCTTGACCCAAGGACGCCAAGTTTCTGCCTCACTCCCCACAAGGTGAAGGCGGAATCTCTTTAGAAGAGCCAAATGGAAGAGTCTCAAAATGAGATGATCCAACTTTTGTGAGGAACACACCCTACCGACATCTCCCCAAGATTGATCGTTAGCGGGAGGTCAAAATGCTAATCTCCTTGACAAGTTCCTCAGTAGAGGCGTGATCTCTCCTGACCTACTTGGTTCACTCATTCATCCGTGCGACAATCATTTGTACCATTTATTGGTAACTTGACACATTCTCCTATTGACCCACATGTTATACGTGCGATTCGATGCTTAATGCGAAGAATTTTATCTTCAGACAATCATCTTCCCCTTCACCGGCTATGAGGAATCATCACCTTTAGCTGAAGCTATTCTTCAACATCCTATTCTTGTGGGTTTCAAGCTTCCGAGCATTGATTCCTATGATGGGGCGACTGACCCACATGAACACATCGACCATTATAAGACTATCATGCATATCCAATGAGCTCCTAACATACTGCTTTGCCAGGTCTTTCCTGTTACCCTCAGGGGGCAAGCACGCACTTGATTCTACTCCCTTCCAAGAGGATTCATCCATACCTTTGACGAACTCGCTAAGATTTTTGTGGAATTGTTCATTGCAAACCGAAGGATCATTAAAGTTTCCTCCCATCTCTCCGACATCCATCAAAATGAGGGTGAATCACTTAAGGAATACTTCGAGGTTCTCCAGAAGCTTCGCCAAATATCGGAGTAGACCACGAACTATTAGAGGAGTTTTCCTTGGAGGGTCAGGACTCGTCCATGTCTGAGACCGCGGTCCGTATCGACTTAGTTCATCTTGTGGAAGCACAAATCTCATGATGAGCTATTAATGCCCATCATGAATAATTTGAACAATCTATGGAAAATATAAGAGCACCCAAGGAATGCGGATAGTCCATCAAAAGAAGCAACAAGGCGTCGTGATCTCTCCCATATATCAGACGGAATCACTAGAAAAGAATACACCGAACACATCTCATATTAATCTCTCGATGGTAATTCAAGATGAAGAAAACATCAAGTGGTCGTATCCACTAAAACCAAATTAAGGAAATCAAGAGCAATATTGACACTTCCATTGAAGTCGTGGATATACTACTGAGGCATGCAAATAACTCAAAGAAGAAATTGAGAGGCTCATTCAACAAGGATATCTACGTCAATTTATGAAAAATCAATAGAATCAAACAAACATACCTCCAACTGGAGGGCAACCATGACAGTCATCACAAAAATAATAAAATAATCATCAAACAATTGGGAAAATTGAAACAATCGCAGGAGGACCAATACTATCTAATTAAGTTCTCATTACCACCTCTGAAGAGCTAGAGTTAAAGAAGTCTCGTATTGATCATTCCATCACTTTTAATGATTCGGACTTACAAGGAGTTCATGTTCCTCATCAAGATCCACTTATCATCAGCGCAGGGATCGGTGACTCATGCTATAATGTTAAGAGAATTTTGATTAACAATGGAGTTCTGTTAATGTCTTATTTTACTCCACATTTCTTAGCATGGGTCTGGTTAGGGAAAAGCTCCAACCCATTGAGGACCATTATGCGGGTTTGATAATGTCTGTGCAGAGAGGGGACAATCACCCTTCTTATTATTTTTGGCGAATTTTCTCAACAAGTGACTCATTTAATCTAATTCATGATGGTCAAGTCAGATTCAGCATATAACGCTATCTTCGGAAGGCCTTTCCAATCAATTTTTGGTGCAACCACTTCAATATCTCATCTTAAGATGAAATTTCCAACCCCCGTTGGAGTTGGGGTGGTATGTGAAAATCAACAGGTAGCACAATCATGTTACCTCAGACAAACTCAACCACGCCCTTCTACGACCTTCATCATCGAAGATTTTAATTTTCGAGATAAAAAAAGTATCCCGAAAAGTTTTTCCTGTAGAAGACTTATTCTCTGGCATTATCAGATGACCAACCATTTCTAACAGTGCAAGTGGGATCCCTACTCTCAAAAGAACAAAGAGAAAAATACATAGACTTCTTACTCAAAAATCAAGACATCTTCGCTTGGAATCCAACGGATATGCCAGGGGTTGACCCCAATGTGATCATGCACTCCCTCAAGATTGATCCAACATTCAAATTGATCATCCAAAAGCGAAGTTTTTTGCGGCTCAGCTATTGAGCAAAAGTTAACAAGCTTATAGAAGCGGGATTCATACGAGAGGTACATTACCTTACATTGCTAGCAAATGTTGTCATGGTTAAGAAAATAAATGGAACATGAAAAATGTGTATTGATTACACTGACCTCAATAAAGCTTGCCTGAAAGATAGTTTTCATCTTCCTCGAATTGATCAATTGGTTGATGCTACGTCTGGACATCAAATGCTTAGTTTTTGAGATGCTTACTCTGGTTACAATCAAATAAAAATAGACCCAACGAATGAATAAGCTACAGCATTTCAAACATATAAAGGTTTATACTGTTACCAAGTTATGTCATTTTGGTTAAAAAATTCTGGTGCTACCTATCAACGCCTTATGAATAAGGTTTTAAAGACATATTAGGCCTGATAGTATATGTGGATGACATGTTAGTGAAAATCTTGGAAGAATCACAACATATTTCTGACTTAGAAATATGCTTTAACCTTATTCAGCGTTATAACATGCGACTTAACCCGACCAAGTGTGCTTTTGGAGTTACGTCGGGAAAATTTCTTGGATTTATGGTAACCCACCATGGGATAGAGGCCAACCCCAAGAAAATCAAAGCTCTCAAAGATATGACTCCTCCGAAGAATATCAAGGAGGTTGAACATTTGAATGGACAAATTGTCATGTTATCCCTTCTAGATTACGGGGATAAATACTTGTCATTCTTTAAAATATTAAGGGAGGCCAAAATAATAATTTTTCGTAGATTGATGAATGTCACCGCTTTTGAGCAACAGGAGTATTTAACATCTCCACCCCTACTATCCAAGCCTATTCAAGGAGAGATGTTATACTTATATCTCATGGTCTCTTCCCACACGATAAGCTCAGTTTTAGTGTGAGAAGAAAATGGGATACAAAGACCAAATTATTACATCAACAAAATTCTCTTTAATATAGAAAGTCGTTATCCACTTGAAGATAAGGTGGCTTTAACTTTAGTTTTCTCAGCGCAAAAATTATGTTCATACTTTCAAGCTCATACTATCGACGTTTACACTCATTTACTATTAAGGGTCATCCTACATAAACCTGAAGCATCTGGGAGGTTAATTAAAAAGAATGGAGAGATATAAATCTTACTCTCCTATAAAGTCTCAAGTACTGCAGACTTTATGGAATGCACCGCCCCAACTCTGAGGAGCTCTGCTACACGCCTTTCGCTCCCTCAATGGACCCTCTATGTTGATGGAGCTTCGAAATTCGAGCGAGAATCTTACTTATTTTCCCACAACATAATAGCTTAGAGTATGGACTTCGCCTAAAATTTTATGCAACTAACAATATGGCTGAATATGAGGCTCTCATCGTAGGATTGAGACTCACCATTAATTGTGAAGCTCAAGACTTAGTGATCCACACTGACTCTCAGCTTGTTGTCTCCCAAGTTGAGGGAAACTTTAATACTCATAATCTCGCAATACCTCCACTTGTAAAGTCTCTTCTTGCCCATTTCGTGACACATCAAATCATTCACATATAGAGAGAGAAAGAATGCACTAAGCTTGCTACATCTCACGGAGATCTATTTAAGAGAAAGCATGTTGAAGAAATATATTTTCCATCCAAGGGTCGTGGGTAATACAAGAAATTAATGAGATAAAGGAACCTTCGTGGATGGACCCCATCCTGTCTTTTCTACAAGAAGGGACCCTTCCTAAAGAACCAACTACTGCAACTCGTCTTAGAAGACAAGCTTCAAACTTTATTATCATTGGAGGTGAACTATACAAATGAGCTTTTTCTGGGTCATACCTCAAATGTATCTTACCATCGTGAGGTCGACACGAAGAGAGGTTCACTGGGGATATGTGGAGAACACTGAGGAAGGGCGTTAGCCCTTAAAATTATAAGGCAAGGGTTCTATTAGCCTACGATGAAACAAGATGTCTTGAATTCACAAAAAAATGTGTAAGTTGTCAGTTACACTCTAACCTCCCCCACTTGCCACATACAGAGCTCTCATCCATTCAAAGCCTGTGGCCCTTTGCTCAGTGGGGAATTGATATCATGGAACCTTTTTCGATGGCATCAGGGCAAAGAAAGTTCATCATCTTAGCCGTCAACTACTTCAGTAAATGAGTGAAAGCCGAACCACTCACTAAAATCACAGAGGCAAATGCTAAATAATTTATTTAGAAAAATATAGTATATCAATTCGGTCTTCCTGCAAAGATCATCACTGACAATAGAACCCAAATTATTGGAAAAATTTTTACGTCTTTTTGCAAAGATCTTCACATTCAGCCGTGATATGGCTATAGACATCCTCAAACCAACCAGACCGGCTACCAACGTAACTAACGCAAAGGACTAAAAACACGTCTTGAGAAAGCTGGGGGGCAATGGGTTGATGAGCTTTCTAATATTCTTTGGATTTACCGCACTACATTGTGAACCCAGACTGGTGAGACACTATATAACTTGTGTTTCGGCATAGAAGCTATTATACTAATAGATATCAAAGTTCCAAGTCCAAGAGTTTAATTATTCGATCATGATGGTAATGCGAAAAAACTGACAAAGACTTGACTTACTCAAACTCGTGACATGACCCTACTTGACCGCTTCCTATCACTAAAGGGTAGCTCACACTTCAATAGAAGAGTAAAACCGTCCCATATCTTGACTTGGCCCCACTAAGTCTGTCGCAAGCAAATGCCCTCAACGTAA
The DNA here is from genome assembly GCA_021442155.1 of Cymbidium sinense. Classification (NCBI taxonomy): domain Eukaryota; kingdom Viridiplantae; phylum Streptophyta; class Magnoliopsida; order Asparagales; family Orchidaceae; genus Cymbidium; species Cymbidium sinense. The sequence goes on along the minus strand of CM038221.1, from coordinate 165,984,831 downwards.
TAAACTCTCACATATTTGGGATGACCCATATGTGGTTATAACTATGGTAAAGCTAGGAACATTCAAGCTCAAGGATCCAGAGGGAAAAACTTTACCTCGAACTTGGAACACTAAGAATCTCCAAAAATATTATCAGTAATTCCTACTACATAATTATTGTAACTTTTATTTTATCTCATTTATCATTTCCTCTTCATGTAGCCGACCCCACTTAGTGGGATGAAGACTTGTTGTTGTTGTTTCATTTCCTCTTAAAACTCATATCCGTGTTAAAATATTCTTATGATTGTATCGTCGAACTTATAAGAGTAATGAATTTATAGCTTTTTCTTTCAAGCTTGTTGTATATGAACAATCTCCTTCATTTAATCCTCCCACTTGAGAAAATGTGCAACTCACGTTGTATCTCAGTAGAAGCATGATCAATTCCACGGGGACTTGATCGGACCTCTTCCATACAGGTAAGAAGTCAAGTAACGATTTGGCTAATACCTAGGAGGTCAAAAGGTCTTTGGTGGACATCCCACGGCCTCTTCCATACAGGTAAGATGTCAAATAATATTTTGACTATTACCTAGGATAGGCCAAAAGGTCATTGGACTTCCCACCTCATCCCAGTTAGCCGCTGGAATTATATTCCGACCAATCACCCCAGATGGGTAAAAATAAAACAAGAGTATATCACCTATATATATATATATATTTCGTTGACAACATTAACATGATGACATAAGAAAGAATCAAAATTTTGATACACAATAATAATAATACATAGATAAAAAATGCATCCTCAAGTGACGCTACATCATATCAGTTGGTGATATCAACATCCTCCTCACCACTAGGAGATGCTCCCTTGGACTCACTCTCAACTCCTTCATCTCCGAATCGATGAAGAATCTTCGATACTTGAGATAGATCCTCAATACTAGCTCCTGCCTTATGCACTAAGCGGATTCTTTTTAGGAACCCTCAGATGAAGCCCTCCTCTAAACATTGGTGCTTCAAGTCATTCACTTCAACATCAAGAATATGATTATGAGCTTCCTGGACATGGTCTTTGATTATACCGCGATAAGCTAAGGAGCTCTTAAAGTCTTCCACGACCTTTAAGGAGATTTCTTTTGCTTTCACTTCTAACATTATAGCTCCATCTCAGAAAGCTGATATTGTAATAATTTCTTCTCCAATTCGAGAGCTCTCTTCTCCGCTGCAAGTGCCTTGAGTCTTTTCTCTTTCTGACGAGTCTCTGTCCTCACCTCAATCAGCTCATCACAAGTGCGCTCCACCTCCTGACACTGAAGAGAAAGAGAATTTGTAGCTCGCTTCTAGACGCCAACTGATCCTCCAAAGTTGCCACTTCTTGGCCTTAACACTCATCTTTCGCTCATACTCAGATATTTTACCTTCACAAATTCAGTATTCCACTCATCTAAAGCGACACCCAAATGAGCCACTTGCCCTAATATTTGAGTTACCTAAAAAAAAAAGAAACCATCATAAATATTACGCAAAAGAAAAGAAGAAAAGAAGAATAAGGAGAAGACAACGTTCCAATTCATCTGCTCGTTGACATCTAGTGCATATGTGATTTAATACCTCTTCAGGAATGTGTGGCTTCGAGAAACGAACTTTTCCATCATGAGTTGAAACAGCTAAATTCTCAAAGGCCAACTGGGGGCGAACATCTTCTGCGCAGATATCTGTCGTACTCACTTTAGCACATGTCTTCTTTTTCTATAAAGATGAAAACTACCACCATGATTCAGATGAGAGAACCCTATGAGTATGAGGAGACCTTTCATCACATTTACTTGACCTCTTCAGTGAAAGAGCATGAGATCTTCCTGCCTGGATGGAAAGACCAACCTTGAACATCCTATCTTCAACTATATATTTGCCAATATGACGTAACTCATGTTGCAAGCTTCCTATATCAGGAATATTAAGAGTTACCATGATCTCATTTTCCACAATCAGCAATGGAACTAGAAGGTCATTCAATCTTCTCCATCTTTCGGGGAGGCCTCACTTTGATGTTCAAAGTAACGTCATGCTCTCTGAAGAAGATAGCCAAACTGACGATGACCACTAAAGCCCGAAATAAAAATTGGGACAAAGCTACACAACATATTTTGAAGATCTCAATCAGCTCGAAAGCTAAAGGGAATCACAGTTCAGCATAAAATATCATCTCAGAAATAGTGAAGTATTCCGACGGAAGTGAACGAGCTCGATCAGACCTTTTGGCAACAATAACCACCAACTTATTAGGGAAATGAAATTTCCTATAGAACACCATTAAACTATATACTGTGACAAGGGATGGTATATCATTCAGAAATGCCATGAGTTTTCTTACCACCATCACCGTGAAAATATATAATGAATAAGTAAAGAGGGGAGAAATAACAAAAACTGAGAATTTTATGACTACTCAATAATACTGGGCATACCCCTTTCGACTCGCCTCACGGACAACTTGAGCTAGAATTTTTTGCCTACGATCTGACGAAAATGATATGCATACATGTGAGATCAAAAAAAAAGAGAGAAAGAGAAATTATTTCTCCCCCAATGATGCTCTGAAATTACCTGCAAAACTTTCTAAGTCGTTCGAACGATGGTTCCTAACTAACTTCCGCTCTGGTTATCGTCGAACCATCCATTAAAGTTGTAAGAAATCAAATTTCCTACAAGAAAAAGGAGGAACCGTGGGCCTTGACCGCCTCCAAACCCGGACGGTCCAACGAGGCCGGTTGACGCCTCTTTCGAGGGAAAATCGAAACTATGACGTATGTACCACGGGCCTTGATTGCCTCCAAACTCGGTCGGTCCGACGAGGTTAGTTGACACCTCTTTCGAGAGAAAAATAGAGCATTTTCGTATGAACAAAGGGTCTTGATCACCTCCGAACCCATTCGGTTCGACGAGGTCAGCTGATACCTCTTCTGAGAGAAAACTGGAGCCTTGTCGTACGAATTACGGGTCTTGATCGCCTCCGAACCTGGTTGGTCCGACGTTGTCAGTTGACACCTCTTTCAAGAAAAAAGCTGCCGCTTGAACCAGTCTTGATCGCCCAACCGGTGGTCCCATTTGTTGACACTTTTCGAAAAAACTTGCCTTTTATGAACTACGGTATTCATCACCTCCAACGGCCGGTCCGACGAGGTCAGTTGACACCTCTTTCGAGAAAAAACTGGAGCCTTGCCATATGAACTATGGATCTTGATCACCTCCGAATGACCCTCACTCAAGAAGAAGAGAAAGACTAGAGCATTGGAGAAGTGTGCCTTCTCCCTTGCCCCTAGGGGGTTTTTATAGACTTATATGATAAAAAAGGTATCAAAACCGCCAAAACTACCAAAACCTTGGACCATGCCAAAGCAGACATGCCAACCTACCTTACGGCACTAACCGTCACCGTGACTCAACCCACTGCCTCGGACCACGTTGACCTAACTATGTGTCATTTAAAATTAAGTAAATGACATGAGGTTAAATGCCCTAATCGCGATCAAGATCGATCTAATTAAATTCAATATGAAAATTCGACTTCATAATGCGTCGAAAGCATCAAAATTAATTAAATAGAAAATATCGAATCAATTAATGATCGATCCAAAATTAAAATTAAAATTAATTTTAATGAAATTATGCGATATCAAAGTAGAGAAGCCTCCGATGTCTAAACGACTCGCTATAAATTGATCAGGCCATCGCCAAACGCCGAGACCTATCAAACGACACCTTCAGACCCATTCGCAAAGTGTGCGTGTCAAAATGCGATGCCGCGCAAATTGTAAACCTAATTTCATCCGACCGCCGACGTTGTCAACAGCCTCACACGAATTGAATGTTGTATTCGCATAAATCAAACAACTAAAATTGACACATATTGTTAAGGTTTAGTACATAAATTAATATCACATAAAATAATATTAAATTATAATTAAAGGGACTAATGCTTAATCACTTAATCCCGCCAATCCCTCTAACCACGCTGCTCAACTGATCGAAAACGCCGTAGGTCAAACGAGGCGTTGACCCTCATTTTTCACGTTATCCCTCATTCTTGACATTTCCCTCGCTTCTCGCTTTCCTCTCTCCTCTCTCTTCTCCTCGTTCTCTCGATCCCGATCAAGCTCTAGGCAGACACGACTCTCCTTCCTCTCAGACATTTCCTCGTTCTCTTTATTGTTCTCTTTCTGCACAGACGGCTTGGTTTCATTCAGACGGCTTCTCGTTGTTTCTGGCATTTCTCTCTTCCGTTCGCTCCCAACCGAAGACTTCTTGAGCGTTCTTCCGCTCATTCGTACATGAGCTCTAGGACCCGTCCCTTTGCCTAAACCAGAACCCCTTCCTTTCCTTAGCATTCAAACCTCCGTGTTGTTTTCTAACCCTAAGCTTGTTCTTATGCATTTGAGTTTCTTTGGAAGTTAGGGTTTTGCTAAAAATGCTATATCTTATGCTTGAGATTATGCTAAGAGTTTCCTGTAGGGATTTGGGATGATGTATGGCCCAAATCTCATTTTTTTTTGATTTTATGGTATTGTTTGAAAATACTTTGGGATAATGTATCTAACCTTTTTTTCTTTTATTTTCTCTTGTCCGGGATGCCTACATTCTCTTTAGGTGCTTGCTGAAATTGTTTTTTTTTTTTTTTACCTAAGGAAAATGAATTGATTTGTTGTAATGGGTATGTGTTTAAATCATTTTACCTAAACCGAATGATTTTAATGGGCATGATACATGCTAAATCGCTTTTACCTAAGGGAAAATCATATTTCTAATGTGTATGATACATTGAAAGTATTTTTATGAAAGGGGAAAACTATTAGCTTGTTGTCAGAGGCATGAAGCTTTCAAATTTATTTTTCTAAGGGGAATCAATCATTTTATTATTTGATGAGTATAAGGTTTGCTAAACTTTCTTATCTAAGGAGAAATCAATTAGCTTTTGCTTTAATGGACATGATACATGTTGAAATCGTTTTACCTGGAAACTGAATCGATTCTTTTTTAATGGGCATGATACATACGAATCGTTTTACCTAAGGAAATCGAATCGATTTCTAATGTGTATGATACATCAAAGTATTTTATGAAAGGGGAAAACTATTATTTTGTTGTCTGAGGCATGAAGCTTGGAAATTTATTTTTCTAAGGGGGAATCAATCATTTTATTATTTGATGAGTATAAGGCTTGCTAAACTTTCTTATCTAAGGGAGAAATCAATTAGCTGTTTGATGAGATATGATGCTATTCTCTTATGAATTCACCTACTTTGCTTCAATTTATTTCCTATGGGGAATTATATATATATCATACCTCTTTATATGCAAATTGAAATGAAATTAAACAGAAGGGATTTGGTTATACCACTTGCTATTATCTATGAGTTTCATTCTTGCATACTGCATAAGATATCTTATTAACGGAAATATGCTATAAGTACGCTCACATTGTTCCAATGCGGCGAAAACTTGTAGTACCGCCACGTTGTTCCAACGTGGAAATATGTATAAGTACCGCTCACATTGTTCCAATGCGCGGAAACTTAGGATAAGTACTGCTCAGCTTGTTCCAACGCGTGAAATATGCTATAAGTACCGCTCACATTATTCCAATGCGGAAACTTTTGATAACTTCACGCTTGTTCCAACGCGTGGAAATATGTTGCTATGGCACCGCTCACATTGTTCCAATGCGGAAAAACTTGGATAAGTATGTTCACATTGTTCCAACGCAGGAAATATGCTTACTAAGTACTGTCACATTGTTCCAATGCGACGGAAACTTTGTGATAGCACTTCACGTTGTTTTAACGTGTGGAAATACGCTATATAAGTACCGCTCACATTGTTCCACGCGGCTGGAAACTTAGGATATTGCTCACGCTGTTCCAACGTGGCAAGGAAATGCAATGTTGTGTTATGCAACCCATGCACGCCTTTCTGGGCAAATAAACTTTCACGAGGTGTCTCACAACACTACCATGCACGCCTTTCTGGGGTGGGAAGGCCTCTCAAGCCTCTATGGGATGACGCAGGAGGTCAAAATTTTCAATAAGAAAAAAGGAGTTGAAATGTGTCATATATAAATGCTTATACTTTAATTTCATATACATATGAATGCAAATTTATTGTCTTTTATAAGTGCTCACATTGTTCTAATGCGCTGGAAACCATGATAAGTATTCACGTTGTTCCAACATGGCAAGAAATCTGTTATATATTTGCTTGTTCCAACGCGGCAAGGAAATGTCTTCAGAACCCATGCACGCCTTTCGTGGGCAAATAAATTTTACCGGTGTCCACGACACCACCATGCACTTTTGGCTTGGAAGGCCTAGTCCCGGCGCTCTACGTGGATGACGGAGGTCAAAATTTTGATAAATAAAAATGTGAAATGTATTTAAAAAAAAGAAGGTACATGCATATGATTATTCATGCCTATCTCATTCATCATATTATATGACAATTACGATGCTTACTTATGCTTTAGTTGTTACGAATCTTCAAAAGATATGACAATTACTTAAAGTTTAAATTCATTTTGCCTAAGTGTTGATTATGCCATATGAATGGGTGAGAAATGAAAATGTGACACTCAATGAATGGAAAGATACAAGTGCATGTCATATATCATTTAGAAAATAAATGGCAAGGGCTTTATGCTAAAATGCTTAAGTGAAATGATTCAGTGTATATTCAAAGTGTTATCTCATTTTATTCAATGCCTTTAATATACAAGATAAATGAAATCTATGACTTTATGAAGCAATGTTCTTTTGCTTAACCATTTGATTCATGCAAAATCAAAGAATCAAATTCAAACTCTACAAAATGCATTGATTTGTTAAAGAACGATACATGCTTGATCTAGATAAGTGATTGAAAGAACCAAGTCTATATCGACAATCACTTGCAATGTGCATTCATATTTTTATAGACTCTCTCACTTGATACATGCAAGTACATGAAAGAGTCAATGCATATCTTATAGATAAATCATACTTGACTCATGACAAATAGTTGAGAGAGTCAACTCGTCTTATAGTCTTATAATGACATTTACTTAATCTATGACAAACACTTGAAATGGTCAAATTCACATTCGACAAAACAAATGTTACATCCCTTTGGTCTTAGACCGTCTTTAACAAAACCTAAAAATCTAATGATGCTATTAAATCTGAAGTTAATTGCTAAATGACTAAAGATAAATCTATCAGATTATTAATGCATCCTCTCAAATTCAAGGTCATAAGAAGAAAAGTCTCAAACCCATCCTCTAAGTATAATCTAGTCAAAGGTTTGGAGAACGATGATCTTGAAATAATTAATCTAGATTTGATCCTCTGCAAGAAAATAATGAGTCAAGTGGTCTATCTATCCGCTTTGGTCTTGACCGGTCCAAGAAAACCTAAAAATCCTCTATCAAAACTCATGCTTGCATTACAATCAAGTCAAATACAAAACGACAGATGTTATACTTTCCGGTTTGGTCTTCGGACCGGGTCCGGGTTAACAAAACCCAAAAATGTCATATTGAAACCTAAACTTGCAAATTGAACCTACGTTTCAACTAGACATTTAATGTCCATACAACATTTTAAAAGAATATACTGTATGTATGTTGAAGTGTTCAAACAATAGGGCATGTGCAAGTTAGGTATAAAACAAAAGAACGATGTTACATAATCCTTTGGTCTTCTAATGTGTTAACAAAACTCAAAATCAAAATTTGACATCAAAACTCCAACTTAGACATTCTAATGTCCATACAAAGAATGATATCCGTATGCATGTTGGAGTAAATACTAAGTCAAATACAAAAGAAGATGCTACATAATCGATTTGGTCTTCTGATGGTCCGTTAACAAAACAAAAAATTTGTTATTATAAAATTTCAAATTAATAATATCCGAGAAGCTAATTGTCATATAATGCAAGATATGAACAAACCGACATAGTTTCTAAAATTCAAACCTCAAGAAGAAAAGTCCCAAACTCGATCATCTATGTTCAAATTAGAGTGGACAAGGTTTGAAGGATTATACTTCTTGAGATAATGAATTCACCATCCTCATAGAAAACCAAGAATGAGGTCTATCAATTGATATTAACCCTGGATTGAGGGTAATTATAATTAAAATTTCAGTGATAAATGATCATATATTCAAATCTAAATCAATCATAAAATGATCAAAATTCAAAGAAAATAACACAATAAAAAAAATGAAATGAATTATTTAAATTAAAACTAAAAAAATAAATAAATAAAATAAATCCAATTGTTTGTCTGACAAATTAAGGAAACTTTGCAAAGAGTCAATGTCAAATTAAATACATAACTACCTTCACACTCAAATATTCCTAAAGCGTGGACGTGGCGTGTCCTCTGTCCTGATTTTGTCGAGATATGGCACCACATAAATGGTACGACTGAGCCCTCGACCTGGTTCAAGGATATGGCACCACTAAATTACTGCCACCCGACATATGTTCTTAACGGCTTTGCTCTTGAGCGGAAATGTAGAATGTATTTAGTTGAGCAAAAGCCCTATGTTAGCTAAGGTTACTTATATTTGTCCCCTAGACAAACTTCAACCCAGTCACAAGGACACCTTGACGATGTAACCCATGTGTCGACAAGGATCCTTCTACGTGGGTCGACCACCTCCTCGACTAAGCGGACCGTGGATCGCGACAGGATGACGGAACCATGGGATCTTGATCGGCCATCATTCCCCACAAAAGTTTTAAGTTAAAATAATAAATTTCATAAGTTCTAAGCTCCACTCACGCAATTATATACGTATTTAACGATTCATCGACTTTTAATCGAAAGTCTCTCTCTCGGATGGGTAATTAACTATGGGGATGCCTATAGAAACCCAAAATCGATATAAAAAAGTTCTCACCAAATGAGAACAAATCTGTAGTGTCTTATCTACTATTCATCGCTCTCAAATTATCACCACACTTAAACAACTCCTTTCTTTTCAAAGAGGTCGACTAATTTTCGGATCATCACATGACGCGTAAGTGCCCAGATGGATCCATAACCCCAAAATCTTGCATCTGATACCACACATCCGTAATCCGCCTGCGATCAATCTTTACATTTAAGACTGCTTTTCTCAAAATGTATGATTAATGACCGCAAATTTCATTGAAGAATTTACTATTTTAAGTATTTATATATATATTTTTGGACATGAGATAATGTCATCCAAAAATAGAACGATATGACACTTACTACTAAAGCATAAATCTTGATGTTAAAAGCAAGCTGATTCGAAGTCGAAACTGGTCGAGATCAAGCACTTAAAATATCATTGAAAACTTTGGGATATCAATTAAATCACTAAATATATTTCAAACATGGAGTGTTTATAGTAAAATCGAGCGTCTCGATGAGCCGGATCTAATAAGCCCAAGATCTCATAATTCCGACTTCATTTGAGTATTCAAACACATAAAATACATCATGTGATCAAGGGAATCATCATGAGCCACCGATGGAGTGGAGTGGTATGAGTTTTGCATGTATTTACAAAAATATCACTCATCCAATCTATAAATAGCTTCTCATTCTTCACATGAGGGGAGCTCAGGCAAGAGAGAGGAGAGAGCTCTAAAGCTTGAAGATCCTCCAAGCATAATCGTATGCACCACCACCGCCAATCCTCTTTTTGTCACCATCGCCGCCACGCCACCGCCGATCCTCGGTTGATCCCCCACGTCACCATTACTATATGGTTGTTGTTGCCTGATTTTGGGATTCACATTGTCAGCCCTTCTCATATACAATTCTGTAATCCCATATTAGGAAAACTTATACTCCAAAACAAATACATTGTGGAATATTTTTATTGGGTTAGGCCCCGTGGTTTTTCCCTCTTTTCGAGATTTTTCACGTAAAATTTTTGGAGTTTTCTCGTTCACTCTTTAAATACATGTGTGTGTGTTCCTGTGTGTGTGTGCTGGATTTCATAACAAGGCTAAGGTGTAAACTTTCACTCTACTATAACTGGTTTTCTAGCACGCAACAATTATTATTACTATCAAAATATATTACAAATCAATATAGTTCATGACTTATATGAGTAAGATTTATTTCTTATTTCTTTTCTTATTAACAAAGCAATATAAATATTTTTTTATGAATTTATGCAATAATTTTACATGGCATAGCTAACTATATATTATATCATGCTAATATAAACCCAAGAATCAATATATATAAACAAATGTTTTATAATTAAATAGCTAATTAAAATATATCAAAAATTTTAAGGAGAAAAACCTTAACGAGGAAGGGTATATTTTCTTATAATCCTAAGTTTTCTTTGGAGATTACCATTAGTAAATACTATGTTATATTTACTCTGTTCTAAAGTGAGAAGGAGAAGCCAAATCACACACTCATACAATAGATTATACAAAATTATTCATTTGCATCCTTAAATTAAATAGACTATAAATACAACATAAATAATAAAGCGAGATGACAACTTGGCTTAATCTATATAAGGACATAGGACGAATCATGTACAACCAAAGACTCGCAGAAATATGTATCTAAAGGATGACAAACCCGAGATGTAAGATGATGGGATCCTATTAATGGAAATGATAGTTTTAAGGATCTCTTCCCAACAAAATTCTTTTTAATCATAAGCAAATAATAAGAAAGAAAGAGTAATCTCAATAATATACTTATATTTTGATCAACATCACCATGTTATTTAAAAGTATATTTACAAAAAGAAGGTTGTATTATTCTATCACAAGCATGCTAGTCATAGAATTTACTAAAAGAATACTTCCTTATAAATTATATTTAAAGCACTTTATGATAGTAGAATGTTAGGTTTAAGCAAGTTGAGAAAATGTATCATAAATGCCCTAAAAATCAAAATAATTTTTAACATGATAAATCAAATAATAATGAGTATAATCATCAATAAAGGAGACATAATCATAAGAGCCTCTTTCTGTGGCAATTGGAGAAGGCTCTATTCATCAAAATAAAATAAATCAAATAGCATTGGAAGAGAAGGAATTAATCTTCTTGAAAAATAATACAAAAAATTGTGAATTTGTAATTTATGTATTTAGAACTATCATGATTTTGTAATCTTTCTAATGCTCCTATAGAAATTGAACATTTCAAATAAGAGAACGAAACATGACATAAATTTGAATGTAATAAACAAAAATCAAATAAAGGACTTAAAATGAAAAGAAGACAAATCAATAGTAGAGGATGTAAGACTTGGTATTTTTAAATTATTAAAAACATATAACCCCCTTTTAATGGCTTATCCCTATAATAAAAACCACACAATTGAATAATTAAGGCAAGATTTAATATAAGACATGAAATAAAATATTTTTTAATAAGTGACAATTAGATATAACAATATAACTAGCACTTATCAAGAACATAATTAACAAATAATAAATAAATAAATAAAGATGATAAGCACTAGTCCAAGACTTAAATAATATTAGAGATATCTTGAGAACATAGTTTAATAAACTTGAAGTAGACATACCATACATATATATAGCAAAGAATCTTTTTTAAGATTACTAGAAAAAATTGATAGTTATTATAATAATTTTAACCATTGATATACCTATCATTGTCCCTGCCATGATCTCCATATTGACCTTCACCTTCGAATCTATCCTAGTCAACACTACCCCCTTAATAAGTACAAATGTATTAATGAAATCGTTGAGTTAAAATACATATTATGTGTCAAATAAAGTTAAATATGTAATTTTTAATTTATTTTTGATATTTCTCATTACTTTGGTCAAAAAATTCTTAAAGAACAATAAAAAGGCAAAAATTAGGTGCAGGGCCTAGGCATTGTAAGAGAAGTGTTATGAGGCTGTAAATAGAGGATATAAACACCTAGGATAGAGAAGCCAATGTCGAGATGCTGCATTAATGGAACTGTGGTGCTACAACATAATCAATTTGGGCTAAAAGACAAAAAGCCAGGCATCGAAGTGTTGCACAACTAGCGTTCCAATGCCACAGAGCTTCAAAAATTAATGTTCATTGACGACAAGCTCAACACCACAATGTTGAGGATTTAGAGCAAATTTCAAAAAAAAAAAAAAAAAGCCTTTAGACATGCATGCACAATAACACGATGCCAAGGAACTTTAGAATCAAGCAAGAAGACAGCAAAGATAGCACCACAACACTATATTATCGCATAGGAGACACATTCACGGGGCGCGATGCTACGGTCCGACAGAATAGTTTTGAACAGTTATAGTGGTTGGTTTGTTCGATTTTAGTTTTAATTTCGAGAGGAAACAAGAGAGGAGCATACAAATGTCTTGAAAAAGCATAAATAGGGGTGTGTTTTCAACATGAATAATTTTTTAACAAGTGACAGAGTCCTAATGTGAGCGTGTAGTGATACTTGAAGAGTGACACTCCAAGTGTTCAGTCAATGCAATCCTTTATTTGTTGTTAGGGTTTAGTGCTAGTGGGTTGTTCCTGTTAGTAGGTTAAGGAGAAAAATAGACAATACAAGAAATTACATTACAATTCCACCAAGAGGTAGAGGAATTGGATTGAAGGAGAACTTAGAAGAACTACTCGATTTACTCTTTTATTTCTTTTCTTCTGAATTTCTATAATTGTCATATGTATTAATGTGTGCAAATATTCTTCTTCTAAATATAATATTAGTAACTAAAATCATAAAGTGCTTTGGGGTTTATGTCATTTTGTGTTGCAATTCATGTACCAACTCAACATTATTGAAAACTATAATAAAAATATTTGTGCTTCAAGTTTAAGTTATTTTGCTTGTCTCTATACTTCTTTTACATAATCTGACCAATTGTGATGCTAATACTCATTATATTCTAGAGATATCGAAAGAGTCATAGTAGAAAGCAAGAAAAATAATCGGATTTACTGAATATACAAAACATATGATATTTCATATCTAAAGTCATTAAATAAAAATATTGATAACACAATCACTTAAAATTTAATTATAAGAATATAGCAAATTAAAAAAAAAATGATTTGATTATGTTAATCTAAGTATAGACGATATAACAATGAAATTTCTGATTGTCAACGATAATTTTAAAAAAATTAAACATTAACTTAATACAAGTTATTAACCAAAATCTACAAAAATTCAGAGTACTATTTTAAATTAAGTGTCAATATAAGCATTTTTCTTATTAATTATCACCTCATTTTATAAATATTTGGCCTTTTAAGATTTAAGCATTTTCAAATTATTGGATAAGAACTAGATTAATATAAAAATAATAGATAACTTAATTTTAAATTGTGGATGAATCTACTAAATTCATTTTAAGTTTTACAACCAAAAATCTAGATCGTTTGACCAACATTAAGATTCGAAAAAACAAAAATATCATATGGAAACTCTTGTAAATAAATATAAAATATGCAAAAGTAACCTCCCCCATAACGCTTTCGTATACAAATGCATTCCATTAACAAATAGAAAAATAAGTTCAGCTGCAACAATAAAAAATTTAGATTCAACAACAATTATAAACTCTGTAGGCATTAGGCATGATGCATACATAGAGTAAAAAGACCGCCTCCCTCTCCTCGCAAAACCGACTGTCTTAAAAAATGGATGGAAATACAGAACACATGCTAGCTTCTTCTCAAGCTCAGTCAGCAGCTTCCATGGCAGATCTCAGCCGTGGGTATTGAACGCCTCCCACAACAAACTCCTCGCCACCGAACTCTCAAGATTGCGAGCTTGTAGTGCCGCATTCCTCAGAGTTGCCACAGTCATCTTATTTGCTTCCAAGAAACTGACGCTCGAGTACTGTAACTTGTGCTTTTTACAAAGCTCCTTCACAAGAGGAACTATTCTCCGAAGATGGCACCTTGGCAAGCGAGGAAACAAGTGGTGCTCCACTTGAAACTGTAATCCGCCATGAAACCAATCCATCCAAGGAGAACAAGAAATGTCAAGGGTCCCCATTGTCTGTTTCTCGAACCAGTCATTCCCCTGTGGCTGACCGACATAAACAGTGGAAGAGAAATGGCTGAGACAGAACTGAACATGCTGAAGACCTGTGACGACAAAACTGACGGCAACAAACATAGCCCTTTCTCCCCAATTTGGCAGGAAAGAAACGAGGTAAGGATACCAAATCCAGAACACAAGCAGCCCAAGAATCTCCTGCCATCGGGAGGGCACCTTCTTCTTTGAGAGGAGGAGGATTATAGACTGAGCAAAAAGATTGAATCTTGCGAAGCACATCACAGGGTAAAAGGTTAAATGCTGGTAGCTGACCAAGAACCTTGCAATGGAATCAAAAGTCATCGTTCTTCCATGGAAGTAGGAGGTAAGGGAGTTGAATAACTTAGAAGAAACGGCAAAAAGGGGAATGTGTTGCAAATCTGGATCGAAATCGAGGCTATTGCAGGCTACGTGATGGGCATTGTGGGTTCTCTTCCACCATCCCATGCTTATTCCAGTGAGGCAATTTCCTGTGACAATTTGGGCCAATCGATGCAGGCCTGGGCTAAACATGATGTTATAATGGCCGGCATCATGCCCTACCCATCCAGATTGGATCCAGAGAAAACCCAGAACCCCGCCAGCGGCGAGGTGTGCCAAGGTGCTGGTGGCGGCGACGACCAAGTAAACGGAGGCGAAGAAGAGAGCGAGCATGAAGCAGAAAGAGAAGAATACACCGTGCCCCTTTTCTTCGAAAAGACCAAACTTTGAGAACTCGGCGACAAGGCGGCGGTAATCCTTGGATACGTCAGAAGTTTGGTAGTCGGATAGATAGTAGCCAACAAAAAATTGGTCAAGGAGCTTCCAGGCGGAGGCGGGATGGTGAGCGACGAAGGCGTCGGTGACGTCCTGGCCGGCAAGATCGAAGAGTGGGATTTCGCCGCCTGGATGATCTTTGACCCAATTGGTTACATCGTACACCTTGCCCTGGATTGAAATCCAAAGGTCGGAGGAGGATTTGTGCTTCTTGAGCTCCTCTGCCGAAATGTACTTCCTTTGCTCCGTTTCCACGGCCATTGCACTGGAAGGAATGCGTAGCGGAACTGCTTCCTTCGTCCAAAGAGGCAGAATAAAAAACCCTCAATCTCGTTCTCTTTCTCTCTCTCTTTTGTCTCTGGGCGAGAGAAGAGAGGACGTAAGCGAAAAAAAAAGGAGAGCGCCTTCCTCTTTCCCTCTAATCTTCTTCTCTAGAAGACTGGTTTTTTTTTCTATCAATAGCAACCGTCCAGGCTCATTACAGCCAAAGCCCGTTCAACCTTCATTTTTTTCTATCATTAGCAAGCCTCTAATAATGGGACAAGCAGTTTTAGTGACGCCGTAGATGGTAATTGTGAGAAATTTGGTATTACTAATTCTAATTGCAATCTTTCCAAAAAAAAAAAAAAAACCTATTTGCAGCTGATGATGAGTGAAGCTTTTGGCTAATTTTAGTAGCGCGGCCAGACAGGTATTCGCCGAAGAATCAAACTTGGAGGGAAGCACTAAAACTACAATTTAACGGGATTATTTTTAAAATAAGTTTAATGTTAACTGTAATTAACAGTTTAGGCAAAAAAAAATTTTTTTAGAAAAATAGTTTTTCGTGGTTTTAACATTCACGCGGAGAGGGAGAGAGAGAGAGAGAGAGAGAGAGAGAGAGAGAGAGAGAGCGAGGAGAGAGAGAAAGAGCTCTCGTTTTTTTTTTTCCGTTTTCGGTAAGAGAGAGAGAGAGATTAATTTTGTAATTAATATAATTAATTAGTTAAATAAATAAATAAAAAAATTTAAATTATATAAATATTTAGTTATTTAATATATTTATAAAATATTTAGTTATTTATAAATTTATTTATTTATTATATATATATATATTTATTCCTTTCTTTATTTATTTATTAAAAATTATTTATTTATTTATTTATTTTATATAAAGTTATTTTATATATAATTAAAATATTTTATAAAAATTATTTTAAATTATATATTTTAAATATTTTTAAATTATTTATATAACTTAAAAAATATTTATATAATTTAAATATATAAATAACTAAATAAATTTATAAATATATATATATAATTACTTTATTTATAAAATTTATAAAATATTTATATAATTTATTGACTTTATATAATAAATAAATAAATATATAAATAACTAAATATTTTATAAATATATAAATAACTAAGTATTTATATAATTTAAATTTTATTTATTTAACTATTTATATATTTTAAATAAATAAATATTTTTAAATAAATAAATAACTAATTAAATAAATAACTAATTAAATAAATACATAAATATATAAATAACTAATTATTTATTTATATATTTTAAATATTTTAAATTATTTATATAACTTAAAAATATTTATATAATTTAAATATATAAATAACTAAATAAATTTATATATATATAATTACTTTATTTATATTATTTATTTCTTCCTTTATTTATTTATTAAAAATTATTTATTTATATATTTTAAATATTTTTTAATTATATATTAACAAAAATTAATAAAAATTATATATTTTAAATAATTATATTAATTAATAAAAAATTATTAAATAAATTTCTAAATAAATAACTAAATATATAAATATATAGTTATTAAATATTTTATAAAAATATTTTAAATTTTATATTTTAAATATTTTAAATAATAATATTAATTAAAAAATAATCTCTCTCTCTTAGGAAAGAAAAAACAAAAAAAAACTCGCTTCTCTCTCTCTTTCTCTCTCTCTCTCTCTCCCTCTCTCGTGAAAAACCACGAAAAAAAAAATTACGCCGTTCTGTTTGACGATGATCAAGGCCGACAATGTTTAATGTCCGTCAAACGGACGACTAGGCCTATTTTTCTAAAAAAAATTTTTTTGTGCCTAAACTGCTAATTACAATTAACATTAAGCCTATTTTAAAAATAATCCCCAATTTAACAGCCGAAGGTCCCTTACAAGGATGCTGGTCCCCAAACAACAGAGAGCCGTACACCAAAGAAGCGCACTGGTTGGACGTTCGAGATTTTAAAACTCGAAAGGGTCATTTTAGTGGGAGGGAGAAGAACTCGCAATTTGTTTAAATTAAATGTCATTAAAATTTTAATTATATTGTTAAGTATTCTATAAAAAAATTAAATATAGTTATTGTCGCCCAATTAGTGGGCGACATGATGGACACGACGATGGTAGCCATATATTAACCGAGGTCATCGTCCACTTAGTGAGCGACTGATTTCAGATGTTTTTTTTACATAATTAAGAACAATATTTTTATGAGCTACTTTAGCTCTTGCCCAATTCAAAGAAGTTTAGCTTATGTCTCAATGGGGATTATGTTCAGGTATAGATTTTAATCGAAATGTTTTCTTTCATTTGATCAACCATGTCTATTCTAAAGCTTTCAACAATGACAAAAAAACGAACTTTTATTTACAAGTTTTCATTCCAAGAAGTGAGTACAAGTATTTACATAAATTGATGATCTGAAATAAAATGAAATAGATAAGAACAAATGTAAGATGTGACGACAAATAGATTATCCTAAACATCTAACGCTTTTATCTGGGAATCACCACTCCTGAGAGGGTGCAGGATGGACGATCACTTGAGAGTGGCCCTCCAATACAAGATCTTCGGCAGTCTATATCGGATCATCCTGTGACGGGAAGATAAGTGGTCATGACTCATATGTATGATGGTATGTAGAAGGACCTGGATCAACATACATAGATGAACCAACGATAGTAGATGGACGCTCCAACCATGATGACACCAGAAGTTTCGAAGAATGTGTTCGATATGTATACGCAATCGTAAGTCTCTACATAGCACCTCGTACCTATCGACGACTCACTGTAGCTTGTGCTCATCCACACGGTCGAAGTATGGCTTAAAGATGTCCCGAAAATGTGCCGCACAAAAAAAAAATAATATGAAATCATATATTGAATTTAAATGAATACTTATGCACTTACATATATACTCTACTCCGACATAATAAGGCGGAGGATCTATCGAAGAATGAGAGAAGCTGATCTAAACCAAATGTATGGGCGATAAGCCATCTGTCACATCCTCATCTAAGCCCGTGATGTAATCCTCTCCTCCCAAGCGATGTCTGGTGGTAATCAACCTAGTCGACATCACCCGGACCACAGATGTTATAAATCCATTACCCACCGGATAACGACATGTAAGAGTGATTATGTGACACTCTGAATCAATGTGCAAGGTTCTCATAATTCTTTGCTTCAATTCCAATAAGGTGTTATGACTCAGAACCTTAATTAGACGATTTTGACCTCTCACATAACTTATACTGAATTACTCATCGATACTTAGTTCGCCTCCATAGAAAAGGATCAGCGAAACAAATTCTCTATTCATCTTGCAAAACAAACTATATAAATAATAAAAAATTTATATCAATCGACACCCTAAATAATACTACACTTGCTACTTATCACAAGCAACGCTAACACACAACCTACAAATCAAATCCTAAAATTCTAACCATACAACTCTAATCCCTAGCACATACTCTATTAATTTATAAATAGATAGAAATAGGGTTTATCGTTCACGAAGAACGCAGGAGCAAAAAATGGTAGAATCCCAAGAAACTTCAACAAAATGGAGCGGAATTGTCACCTAATTAATGTTGGCTTCCAACGCTATATGGGAGAGAGAAGTCGTCAAACGGCGTGGACGCTGGGGAAGAAAGAAAGTTTCTTTCGGATACCCGGAGAAGACGCCACAATGTGGTTGGAGCTATGCCAATGGCTGTCGGGAAGCTTTGAGATGGAGAGGAGCGTGCTCGGAGGGCCAAAATTGGCGGATGGTGCTCTTAGGGGTGGCGGAATCCACGGTTGGGGGAAAATCGAACGCAAACAGAGACTACTAAGAGCACCGTCCACGGTTGGGGGCAAATCGGAGGGCCAAACTTTTTAGATTTGTAGGGCCTCATTTTAACGTGGCAAAGCCATGCCACGTTGTCTCTGACGTGGCTAGGCCAGACGCCTACTAATTGGGCGACTACACCTATATTTAATTTTTTTTAGCAATACTTAATTATGTAATTAAGATTTTAATGATACTTAATTAAAAAATGTCCAGGAAGAACTTTAAAATTACTATAAAAAATTAGTCAAATTAATCATAAAATAACTATTAAAATAAATAAATATGACTTAATAATTTAATAATATAATATAATATTAAAATAAAAATAATATTTATTTACTGTATTATTTATTTTAATTTATCTCTAAAATTTTTACTATTTCAATTTATTTGATAATAATTAATTAGCTACAAATCAATAGATTTAGAATCGATTGGTATTTCAAAATCTTAATGAGTTCATCAGTTAAATCACATTTTAAAGAGATGGACCGATTCATAGACGAACAAGTATGATTCCCTTTTTCAAATAATAGTATTGCTTCAAAATGTTATTTACAAATGAGTTTAAAAAGGCCAATAATGGCAATATGCATATAAAAAAAACATTTTTTTTTTACTTTTTGATCATTTTTGTTGTTAATGTTTTAAAATTATCATACATTATATTAGTCATATATTTATACGAATAATTATATTATTAATTTACTGATACTATATTTTAATTCTATATTATTCATGGAGTTATATCAAAAACTTATTGAATATTGAGACTAAGCTCAAGGAATAGATTGAAAAAAAAAAATACAATAGATCTCATTGATTGCTTAGATAAAAATTACTAAAAATGCTAGGGAAAAAAAAGGAAGAAGTTGACAAAAAATTGAGTTGATTCATTATAACAATGCTTAAGCTAAAAGTATAAAATTATATCATAGATTTTACATGTTAGATCTAATGTCATATATAATACCATTCATATAATATATCTTATATTTAGTTCCTCATACCTCTTCAAGATTGATCTTTACAATGATTATCATCAAATTTTGTTATACCATGATGATAGATAAAAGATATCTTCAAAATCATTGATGTGTTTTATGAGTAATTGACCATGTCAATTAGCTTATCAAATCCAAACATTCGTAAGTGTTGTGTGCTAGAAAATCAATTGCGGTAGAATAAAAGTTTACGTCTTAGTTTTGTATAAATCAGCACACACAAATATTTGAATTAATAAGAACTCATTTACGTGAAAAAATCTCGAAAAGAAAAAATTACTGGGCTAGCCAGAAAAAAATCTTTCACTATGTATTTGTTTGAGTATTTTCCACATAACGGATTAAAGAATTGTATATGAGAACCGACAATGATAAATCGAGAAACAATCCTATATAAACAAGGATTGTACTCTAATGGTAGTTGATAATGGTAAAGCGGGGTCAAATGACGCGACGATTGGCGTGATGATCGGAGATAGGCGATAATGTCAGCGGCATCGACGAGTGACCGGCGACGGTAGAGAGCGGATGCATGAGGCAATGGTGACCGGTGATGGTTGTGATGATAATGATGAAAGGCCGACGACGGCAGTAGTGGTCAGCAGGTGGGAAACCCAAATGGTCGACGAGAATCGGCGAGAATGGGCGGATGACCGACGAATGACGGTCGACCGGGCGAATGACCGGCAATGCGATGGACAACAATGCGACGACTGGCCGCGATGCGGGTGGTCGAACGAATTAATGAGATGACGACGAGGTGGTCGGCGCAGCCAGTGCAATGGTGGCGGTGTAAGCCAACGAGGGTCGAAGTATAACTATGAAGGATTTTTTTTTAGCTCTCTTCTCTTTAGCTCGCTAAAGAATGAGGACTTATATTAGAGAAGATATAAATACATGAAAAATCCAAACCATATCGGATGGCTCATGATGATTCTTTAATCATATGATGTATTTTGTGTATTTGAATGCTTAAATGAAGTCGAATCAAAAGATCTTGGGCTTAAACCGCTCACAAGACACTGATTGATCATAAAACACTCCATATTTAAGAACTATTTAGGATTTAACCGATATCCCAAAGTTTCCAATGATATTTTAAGTGCTTGATCTACTAGTTTCAACTTGGATCGTTGCTTTTAATATCAAGATTAGTATAGAGTATTTTAGTGTCATATCATTAAGTATCATGAATGAAGTGTTGTACCTTGATAAATTCCATAAAGTATTTTTTGATTATATCCTTATGTATAATGAAAAATCTGATCACTTTAAACATAATGATGCGCATATGTGAATGTTGAACACAAGGGTCAAATATGGCTCACACGTTACATGACAGAAGTGTCGATTAAATTAATATTAAAAATTAAAGGACATGTGACACACGTGTCATAAATAATTGAATTAAAATTATATAAAATATATTTTAAATATAGTTTGTTATATTTTAAATTATTATAGAAAGTTTTGTAAATTTAGAGAATGAGATTTGAGCTAAAAAATCTCGAAAAGAGGGAAAAAATTACAGGGCCTAGCCCAGTAAAAATCTTTCACTATGTATTTGTTTCAGAGTACAAAATTTTCCCGATAACGGGATTAAAGAATTGTATATGAGAAGGGCTGACAATGAGAATCGTAATGCAACAAATACATATAGCCATGATTAGGCGATTGTGTGGTAGTGATAATGGTAAACAATCACGATGCGGACGCAGCGTGGTGATGATCAGAGATGGCGAATGATAGACTGGTTTGATCGACGATGGTGACCGGCGACGGTAGTCGACGGCGGTGACCGGCGACAGTAGTCGGCAACTGGTGACCGGTGACGGTTGTTGATGATAATGATGATTGATGGTGGTGGTCGACGACGGCTGGTGGCGACGGGCAGGGAAACCCAGAACTGGTCGACGACAGAATCGGCGATTTAGTGGCGGGATGACCGACGACGATGGTGACGCGATGACCGACAAGAATGACCCAAAACAGTGGTTGACAAACAATGCTCGACGACGCGGGCCGCGATGGTCGACGGTAACGACCGGCAATGAGATCGACGAACGGTGGCAGCAAGGCGCGCAGGTGGCGGGCGGGTGGCCAACGGAGGGTCGAGAAGTAGTGATTATGCTCAAGGATTTTCAAGCTTTAGAGCTCTCTCTTCTCTTTAGCTAAGCTCCCCTCATGTGAAGAATGAGGGGCTATTTATAGATTAGAGAGAAGATATTTCTGTAAATACATGAAAAATCCAAACCACTCCATCGGATGGCTCATGATGATTCCCTTAATCATATGATGTATTTTGTGTATTTGAATGCTTAAATGAAGTCAGAATCAAAAGATCTTGAAACCGCTCACAAGACACTCGAGGATCATCATAAACACCATATTTAAGAACTATTTAGGGATTTAACTGATATCCCAAAGTTTCCAATGATATTTTAAGTGCTTGATCTCGACTAGTTTCAACTTCGGATCAGGTTGCTTTTAATATCAAGATTCGTGCTTCGACTAGTAGTATTTTTAGTGTCATATCATTAAGTATCATGAATGAAGTGTTGTACCCTTTCAGTGATAAATTCCATAAAGTATTTTTTGATTATATCCTTATGTATAATGACATAAAATCTGATCACTTTAAACATATGATGCAGACATATGTTTGACATGTGTTGAACACGGACAAGGGTCAAATATGGCTTCGATACGTGTCGGACATGACAGAGAAGTGTCTGATTAAATTAATATTAAAAAATTAAAGGGACATGTGTGTCGGACACACGTGTCATAAATAATTGAATTAAAATTATATAAAATATATTTTAAATATAGTTTGTTATATTTTAAATTATTATAGAAAGTTTTGTAAATTTAGAGAATGAGATTTGAGTTAAAAAAAATATAATAATAAGATATATTTATTATAAACCATTATAATTAAACTTATAAATTTAGAATTGCTAATAAATTTTTATATTTAAGTAATTAATTAAAATTTTTTAATTAAATGACTTATTTTTTTATCTATTTAATTTATATATATTATTTTTAATTATTATTATAATGTTATATCGGCGTCATATATTTTTAAAATAGGTGTTGAGTTGTATCCATATCCCCGTGTTCCCGTGTCCTTATATGTGCATCATAGCTTTAAACATTTATGGCTACTTCTATATAACCTTTTTTTTAAGAAAAATCTTTCCCTAACCCAATATAATTTTCTTAGTTTTTATTAGTTTTGTTGGTCCCATCAAAGCTCTAGACACCCTTGATTAGTCAATCACATCTCTAAGATTCATATTTTTCAAAATTTTAGATGTGACTCTATGGATGTTCAACATACTCACATTTTATGAAGCAAGAAAAAATATTTTAGCCATCAACAACTACTAAAGCAATTGACTTATTAAAATATTTGAGTGATTGATGCACCAATTCTTAGGCTTCCAATCCTTTAAAAAAATACCATTATTTTGTTAATAGCCGAAAAACTCAAACGAGATAAAACAATACTAATCTATATATGATCATGAGTTTTATGCCATTATGACTAACTTCTTTGCCATTAACAATACTATCTTTTATTTCACATCTTATATTACATTCTACATTTATGATATCTCTTCAAAGATACCTCTAAACATTTCAATATTTACATTCATACACTACATTTCTTTTAATATTTACTTATGAGACTGATGATCATATGCATTAAATGCATAGATCAAACTGTCCATCTTATTAAACAATAAGGATTATTTATCAACAAATAACAACAACAATAAGCCTTCATCCCAATATATAGGATCAATTATATGAATCTTTTATATCCATTATGTCCAATTAAAGTCATCATTTAATGCTAATAAAATAATTTTTTTTATTTTCTAATCAAATCTTTTTAAATATATCTCTATCTTTCTTAATATAGACCAAAAGTTAATTTGAGATAATTTTCTATATGTTTATTTTCAAAAAAAAAAACTAAAATTACATTTAATCATCAACTTTTTGATTATTTTTTTTAAATTTTATAATAAAAAATTATTTTTAAAAATCAAAATTATTAAAATATGATTACTATCAAATTATTATTTGAATATTTCAAAATAAATTTATAACATTTATAACTTTTTAAAAAATTATTTTTCTCATAATAATTTTACAATCAATTTTATCTACTTTCTTAAATAATAAAAAATAGAAATTACTTGACCAATGTTCATAAACTTTTTCATGAAATTTTGTTAGTAAATTTATATCGATTTGCATTCATCCTAAACATTTTTCCACCTTTTCTTTTAAAAAACTGTAAGTACACACTTCAGATCTTTGAAGAAGCTATGCATTTTCGTACCGCACAACTACCCCATCTGACAATTACATTTTAACTATATTTTGAAAAATTTGTAATAAAAAATTAAATTTTCAACTTGACCTTACTATCTATTATGATTGTCATACTGCTATAATTTCACTTTTTTAAAATAAATAAAATTATATACTCATTGCAATTTCTTCATATAATTATTTTTCTGCAACAACTACATCACTATTTTTTTAGACAATTATAACTATCTCAAACGCGCCCTTAAAAAGGCATGGTAATAAGTTTACAAAATTATCTCAAAAGTTGAATTTCCATCCCTCCCAAACATTCTCGATATATGAATTTATCAAAAACTGGCATTCCTATCAGGGAGAGCAGGAAGCAAAAATGAACCAGATTAATACATGGAATTAAAAGACCTTGAAAGCGGTTAAATTACTAAAACTAAAGCTAGAGTGAGAAGGCTTTAAAACATTCACTTAATCAACCTGACAATTCTGAATACAATTCATGGGAACGTCGAAGCACGTAGCAAGCTAGTGAAGAACAACTTCACTTCCAGGAGTATACAGGTTGGAACTTTTTGCATGATCTTTCTCCGATATTCCAGGAAAACTACGTGGATTCATTCCGAAAAAATAGTAAAAACTGTTTCTAAGCGTACACACAGGGTATCAATGGCTTCCACCAGAGCCACAAAAGCTGACAAGATCCAAGAGTGTTGAATACAAGGCCTCGAGAGACAGATGTCCCAAAAATCTACGATTTCGAGATTTTATATCGTCTTCTGCTAACATTCCTTCTTCCATGGAACCATCATCAAAAACCAGCCACCATGAGATGCACCCTTCGGTGTCTTCGGCGTCCACATTAGCCACTAGTCCGAAAGTGTCTCCCTGGTCTAGATCAAAGTATAAGGATAGGAAGTCTCTGCTCACCTTCATGCCAACAATCAAGGCCTCCTCATGAAGCCAGTGAATGACCTGGCTGGCAACCTGAAAGAGAGAGAGAGAGAGAGAGAGAGAGAGAGAGATTAGACTTAGTTTGAGCATTTGGATGTGGTATTCTTAAAGCTAGAAGAGGTTAACTAGGCTGTTTGTATACGAAAAGATCCATGCAATCTAATAATATTATATAGAAAGTTTTACATACATGTCACATAATTCTTAAAATTTGATATTTCCTAATGTAATAATTTCTTATGCTTGAAAATGTGCATTTCACTTTAAAAAAAATTAATGATGATATTTTTGATGTGGTATTAAAGATTGAGATTTATATATGTAAAAATTAAAATTTAGGTGTTCGATATGTAAATACATAAGAATCATATGATATGTATGTAAATTCTATTATATAATATCATTGTTAAATTAAATTAAATAATCCGTCCTCCCTAAAACAAACTTCTCGTTTATAATATTTGGTTAACAAGGAGAAGGGGTGATTTTATTATTTTATAAAAATTGATTGTATCGATCAATTGGAGATGTACTATCGACTAGAGTCCTTAATTTCGCTAGTCGAGCTTGACTGTGCCCTTGCTGGGGCAACGCCCCCTTAGAAATATTTTTTTTTGTGTATAGCGCCTTGACACTATGGCATAGATGTCATGACTTCAAAAATAAAGAAAGCAACATCAGAAGGCAGTGCAAAATCACAAGATAGATAGCCTTCTTTCCATGCGAAAAACAAAACCCATGTAGAAGAGTCTGAAAAATAGCGGCACCAACACCTATGCGCAAAAGTCAGGGCACCACGACCCTATAAAATGACAGTTTGTATTTAGGCAACTTTTTTGTACTTTTTTCAGAACTTTTAATGCTTTTTTTTATAATTTTTTCATTACTTTTTCCGTCTTTTTCTCCATTCTCTTGTCAGTGTAAGTGAAGAGTGTGAGCTCTAGAGTAACTAAAGTGTGGAGAGGCTTGAATGAAGTGTAAATTACCATCCTCCTCAGTTTCTTCATAGTAGATATCTTGGTGTGACATGGCTCCATGATTTTTTTCCCGTTCTAGAAGTTTTTCACATTAAATCTGGTGTCTTCCGTGACCTTGTATCTATTCATTTATGTTCAAAGTTTTGCTCCATATCTCTCGAATCGATTTTAGCTATTGATCTCCCAACAATTATTCACTCATTCAAGAAGATTCAAGAAAACTAAATATCAAAGAACTATTTAGAAGATGATGAACTTGAACATGTTAGAAGTAAATAACGTCAGACATTTGTGTTATTTAGTCAATGTTTTTTACTGCACCAATAAGGGTGGCTAGAGCCTTGAACACAAGTATCATCTAATAAGACAAAAGCCATGTTTCCATTTTGGGAAATTTCAGGGGAATAGGTTGAGGATTCTCCTTCTCGTTTACTGTTTTCTTATAAATTACAATGCGCACTAAGTAGAATTTATCATGGAAACCTAAAATGAACTCCATTTCAGAAAATCTTTAAAAGACTGGATGAGGTTACTCCCCTATTTTCCACAATTTTTCTTTATAACAAATGCAAAAAGTAGCAGGCTTCATTTATCATAAAATCAACCATAACTGTTTATTGAGAAACTGTCTGTGAAATTTCCTCTTAATGAACCAACAATTCCAGGAGTTCCTTCTGCACTCACTTTAATCTGGTCATCATTCACCACCACCTTAGTGTTAAACTGAGACCTAATCCCACTCTTTAGATCATTATTGCTTGATGGCTTAATCCTCCTGCTGGAATGGAGAACCGAATGAGGAACCTTCAGCGATAGTGACCAGGAAGATATTCGTGAATGCCAAGTAGGATGAGACAATAAATGGAGATAAGGAACTCCTCCAACCTAAGTGTCAGCAGAAAACAACACGAAACGGTTCAGTTTTCTTCCAAATGGGATGCAAAAAAATCAGTAAGGTAAGGAGAAGAACATACCAGACCTTCAAGCAAAGACATTACTTTCCTGGAAAAGATTCTGTGGGCAATTGTCATACAAAAATGACCTAAGAAATTGCACCCATCGCCTGAGTTCTGACCAGGCACTAGAAGTCTAGGGGCAGAAGTGCGTCTGTCTTCGGCTTTTAAAAACACATTTTCATGAAAAAGATGCTGCAAGAAAATTTCTAAACTAACTGGATCTGGAATGTTGAGATAATTCCACGCAAAAGAATCGTATTTTTCATCCACTGTTACTAAACCTAAAGAATCAGTACCGGAAATCCTATATTCCATATTCTGAACCTGATTATTTGAGTCAGTCGTTTCAGCGGTCTCTTCTTCAACAGATGGTAAGAGGCAAAACGACATAGAAGTTTCTTGGCCAATTGATAAATGCAAGCGATCTTCCCGCATTGCTATCATATTAACGCCAGGTGAAGGATAATAGCTCTCACGATTTACCAAATCAAAAACCTGAACACCATACTTTGCTAATAAATATAAGGCATATCAACAGCCACATAATGCAAAGTTTAAAATTACACAATTGAATATTAAAACATTTTTCTTCTGTAAGGTGAGGCGTAAATCTCAAATCATTTTGAGATGTAAGCCTCAAAAACAATAAGTTGCGTAAAACAGTATTGTACACATATAAAAGTATATCGCAAAAATAACATCCTAAAATATTAATATCTTGATATTAAATCAATAAGAAATATTATACTAACATCAAAGTAACATAAGATATTAAAATAAAAACTAATAACATAATAATTCAAAATAAATTTAAAATAATAAATTTTTCTCTCCAATCTAATTATCAAATATCAAAATAAGAACTCACAAAGGATGGTGGTGGCAATGACCAACACTACTATGCGTGAGGAGCAAAGAGGAAACAAAAGCATAAGCTCTTGGGTAATATCTATCTTGAGATCGATTGTGTATGTTATTTCACCAATTAAAACTTATATTTGATTTCTTTTAAACTTAGATCTAAAAAAGCATGGCTTACAAAAACTAAGACGAGGTGTGCCTTGAGGCGGATCTTACATCATACGAGACGTAAAGCTCATAGAACACCAATGAGGCTTAACCCTCATTGCGAAATTTTCAGAAAAGCGTTAAGATGAGTTTTTATTGTGCAATTTTAAACAAAGGCATAATATACTACAAAGGAAATCACCTGCTCTTGAAAGATTGATCGATGAATTTCACGGAGAATTAGATGTGAATCTTCGACGTGTTCATTGACATTTTCATCCGTTAATGACTCTTTCTTGTCTTCCGGAGGATAAAGGCCTGACGCCACAATTTTCCCTTTGACAAAGCTCTTTTGCTTTCGTCTTGAATGAAATCCTGGAAATTCAATGGATAAAGAGCGACACAACTTAGAAGGAAATTGTACAGTCAGATTTCCAGCAGGATCATGATCAATATGAACTGTAGATAGAGTCGATGATCGAGATGACAAAATCGAATCTGCTGTTAGGTTATCAAGAAGATCAATTGTGAAACTCTCACTGCCTGGACCAGAAAGTCCTATACGCTGCCTTTTCACTTTCCAATTCTGTTGCAATCTATTAAAGGCAAGGTCAAATTTTGTTGATAAATAGTAAAATACAATTAAAAAGCATAAGAAAATTACCTTATTAAAGATCCATAAAATCTTGCTTCTCTTGTCACCTGCTGCTCCAAAGCTTTAGAAGATTGTTTGAAGTATCTCCCAAGATGCTGCATATTAAAATATTGTCAAAAGGAGCGCTAGTTTATGTTTATGTCCTACCATTTATGATGATATGATCCTGTATAAATTTTAAAGTATACAAGTGCATATTTCAAGTAGTACTAGTATTTTAATATTTTATAAAATGTGTTTAAAAAAATCTAGGATAACTAAAACTTCTGATTTAAATATAGATATTAACAAAATTAATAATAGATGATATATTTATTAAAATATTTAATAACCGAAATGCAACTTAAAAAAATTCTTCTCATGTGAGATTGATTGGTAATGATATAATTATGATAACTTCTACAACTAGAGTGGCAAAGATGGGCACTCATTGAGTCAAAAAAATCCTCAAGTTGATAAATATATTTATGATGACTTATACAAATGCATTGATAAGGTGAGCACTTATGGAGACAAAAAGTCCTTAATACACAACTTTTGGGTTGGGTTTTCAACCCTCTAATATGTGGAGTGGGTATGATACAATTCACAACTTTATGATAGCCAGTGAACCTAGGCATGCATATATGAGATAATTTAAGACTAAAATAAGATATTTCTTGTTAAGTAAATAAATGAAATAAGCAATCAAATATTATGAAAAAAATAATCTCCAATGTTGATATCTATAAACTTGACTAATGCAATGTATAATATGATTAAATATGGAATAGCTCTTTTAAAGTTTCATTCAATTAAAGTTCCTCACTTATTATTATACCAATTATTATTCAAACAATTTCACTTCATAACGACTAAAAGTATTGTACTAAGCTTAGTCTATACTTATATATTTAACTCTTATGTCCACCTCACGAAAATCATATCATGTTGCATTAGTTACTTAAATACTTGAATTCTATATTATAAATATTTATCTTGTAGAGCTTTTACTCACTGGCTATAGCAAGACGTAAAGATGAAGTTAAACCTAAATGAGTACTTGAATTTGGACCAATTACTCAATGTTGATGCTAGTTTTGATGCATGATGAGAAGCATAATAATGTAAAAGATAAAAGTTTATTGTTCTGAGTGTACTTGATATTTCTTAGAAGCTCAATAGTTAAATGAATGAATGTTTCAAATGCTTCTACACAACTGTTGTGTGATAATTATTGGATATATGTGAGTTAGGAATTATATTGTATGATAACTTTGAATCTTTCAAGTGGTTAACGTTATCACTTATTCTATTCTAATGAGTAGATTTTCAAAAAGCATGTTGATGATAGATTCAATCAAATGAGTTGAACCTGCCTTTATTATGCCTTATATTCAAGCGATAGAGTTCCTTATGAGGTATGACAAGTATTCAAAATATATATATATATATTGCAATCATGCATCCAAGGTTCATATCGGGTGAAGTTAAAGAAAACTCAAAAATGGGGAATACTATTTGTGGAGATTCAGAAAATCATAAGAAAAAGAAACCTTTAGCAAAAATCATATAAAAATGATTAAAATTTTAAATTAGGCTTAATTAAGAATTAATTTAGTTAATTAGGCATTAAAAAAAATTAGGCCACGTCGGCGCCAGTCGCCTGTTCTGGCTTCGGTTTAATTTTTTTTATAAAAAATATTTATACAACCCCACCTTTTTGGCCATAACAGACTCATCCAAAATCAGAATTTAGCGCGTTTAGTATTGTTGGTAAGGTAATAAAATTTTCTACTTTTCGTTGTGACGCCCCGACGAATCTCGGGGTATTTGATTTTGCATATGCTCATATTTTCATAATGCAAAACTAAAAATATTGCCGCAGCCTCACTTCTTTGGCCGTATCGAACTCATCCGATGGCAGAATTTAGCGTGTTTGATATCGTTGGAAAGATAATGAAATTTTCTACAACTTTCATGTTGACGACATTCGACGAATCTCGCCCGAGTAGGCACAATTTTTGCGTTTGCAATCGATCATTTTGGTTATATTGGCAAATGCGATAATTCTCTTATCTTCCTTTCAAACATATACTAAGCTAACTTATTAATATTATCTTGAAAATTGCTTTAGTTTATACATGGACAAGAAATAACATAGCCTGAGTCTACAACAATAATCATTTCATATAAACAAATACTAAACAACATCAAAGAATAAATAAGTAATAAGTATACAACAGTGAATCTAAGTGAATAATCATAATACATGAGGTACAACTACAAGTAAATAGTATCAACTGTCTACAAAAGATAATAGTCTGACGACCGTCGGCGATGCGTAATGCGAGTCCATTTGGAGTGTAATGGGTTGGTGGTAAATGTGGTCTCAAATGATGTTCTTGATCTTGCTCCTTTTCAACGCTCAGCGGGTTGTTGTGTATAACTCAATGTGTAATACTCAATCGGTGCAGATATAGGCGAGAAATCATGGTGCACTTCATAAGGTCTCATATGGAATGACAGAGGACTATATCTGGGAGGGACTGGTGCCTGCCATGGGTGCATTTGAGTTCACATAGCCTCCTGATATGAATACTGCAGCGATTGTGTGAATGTATATGTAGAGAACCCGACCAACATCCATCACCGCATCGGTTGTCTCGACGATGTCGGAGTCTGTCGTATACTTTCTTATCGAGATATATATGCATAGCTCACTTACATTCTGCGGTTGATAGATTGTTAAAATTTCGTATCCACATCTTTCCCAAAATAGCGTTGTAATATATTCTCAGTATTCAAGATGTGTTCACGCTGCGTTAAAAGAAATTTAGTTAGGATCAGATCATTATACAAAGCAATAATTTTTATGTCAAAACAAACTTACCATTAATCGCTCTCTAGGCGCTCGAGGATAATAAGTGTCTGGGAGAATTGTTGGTGCCTTCAGCATATAGAGTGAAGCCCAAGACCGATACCATCTCATGTATCGGTTGATCACCGACTCCTCGTCCTATTGGGATGAATCTACCACCATAACTGAATCACATATGTTTTCCCACTTTGTAATGTAATTCTTGTGATGTCGATCAAATCTCAACACCATCCACCACTCGCTTGAAGGAGAGATTTATTGGTCTTCATCAATCATAGGTGGAAGAACGCGTGAGAAACATCGGTAAATATCATTCAACTTCGTTTCCATAATCATTTAATGCTACTGGGTCATATCATCTCGCACGTATATATGCGTGCGAATCGATGTTATGACATATCTCCACTATCAGCGGTTTAAAGAAATATTAGGTCTACGATAATGAATTCAACAAATAAATTTACAATGCAATGTATCGACTCTACGGCCAATTATGCATTGTGGTATGTGGGATGGTGTCATCTCTCATACAAACCTTTCATTCCATCAACATCACATGCTCAGGCCATCTATATTCGTAGGATATGATACATGTAATGTAAGTCTACCCACATGAATGTGCTCTTATGTCCATACCTACAGTAAATGTAAGCATCCAGCCATATTCATATGCTTTGGCTTCGTCGCCTCATGTAGCTCCATGTATAAATAAGCAAGCACAACATATCTCAATGAGAACTCCCTGAATATATCAACATCAGCGGTGACATATCACCGCGTGAACCTCGAGTCAGATGTGTATGCGGCAAGGAAACAATTGTCATATATGTATACTCGGCGTCATGCATGGCTGAAGCTCGATGAATCTAAATATGAATCCAATATGTCCAACGCAACTATCGTAGAGGCAAACAAGTTTGTGCATGAACATGTCTCATACAAAATTTTGATGTGACATGTGACTAGACCAGATCATGATACATAATATGTGACTTCGGGTGTGCTCCTACCAGCTCATCACAATAATCTGGTTATGAAGCCCACCGCTTGTCTTCCCCAACTACAATCCTGCCAATAATAGGTGGATCGTCTATCTGAACAACCAAAATCACAGATGTTTTAGGCCTATTGTACTGGATTGTGTTTCACAGATGCATATCACTTACTGGATTGTCGTTATCCCTTAAAATATGGACTGGGTTGTGTTTCACAGATACAGTACATTCGCCTAGATCAATACTTGCTCACAACATTTATTGAACGTTGGTCATCGTAGACAAATACATTCCACTTGCCCGTTGTAGAGATGACAATTACGCTACAGGATATTGCTATGATTTTGGGTGTTCAGATAGATGACCCACCTATTGTTGGTAGGATTATAGTTGGGAAAAGCAGCGAGACTTAGATTGTTGTGATGAATAGGCACACGGAGCAATATATTGTATATGTAATATTATCGCGTAATTACTGCGTAGACAGTTCACTGACTTGTTTCTTTCGATGGTATTGGAAATATTACAGGGATTCATATTTAGATCTCCCCGAACTTCAATTTATTATGCATGTCAGAGCGTACATATTTCGATTGGTTTTCCTTTAAGACACACGGCTCGAGGTTCACTTTGATATATCTTCAGAAGATGTTGATATATTTAAGGAGTTCTCGTTGGGATCTGTTATGCTTACCCATTTATACAAAGAGCTATACAAGGCGACGAAGCCAAAACGCACGAATATGGCTGGATGCCTATATTTATTGTAGGTATGGACATAAGAGCACATTCATGTGGGTAGACCTACGTTACATGTATCATATCCTACGGATATAGATGGCACGAGCATGAGATGTCGATAGAATAAAAGATTTGTACGAGATAATGACAACATCCCATCGAATTTACAGGCAATTAGATGGGTCATGCGAGTCAGCGTTGCTTTGTAAATTAGTTTATTGAATTTATTATTGGATGTGCTGATAGGCCAATATTTTTCAGCTAGGGATATGAGTCATATAAATATCGAGATATCTGCGAGTCACAAATATACTTCTACGGGTGATGAGATGTGGTGGAAAATCTGCTGGTGAGTTGAATGTACGTGTGTGCAGCTGTTCATCGCTTCCATGTGATTTACCGGTAGATCTCTCCTTGGCAGTGGATGGTGAGAAAAAGCAGATGTTGATTAGATATTCGGTGAAAAGCAGATGTGATTTGGTTGTGATTTCATCAGCAGGGCGAGGAGGATCGGCGATCGTGAAATGGTATCGATGTTGGAGCTTTACAAGGCGGCCAACAATTCCCGGACTTATACCCGGCGAAGGCGATTAATGATAAGCCTGTTTTTACATAAAAATTATTGCTTTGTATAATGATCCGATCCTAATTAAATTTCTTTTAGTGCAACGTGAGCACATCTTGAATACTAAGGATATATTACAACGTTATTTTGGGAAAGATTATGATATAGAATTTTAACAATCTATCAACAAGCGAGGTAATGCGGGGTGCGGCGCAATATCATCTCGATGTAGTACATGGTGCGACACTCAAGATACTTCATCATTAACAACTATAGATGAATGTTGGTCCATCTTCGTCGATGCTACATATGCATTCACGATTCGTAGTATTCATATCAGCCATATGTACTTTCCAAATGCACGGGCACCAGTCCCTCCGGATATGGTCCTCAGTCATTACATATGACACCTCCGTATCTTCATGATTTCGCCCCTCAACTTGATGTACGATGTTACATTTGAGTTATACACAACAACTTATTAAGCAGGTTGAAGAGGAGTAGCATCGAAACGTCATCTGAGATCGGTGACAAATGCGGTAGTGATCGATTATTTATGCCGTATGTAAGCGATATATGTCTTATTATCTTTTGTAGACATTATATTATCTTGTAGATGTACCTCATGTATTATAGTTATTCACTTATATTCACTACTATATGTTTATTACTTGTTTATTCTTTGATGTTTGTTAGTATTTATTCTTATGAAATGATTAATGTTATAGACTCAAGTTGTGTTATTTCTTATCCATGTATTAACTAAAACAATTTTCAAGATAATATTAATAAGCTAACTTAGTATATATTTGGAAGGAAGATAAGAGAATTAATCACATTTGTCAATATAATCAACGGGATTGATTACAAACGCAAAAACTACACCTACTCGGGTGAGATTCGTCTAAGATTGTCAACATGAAAGTTGTAAAAAATTTCATTATCTTTTCAACAATACTAAGCACGATAAATTCCGCCACCGGATGAGTCCAATACAGCCAAAAAAATGGGGTTGCAGCAATATTTTTAGTTTTGCCGTAAATCGAACATCTGCAAAAAAGCTGCGCGGCGAGATTCGAAGGTTGTCGGCGAAAGTTGTAAAAAAACTTTTACCTGCAGCGATACCCAAGCGCTAAATTCCGACCAGGATAGGTCAATCACGGCCAAAAGGTGAGGTTTGATCACGTCGCCGAAAAATTAATTTGATCGAATCCCGCGATTTTCGAAATGCTCGATCTAATCACCATTTCAGTTATAACCGACCGCCTCACTGACGAACGTGAAGAACATCAAGATACCGACCAGCTCGAATCGACTTAGATCGTTCCGGAGTATGAAAATCGATCCCCGATCCGCCAAATGGTCACCAAATCGACATTTATACCGATCGAGCCGCCGACGAATCCAACGAATCCAAGATCACCCAATTCGACATCATTAAGGCACCTGATCATCAAAATACACCGTCGACGATCGTGACGGGCCGTCGATGGGAGTGGTTGGAGTTTTCCACGAATTTACAAGCCGCCACTCCCAAAAAATCTATAAATAGAGCTTCATTCTCACCTTGGGAGGACCGATTTGAAGACCAGAGCTCGAGAACCTCCGCCGACCTCGACGCCGACGCATCTAAGACTACCAGCTACCACCAAGAAGGCTCAAGACGATTTCTGAGAGATCGCCTGCAGGGACTAGAAAAGACCGCTCCTTTCTCCCAAGATCAAGAGGTTGTCCTAAGATCCGCTCGCCGCTTTTGGGAAACTTCTCCTTGGCCGGAGTTGACCGATATTGTATTTTTCTACACTAATATTGTTTCACTCAGAACACCTTCTTCTCCTAACTAACGGTAAGAGCGACCAGATCTTTGAACACATAGTGAAAGTTCCAGACGGGCAAGCCCGGTTTTTCCTTAACGGTTTTCCACGATAACCCTCGTGTTCATATCCCCCGCCAGGATAATTTTGCTACACGAAGATCTGATCTGGAATAAAATTCTCAAGACGCAATGTTGCCCTGTGGGAACAATCAGCCCCATTGCTATATCTCCAATATGGTTGGTAAACGAGGTTTGCGCTCCAACGCTTCTCATTCTCAGGATGAAGGACGCCAAGTCTCCAACACTTCTCTACATAACACTGTCTCGTGTGAGGGTCCACAGTGCCCCTCTTTGGAAGATCGCGCAGGATGGAGGATTCTAACGAAATCCTTCGACTCGCGCGAGAGGACCGAAAACGCTCCAACACGCCTGAAGAGCCACGTGTTCCGCGACGCCTCAAAGATAATCCAGATTTTCTTCCCGAGAATGATCGGAATGCGGATCAACAAGTAGAGAACCCTGGCACCACATCCGATGTCGAACTTCTGATACCGCCATTTCTACTCACCCCACACGAATGGCCAACCTCAGACGTGAAACTCCACGCCACCTTATACTGATGAACTACGACCGGTGCGAAGAGTTCTGCAAACAACTGAATGATCCATTCTCCGCCGCTTCTTCCAAAACTTCGCCCCGCCACGAGATCATCTCGCAATACCCGATTCGACGAGATTCAAGCAAAGATGGACCTTACGATGGCACATCCGTGACGAGCATATCGATCACTTTCGAACGATCATGCACATTCAGTAAATGACTGCTCAGGTCGTATTCCCCGACTCTCAAAGGACGTGCTCAGATTCTATTCGCCGCTAAAGGGTCCGTCCGATCATTTGGAGAGATCGCCGATTTTTTGTAACAGCCTCAACAAGAGAATCA
Organism: Cymbidium sinense; assembly: GCA_021442155.1. NCBI lineage: Eukaryota > Viridiplantae > Streptophyta > Magnoliopsida > Asparagales > Orchidaceae > Cymbidium > Cymbidium sinense. The sequence goes on along the minus strand of CM038221.1, from coordinate 165,948,052 downwards.
TCGTGATTCATCACATCTCTCCCAATCCGCCGTAATCCATGGAGAGTCCTCAAAGAATACTTCCAGGTTCTCCTCAAGCGAAAGATACCGTGAGTAGATCCGTAACTTTGAGGGCGTTTTCTGAGGACTCCGCCGTGATACTACTTATTCATCATTAATGCGGAGACACCCATTCCTATGTCGACTCCACCCAATAGAGCACAAATCTCAAGCTTATCGCTCATCTAAAATGAACCACCAAGAAAGGGTTCCAAAGGTGATGTTCAAACATCTCTAAAAGAAGAGAGGCAAAGAACCTCCCCCAAAACCTCCTCGTGAGCACCTCGATGACTTAATCGAGAGGAAATATACTGGCCTCAACACGCCATGCCAACATCCTACTATTATTGGAAGAGGATACGTGGCCGTGACCTTTAAAGCCCGGAATTGGAAATCAAGAGAAATTCGCCACTTTCACCGCAAATGAAAGTGCCACCAACTCAAGGAGGAGATTGAAAGATCACACGCCGTGGGTATCCAGCCGCTTTATACAAAACCAACCCGCTTGCCCAAAGAAATGCCTGGGGCAACCAGAGAACCCGCTGCCGGAGATAAACAATGCAGAGGGCTGTTATCTACCAAATATTCATTGCCTTTCAAGAGCTGAGTCAAGAAGTCTCGTCAATTCCATTCTATCACCTTTGATGATTTAGATCTAGGGCTTCAGATCCCACATCAAGATCCCCTCATCGCCTGTGGGTCTGATCCATGCTTCAATATTAAAAGGATATTGATCGACAATGGGAGTTCTATTGATATTCTTTTACTCCTTAAGCATGGGTATAGAAGAGAGAAGCTTCAACGGCCCAATGATTTTTGATAATCGACCAGATAGTGGAAGGGACAATCGCCTTCCCGTAACTCTTGGAGAATTTCCACACGCAACCCACTTGATACAATTTATTGTACCAAGTCCGAGTCCGCGTACAATGCAATATTTGGGAGACTCCTATATATTCTACAATCACATCTGCGTCTCACCTCAAGATGAAATTCCAAAACCGGCATCGCATGGTAAGTGGAATCAACAGATAGCACAAGCGCTATATATCAAGCAAGCCCACCATTTACGCCAAGAATCTCAACATCGAGAACTGACACCACGATGAGGATGCCTCAAAGGGCTTCTCCAAATTGAAGATGTAATTTGTCTTCCTATCTCGGTTGATCCATCGCGAAAGGTGAAGGTGGGATCGTTGTCGCTTCATCGATCGTAAATCGAATACGTAGATTTTCGCGTAAAATCAAGATATCTTTGCCCGAGCGACTCGATATTCTCGCATTGACCCTAAGTCATTACGCGACTCCTCAAAGTTGACTCAACCTACAAGCTGGATACGTAAGAAAAGAACCTTCGCCCGAACAACGACAGAAGTCATGAACAAGAAATCGCGCTAAGTCGAAGCGCCACCCTCTCGAGAATATAAATCGAATTTATCGCCCAAAAGATAGCTTCCCCCCCTGATCGACCAACTATGACATCGTGACATCGATGCCGAAGCTTCATGGATGCCTATTCGCTACAATCAAACCAGATAGTCAAAGGTCCAATGGACTTCCAGACCTCTTCCATTGTGTTAACATCCGAAGTAACGCCTCGATAAACAACCTGATAAGCAATCCTCTATGACGCTACAACTTTCCATAAGTGTTAACATCATCGAAACGCCCGATAAACAACCTGATAGTCAAAATGCCCTTAGGACTTCCCACCTCTTCCATACAGTTAACATCGCCGAAGAACGCCTCGATAAACAACCTGATAAGCAATCCTCTCATGACTTACAACTTTCTCCATAGTTAACATCATCGAGTAAACGCCCGACAACCTCGATAGCCAAAAATCCTGGATTCAACTCGACCTCTTCCATAGGTTAACATCGCCGAGTAACGCCTGATAAACAACCTGATAAGTTAAATCCTCTAGACGCTTCTACAACTTTCTCCACAAGTTAACATCATCGAAACGCCCATACACAACCTGATAGTAAAAAAATCCTACGGATTCAACTAATTCTTCCATAGTTAACATCGCCGAAGAACGCTCGATAAACAACCGGATAAGTTGGCAATCCTCTATGACGCTACAACTTTCCATAATGCGTTAACATCATCGAAGAACCTCCCATACACAACCTCTGATAGTCAAAATCCTCCGGATTCAATTCGAGATCTTCCTATAGTGTTAACATCGCCGAGTAACGATAAACAACCTGATAAGTCGACAATCCTCACGCCTACAACTTTCCATAAACAAAGTTAACATCATCGAAAGAACGCCCGACACAACCCAGATATCGATCTCGAGAACCTCTATAAATATATTCCGGTGTATCCGAAGAACGCCTCGATAAACAACCTGATAAGTTGCAATCCTCTATAGACGTTTACAACTTTCCATAACAGTTTAACATCATCGTAAACGCCCGATAAACAACCTCGATAAAAATCCTACGGATTCAACTCAATTCTTCCATAAGTTAACGACATCGTCACACTCGACAAATTCTGGATAGTCAAAGATCCTCACACCGTAACACCGCTGCCATTACCGCCGTCATTATCACCGCCATCACCGACCTATCTCGCAACCTTTCACGGCCATCGCCACCGACTACCGCGCTTTACCGCTGACCACAACCTCGGTACTGCCGCCGCCATCGGAGTTTCGATAAACAACTGATAAGTCAATCCTCTATAGACGCTTATAACTTTTCTCCATAAGTTAACGCCGAAACCTCGACAAACAACCTGATAGCTAAAACTTTACCTACTCCACGTGCTAACGCCATCGAAGAAAACACTCGACAAACAACCTGCCAGTGATCTCTCGAATCAATAATTCCCTTCCATACACGCCATCGAGTACACTCAAACAAATTTCTGATAGTTAAAGATCCTCGCGCCGCCACCACTGCCGCTTTCTACCTTACATTCTGCGGCATCGCTATCACTATTATCGCGGTTATCCAGCTGATTATCGACGCTGGCCGCTACTGGAATACTGCCGGGCCATAATCGCTACACTATCGCTGAATCTTACTATCGACGAGCCGCCACTGCCGACTACCGTTTCTATTGTTGTAATTACACGTCGCACCATCCACCGACATCTGCCGGCAATCCGCCGCTACCACCATCGCATTGGTTATCCGCCACCCCCTCGCAGGCCCCGCCGACCATCGCGGCCACCAATTATCGCTGCATTGCCAACCTCGCTTCCCGGTGATCGCCTCAACCGGACGGTCTGACAGGCCAGAACCAACCACGACGATAATGCCTGACGCCTCATTTTCGCTGCCGCTTCCGCTATAGGTCGGACGACTTTTCAAAAGAGTCTCACCCATCTACAAACACCAACTGCACGATCGAGATGAAAATTATTCCAAAGAGAGTCCCAAACTCCCACCGTGGAGGCTATGCACTCTGGCCGGTGGAGATGAAGAGATGAGGTTGATCCAAAAAGAGTGCCCAAACTCCCGTGGAGGCTATGCACTCAAGAGAGAAGAGGAGATCCAAAAAGAGTGCCCAAACTCCCACTGGGGGTGCACTCTAAGAGAGAAGAGGAGATGAGAAAATGCCTTCTCCCTTAGCCCTGGGGTTTTATAGACCCCTTCTAGGACAAAAGCGTAAAACCGCCTAAAACCGCTTAAAATCTTAACCGCTGGGCCCGTGGTCGCTTATTCGCCACATACTCAAGCTGAGCTGCTGATGCTTCATGCTAAGGCCGCCATGGGCTTCGCCGAACCGATTCCAGTCAAGGCCGCTGGCGGGCGAACTCCTGTCGGTTGAACTGCTAGCCGATGCCGCCACAGACATGGCCGCAGAACTGGCTGACCCATCGCTAAGGCTCGCTTGTGGTCATGGGTCGCGAACATCGGTGAATCTGCAGAATCCGCCGCCATGCCGCCTGACTACAAATTGAAGTCATCACCGCGGCGATTCATACGCCGACCACACTACAAGATTCACTGTTGCTCAGATCCATCTACGACGGCTGACCCCATCAATTGTCATGCTATTGACGCCATGCTGTATGGCACAGAAGGCTTCGGCGGCTATGTGGCTACAAGGCTGCTACAAGGCTGGCGATTTTACCAGGGCCACGAGAGCTCCTCGTCACCTGATCGATCCAATTCAAATTCTCACAAGACCTATATACATACATTTATGCGAAATTCCATAATATAATTCTTCCTAAAGACTGTTTCTCTCAAAAGAATGATAATTCTCAAATTTCATCAAGAATTTCTATTTTCAGTTGACATATATTTTGGATAATGTCACCCAAAATAAAAAAAGAACCGACACTCAAAATTAATTTGATCAAGACGAATCTCGATTTTCGTAAATGCTCGATCTAATCACCGATTTCAGAAGTTTTATAATAACCGACCGTCACGACAACGAAGCATATCAAGATACCGATCTCGAATCGACTTGGGATCGTGTGACGAAAAATTGATCCCGATCCCAAATGGTCACCAAACCCATATATTTATAGTCGACGAGCTCGCCAAGACGAATCCAACGAATCCAAGATCACCCAATTCGACATCATTAAGGCACCTGCATCATCAAAATACACCGTCGATCGGGGATCGACCGTCCGGAGTGGTTGGAGTTTTCCAGAATTTACAAGCGCCGCCACTAAAAAAAAATCTATAACAGCTTCATTCTCACCTTAGAGGACCGGAATCGCAAGACTGAGAGAACCTCCACACTCGACGACATCTAAGACTACCGCCACCACCGAAGGCTCAAGATCGAGTCGCTCTGAGATCGAGGACTAGCACTGCCGCCTCTTTCTCCCAAGATCAAGATGTTGTTCCTGGAAGATCCGTCCGCTTTTGGGAAACTTCTCCTCCCGGAGTTGACCGATATCAGATTTTTCTACACTAATATTGTTCTCAGAACACCTTCTTCTCCGAACTAACGGTAGAGCGACCAGATTCAACACATAAATAAAGTTTAACTGCTTCCTTTTTTCTTAACGCTTTTCCACGATAACCCCTGTTCATATCCCCGCCAGGTATTGGATAATTTTGCCACGAGATCTCGATCTACCTAATAAAATTTCTAAAGACGAAGTCAATATTTAAAAAGAATTAAATAAATCGAAGCTAGTCCCCCGTTCAACAAGTGACTAGGCCTAAAATTAATTCCTTTTTAATGCCTAATTAACTCAATTGTTTTTTAATTAGGCCTAATTTAAAATTTTACCCTATCAACAATTGGAGCCTATTCTAGAGCTCACATGGTAGAATCTTCTTCAATTCCAGTATTCACTATTCAGTAAATTGCTATCTCCTATTTCCAATTAATCAACTAGATTGTAGTTCGCAATCAATTTCTACTTCATTTTAATTTGTCCAAGGTCGATGTCTGGCTTAAAAAAAAAGGTGTCATCAAATAAGGGAATCTCACCAAGTCAATATTGAAGTGACTAAGGTCATCAGATATGCTTACTCTTTCTTTTAACTCACTTGTCTCTGTTTTCTGGTATTGTCTATCCAATCATGAAAACTCTATAAAACGGCTGGATCAAATCAATAGAACCCTATTATAGAGTTCCACCAGCTTGTATAAAAGATTCCTTCAATTATTCATCTTATAGGACTATGACCTTGGAAAAATCACATAAACACTCATAAAAAATAAAAAATAGTATTTATTTGAAAAGAAACAAATTACATGGGTGATTATACATCAACAAGATAAAAAATAAAAGGAAAAAAAAACACATTTTCATGTTATAAAGCTCTCAAATACATATTCTTCAGGCAGACTTGAGCACCATCTAACAACTGTTAAGCATCAGCTACATTATAAGTTTTAAACCTAAAGAACTGCTTAGACCAAAATAGCTTTGGAAACATTCACAATCAGTAGGCAGGTATTCAGATAAAATTGGTATAAGTCGTCAACGCTATAAAGGAAAATGAAGAAATTTATGTGGAAGATAAATTACACGAAGGCGTTGTAACTTTGTTGCTGCAGAAACTGCAATATCGGGCAAAGATTCATGAGGCAATTGCTTTGGCCTTTGCATTCCAGCCACTGCAACAGCATCATTTGCTTCAACCTAAAACAGTATCTTCAAATAGAAAGAAAATGAGTGCTGAAAAAACCATGCAGCCAAATTAAGCGAAATAACTATATGTCTTAACTTAAGGAGCAGAGATGGTATGTCTTTCAGTATATTGCACAAAAACATATTTAAGAATTACTAGAGTTAACATAGCCCTTATTAAAAGCAGTTTGTCCATCATTTGTTTCAAATAATTCATTGACTTTTAAAGGAGAATGCCATAGATTTCAGTTTTAGTACAAAAATTCGAGACCAAAAATAAATTTTAATTTCCATATGAATATGTTCACAAAAATAACCTTAAGAAAATCCTCTGTAAAACATATTAACGTGTCACTTGGATAGAGAAAAAAATGTCTTGTACCACATGCCACAAGGCCGATAGACAATGACATTTGTATGAAAATTTACCATATATAGATATTTAGCATCAAAAACATTAAGGTATGGAAATAAAATATAGGCAGGGAACATTTTCTTTGAAGATTTCCTATGCCCAGATGGTACTGCCCCATTTTAAAAGTTTAGAACAATGTTTTAAGTCTCAGTAGGTTAAAATCAGTATCGGTCGAAATCAATCCGAAACTCATTAATTTTTGAAGTTTTATCTGAATTTTTTACAATTGAAATCGATTTTAAACTAATTATTATTTTCAGTTTCAGCTAATTTTAGGTGAAATTCATGAGTTTCAGATAAGTTTTGTATAAAACTAAAAAGTTTTACCCAAAACTCATAGATTTTGAATTAAACTTTAGTGAAACTCGGCAGTCATCAAAAGTTAACTAGAATTCTATCTTTGAGGCACCACTAATCTTCATTTGTCTAGTAAATTGAGCCCCAATAAGATAATCTTCTTTATTTGATACCATATTTTTATATTTAATAATAAACATGTTATTGCAACAAAAAAAAAATCTTGGAGCTGACAAAATTATTGAATATAATGTAACAGAAAATTTTGCGATGAGACAAAAATCAAAACTAATTTTTAATACCTTGGTTTGGAAGCCATGAAAAATGTCTCAAAGCAAGGTAATGATCAAAAGATAACACAAAAGAAAAATACAGAAGTGGTAAATATATGGAACTATCTTCTCTAGAACTTTAGAGTACATTTGGCTAGCAAAAAGATCTCATCCTATTATGAGATTAATACACAAAAACAAATACCTCATACCCTAAATTAAACTATAAACTGCTCAATCCCTTGATGTTTTGTTACTCATCCAAAGATTATCTGCACTACTTCAAGGTAATTATCTAGAAGAAGAACCGGAAAGAGTTATCATGCCTAAAAGGATCCATAAGACATTTTTTCCTCATGAACACCCACCAGAACAGAGAGCTCACAATAAGACTTAATTTATGCCATAATCTATCTTCCACATGGGGTTCAAATATTTCTCCCATTCATCCATGTTTATGTCGCCAAAATTTCCCTTATAGGAAGTACAGTAATTAGACAAAGAAAAAGTAGCATAAAACACGATGAGTGAAAAGCTGTAAATGGACAGAATATTGAGAAGAGGTAGCACCCATAATCCATTAGAAACTATCTATCTTCAACGAGTCTACCCACCACAAACTCCATAAATTTAGACAGTGATCATCAAATGCAATTAAATTCTACAGGAAAAGCATGGCTATAGAATCAGAATGCACCATACAGCCTTGTAAAATCATAAATGAACCAGAAGAATAAAGCAAGATGCACTGAACAGTGAATCGGAAGAAGCAAAATCCAACCGTGTTAATCAGATCAAGAATGATGGACAGTTCCTGTTGGGCGAGCTGCAGATTCTCCACCAAGCTCTGCCATGGCCACGCCTGCGTCCCCGCAGCCTCCTTGGAGCTCTTCTGCTTCTTCGCGTCTCTCTCGACCACTGAAGAGAAATCAACACGCCGGATCATGTTAAGCCGCTTCTCCTCATAGCCGATGTCTCTGCGTCGACGAATCGAAGAAATATATAAAAAAAACAAAGTTTTTATTTTTTTTCATGAGCTGAGGGAAAAAAGAAAGAGATTCGATTCGCACATAGGGAATTGCTCGTTGCCGGCTTCGTCAATGGCTTCCAGGCGCTTGATTGGGAGCTTGTCGAGATCAATCTTCATGTTCCAATCCATGGCCCTGTACTCGATCGGGAAGGCAGCACCGTAACCCTAGAACATAACAGCTCTACGGCGCTGAGTGTCGCCAGGCAGCTGGTGCCGCCAAATATTTGGAACGGGCTGCCTTCGGAAAAATAATTCAGCCCCGAGTACACCTTTATACTCCGCCGAATCCGATGCAAAACTCTGAAAAAATATCTGTTTCTTCTTCTGATTTTTTTTAAAATTTTTTTTTATAACATTTGAACGAATTTAATCTCAAATTCATATACGTATATAAAAAAACTTATATTCGAGATTTCTTAATTAAAAATTAAAATTCTCAATCATTCTGATTTATATGACCGTTTCTTTTTCTGAAATCGTTTTTATGACACCTTTTAGAATAATTAGTTTAATTGTATGGAATTTAAAAATTGACAGATTTATAATAATTATTTTTATGATAAAAATATTTATTTTACAAATTTGCTAAAAATTGTATTAAATGCTATTTCTTTAATAATGCAAAGCATATTCATATATCGTGGCCTATGAGTCAAAGAATAAAGTATGTAATATTTTTTTATTGATTTTAAATTTGATTTTTGAAATAACCATTGACTCTTTTGTATTGATTTTATTTCATTATTATTTATATTTTCTATTAATTTTTTTAATATTAAATTGATGTCATCATGTAATTTGTGGTATGAATGTAATGTATTGAAGGGCAAATGCATTTAATTTCTTGCTTATATTTTCAATAGATGAAGAAGAAATATTGATGAATTGTTCGATGTATTCTATTATAAAATAAAATATATGAACTTGAAAAAAAATAATTATTGAAGAAGAGATCTATAATTGATATGATCCTAAAAATTTCACTAGTCGAAGCACGAATCTTAACGTAAAGCAACTGACGCGAATCAAGACCAACCGGTATCGCGACTTAAAATATCATCAAAACTTTGAGACATCGCTAAATTCTAAAAGCTCTCAAATAGGAGTGTTTATATAAATCGAAGGCCTCGACGAGCCTGCCCAACAAGCCAAAGATCTTATAATTCACTTCATTTGAGCATTCAAATATACAAAATACATCATATGATCCGAATCATCACGAGCCATCCATGGAGATGAGTGATTCTGATTTTGTATTTACGTAGACGCCACCTCCAATCTATAAATAGCCTCATTCCTCTCATGAGACCAAGAGAGAGGAGAGAGCTCTAAAGATCCTCCAAGACAATCGCCACTGACGGCAGCAACCACCGCCACGGCCACGGCCGCCCGTCACCGCCGCCATTGATCCTCGCCGCCAATCTTTGCCTTCATCATGATGACTTCTACCGAGTTGTTTCTCGCTGATTGTTCCCGTGATTGCCGCATTGTTTCGATTTCTACCAACATCGCCCGCACAGCTTCACCATCATCCGCTACTACTAAGAATCGTTAATGACCATTCGTTGTCATATAGTTGTTCCTTTCTCATATACAATTGTAATCCCAGATCGAAGATTCAGACTAAAATGATACATCGGAAAGCTTTTTTTTCTGCCAGCCCCGTAGCTTTTCAGATTTTTCATGTAAAAATTCCGAGTTTTATTGTTCACTTTAAATACATTCTGATTTCACAACGTTAAGACGAATACTTTTACTCTACCGAATCGGTTTTCATGCAACATTACTGTGAAACGATTCCCATTATATCATCCTATATGGTGACCAAGTTTCCCAACAAGATCAAAACCACCATCGAGATGTAGCATTTCAAGCTTTTAAGAAGTGCAAGCGAAGAATGAAGATTCATCAAACTTCGTTCCTTCAGATTTTGTCAGAAACTTGGGGGCAAATCTTAATCTCAAAAGATTATCTAAATCGATGTCGATATCTAATTGATTATCGCCAGAAGCAAGTCAAGAATACTAATGAAAAGGCCGCGTTAAGGAGCAACTTTGGCTACAACTACAAACAGATGTTTTAATCGAATCTCTTCCATACAGTTAACGCCATCGAAGCAAAGTCTCGACAAACAACCTAGATAGTCAAAAGGTCCGTGGACTTCCTACACCTCTTCCATGTTGCGCCATCGAGCAAAGACTCTGACAAACAACCTAGGATGGGTCAAAAGGTCCTTGGTGGACTTCCTACAACCTCTTCCACGCAGGTTAACATCATCGAGTAAAGACTCTGACAAACAACCTATGATAGGTCAAAAGGTCCTTAGTGGACTTCTCACGGCCTCTTTCACACAAGTTAACGTCATCGTGCAACACTTTGACAAACAACCTCGGATGGGTCAAAAATCCTCAGCGGATTTAATTCAACCTCTTCCACACAGGTTAACGTCATCACGTAACACTCTGACAAACAACCTCAGATGGGTCAAAGATCCTCACGGATTCAATTCAACCTCTTCCATATGTTCACGCCATCGAAAGCAAACACTATGATAAACAACCTCTGAAGTCAAAACTTTGTACCTACTCATTACACATTAACGCCATCAGTAAACACTCGACAAAACAACCTCGATAAGTCAAAATCCTACGGATCTAAGACCTATTCCATACAGTTAACGCCATTGAGTCACATCTGACAAACAACCTTGATAGTCAAAGATCCCTGCCGGCCGCTAACTACCATCGCCGACTATTGTCGCCACTCATTATCGCCGCCGGCTATCTCGGCTTTACTACCGACGCTGGCCAAGCACTGCCGACTACCGCTACTACTGTGCTGACCACTTCGCCGCTAACTATTGTAGCCGGCTACCGCTGCTAACTACATTGCCGCTGGGTTCATCGCTGCTGACTATCAGCCGGCACCTTTGCTGACACTACCTATCGTTGCTGGCCATCTCGCTGACTAATCCACTATCGCTGCTGGCCATCCTACATCGACGCCAAGCATGGCGACCACTTATCGACGACGCCCAGCCGCTTAACGCGACACCACTCCTCGCGATTCCATCGCGGACCAGCAGTTTCCGCTTCCACTCTCCACAGCGATCGCTGATTCGCTCGGCCAAGGCGACTCCACACGACTCGCGCCGGCTACCTTGCTCTAGCCCCTCACGACTGTCCATTGTCAGAATCCGTCTGTTTAGTTTTTTCACGGCCCATTTATTCCGACCCACACAAAGTCTCAGAAGCACCTTTCTTCACATGAATAGCCCCACTAATTTCTGCTTCGGTAATCCAACCCAAAACCTTGTGCTATAAATATCGCATGAGTCCATAACCCCAAATCTTATGCACATCGCATTGCGATACATATGCGGTTCTGCACCCGCTTCATGGTCACAATCTTATGCTCCCGTGAAAATATGTTTTCTCAAAATGTATGGTTAACGGACCCACAAATTTTATTGAAGAATCTGCTATTTTCAAATATTCGGCATATATATTTTTAGATGATTGAGATGATATCATCCAAAAATAGGGAGACAACTGATATGACCCTGAAAATTCCATTAGTCGAAGCACGAATCTTAACGTAGAAAGCAATCTGATCGTGAATCAAGACTAACCGAGATCAAACACTTAAAATATCATTGGAAACTTTGGGACATCAGTTAAATTTCTAAAAAGTTCTCAAATATGGAGTGTTTATAGTCAAATCGAGCGTCTCGACGAGCCGGTTCCAACAAGCCAAAGATCTTACAATCTGACTTCTTTTGGGCATTCAAATATACAAAATACATCATATGATCAAGGGAATCATCATGAGCCATCCGACGGAGAAGAGTGATTTGGATTTTGCATGTATTTACAGAAATGTCACTCCTCCAATCTATAAATAGCCCCTCATTCCTTATATGAGGGGAGGTCAAGCAAGAGAGAGGATAGAGCTCTAAAAGATCCTCCAAGCACAATCCGCTTACTGGACGGCCGCCGCCAACCACCGCCGGCCGTTGATCCTTACCGGCCATCAATCTCTCGCTTTATCATGATGACTTCTACCGTTGATTGTTCCCTACATTTCTCGCTATATCATTCCCGCATTTACCAGAATTGTTCCGTATTTCTCGGTGATTGCTCCGCCTTCACCATCATCTGCTACTACCAACAAGCATTTGACTGATTCATTGTCACATAGTTGTTGTTCCTTTCTCTATACAATTATGTAATCCCGACGGAAGATCTTGTACTCAAACGGTACATAGTGGAAGCTTTTCTTTGCTAGGCCGTGGTTTTCCCTCTTTTTTGGTTTTCTCGTAAAATTCGAGTTTTATTATTCACTTTTTAAATACCTATGTGTGTGCTGGATTTCAAAATGAAGCTAAGACGAATACTTTTACTCTACCACAACTGGTTTTCTAGCACGCAACAATAATTATTTTATATTTTTTAAGATGATAAATCTTATTAGGTTCTTTCAAAGTTAGCATAATTCAATCTCATTCATTTATTTATTTATTTTTATTGATCTTAACTCAAACTTGAATATGGGATGAAATTTCATAATCTAATTCGAGCTTATTTATTAAATTTTTTATTAATTTGTAAAATATTATATATATCACATGAATATAAAACGTTTATTTTTTTTAACAATTCAAAAAATTATTAGAGAATTTACATACACAGTGCTTGAAATATTAGTATTTATATATCTCATTTTTAAACTTAACATTTATCAATATAACACCTTTTTTTTAATGCCTCAACAAACGCTTTTTCTTCCTAAATCATATTTTCCACTAAAAATTTGATGCCCTCTATCAAATTAGAACTATTAGAAGAAAACTAGGCTTTGCTTAGAAATTCTTTATGGAATTAAAGGAAGTTCACTTATAAGATTTGGTGGCACCTAACCTTCCTTAGAAAACTAGCCACTAGCAATACAATTACCTCTCATTTGTCAAATTTGGTGATGAGGCTAATTAGAGTAAGGTGGAGTTTGTAGGCTGATCAACAAATTGCAAATCTTGAGGCTGCAATATTTCGTGGAATTTGACAAAAAAATAAAAAATAAAATAAATATTTGTAACAACTATATTTTACAAGAGAAGATGAACGAAGAAGAGTAAGGGTGTGTTTAAGACAACTTTTTAGCTGCTTTGTTTTTTCAAAAAGTAAAAGCAAAACAGCTTTATTTGGTTGCTTTTCAGAAAATTTTGTGGAGAAAAAATTGTTTTGAGAACCAGAGCTATTAAGGTGTAGTGGTTGTTAAAAAACTGTTTTTTGAATTTTTCAAAAAGAAAAAAATATTTATAATACACAACTTTTTCAAAAGTTGCTTTCTTAAAAGTACATTTACATTCAACTTTTTAAAAAGTTACAGCTGCGCCAAACAAATCCTAAGTATTAGTTTTGGGCTATTAAAAAAAAATTAAGTACTATATTAGTAAATATTAAGTTTTAGATGTGAGATATATAAATAGTATTATTTCAAGTGATATGAATGTAAATTCACAAAAAAAAAAAAAAAAAATCCTTTTTAGCAACTTGCAATTGCTCCCGGAAGACACTTTAGGAGGGCAGTTCAGCTATAACAAATTGCAATTAGCAATTTTTCTAACCTAAGTAGTCATTAATAAAAAAAACATTAAATTAATTAACCATTACTTTACAATTAATATTCATTAATTAATCATTAATTTGATTTTTATTAAATTAATTAAATATTAATAAATATTTTAATTTTATTTATTTATCATGAATTAATTAACTATCAAATTTATAATAATTATAATTATATATATTAAATTATAGTTTACTAATCAAGGATTTAAGCAAATGGGATTTAAAATCGTGTTTGCCATTTTTATTATACGTATTTTAACTAATGCATTAATAATTAGGAGTTCAAAGAAAATTGTAATGATGACAAATTATGTTAATTAATTATATTTAATTATTATTTGTTAAAATATTTGCAACAATGGTAAAGTTTAATATCTTAAATTTGTATATATGAGCTTAAACTTATTAGAATCGAGTGTAAATTTTTAGATCACAATTAGAAATCTTAAGCTGCAACTCCCCATAATTGTAACCACATTAAATAAGTCTAAATCTATTTTATAAAAGCCAACTTTTAAGTTTGACTTTGTATATCAAATAAGATTTTCTTTATCCTAATTTTGAAAAAAAAATGCAAAGTTTATCGCAAAATTATGAAAATTTTAAAAACATATATGAGCACTTTAAATTAGCATCCTTCTGAGTTTTGAACCATGAGAGCCAGTAATTTTATCACACTAAAATTTCAAACCTAAGTTAAAATTTTTCAAGTTTAGGGCTATTTTGTGTCAGAGATCTTATCGGTGACCCTAACCCTAATTTCTATGCAACGAGCATAGATATCATACATATCCTCTTTGAAAATTCATTAACCTTATTAGTCTCCATCGAGAGTGACAATGCCACACCACCTTTTTCAAAATTTTACCCATTTTCTTGATAAGCATGGCTTTGTAGACATCCCAATTGGTCATCTAATAGAGATTAATTTTGCTCGTTGCCTCCATTTGGCCAATTAGAATTTATGCATCTCTATAATTTGTGTTGTCCCTAAACAAGGTGTACATATTTTAGGAAAATCTTATTTTTTTTTGACAAATGTCACTTTTCATCTTTGGCATTGTGTCATATCCCTATTTATCTTAGAACTTTAGTCATATTTATCGCATTAGCAAGGGGCATAGCTCCTCCATTATTTATACCCCATTCATTCAATTATACTATATTACAATGTGTTGCTAAGTTTTTGGATTTGCAAGTCTACCACTTCTCTCATGGCACTAATTTCACATGGGTTTAAGTAGTTAGCACATAATATTTGTGTTAGTAGTCATCAACTGTAGTAATTATCGATCGTCTTATTGGTGCACTGACCTCAGCTTACTATAAAAAGGCAATTTAGAGTCAGCACATCTTGTAGTCACAACCTCATAAGAGGTAAATATAACATATTCTCTTCTATGTATTTTCTGCATTTGGTAGTCACTTTTTGGTCTCTAAAATTGATGTCCCTTATCTCAAGTTCGTCGTCTTAACGTGCCAGGAAAAGATCGACGCGTTCAAATCTTTCGTCATTATAGCTGTTAATATAGTTCAAGTGAGCAACATAATGAGATAAATACACCGAGCTCATGGTCACTCAATTCTTACTTCATTATTGTACTAAATTGTATAAAAAATAGTGTATATTAAAGAAATTAATAATGACCATCAAATGAAATATTCTAATTCACAATTAAAATAAAATAAATTTTCTTTATAAAAATATAGTAATATACCCAACTTCTACATATTGGAGGAAGTTCTTGCAAACAACAAAAGAAGGGAAGAATTTATTCATTTAAGATTTGGATGAAGTGAGGAAAGAGTATATATAAAATAATAATGAGATGGAGTTTAAGAGTGATTTGATTGTCTTGGATTTTTCCCGCTATGCTAAAAGTTCGGGTAGAACTTTTATTAGTATATGTTTAATATAATAGAGTCAGTTACCATTTTAAGGGGTACAAAAAGAAAGTAAAATAGATTTAAAAGGAAGTGAGAAGTTAAGAGGGAAGGAATGGTTGCTTGAGATATGGAAAGATTGGTGCTTTAAAGAAATAATGGGGTTGTTTCATGCTATAACTATAAATTTACCTCAAAGTGAAAAGTTTTCATTGCATGCTCTAACTATATGACATTAATGTATAATATGGTTGCAATAAAATTACATATTTATATGAAATGAAAAATTAATAAGATTTAAAAGTATATTTTAAGTAGTCATCATCATCATGTTAAAATTTATTTATCTAGTTGCAAATATAAAAAAAATGATGTTCATTAACGTTCATTTATAAAAAAAAAAACTAAATTTTTTATTAATCGATAAAAAGTTGCATGTTTTAAGAAATATTACATGCCCGCAATCATGATTTAATTATATAAACATGAAAAAAATATATTTTTCATAAAAAGATTGCGCCATCAATATTTTCAACCAAAGGAGGAGAAATCATGGAAGATATTAATCATTATAAAAAGGGATTATTGAACTCTATTATCTCTCTAATGAGCGATGGCTAACAATAAATTAAGCATAAGACTTCTTCCCCCTTCTCTTCACCTTCCAACATAAGGGCTGTTTGGTTGCCTGCACTTGGAATGCACTACATTCCAAATGCACGATTTTGAACATTTCAAGCGTTTGGTTGCAAGTAAAGTAAAATTTCAGAGTAATGTAGTGCATTTCAAATACATTAGAAAGGCTAGTTTGCTTGTATTTGAAATTCGCGAGATTTGGGCGAATTCGAAATACATCGGCCAATGTAAAGTGATGTGGCGGTGGCCACCGGTCGTCGGCCGTACGCCGCCGCCGCCTACTACCCACCGAAGGCCACCTTTATTTGCCGGGCCACACCACCCGGCGGCGCCATCTCTGGTCGTAGACGCCGCCTCAGATGTCAAAACTTTCGTTACTTTACATTCATTTGTCAAAAAAAAAAAAAACAAAGTCATTTATTTGTAAAGCTTTCAACCAAACAACTATAAAATAATCTTTTTACACTAAATTCCTTTTACATTGCATTCTTTTTACACTGCATTCCAAATACAGGCAATCAAACAACCCCATAGTTCTAATGTAAATAATAAAGTTTTATATACCTTATAAATAAGGTGTATTGGCATCACCATCAATGTTGATGTAGATCATTATTTATAATGTTGACATCTATTATTACCATTAAAGCTAACTCCCATTATTGCCACTAAGGTTAGTTTCTATCTTTAGGGCAACCTATCATTTATTCTTCAAGCATAATGATCAAATACCTATAGATGATTACTTTTATGCCTCAGTGCATCTAATTCTTTCATTTGAGAAACAATCTCTCATAGCTTATGTCTAATACACTCTTTTTATGCATTGTAGAGTATTACATTAAAGGTTCGTGATCTGTAACATAACATTCATAGTATTATAATTAATTCACTAGTTTTCCATGTAAAAAATCAAATGGCACATATGAGCTATTTTTCATATTATTATATCAATATATGGTGTGAGATTATTGCACAATATTAAAGCGATAAACTTTTTCTATGTTGTTGTGAAGGTTCCTACACAAAACAAATATTATTAATTTAAATAAAAAATAACGCAATAAACATATTTTATTATATTTTAATAACAAAAAATATTAAATTATACAATGATTTCAAATAGAATAGTACTCAATAAATTTTTAAATTTAAATATTAAAATATTATTTTATAATTTAAATTATATAATTTTTCAAATATAATATAAGTAGCATAAAGATTCATAATTATTCTCTCAAATAACAATAAAAGTATGAATAATATATTAAATATGATATAACATGTATATATATATATATATATATATATATATATATATATATATATATAAATAAGTTCGCTATCTTATTAAACTTTTTTGGATAAAAAGTATTAGTGGGTGATACATAATCCCAAAGCTCGAAATAAGTGGAGAGAGAAAAATAAAATGAGAGAAAAGTTCTAAAATTTTACTAAATTTCTATCAAAAAGTATAATCCCATGTGATTTAGTGCATCATAAATATTTTAAAATGGAATTTCAAAAATATACAATCATGACTATTTTAACAATGAAACCTTGTCTTAATATTTTAAAATGGAATTTCAAAAATATATCTTATATTATTTAGGAGTATTTAGATAAATATCACTTAAGACTTTTAAATTTACATATTTAATACATAAAATATATTATTTACATACATTACCACCAAATCAATGAAATTAACTATTTTTTAGACTTGAGGAGGCTCTAGAGAGATTTGGGTGGCAAAAATAAAAGAGATATTGGCAATGGAAGAGATGACGATATAATTTTGTGATATGATGCCAGAGCGGAAGAGGTCAGAGTCTGAGTCCACCAAGTAGTGCGTCAAAGCAAATGTGGAGGGAGATCAAATGACAAGTTCTGTGAGCCACATTCTAAATGAGATCTATGACTGACATTAAGTTTGACGACTAGGGTGATGAACCCTAATAATGAAATAAGAAGAGATGAATGATGTAAAGATATGTAATGAGCAGTAAATATATATGTAAGAGAGTGACAAATTTGATTTAATATGATTTTTTTATTGTCATATATGTGAATAATATAATTTTGATATTAAATCAGTAAATTGATAAAAAAAGATATATAAATAATATATATATATATATGAGCTAAATAATTATGAAAAAAGAGAGTTAGGATCTATTTGGGATATTTGTAGCTTTTTGAAAAGTCAGTCTTGTAAAGATGCCGTGGGAAATTTTTTTTTTAAAAAAAGCTGGTGTGAGTATTATAAATTTTTTCTTTTTTGAAAAATTTAAAGAAAAGCTTTCTGACACTTATCATATTTTAATAATCCTCGTACTCAAAATCAAAATTTCACTACAACTAAAAAGCAGTCAAAAATTAATTGGCAAATGTAACTATGATTATTTTTTGAAAAGCAAATTAATCAGAAAGCTATTTCAAACACACCTTTAAAATATGTTTGGATAGTTATAGTTTTTTGAAAAATATGATTATGAGTAAAATAATTTTTTGAAAAATAGTTATAGATGCTAAAAATATTTTTATGTTTGATATGACTCTCAAAATACCACTAGTCAAAACACAAATCTTGATGTCGATATGATTTTGAGTCCGTCAATCGAGATCAAGACTTAAAATATCATTAGAATCTTTGGGACATCAATTAAATCCCAAAGTAGCTCTCAAATGTAGAGTGTTTATAGTCGAAGCTGCCTCGACGGCGGATCTAACGAGCCTAAGATTTCATAATGATTTCATTTGGGCATCCAAATGCTCAAAATACATCAAATGATCAAAGGAATCATCCGAGCGTCCGATCGAGTAGTGAACTTTACTGAATTTACAGAATGCCCTCTTCCCATCTATAACAGCTCATTCCTCATGAGGTGAAGTGAAGTAAGAAGAAGAGGAAGAAGGAAGATGAGAAGTGAAAGAAGAAAGAGTCCAAGGAAGAAGGAAGAGAAAAGAAATGAAGAGTGAAGGAAGAGAAGAAGAAGAACAAGAAGAAAAAAGAGTGAAGGAGGATAAAAGCAGGAAGAAGAGAGCTCAAGTTTGAAGATCCTCCAAGAAGATCGCCGGCCATCAACCACCGCCACCGCCACACTTAATTGTATCAGATTCCCACCATAAGTTACGATCTCCACCCATCGAATAATTATAACCGATCATTATTACATAATTATTCCTCTCTCATATGCAATTTTGTAATCCGTTATCGGAAGACTTTGTATTCAAACGATATAGGAAGCTTTTCTGCGGTTTTCCCCTTTTCGAGGTTTTCCACGTTAAAATTGCCTCCTATTCATTTCTTTAATTGGTGTGTCTTGACTAATCGTGAGAACTTTCACTCTACCGCTGAATTTTTCTAAGATAAACAATGTTTAAAAATTAAATAGTAGATTTTTGATAATCATCACACTCTAACAATTTTGATTTTTAAAAATAAATTTTTATTATAAATTATTTTTAAAAAATAACTAAAAAATTGATACTCAAATATAAGTGTTATTTTTTAATTTTTTGAAAAACAAAGCTAATTTACAGCAACAACGCACCCATTTCACAAAACTTCATCCCACGGTTAAAAAATGGAAACCAAAGGGCGCGCAAAAGAAAAAAAAAACCCTACTTCTCTCTCTCTTCTCTCCTTTTCCTGCTATTCGATTTCCCTACTACTTTCTCACTGAGCTCCGTATCTCTCTCCAATTCCACCATCCTTCTCGTTCGACCCTGCCCATCCGATCCCTCTCCCATTTGCACGAATATCACGCACGGGTCTCAATGGCCATATCGGTTTCTTTTGATTTATGCTATTATTTGAACCACCATTATATCTGATTTGCAGATCTCTGTTCTCGCTGCCTTGTCTTTTGTCTGTTTGTTGGGTCTTCCATTTTATTTGACTTTTGCGTGCTTCCTGGCCGATGAAATGCCCCGCAGAATCATTTGCGTAGAATTAATGTTTTGAGGATAGCCGCTGTGCTGAGACTTCTGGTTCTGAATCAAATTTTGAGTAGCTTGGGCTGGCTTACTTGATTACTTGGTTGGCTTCTAGTTGAGGTTTGTCATCGTTATTTTACTCATCTGATAATTTCCTTTTTTGTGTCTTTAGATTTATTGTTACCTACGTGCATCTGTCGTCTATTATATTGCATTCTTTGCCGGTGGCTGCTAGGCGCTGGATGTTGTGCGTCTACACTGATTTCTTCCCTTTGTTTCAGCTAGGATTATGTTTGTTCAGACAAACGGATCTCTTTGAATATTTTTCTATCACAACGCTGTATAATCTAGTTGGTTATTATTATTATTTTATATTAAAAGATCTACTTTTTTTTTTCTTTGCTTCTTTATAATCTCTCCATTCTACATGGCATGCTAAATTTCTATTGCATTTCTATATCGCTGGCATGATACAGGATGTGCCCATGAGCTATGCTAAATGTTTGTATTGCGGTATTTTATGAAATTTAATATCAATAAGCTTATCACACAGGTCACTTTTTTTAGAACATTCGCTTATTGTATTGTTTGCACGCTTCTAAGTTATTTGAATGCAAGCGGATGATTAAATGTCTTTTGTAACGATGTATAATGAGATAGAAGGTGGATGCTGGTTTCTCACACAAATCTGCAATCTTCCATTTTTGTGGTAACTCAGAGACATCAGAGATGTCCTCCTATCTTTAAGCAATATTATTATTTGGTTTATCTTAACTCTCAAAGCCTTGTAAGAACTAAAAAGGGTATACCTTGTGCTTGTAGCTTCTACTAATACTAGTTATAGGATTTGAGCATGAATTGTCACTATTGGCTTCATAGAGACTGTTTTTTTTACTCTATTTGGATTACAATAGAGACAACTCAACCACTTATCAGGTCCACTCTCAGACCTTCTTTAAACTACATGATTCAATTAATTAGTAACTATTCAGATATATTTCCTTCATAGTGATGCAGTGTTCATAAAATTTGGATGATACAGATGATGCCATTTGGTTTGGCAATGTGCATCATCATTGTTTATGTTTGTTATATTGCGCCTTGATGTGATATTTGCTAACTCAAACAAATGCCATCATATTTGCTCACAACGTTGCTACAATTAAAAACAAATGACAAACAAGACCTATCAATTGAATATAATATGCTAAAAATTATGTGATACTAGATAAAAACATTAATATAATTTCTTTTAACACATTATACACTAATTCATATTTTAAAAAATAATAATGTTTGCAACATTTGTGGTACATAAATCCTAACTGCAAAGGAGTATGATTCTCTAGTCATAAAGATGCTACAATTAGTACCTAGGATAAAAAGTACATATAGAAGTTGCATATAGAAGCTACAAGAACTCTTGCAAACTCCATCGTGAATGAAATAGACGATTGAGATACCCAAATCCTCAATTTTTTGTCATTTTGGAATTTTTAATAATAGAATAGTACTATCTCTTGTCATATTTTGACTAAAAGCAATTAAATGTGAAAGTGAATGGAGAGATTGCATGTTATTCTTAAAGAGGATTGTGTTCATGTGCATTTTAAATATATGGACTTAGAAGGCAAGACATGTTTACTTTTCTTTTAAGTTGATTTGGATCCTTTAAATTTTTGCCTCTTTCACGATTAAGATGATTTGGAATATAGTAAAACTTTCTTTCACCTTTTTCTTTAGTGAAGTTGGGAAGGGCAAGAAAGGAGGGATAAAGAGATAGTGAGGGGGATGATGATAGGGTGGAGAAGAAAGTAGATGGACTAAGAGGGGGGAAGAAGACAAGAGTGAGAGCAAGAATACATGCGCGATGTGACATTGTGAGTGATAATGATAGTGAGTGTTAGAGAGGGAGGAAAGATAAGAGAGTGAGAGGGTCAAGAGAGAGATGTAGGTGGATATTTTGATAGTGGCCTTGCTAGCATTATGTGGTTGCAGCTATATGCATGTTTTAGTTATGGAATTAGATGGGAAGGCATGTTGATTTTTTTGTTTAAGTTGATTTGAACTTCTCATTAGATTTTATGATCATGATAGCTTAAGATTTAACATAAAAGATTTTTTTTTGGCTCTCCTTTTTGTGCATTCAAACTTTACCCATCATCTTGATAATTGTGTTGTTTAATCATTGCACCTTACTAATACTTATAAACGGTTTTAAAAAAAAGTTTATGCTAGTATTATTAAGTCTCAGTCATACAAGCTAAATGTGTATATGTGATTTAAAATGAGGAATTGCTAAATTAGGGTGCAAGAATATTAGATGGGTAATTATTATAAGAGGAGGCTATAGGATGTTGTTGGGAAATGAGTATTTGTTTTAGTTTCTTGAAATTATTTTTCATGTAGTATGAAATTGTTACATGTTGGTAGACTAATTTTACATAATTGTTTTTTATGAAATTGGTTTGGTGTAGGGTGATTACATTTGCATGGAGTTTCTTTATGGCGTTGTGGGTTAGACTCAATATCTCCATAACTTAAAATGCATGATTATTTTTTACGAGTATCCAAGAAAATGATTGAGAGGCAAGGGAATTACACTAAGCAACCGTTTTGTTCAATTTTTTTGATCAAATTAACTGTTGTTTATAATAAGAGGTATTGTATTTGATGTTATCTTTCACATTGAGACAGTTTAAATCATATTAGTATTAAGTTTGAAGAAATCAAAATAATGAAACTTTACCACCGCGATTTCTAAAAGCCAATCAAAACGCACATCGCTCCCCAAACAAACGCACCCTAAATCCAATCCATTACCAAACAACTCCTTAGGTTATCGACAAATCAAAATTAAAGTTAAGGCGTGCTCGCCTGGCGAGCTAGCCAAAGATGAAAGAGGGTTAGAGGGCACAAACATAGGCAGAGTTCGAGAGCCCGGCCAGAGGGGGCACCGTGCGTTTTGAAGAGGGAAGGTCGATGACTGGAAGAGTCGGAGGAGATCGAGAACTGCAATGGACGGCTTCTTCTTCGTCATTTCATCTTCCTGCACTAGCAAAGGTAAATCCTAACATAGTTATTCTTTAGTTGTTATGAAGATTTTTAGGATGATGTTTGTGATCACGGTTTGTTTGTCAAATGAAGAAATGGTTGCAAGCATTTTACTTTCTGTTCCACTTAGGCTGAGATGAACTCTCAAACCCTAGTTTTCATCTAAGGCGATGACTTATCCATTAAGGTTTGTTCATTTGGGCACTATGCTTGCAATGATAAAATCTCAAACACTAGCTTTTCTTAATCTAATGATTGTAGCATGGTAAGGTGCATAGCCATATCCTTAGGCCTACTTCCATGGCTAGAGATGATATTATATGTCTATATAATTTGAAATCGGATTTTGGAATTTAATTTAGATTTTTTTCATCAATTTTATGCTCGGGATTTTGTAAGGATCAATTAGATACATGGAAAAGTTTCTTGCATTTCATAGTAAGAGGTTCTAGTTGACAAGGCCTTGCATGATAAGCTTGATTGGCGTCAGAGATTGATATATGAAGTTCATGTAAAGGTTTTCTATCTTTGAGGTCAAGCAAGTGTTTGATGCGTTACACATGCTTGCATACCAATAAGTGGTGGTGGTTTATTTTATTTTATTTATTTTTTGAAAGTAAGGAGTAGATGATAACATTGCACTTGGCTACTACTTTAATTGTGCTATGAAGTTTTAAGCTCGAGAGGATGATGTTTGTTCATCAAGCAATGCGATAAACTTTTGATTTTTGATTATGTACTAGTGATATATTTTATTGGTTGATGTTATGATTGTGATTTTGATTTAATTAGTGATTATTATTTATGTGGATATAATTGTTATAAAATGGGATAAACTGATTGAGATGGCATGCATGTTAATGCAAGGCATCCTTGTTACAATAGTTATGTTGTTATTTTGTTAAAATTTAAGTTATGATGGAGCAAGGACTGACACTTATTAAGGTATAGATGATATTATGGTGAATTGACAAATGAAGTTTTTGGAGGCCATTATAGGAGGTCAAATTAGTCCTCCCTTCAATGTGTAGATGGATTGATCTGAAGGTAGTGTGGAGCAACACAAGGTCATGCCACTCAAGATGGTCAGGTTGGTTCTCTTTATGAGATGAAGACCATGCTATTGCAATTTAATGTGCAATATGGATTCAACGAGTGGCTTAAAGTTTGTAGATGACTTAGAATGGGCATGCAAATCAGAGTCGATGAAAAAACTAGCCTTGGAAGGCAACTTAAAGTTGGTAGGTGGTCACATGCGATGGGGTCAATATATGTCTTGAAATTTATGGGTGATTGATGCATTGAGCCATTAGAGCTAGTGAGCAACTTGGATTCTATTGCTTACTCTAGTTGTGGGTGATTTGATTCTGGAGTCAATGGGTTACTTAAGTAGGTATGATACTAGTAAGTAGGTGATTTTAGTTGGTTTGCATCCTAGAGTTGGCATGCGATTAGAGTTTCCATGATACTTGGAGTCATTGTGTGATAAAGGTTGACAATATGCAACCATAGGCAATTAGGATTGCCCTGCTTCGAGAAAAAGTGGATATATTGACATGGCAATGACAATGAACTGATAAAGGACATTGAGCGATGGTAGACATTGGGAGATTGTAATAGTTGGGTGATACAGGAGCATCAAATGATGTGAAGTGTTAGGTAGTAGTGGGTATTTGATTACGGTGGATGATAAGGCACAAGAAGCGACTATTGAGAGAGAATGTCAAGCCACATCGATTGATGATTAATCAAAGTCGAGCAACTCACAAATGCCGAGTGATTGACTAAATGTGAGTATCAATCATTAGTAGCCATTGGGCTATGGCATGCACCAATAGGTTTTAGGCTTTAAGTGATAATGGACATCTATGATAATTGAGTGACCAATTGATGTCGGGCAACCAACAGACAATTAGTATTAGGCAATGGACACATATAATGGTAAACTTTTGGTGATTGCTAATGTCGAGTGATAGATATGTTTTTTCATGAATGGTTGATGATCTATGCAGTGATGATAGATGATTAATGAATGATGTATAGTGGGTGACCTACATATAATTCTTGATGATTTATTACACAGGGAGGATCATAAAATGCCAGAATGGTTAATCGGAGGTTGTAAAAGTAGTCATAATTTTAGAATTTTTTATGAATTCAAAATTTACTCTGTTAAAAATTTGGAGAATTAGCTTTTATTTGAAGATTTTTGTGAGGGGGGATTTTTTTTCTCAAAATTATATTGAAATATTTAATATACTTGTCAATATTGGGCCCATTGGATTGTGCCCTCCCCTTATTAGATAAGATTAGAAAATTTTTTCTTTGGGTTGACCCATTTGATGACTAGATTAACCTAATGAATGGCTTGATGACATTGGTTTTGTGGTGGTGTGATGGTGGTGATTATCAATGAATCCTTTGATCATTGATAGAATTTACCACTTCAAAGCTTTGACTGCAAGACACCAAAATTCCGATGGTTGGCTTATCTTGAACAATTTTTGGAAACTTACAACTTCAAATTAGAGTTGATGAAAAATGATGATGATAGAACATGATTTCGATATCAAATTATTTATTTCTTTGATAGCAATGCAACGTCATTGACAATTCATGAATCAAAGTTGTGTGGAAATTGCAATAATTCCAGACAAATGAATTGGTCAAATTTGGGGCTATTGCAAATGATAGGTCTTCATTTTTTTGTATTTGGATGTTAGTCTTTTAAGAACAAAATATGCCATCGTTTTGGTATCAAAACATTCTTCTTCTAAGAGCAATGCAGCACCATTGTTGGTTAATAAATTAAAGTCACTATAATTTTGGAAAGATGCATTGATCAAATTTGAGATTTCTATAAAATGATGATTGCAAGTCTCCATTTTCGTATATCTATGTTTGTCTTTTTGAAAACAATCCACTTCTTAATCGGCTCACTAGTTAGAGACCTTTGAAAGTCGTAGGAATTATGGGAAGTTTAAGTTTACTTGGACAAATTACATGCAAACCTATGTTCCTTTTTGTGATATCATGTTGTTGAAGGATTGTTCCTAGTAAGTTCTTTTTGATGGCTAGTATGATGAACTCATTGATCGAACATCATGATGGTAATGACAGTGTCCCATCCATGTGCGTGAACCTTTTCCATGCTTTGGTGGAGGACAAGAAATGAGGTATGAACTAGTTTGTTATTCGATTTAATTAGTGTAGGCCTCAAACATGTTCTTATTTGGGCATTTTGGTGTCGTTGGAATCATCTAAACGAAATCGACATTTCAACAGTAAAGTTGTATTGGTTGGCCTTTGAAATAAAATTTAAAGCCATAATTTGTAGTTGACTCAATCTTTTGAGTTGGTTTAAATGTCCTGGAAGGCATACTTTGTAACATATAATTTTTTGATCACATGGGAAATTTTATGACTCCAATAGGATTAATTAGTTGGATTTTATTAAACAAAAAAAATAATACAATAGTTAAAATAACATGAGAAGTGGCCGATCATCATGATTGTGATGTTGTCGTCCCGTCCATATATGTGGAAGTCTTTTTTGTGATGGAGGAGAACTTTAGGAGTTTGAACCAATTTGTAGTCAGATTTGATTAGTTTGAGTTGCAAACATGTTCTTATTTAAACAATTTTACTGTTGTTCAAATCATGCCAACATGACAATTATTTCATCTATAAATTTGTATAGTTTGACCTCCAAGATAAATTTTGAAGACATAATTTACTGTCAGCTCAACCTTTTTGAGTTGATTTAAATGTCCTTGAATGCATATTTTGTGACAAGAATATATTTGATCATATAGGGATTTTAATGACCCTAATAGATTATTTAGTTGGCTGTTCATAAACAAAACTACTATAGTTAAAATATATTAGACACTTAAATTGAAGCAATCTAGATAACCATTAAATTAACTGATATTAGATCTCAATTATAATTGGAGTAATATTTGTGTATATGCTTCAATGCCCATTTGTTTCTCCCCTGATTCTTTCCTCACTTCATCCTCTATCATTGTAACTCTCTTTTCTCCATTCACAAAACCTTAATCCCTATTTTTTTATGGCACCTTTATCCTTCAAGCTTTATTAACTCTATTTGGAGATCTGGGTAAAGTTGCAATTAGCACTTGTGAATACAGTGAGGATGAAAATTTGGATATTTCAAAAAAAAAAAAAAAAAAAAAAATCTAAGTCAAAGTGTTATGATATTTTAGAAAGGAGAACTCAATGATTACTGGGTTATTGAGGGCTAAAATTTATATTTCTATTGAAAAACCAATTGACTATTTTTTCTTCATATGTTTAGGTATAGTGTTTGAGTTTGAGATACATGTTTCATTATGCAAGGCATGGAGAAACAGGCAGTTTTCATCCTCAAGGAATTGGGAAATGAGATTATTACAACTTGAACTTTAATACATCTTAATAGCTCTAGATTCATGCCTTGGTTAAAGTTATGCTTTGGTTATTTATTAATTGTAGTTTATATATTTTTTGAGGGAGAATATTTTTTTTCCCAATGTAAAGTATCGTTGTTGCTGTTGCTGTTGAATTCAACCTATGATTTGTTTATTTTTTAGTTTGGTGGGTTCTACTTATGATGCAATCATGTTAAGCAGCGCACTGAGGAGACCCAATGGGATAAAAGTTGATCATGGGAATATTATTTTGTTGATGCTTGGTACTCCACTACGCTTGATTTTATTGCTTTTTATTGAATTGCACCTAAATAAATTTTATTTTGTCCAAGTGACCCCTTAGTTTCTTCAAGTTTTGGTGTTTTTAGCTCTTCCTTTCCACTAGCAGATCATATATTAGTCTGATTCAATATAAAAGGCTATAACATCGATTTGATACTTTCTAGCCCATATGATACCCGATCGAGGATATTTCTCCATCCTTGACTTGCCCTTCTTCCTTCTTGAAGCCCTAACCAACCCCTCAGTTCTCTCAGCTCTCCCCTCTTGATTGTTTTATGTTCTTATTGTAGCAATTGCTTGAGATCGATAGATTAGGTTTATTCTGGATGTTCACCCTCTCTATGTCGAGCTGTTAGTTGTTTATGGTATTTACGTTTCTTCTTTTTCTCCGTTAATGATTTTTCCATTGCTTTATTCTTCTATTTATATCTTCTATTGCAAGTGATGTTTTTAGAGATACCTTTCATTTAAACTTTTGACATTTTTGTTAGTTTTCACAGTTGTTTCTTGGAGAATGAGATGAATGGAAAATATTTTTAGAGACATGTGAGAGTGCATTAAATGTATGCTATTTTAATCAAATTTGTTTGGTTTGTTTTCTCACCTTTCTCAGTTGTTTTTTTTGAGACATGAGTTGTATTTTTCTCAATTGCTTTGGCATATGGCCTACAATTGGATTTGTCAACTATTTATTTACTTGTTTGAGTGCTCTTTGTTGGTTATGTTGCTTGCTAACTATGTTAAATGCATCGAGCTGCTTCATGCGCTCTTTTGATTTGCTAGCCAACGCTGTATACTATTTAGTTCATTTCTTTTTCATGTCTTGGAATTCTATATGTAAACAATGCAACGCATACGTAGGAATATGCAGGTAAAATTGGTTTATATTGGGATCTAAGATTTTGCATTTCACCTCATTAACTTCATTTTTTGTTGTATATTTATAGTTGATGAAAAACTATGTTAGCTTGTTGTTTGATAATATCTTTATTTAGTTTTATTTTAGGGTGAAGTTCTTGAATTATATTTTTTCAAGGAATCTGAAACACTTAAGTTTGTGTTTGTATTTTATTTATTTATCAAAGATTTGAAATAATCATTGTGGAGTGGCTCAATAGTTTTTACTCAATAGTATATTTACATTAAGAATCATCATTGTGTTCAAACTTTTTTTGATTGGTTGTGAACTTATTTTCAAAAGATATTTAGAGGAAGGCATCTTGGTGTATGTTTTTTTGTAGATGATATAATTCTAATAGGTAAAATATCCATTTAAATAAGTGAAAAAATAGATTAGTGGAGGAAATGTTTGAGGATAGGGAACTTAGAATCAGTAGAACAAAAACTTAGTATATTAAAGACACACACACACACACACACACACACACACATATATATATATATATATATATAATTTTATTTGGAGTGAGATTTAAGTATCTTGGAGCTATTATTTAAAACAATAGAGATATAGATGATGGAATAAATTTTAGAGTTAAGGTTGGGTGGTTAACATAGAGAAGTATGATATGAGTTTTGCCTGATAAGAGGATATCATAATGACTTAAAAAGTTAAATTATATGAAATAATTTTTATGCTAACGATGTTGCATCGATTTGAATGCCAGTCAATAAAAAAGTCATGTCTAAGTTGTCATGTCTCATTTTGACCCCTTTCTAGTCAAACATAGGACATAATTGAGATATACAATCTAGTTAGACATATTCCCCACTAATATCCATCCTAATTTCTCTTATCAGGATTGAGTAAATTGAAAATTAATATGATTGGATAGTTAATACATTTTTTACATTTTCTTGATCATTCAAATAAACTTATCAGAGTTGTCAATATGAACTTGTGCATAATTTAAATCATCGTAATGAATTACATATCTTCTAATTAATTTCATAAAATTTATACATACTAGGTGTTGTCTTCAATTTTTATAATGAATATTTTTCTTTTATCATGTATCCAAACTTTTCGTCTAAATTTAGAATATTGGACAAAATCAGATCAGTTGATTAGGCTTCACTTGTTCTTTTTCCTTGTTTGAAATAATAGTCAATGTAATATTTGGTGAATTAGAAGTTTAGGGGGATAAACAATTCTTGTACAAGATTCAAAATATAAGAACAGAAAGTAACAACATGCATGCTGCTATTTCAATCTAACATGAAATATTATAGATATTATTAATGCAATGATTTAATTTTAAAAGATTAAAAGCCTTATGAGTAAATAACAATCATATGTAGTGAGTATGTATATTTACAAAGAAATAAATTAGATTATTTATATGTTAGTAGTTAATGATTATGATATTCATTTTATATGAGATTATATATATTTTTAATTTTTTTTCATTTATTTATTATTCATGTTCTTAGAAATATCATGTAATTCTTATAGGCTTTGTCACATTCATGACTTTAGATTATCACGTAGTTTGTTGACTAATCATTTATTAATGAACTCTCACTTCAAGGTTGGATTGGAAACTCTCTTTTGGCCCTTATCGAGGTTTACCTCGTCAAGTCTTTCGTCTCTCTCTACGTGAGTCATTATCATTCATTGACCTATCCCATATGACATAACCTTTCAAATATTTTTTTATTTATTTTTAACATTATTATTTTAAACATTTTAAATATTTAACATAACTAAGCATCTGTCAACAATTTCCTTGCATTAGCCTGTGTCATAGAACCATGATATAATAAACTCGATAACATAATAACAACAACAAGCCATTATCCCATTACGTGAGGTCGGCTATATGTATTCTTTTTTTCTTTGTATCCTATTAAGTGTCAAATTCTCATTTAAATTTAATAAAATAAGGTCGTTTTTTATGCTTCCTAACCTAGTCTTTTTAGGTCTACCTCTACCTTTTTTAACATAGGTCCAGTCGAATACATCTACTCTCCTAAGTGGGTCATTGGATGATAGACTTTTTATGTGACCAAATCATCTAAGGCAACTCTCTTTAATCCTATTTGGCATTGGAGCTACTCCAACCTTTTCATTTATACATTCATTTCGCATTTTATTTCGTAAGTATATAGCGAGTCATCGACTGGAGCATCCTCCTCATCTTTACAACACTTAAGTTAATTTTGTGTTCTCTTTTACTTGCCAACATTTTTGTGATATAAAGCATTGCAGGTCTCACCACCTTATAAAATTTTTTCTTAAGTCTAAGCGGTACTTTTCTATCACATAATAAGCTCGATGCATTTTTTCCATTTCAACCATCCAACTTGAATTCTACTAATAACATCCCCATCTATTTTACCATCACTTTGAACAATAGACACGAGATATCTAGTTCACTCTTTTTAATAACTTGGTCACACATTGTCATAACCCCACCACTAGATATTCTACAATTAAAATTATATTCCATATTTTTAGTTTTAGATCTATTCAAATGGAAGCCTTTAGACTCTAAGGTTGACCTTCATAATTCAAGTTTCTTTTGAATTTCCTCTCTAGTCTAATCAGCAAGAAGAATATCATCAACAAAATGTATACACCAAGTTACATGCTTCTATAAATGTCTAGTAAGAACATCCATAATTAAAGCAAAAGATATGGGCATAAAGCCTATCCTTGATGTAATCCCATTGAAATTGGAAAATACTTGGTCAATCCTCCTTATATTCGAATGCAAGTGACAGCTCCAATATACATATTCTTAATGACTTGAATAAAATCAATATTAACTTTTCAAAGCTCTTCTTTTGAAACTTTATTATATGCTTTCTACAAGTCAACAAATATCATATGTGTATCCTCCTTCTCTCTTTGTATATTTCTTTCAATCATCTCAACAAATATATATCATCCATAGTAGACCTACACGGTATAAAATCAAACTGATTTTGAGATATTTGTCTAACACGTTGTAAACCATCATCAGTTACTCTCTCCCATAATTTAAATGTATGACACATTAACTTAATTTCTCTATAATTTGCACACTATTGTGCATCGCCTTTATTTTTAAAAATAGGAACCAATAAACTCTTTCTCCACTCATTTGATATCTTTTTGGCCTTGAAAATGATATTAAAAAGAGTAGTAAGCCAAAAAAAAAAATGATCTCCTAAGCATTTCTACATTTCTATTAGAATATCATTAAGTCCTACTACTTTTTCACATTTTATTTTTTTAAAAGCCTCTCTAACTTTGGTTTTACTAATATGACAATAAAAACAAAAATCTTTATTTATATTTAAGGTACTAAGATCGCTAAAGTCAATCACATTCTCACAACCTTAATTAAAAGTTTATCAAAATATCTCATCCACCTATGTTGAATAAAATTTACATCCGAATATTTTCTATACATCATATTATGAAACATTTCTCATTCATTATTAATAAAAATATTATCAAATTATTTAAAAAAGGTGGTTGTATAAAACTATATTAACTTTATTAATAAATATGAGTTGCTAATATTACGCTCAATATGAAGAAAATTCTATAAACATTAGATATAAGAATTATTTGCCTTTTGTGTTAGAGATTTGGTGTTACACCTCAATTATATGATCTTTATTGGAGATAGTTTCCTTATTTTATCTCCTCGACATCTTGCTCTTTTGTAAACAATATAAAATAATGGCATCTTCAATTTCCTATCAATTCCTAGATTATAATTTAAAATTAAGTCAAATAAATTCAAAAAATATTTTTAATTCAAGGGAGTTTTTCCTCGTTCAAGTCTTTGAAGCATATTAAGTGGAAAGCAAATCAATTTAAAAAGGAAATATGAAAATTGGATTTCTACCCACAAAATTAACTCAGTTTGTGGTGGAAATGAGAAAAATCTAATTCATTTCGATTTATTTCTTTATTTCTTTTCTTGTTCTTTCTTTCTTCTCTTTCTTCTCCTTATTCTTTCCTTTTTTCCTTAAATCTTTTTCCCTTACCCGAAAGTTGAGAAACTGTGTGTCACACTAGCCCCTTCCTATGCTTATCCATTTAAGAGGATAAATTTATAAAGAATATTTTGTGAATATACCTATAATATTTTAATAAATAAATAAATAATAATTATATTACACTTAAATGTTTATATATACTTCTATATATCAAGGTAACCAAAATGTAGCATAGAAAATTGAATTTTACAAAAAAAATGTTTGGCCATTTCTGGGATATGTGAAAAATGGGGTATAAATATTAGGAAACAATTTAATGTTGCTTTTTTAAAATTTTGTGTTATATAAGCTGAGTGTGATAGTATGTGAATATGAAATATTGATGTGTGAGAAAATTATAAAATATAAATTAAAGAATGATTATTTAGAGATGGTTGGGGTGGCATCTATTAAAGATAAGTGTGGGCATGTCTAATAAATAAATGCTTCCATTATATGTGCTGATAAATTTAGCATAAGAGGTTTATGAAGGAGAATGGGTGGACCTAAAGTTACAGGGATAGAAGTTGTGCAAATGATTTGCGAAGAGTTGGGTTAACTCCTTAGACAACACTCAACAAGAATGGATGGAAAATGTTGATTCATTGTAAGGGATAAAGGCTACTGGTGATGATGATGATGATAAGTTAGTTGTTGAAGATTTGTCTATTAATTACTAGACAAATGCCATTCTCTTTGTTTGTATTTCACTAATTTTCATGAGATTTGCCAAGCATGTAGGGATTTCAAAATGTGCATTCGTTTCAATATTTGAATTGACTCTTCTAGAAGGTGCACATGACACCTCTTTTAGTTTTAATATTTATGCTTTCTGTTTGTTTAGAGATATTGATGTTAC
The DNA here is from genome assembly GCA_021442155.1 of Cymbidium sinense. Taxonomy (NCBI): domain Eukaryota; kingdom Viridiplantae; phylum Streptophyta; class Magnoliopsida; order Asparagales; family Orchidaceae; genus Cymbidium; species Cymbidium sinense. The sequence continues at coordinate 165,914,268 of CM038221.1, read as the reverse complement.
TCTTTATTGTTAATAATTTTTAATGTCAAATATTATATATTTTTGGTACTTTTATTGTTCTATTTAATTACCTTGGAATGATTTCTCTCTTCTAAGGTTGCATGGTGTTTGGTAGTTGTTAGATTTGTGCTTGTGTTAACTAAACCTGTTTTATTTATTTATTTATTTTTTTTGTTGTGCTTTAGACTTGAAATCAGAAAAAAGCCAGCTTGACTTCACTTTAATTATTCACAACATTGCATAAGAAATCCATTTGGCATCTGTCTATGCAATTTGTAATGGTTCGGCCAATTAAAAGGGAGCTAAGGAGCACAGAGACTGCTGAGGTTAAGAAAGATGCCAACTCACAGGGTAACGCCACCGGAATGACCGGTCAGGGAGCATTGGAGAGAAGAGTTCTGCGGTCACGGTACCTTGCTGTTCAGAATCTCATTAGCAGTATGATATCCTTCAAAATTTTATTTTTGGCTGCCAGTTTGTTCTTTTAATCTCATTTTTACTCTAATATTGTGTTTTTCTTATGGGATCTTTGTAGATGAGAGGGATGATATCACTCGTCAAGATTCTAAGCGGTTCAAATCTATTATTTCTGAGGTTGAAGCCTTGCATGAAAATGGTATATCATTTTCTATTTTGGTGTCTTTAATTTTTTTCTTATTTATGTTGACACTGGTTCATGTATTTTTCATTGAATATCTACCGGCCTAAAAGTAAAGAATATCAAATGAACTGCAGTTTTATCCATAAATAATGTGTCTAGAGTTTCCTTTTGGTCTAATAATGACCCGATCATTATTTTGTTACACACCAGTATCTCTCATTAATATTGGGAGAAAGGATTATTAAGTTTTGTTTTGCACGAGCAGATAATATTTTAAATTTCTTCAGTCATAGTAATTAAGTAGGGCTACACATGTTTTAAGTTTTAATGTTCATAAAGAAGGGAGATCTCTGCAAACACTTGGTCAAAGAAGAACATAAATCTTTATGAAGATGAAATTGAATCATCCAATTTATGAAGAGCACAAGAAAGAGCAAACCAATATACGGTATCTGTAAAAGGAGAAAAATGATGTAGAGTGGACGTTCAGTTTTCTTTCTACATAATGTTTGAAAAATGTTGGTTTAACAATCTTTGAATTTTGAAATTCAAGGATAAGAATCTCTATAAGAAGAAACCAGTTTAAGACACAACGGTGAAATTGTAGGATTTCTTTTTAACTATGTTCTTATGTTCTTGTTGAATTTTCTCAATAAATCCCATTTTAAAAGAATCAGAAGACTTTTTAGTATATGGATTTTGACTGTATTAAGAAGTAGTTATATGTCAGAAGAATCAATGGATGTCAGTTTTTAGCATCTGTCTGCCATTGGAATTACATTATTGAAGAGTGTCTCAATTGGAAGAGAAATTACAATGATAACTGGAGACCCGTTAACATAATCAAACTTTGTAAAATTCCATGATGAAGCTTTTGATTTTTCCGTAGATGAAAGAGCAATTCAAATTGCCTTTAACATTCCCTAAATAGAAATTTTAGGATTTCTTCTCAACTATGATCTTATGTTTTTAACACTACCATTGCCGGTCCCAAGTCCGGATACAAAAAGTGGAGGGTTGCGTTAGGTAGTCGACAACCAGCGTAAAATTTGTCGAAATAATCATGACATGAATCCTTTAAATCATTGTGTTAATGCTAGAGTCCCACAGGCGCCTGTATGAGAATACAATGAAAATGTATCTAGCGCAGTCGGCAGTGTTAAATAAGCAAGGGTTCCCACATTATGGACGGATGCGGGCAAAGAAGTTAGTCCATGAAACTAGAATTAGGTCAATCAATCCCATTCTAAAAGAATCAGAAGACTTTTTAGTATATGCATTTTTGACCGTATTAACAATCAATTATATTTCAGAAGACTCAATGAAAGTCAGTTTTCAACATCTGTCTGTCATGGAATTACATTATTGAAGGATGTCTCAATTGGAAGAGAAATTACAATAATAACTGGAGGTGTGTTAGCATAATCAAACTTTTTTTGATTCCATAATAAAGTTATTGATTTTTTTTTCGCAGATGAAAGTGCAATTCAAATTGTTTTTAACATTCCCTAAATAGAAACTATGTTCCAATTTGGCGTCAATAAAATTATTTTAGAAATGTCCAACACAAATTATAAATTGTTAAATCCAATATGGATCAAATTTAAACTTGAAATGATGAAATATTTTATTAAAAAATCAAAATTCATTACTTCAAGGTCTTTTAAGTTCATTACTTGGAAGGCATGCATTTTAAAAATACAGTTATTTTGTTGCATGCAAATCAATTGTGTTGAAATATTATTTTAAGTTTATTATGATATGTTTTAAATGCATTGTAATGTGGGCAAAAAGCAGAGTAGGCAACAACATGAAGGTGTTGATGGTGTTGGAGGAGGTGACTGGAGCTGTAGAGGTGAGTGAAATGTTATGGTGTTGGACAACAGTGATATACCTTAGCATGTGACTTTAGTAGGCGAAGGTGGCAGAAATTGTAAGATGGCATAACACAAGATTCGAATGCATGGAAAATATAGGTTTTAGGGATTTTATTTTCCTCAAAAATTTACCTTTTTTTGCTTCTTATCAAACATTAAAAAAAAAAAAACTAAAATGTTGATGATTAAAATGCATTAGTTTAATATTGTAGCTAACCAACTAACCTCATCATTTTGATTGCATGTATAATCAAACTTTCTAGAAATGCCTTCATAATCAACCTCAAGCCAAAGGAACATTTGCAAGAAACTTCATCGCATGAAAGACTAGGTGGAGTGTAGAATTAGGGATGAATTTAAGATCCCCCAGTTCAATCAAAACCGTAATTTACTGAAGAGGGTAATTGGAAATAGTTTGTTTGCCCTTCCTTATCAATTTCCCAAATTTAGATGCGAGAAACTCAAGATAGCCAGTTCCAGAAACAAAAGCGCAAATCATGAATGCCAATCCAAACTTGTTTTTTTTTTTTCCTTCTGCTAGAGCTTTATATACTCGTCCACATTTTGATCGTAACTGTAAAACTGCTAAGTTTGGTACAGCATCTTTTCAGTGGAATTAAGAATTTATATGAATTTGCATTTAACAAAGAAAGATCCAGGTTTGTTGAAGTAATGGAATGAATTCAATCTTTGCTCAAATGCCAATTGAGAACTTAAAAAATATCACTCTTTCTGATTTTATTCTTGAAACATGAAATAATCCATAGAATTGTAAGTATTTTCATCTTCTTCAACGTATTAAATAAGGCATTTGAAGTGAAACTTCTTTTCTAAAAGAGGAATGATAATATACTTGGATGTATGCCCAATCTTACACCCGTAACAAATAGCGGCGTAAGTTCCATCCCTAGCAACGTGGGCCCTTTTTCAAATGTTTGTAGCAGATTTTTAAATATGTCATGACTTGAATTCCCTTGAGATGGTAAGAGTTGAAGGAGAAAGGAGAATGCTTGGGTGAAGATTTGGTCACATTCCCCTAATAGCTTATTGCTATCTTCCTAGACTTGATACTGTCAAAATATAAATGCAGAATACTTCTAAAGCCATGGCAATCAGAGAAATTTAGAGAATGTTTTAACCTCTCTCTAGCTTCATATTTGGATTTTGGAGCTGATTTTCATATAGGTGAACAATATTTTAGTAGATTGGCATACCTTTGATAAGTCAAAGAACTCTATAGCAACTCAACCCTTAGGACTTAAGAGCAAAGTCTTCCCTTGGTAGTTATGTTGTGATTCTCAGCCATTTAGCTTTCAAAGGTCAATAAATAGGTAGAAAACCAACAGTCTAAATGTACATATTAGTAAAAGTATTTGGATTGCTAAACAAATAATGAAAGAAATAATGGGCCTATCATGGAAAGAGAAGTAACATGAATTCATATGCTTAACATGGAAAGAGGAGTGCTATGAAATGTTCTCTCCTCCCATTGGCTAAGATGAAAAGTTTTGTACAACAGTTTTAATTTTTAAATTTCTTATAATTAAGAGATTTCAATTATTTTTTAGGCATCTTTGTGTATAAATACCTATTGGGGTAATGAAAGAAGGAAGTTCTAGTCACTTATTTCTATATGTATACATAAAAAAAATGTCGTAGAGGCCAGTCAATGATAAGCCATAAATATAATCAATTGGTACTGTAGTCATGCTGAAAGGTGCATCCAAACATAACTGCAAACTATTCAAGGGCTCCAAAATCTAGAAAACCTGCTTCAAGAGTGCAAATCACATAAACATTATTTATTATTAATGAGTCAAGAGAATATGTTATCTTGAATGGAAATAATTTACCAAAAGTATTGTTTAAAATTGTGCGCAATATTAGACATGCCTTAGAACAAGATGTATAATAAAAGCATTGAACAATACACCTCATGTGGAACAATTGAGTCATACACCTTAGTTATGTGAGGCACACATTTTTGATGAGGTGTAAACCCCAATTTATTCTATTATTTGTGTTATATTTTTTTATTTTGTAGTCCTAAATTCTAATTTCTATCATGATTTATATTTAACCTTTTAAACAAATAATCAAAACCGTGAAACTGAACTCACACACACCTACCTGTGCCTACTTTGGAGCTGCATACGGCATGAAATCCTGCCCATGTCAGGATGGTCCGTTGTTGCTATTGTGCCAGCTTTTCTTTCTTGCCACCTTCGCTGCTGCTGTGACGATGTTATTGCTCTTGTTGTTGCCATCATTGCTGCCTTAATTGATAGTTCCTCTCCTTGATTTCTTTTCTTCTCTTCTCATCTTTCTTTTTTTGATTTGTTGATATTGTTTTTCTTGTTTTTCCCCTTTTTTATTCTGTTTTGAATGAGTTTTTCAAATTAAGGTTATTTGAAAATGGTGGAAAAAGAGTTTCATGGGATATGTGGGCAATAATTGAAAAAGATTCAACATAGAACCATAGTGTTTAAGTGCACATTTTATGAGTTGTTAGACATACATTTATTTGAAATGTGGTTATTGTGATAAAAGAAATTAAATGTTTTACAAAATGAAAGAACATCATTTTGGTTTTCTTAAAATGATGCATCATGTACCGAAGTAACCCAAAAAAAAAAAAAATAAGAAGAAGAAGAATTTCATGTTTATATGAATGAAGTAATAATATTAAAACATTTAGCATAAATGCAATTTGATGATGGTTTTGCTTGTGGCCCCTATTGTTGTAGTTGGCATAATGACAAGAATTTTTCTCCTATGCCATAAGTCTCCAATTGAGGTGCTAGGGTATATATAGATCAATATTTGATAAATATGGAGGATGAAAAGAATGATGGTACAAGGGTAGTTGTCAAATGTCTTCCTAAAATGCAAAAATACTTTTAATCATGTTTGTATGAATATTGGGAAGTTCTTTTTTGAGAATTTAATTCCTTTTAATGTGCCAACTTCTTCATCCCATTTTAACATGTGTTGTTCTATAGGTTAATATGATCGAGACTTCAAATCTTGTATGTATGAATTAAAGATTTGGATAAATACTACTAAAAAATACTGAGAAGATTAAGAAGTTATGGTCATATTTGATAGTTAGTTTGATATAAAAAAATAAAAAACTTGATTAACATTCTTATAAACAACCTATTGAGTATATTTTCAAATTAATTGATTAGATTATCAAGGAGATTAGAGAGCATATTATTGTGTAAGTTGTCACTAACAATGCAAATGCATATAAGACACTAAGAAATAAATTGGAGAAGAGAAAGCATCTTTGTGGGACTCCTATCCTTGATATTTTATCGATTCAATACTTAATAAACTTGAGGAGTTGCCAAATATTAGATTGCTTTGACTATGGCAAAAAGATAAGCAAGTTCATTTAGAAATTAGAATCATTGTTGGTTGAGTGTTTGTCTTGATGAGGAAGTTCTCCAAAAACACTCATTTGCCTCACAACCGCTAGATTTACAATGTGCTTAATTTTACAAATATCCTAGAAGCAAGAGAACATTTAGAGGCTATGCTTTTCTATGTGTGAGATTGAAAAATTCGCACTCAACTTCATGTTGAAAAGAGTTTTTGATTAGTTTAGGTCAAGCTTTTGAAAGGCAGATGAATTTGAAGATAACATATTACCTAGAGATTTTGTTCTTATTTTGCAAGGATTTTAGTTCTGATTTCAGGTTTGTTATAGGTGCAAACAACTTTGGTTAAGTATCTATCCCAATGATGGTATAGAATTTTCGATTAAGGCTAGTCGTTAGGCAATTTATCAAATTCTTGTATGTTTTGTTGAGATTTGATTTATTGTAAGTTGGCTTAGAATTTAAAATTATTTCAATGTTAGTATCCCTTTTGGTTGAAGTCTTCAATCAACGTGATTATCATTGGGGAATTTGATTAGTTCCAATTTATCAACTCAGATCTTGTCAATTATGCATGCTTACTTGCAGAGAATCGTGTCTATGATTAAAATTTATGATGGCATTTTCTAGTTTGACATTGAGACTTTATATTTTAAATATAAATTTCCTTAGACAGACCTTTGATGATCATATGCAAATGTAAAATAAAATCTTCGCTTTAAGAGTGATTGTTCAGTTTTATGATTAGTCTTGTTGACTCTAGTTTTCATGAGGAGGATTGGACTAATTAGTTGAGATTTATCACCTCCACAATATTGGAGCAGCCCACTCAAGACTATGTATGATTGATATATTTATATTTAACTTTGAAAACAAAAGTTTATATTTTTATTAAAAAAAATCGTTGATCATTCAAAATACATCCACGATTCTTGAGGAAAGAGTAAATTTAGATTAATTCTAATTTTAGCTTGCATAGCATTCTCAAACCAAATGATTGAGCATTTAGCATATTGGTTGGAGCACATACAGGCATGTTTTGATTTATTGCACAATTTTTGGTGCACTTACATTATAGGATTGCACGAATTTTGGTGAAATTATACAATGTATTTACACGTTTTCCAATATCAATTAATCTAAGTTGATTTCATGTTACACCCCGGATGACTACCCCTTTTGTCTGGTCAGTAGGAATAGGATTTCGATTACATACACGTTCCTTTTCTTCGCGAAAAATGAAATATCTATCAATCAAATCATCATATAAATATTTAATTATCTATTAATTCATATCACATTCAGGCGTGAAATCTTTAAGTTTGTAAATAAATCTGCGAAAAGACATTAGTATTAAAATTTTATGCATACCCAAAAGCTTCTTCCCAAAACTTACATCCCAAACTGCAAATCAACAAATGGATTAAACCTACACCTCTTTTCGCGAAATTATCATAGCGTCGTAAAGTAAAAGTTTGTGATAGAATCTTAAAAAGTTCGAAAGACAATAGATGATCGCGTGTATATTTAAATTTGCGAAGAGTAAAGAAAAGCGATGTGTAAATGTATGATGTACGACAATATCGTAGATCGTCTTGTATCGATAATAAATGTCGTAGGAGCGGTTATTTAATGAAAGTCATTTCGTCTATATCAAATTATTTTAGAAATGTCGTTTATAATTACATGGTTTGACTTCATAACAAAAGTCGTCACGGTCGGTAAAGGCGAAGGTAAGGAGTAGCAATCTACTTTACCTGCTACGACACGTTAACGACTCAACCCTCAAAATATCGAGTGATATTAAGATCTTTCTCGTCGAGCTTTTCTTTATTCGTGATTTATAACATTTCCTTCCTATCACAAATTTTTCGACATTTTCGCATTTTATCACATTATTATATTTATGTTTAAAACATTTTATATATCAAAATCATATCTTAAAAAATGAATTGGCAGGCATAATCATTGAAATTGTAATGACATCTGATATACAGAATATCACAGATTATTCATCTGATTTATAAAAATCGGTAAAATGATATTCATGGTATAAGCGAATTTAAATTAGTTATCTCACCCGATTATATCTGGTGTAATGGTGATGTCTTCGATTCGATTCTCGACACCTATAATGAAATAACTCTTTCTAATACGTAAACTCATAAACACTCATAATTATCACAGAACAGCTACTTGATCTTACGCGAAATTGATGTCTCCGCCATAAAATTTTTCAAATCTGGGACTCCAGGTAATCTACTAACGCTAATATATTAATTAATTAAAAATGAACAAAATGCCAATCCTAAACCCCATTTTAATACACATTCGCAACTCACTTTAAGCAGATTTGAACTACCAATCACGATTTCAACACCGGAAGGTCCGGTGAAAAGAATATGGAAAAGAATTTAGAATTCTTTAGGTTTCCTTGATCGAGAACGAAATCCTCCGCGATCGGTTCGGATTTCCCAACCCGAGCAAGACTTACTGCGGCGGTTCAGGCGACGAGGCGAGTCGGTCCAGCGGCGGATTCCACAGCTCGCTGAGCTCTGAGGGCTCGCCGGCACGGTTTCCATAACTTCGAGCACTATTCTGAGAACTCCTTGTCGAAGCCGACGATGAAGGCGAAGGCGAGGGCGACGGATCCTAGTGAAGCCGAAGGCGAGAGGAAAAAGAAAGGAGGGAATTACCGTTGCGGCTCAGAGGAAATGAAATAAGGAAGCTGCGGGAGAGATCCAACCATACACGCATTAAATCCTTATCCGGCCACTGCATGCAAAGTAAAGTGGGTTTGCTACAGTAACGATAAAATTAGTTAGGAAATTAGGAAATAAGCTAATTGGATATTAATTGGATATCACATGTTCAGCCTAGGCACCATCCTTAAACACTATTTTTAGGAGTTTAGTGAGCATGTCAAGGTACATGTGGATGTGATTAAGCAGCTTGCACGAATATTGGTGTGACTACATGATGCGTCAGCTCATTTTTTTAATACACTTGCATGATGCAATTGCACATTTTTTGAGATATTTGATTGAACTTGAAATTGCATTATGATTCATACGCGTTATTTGAACGTATTCAAAATTTATAATTTACATGTGTATATTGCTATTTATGATATAAGCAAATATTACATTTAATGTTTTTAAAACATGCCTTTTGTCTGTTAGTATAGATGTGTTGCAAATCTAGTGACGCAAATGCAATCTAAATTTTTGTTATACATCCAAGAAGATGTTTCTTTGTTTTCATCTTTTTCTTACAATTTGTTGGATTTTTAGTGTGTTAAATGAATTCTCATTTGTGTCTATTAATGTGATTTAGGTTTCATTTTGTATTACTTCAATGTGTTTAATGTGACTCGTAACACAGTTTAAGTGCTTGCTTGAATGTCTTATTCATGCTTGTTAACGAGCTATTTAAGTCAGTTTTTGCTTTTAACATAGCTATCAATTTCTCTGTAATTGTGATTTAGTTATGTTCTCTCCATTTGATGAGACATTTATCATGATTTCAGTTTCAATTCATTTTTTTTTGTTGTGTTGTCTTGTTGCCTAAGAGCTCATTTTAATTGTATCAATTTTAAGTTTTCAGTAGGTTTGGTTCATTGAAAATTTTCATAGCCTCTCAGTATCATCCTCGCATTGGGGCTTATTTTGGGAGCAGTGGGTTTCCCACTGCACTTAAAAAAGTGTGTATGGTCATCATTAAACACTGCGACTAGAGATCTTCGTACCCAATAGTTGTATATGAGTAAATAAATTATGAAGAAAAAGAAGTGAGAAGTATTATTTTGAGTGACATAGTTTTGCTAAGTGTAACTTATACCATGATGATCTTTGTTTTTGTCATAAGAATGGTTGTTGTTGAGAAAAAAATAATGATTGGTTTCATTCACATTGCTATGAATGAGGTAATAATAAAAAACTTATGTAGAAATGAGTGCAGTTGCAAGAACATTTGGGAGATTATACATGGGAAAAGAGAGCTTGAATTGCATTAATATTTGCACACAATTGGAGATTATCTAAACTCTTAATATTAATATTATAAAAATAAGTCCTCCAATCTAGAGATCGAATTTAATTTATATTATTGTATGGATAAAATGATTGTAGATTTAGTAGAGAAAAAGAAGGTTGATCTACAACTTGTAGCTTTCATAAATAAGGATTTTTAGATTATAATAAGTAGGGGTGTCAAAAATTAATCTGATATGACAACAAAACAAACTCTTTTCGTAAATACGGGTTCAAGTTGACCCAAATAATTTTTGGGTCCGGTACTTGTAGAAGAATTTGACCTATTTAATTTTTCGGGTGGCATTTAGGTTGACTCTCAAACTCGAATTTGACCCAATTTAACTTGTGAATTCAATATCAACTTAATTATTTTTCTGTGAATTCGAATTTGACTTGATTTTGACCTGATTTTGTTCTAAAATGCATGTACAAATGCTTAGGTTGTGTTTGGATCAATCTGGTTTGAAGGCGGGTTTGTTCGAGTTAAGGTTTTTGATCCATTTAATAAACGGGTCGGGTTTGGGTCACAGTTATTTGGGCCAAGTCATACTCGAACCCGGCATGCTAACTTGAATTGACACCCTTAATAATAAACTAAATATATTATAGCTGAACATTCTCCTGGTAAATAAAATCTTATATTCTAGACACTTTTGATGTCTATTGGGTAAGTTATTTAATTTTTGCATATATTGCTCATGGTCTTTTTTACTTAAAATAATTAACTGGTGGATTCAATTTGGATATGACACCTTGGAATTACAAAAAATTGCAATCAAAATGTTAGGTCTTAGATGTTAGTCATCAGGATGGGAAGAACTCGATTATTAATAATCAATTTCATATTAGTAGAAGAAATTACTTAAATATTGAAAGAATGTACTTGTTGGTGTATGCATGTATAACTCTTGATTGAAATATAGACATTTGAGAAATAAAGTTTTGAAGGATGATGAAGATCACTTGGTAATAATGTCTCATTAGATGATGAATGATTTATGGAGAATGAAGATGAAGTTACACTATCATAATTATGAGAGGAAGATCTCAATGTTGATTTCTTTAAGGAACAAGAAGATCACATGTTGACATGAACATAACAAAAAATGTTAGTATAGAATTTAATGTTATAGAAATTAGGGTCATCAATATGGTCATTATTTTAAATATTATTTTTATTAGATTTTTTATTCTAATTCAAGAAGAGCAAGGTAGTTGAGATTAAAGATGTCGAGGAAGATTGGGAGAATATGATATAAATTAGGATGAGTTAAGAGAGAGAAATTAATTACAATGATATGAGGAAAGTCCTCAAAAGTGATGGGAGTAGGGAAGCTTTTGAATTAGTTTGTGATCACAGATTATTTGTTTATGTTGAATTATGAGTGGGAGAGAATTATTTATTTTAGATATCTTGTTTATGTTTAATGTTTATTATTTAGTGTTTGTAATTTTTAGTTTTTTTTTGACTTTTTGTTATCTTATTTTGATTTTGTATGATCTTACTTTGATATTTTACTTTGATTTTAGTTTATTTCTTTTTATTTCATATTTTTCGTTAATTAATGGTTTAATTTTGAGGCTTAAGCTTCAAAATGCCTCGAGTTTTACATCTTGCCTCACCAAAAAAAAAAAAAAGCCTCTATACCTGACTGCAGAATTTTAAAGCTTTGCCAACATGTAAAGACATATTTTGTTAATATGAGCTACATTTTTTGAAAGAGCATTGAAGCATCAACAAAATTTCATTGCACCTTTTATGATCATTCATAAAAGATTGATGCTGTCATAAACAAAAGAAATAATTTGTGAAGTTTAATATTAATTCAAATTTCAGCTTAAGATGAGCTTTTCTTACAGTGAGGGTGATGGTGTCAATCAACTGGGAAAACAATTGTGTTCGACCTATTGTCAAAGTTTAGAGTTTTTGACAGGTTAAGCCAAGGGTGATGCACATCGCCAATTTTCATAGCAAAAATATTTTTGCAAGAGAGTAAATATGACGTTTTACTTTACTAGAGGAAAACGGAACAAATGAAAAAATTTCATCTTTAGTGAGTTATAGTTCTGAATATTTTCTAACTGTACTTTCTGCAAACTCATCTTACCTCATGCATTGCTTGTGCAGTGCTTTCGTTGAATCCATTGTAATTGATTGAACTTTCCTTCTACTCTTCTCTTTATTACTTATTAATTTATTTCCATTGCAGTGAAAAAGCCTAGGGAACAAGTGGCAGATGCAGAGACTTTATTGGACATAGCAAGCACATTGGCAATATCAGTTAGATCCCAAAACAATGAGGGAGTGACACCATCAGATTTAGTTTCTGCAATACTAAAGAACTTTGGTTATCAAGAACATAGAGCACAACTTGATAATTCTCAAAACATGGTTTCTTGGGCAAATATTGGCCTTTCTATCTCGCATATTTTCACACCAGTTCCTGGATGCTGCACAATGTATGTCTTACCGAATTTCTAAGTCTGCTTATTTTTGTGAGCTTAAACTTGGGCTTCTCTGATTTGCATATCTGGCAACTTGACATTAGGATTGGACCATTGAGTAATGAAATTAAACAACGGAAACATGCAGCTTGTAGAAAACGGACTAAGCCAACTGAGAGCACTCGCCCTGAAGAGGTTTGTTGTACTGTTCTAGCATTTCTTAATCATGGCCAAGCTTTATATTATTTTTTGTTGTAATCTGGAAAGTAATTTTTGCTTTACTCCAAAATTTTCATTTATGGCCATTAAACTGAAACGTCAGCTTAGGCAGAAATGCTTTTTGGTAGTTATTCTTGGGGATGGTTTGGATATATTTCTGGTTCTAAAACATATTTGCAATGCTTGGAAATTTTTATTTCTTTTGCAGATTGATTCTAAAGAGCAAGAAACAAAAACTGACACTGATAGTAATATGTCAACAATGTTTGACATTTTAAAAAAGAAAAGAAGGGTTCGTCTTGAAAACTTACTGCTCAACAGGTTTTCCTTTGCGCAAACTGTGGAGAACATTTTTGCCTTGTCCTTTCTGGTTAAGGATGGGAGAGCTGAAATCAGAGTGGATGACTCTGGATTCCATATTGTTTGTAAGTATCAGTCTATTCTTCTTAGGTTCATCATATATTCATTTTTATGAATGGCCTTTGTTATTTACTTTCACAGCTCCAAGAAATGCCCCTACAGCATCTGCAGTGGCCTCTGGAGCAGTCTCCTACCATCATTTTGTTTTCAGATTTGATTACAAGGACTGGAAGGTATCTATCATTCTGCTTTGACCTTTTTAGTCGTATTATACATGGCATGTGTGTCGAAACAAATTCTTGCTTTCAGTTTTGCTGAAGCAATCCAACAACAATTTGAAATCAATCTGTGCTGGAAGCAATTAAATTAATACCATTGTTTGGTGCCAGTTATTAATCCCAGCAAACGTAGAACCATGCATGTGGTCTTATAAGTAACAAACTATAAGCAATAAAAAGTTTCCTTTTTCACACTAATTCTAAATAAATCTTTGCTATAATAGAAAATACCGACATATTGCCTATTGTCCATCACATACTACTGTTTCCTTTATTGATTTGAAATTATTGCATAATCATTTAATGCTAGAATTGTTAAATTTATTTATAGATCGGAGTTCCATCCCTTCGCTGCACATTTGGTATGTAAATTCATACTTCCAATGAGGCTCGAGGCTAGAATACGGATGTTCTAGATGTTGCTTAGTGAATTTGAGCAGATATTGCATATGCCCACCCTATGTATCTTTATTCCGCTGATATACCATTGTTCTTCACATCCACTTTCACCAAATCTCCAATCTGTTATCCTCTAGATGTCCGTCGGAGGTGAATATGCAAATTGTTTTGTCCCTAACATACTCTTTGGCCGTGTATTATAAATGGATGATTTTATCTCCATACCACCTTGATTCTTCACAATTTCTGTCCACTCCATTTCTTCACCTTCTGTGATGACCATGGTAGCTCATGTGCTAAAATCTATAACCTAAGTACGCCGATGAGCTCAAATCTGTGATGACCACCTTGATTCTTCCTCATCGTGGTGCTAGGATCTTTAATGCTTTTTAGTATTTGCTTTCGGACTCTGGGCAGGGGTAGACGGTTGGTCGAGAAGGTTACGTCAAACCCAAATCACCACCGGAGTGCTTTAACTTTTGTGGTCAGAGGCAGCTGCAGCCTGATCGAGGTCTCTATTTTCAACTAAGAAATAGGCATGGGCTTTCTTGTGGTAATTTGGTCAAACATCTTTATGTGTGTGTGCACATGTTTGTATTGTTTATACAGCTTTTCCTTGTAATTGCGAGAGTGTATTGGAAGTTGACCACTAGTCATGTAGAAGAGATTTAATTGGTTCTGCAACAAAGCTGTTGATTTCATTTGATTATGCAATTTCCTTATCATGTAGATGACAATTGCATTCCTTCAAACATGCATTATGGTTGAAAACAATGTCCAATATGATTTCATCTAGAGTGGAAACATTATATCTAAACAGAACGGCAAATGTATTGAACAAATTATGATACAAAAGCTTGCACCTAAAGATCAATTAGGGAATTTGAAAATTCTAGAAAATATTACCAATAAAAACTGAATGAAAATAAATGATCATGACTCCTTCATTTCAAATTAAAAAATATATATATCTTCAATTACTTTTTGTACCTTAATAATGCAGGGGCATGCCATTAGTTTATTATATAAGTGCAAAATTTTTATGGTGCATCTGTTGTAGTTCACCCATCTCATAGGTATGATTGTCAATTAAATTTGATTATTTATGAACATTACGTTTATTGATCATTCATTCCATAAGCAGCTCTGTTCATAACAAATACAAAAAAGGAACATGAAACAACTGAACCATGAGCTGCGTGAATTGCGAACCCTAAACCCTTTCCTGTTCTGCAGGGTCCTTTTAGAGTTGTTTTGCTGATTGGTTTGGCTAATCTCATTTCCCCTACCTGCCAGGCGAGAGGCTGCTTTTTCTTGTTTTTTGTTATCTCAAAACCAATTGCAGTTTGATGTTTTCAAAGGCATTTCATTTCCTGATCTGCAGGTCATGATGAATGTTGTGAGACCAGGGGAAGAGCTAATGCCCCATAGGAACTCCTCAAATGAGTTCTCACAACCTGACGCATCTCATGGGGATGCGCAAGGCAATGCCACTCAAGTCGACACACACTCGACGCCGATCAGAAAGCTGACTCGAAATCGAGGCCTTATCATACAGGAAGATTCGATTGTAGAGGACTCATTGGAGAAAGAGTCTCCTTCCAAAAAGACTTGTCCATCACTCAAAGGAAAACGGCTCCTCGCATTCTGAAGCTGACTTTTGGTTTTATCTAGTGACAGGCATGCTTACACCATCAGAAGATGATATTAAAAGCATATAGATTTGTCTTTGTTTTGTTGTTAGGGGAACTCTAGTCCTAACTATGGCTTATTAGGTATGAGCTATTGACAGCAAAATGGTAGGATATCTCTTCACAACTAACTAGTTTGTATGTCCATTTTTTTGATGGAATATCCTTTTTTTTTCAGGGTAGTATATTTGCATGCCTATGAAATGTAAATGTTTATTGATATTAAATTATTTTTTGGTCACTTGTGTCACTGGGTTGTATATCTTGTTAAGGTTTGAAAATGATGGAATATTGGAATGGTCTGCACTGCAATATATTTTTGCATTGCATCACCACTACATTTTTTTAGTCTTTGAGAGATTATTTTTGATCAAATAAATTGACCTTACAGAAATGATCTGTTGATTATTTGGGATTTACATTCCAACAAATAAATTTATTCAACTTCAAAAGTTTGCAATAATTAGAAGAAAAAAAAAATTTCACATAGCAAAGATTTCATGATACTATGGGTCCCAAATAGGGGTATAAACGAACCAGTTTGAGGGAATGACTTGTTTGTGCCGTTTCGTTGAAATTTGTTTTGTTAATTTTGCTTATATATCGAGCTTGAATGCTTTTGTTTTAAAATAAAATATTTTGAATTTTAAATATTTAACATTTAAAATTATTTTGAATATTTTAAATAACAAATTTTTTAAAATAAATGCTTTATTTATGATATATAAATGTGTTCAGATGATGCTATTTTCTTTATTTTTGACCCTAAGTTATTGACAGACACAGATGCTCACACTTATCTAACATCAAGGGACCTCATTTTCCCTTGAATTGAGTAGTAATGGGATGCGTTGAAGCGACTAAGATTAAGCTAAAAATTAAACTTTTCTAATATTGACTTAAGTTACAAGTTGGTTTCGTGTAAAACCTCACTAAATTTCTAAAATATTTTTAATCATCAATTAAAATTATCATCAGTATTGTATCTTCAAAAATAATTTATTAAAACATAAATTACAAGATATATGCAATTCATGGCGTGTGAGCGCAGGCTGGCGTTAGAGAAAATTATTAAAACACTCGACCACAGCTATCTGCAAATCATATATACCATTTGCTATGAGATAATGGAAATCAGAAGCATAGAATTCCCAATAAAGAATCACAAATGAAAACCATTCACTAAAGAAACTATGGCAGTGTAACTCTCTATTAAACAATCATTATTTATAAAATATCATCTAATGATGCCAACAAAGTAAATCAAACACTTACGCAAGGCACTTAAGCTCGTTTTAAACTTTTGGATTAGAAAAGATTTAAAAGTCGCTCTCAAAAAACTATTTATCTTTGACTTTTTGAAAAAGGACAAACGAAATTTTCAGTGAGATGAAATTAAAACTCAATTTCAAAAAACACACTATTCAAACGAGTATCAAAATTAAAAATTTAGGCTCTCAAAAATAAAACGCACTAAAAAAACTCTTCCAAACGAAACCTTAATCTAGTGATTGAACTTTGATTTTCAACAAAAAAATCTTGAGTTCAAGCTCTTGCCCATACATGATGTGTATAAATTTGAAATTTAATTGCTCAAATATCCCAAAAAAAAAAAAAATAAAATCAAACACTGACCATCCTTTAAAAACTCCCCCACAACAATGCAAAATCTCACTAAACCCAGCAGCCTAAAGCTCTGTATAAACTTTTTCTTGACGATCTATTGATTAATTACAATTTCCTTCGCAGTTAACCAAAAAAATTTCCTTCCCCTTCCATGAAGAACCCTAGTCTTGAGTTCACTGGAAACTGAAAATTTGGAATTTAATATTTTTTAAAAAACATAGTCTTAATTATAGACTGAAAACAAAATCATTAAGAAAACTGGGAAGAAGAAAAAAAAACTTCAGTATCAAAGAGTCTAAAGTGCAGTATCATTTATAGGCATAGAAATCTGAAAGTGAAACAGATGGTCTATTACAAAAACTAGCATCAGAGAATTGTACACGAATTACCTAAACATATCTATGTTGTTGAAAAGAGTAAATAAATATATAATGAGAATTTAATCTAAAGGGGCCTGCAACATAAACAATGAATATTCCCCATGTTCACAGACATTATAAAAAATAAAAAACTCGAATAATTGAACTGACATTTTTTAATACAAATCACCTAAGAAATTGGGCAGTTGGAAACCAGCACCAGCATCATATTCAAATATTTGATAACATAACATAAAATGTATTTTGTCTGTTGCACTACCTCCATGTGGAACCTCCCAATCTAATAACCTCTTCAGAACTGGTATCCCTAGAGAACTTGTAGTCGTTTCCATTTACCTTGGTGTCACTTGCATCACCATACAGATCCTTCAATTTCGCCAGATTGCTTGAGATGGGGGCCTTATCCTTGCTTACATCTTTGAGGGGACTAAGATGGCGATCTAAGCTACGGCTCCTGCTCCTACTACCACGTCGAGATCCTCTGTGGCGATCAGAATCCCGTCCGCTCCTTTCATAATCCCTTCTATCATCTCTGGAGGAATACCTCGATCTATAAGAATCCCTATCTCGTTGGTCCCGATCGCTATGACCATCATAATCATGCCTTCTATCCCTGTCCCTACCTCGGTCTCGGTCCCGATCTCGGTCATGGTCACGAGGGCGATCTCTATCAGAATGATGACGATCAGGCCCTTCACGACTATGGCTGCGGCGATGCCCTGGGGATGATCTTGGTTCCGCACTAGGGTTTCTATCACGAGGTGGCGTTAAGGTCCTCCGAATCGGGGAGGCATCCCTCGTAGATGCACGATGTGGAGCCCGTTGTCCGAATGATACTGAAAGAGCAGCTTTCACAGAAGGTGGGCGACGAGCAGTGTCATCCCAGCCATGACGATTGGCATCCCCAGTGACGCCAGAATGTTTGGTTGGGAGCTTGAGTTTCTCCAGATTGCCAGTAATCTGACGGAGGACAGGAACGGGTACCCGAGGGAAGAGCGTGTCAAAATAATACTGCATCACAAAAGTCAAAATTATACCTGAACCAAAATTGTATTCTAATCTTTACAGAAAAACAAAACCCAAAATTTAGAAAGAGTCACCATATAGAGATAACAGGATTCCAAGCTGCTCAATTCTGATTTGATGAATTGCTTTTTTACTAGTCTAAGTTAGCACATGGTTCTCGAGTAACAAACTTGTCCACAATAAAGTGCATAAAAGAAAATATGACTGATCAAAGGTTACTGAATACAATTCAGAATCAATGACAATCAAGCTTTACTTAAAAAAATTGAAAAAAATAGACTTATCAGAGACAGTTTAGGGTTTAGAGGCACCGTCAAACAATTGAATTAACTCCAAACAAAATGTTTTTTAAAAAATAATGAATTCTTACATTCAACCATTTAACAAACATTTTTTTAGAGTTATATTTTCCATTTTTTTCTATTATTGGCCCATTTCAAATATTCTACGATGTAACATAAGCTTATGGTAATCTAGAATTCCTAATTTTGAATTTATTCATCTGTAAATGCAGAATGCATGCATTAAAATAACATGAGCCAAGTAAAGAGAAGATCACATCACATGCTTAAATATTGCACACAACATCATTTTCACAAAAGGAGAGAGGTGGCTTTAAAAAGGATGCATGTTAATGACGAGCACGTAATGGTATTCCTACAGAAGGCGAGTCAAAAAGAACAATGAAAATAAACAAAAATGACCCAGAATTTTTGCTCGATGTCAAGCAAAAACCATAAATACTCAAGACTATACTTCATTTCGAGGTCAACATTACAAACCTCATACTAAACTGTTGATAAGGATGGCCTCTCCTTTCAAAGCAACCTTCATATGGGAACCCAGGCTCAGAAATAATGCATTTGCATTTGAATGAAGTCAATGAACACAATAAAAGCCATTTCCAAGGCACAGTATTCTGAATGCAAACATATGAGAACACAAGCAAGAAGATGATCAAGTAGAATTTGGCTATACTTGCAAGTTATAACTAATAATTAAAATTTTCTGTAATATGAAAAGCATAAACAAATGGAAACAGACCTGTCCAAGAAGAAGATCACGCACATATACGCCCATAGTTGTCATTCGACCATTTGACCCAGGAGAAAATTCCTGAAAGAAGAAGAAAACTTTATATATGCATAAAAGTACCATTGGTATAAGAATAAATGTGTGCCATCTTCAAAAACATGTTATGATGTTTTCAACGAATAGAAGTAAGAATACAACTATCCAGCTATAAGAATGAATGCAGACATTTAACAACTTGGGTGTAAAAAAAAAAGAAGGTGAACGGGTTGATTGCAGACACATTAAACGAGGTGCCACTATAAATAGGAATAAAAAAATGTCATAATTTCTTCAAAGGTGCCCAATGGGAAGTGAATGCATTGTCATAGTTTTCAAACTAAATCAAGTAATGCAATCTTTATCAGAAAATCTGGAATGAGGATAGATTTGAATCACTTCTGATAATAAGCCATGTAGAAATATCTAAAAGAACCTCTTAGTGAGATGCAGGGATCAAACCCACCACCTCAAACTGCAAAAAGGTCCCCCTCAAACTGTCAAACACTATCTGAGATGGAAATGATGCATTATATAGCATTTTCTACTATCGAGCTACTTGATTGGCTGAATTTGAAGTGCGGTATAAAAGAAATATAATATAAAATAAAAGTAATACATTCGAAATAATTTTAGATAATTTTGATGAAAATTTTATAAATTTATGATTTTACATTTTTTTTGTTTGATAAAACCAAAATAATGTAAAATATTTATCAACGGGAATGAAAGCAAATGACAAGTAGCAACCAATGGTGATGGAACGCTGATCGGTAGCATGGATACAGCCAATTTAGATCGATTTGTATTTAAAATTCGCCCAAATTGGGTGAATTTCAAATACATTAAAATTGAACTAACAAGTGTATTTCAAATTCTAAAAATACGCTGCATTTTAAATGCAGTCAACCAAATAATAAAATATAAAAATACATGCATTTGATTTATCATACACTACCTAAATGAACACATTTGATTACAATAGAACCTTAAATACATGCCAAGCTCAACCACGAGCATTTGCAATAGTCCTAAAAAAGAAATAACTAAAGTGCTTTCTTCTTCCTAACATATGATCATACCCATGAAATAATGATAGGGATGGGGAGTAAATACCTCTTCATCTTTTAAGTAAGGATCACACCATCCCCATAACGTCTTCGGGTCAGCAACATATCGCAAATATAGAAAACCAATCTGCAAAAAAAAAAATCAATTCTCCATTTTGTAACCAAGATATAAAGCCAAAAAAATATTAAAATGAGAGTTAACAAATTTAATTAAAACTGGACTTTATAAAAGAGTTATGGTGAAATGGAACATGTTAAAAGATATTAGCAAAAGGCAAAAGCCCATTGGAACATCTACAACAAAATTGAATTGCTTAGAGGCTGTTTGGGAATCAATTTTGTTTTCTATTTTTTTTTTAATATTATTTTTAAAAATATATTTGTTTAGAGTATTTTTTATGTGTTTTTATTTTTTAATTTTAAAAATAAATAACATTATTTTTAAAAACACTTCAAACAACTTTTACATATTTTGAGTGTTTTAAAATAACAAGTACAATCAAACAAGTTTTAATTTTAAGCAAAACATAAACAAAACAAAACAAAAACATAAAACAAAAAAAAATAAATAAAAGTGAACCCAAACGGCCCCTTAAAACTGAAATGTTGTAGAAGAAGAGAATTCAAAGAAATGAATGCTACTCAAAACAAGGCAGAGTTAGATAATAGACATTCAGAAAAAAGAAAGATAAGATGACCACCAAACTTTGGCAGGAATGGCAAAGTGCAATTTCAAAGTGTTCATCCAAAAATCCATCACAGCTATATACTTGTTTAAGAACTTGCATTATACATATTATAAAACTTCAAAATTTAATTTTCCAACACAGGCAAACACAAACACTAGCTTCAAATTTACGCAAATAAATATCACACATCATATAAAAACAGCCAAAAATCTAAATAAATTCAAATTCTCTGCCTAAACACGATAAACAGAGCACTCCAATAACACAATCGTATAGGCAATGAAGTCTCTATCATACTATCCCACATAGTGACTAAATACTATAATACATTGGGACAATAAAATAAATGTGATCATTTCCCAAAAACATAAAACTTCCAACCTTATCATTATAATATAGAATTTGATATAGTAAACTAATCACCCTCATTCCTTGGAGGACTAGACTAGAGCAAAAGTTAGATATCTCCAATGTGTATGGGTTCAAAATAAAAACCCTTGTTATGTTATATAGCTATAGTAGTAACCTTGTGTAGATCAATCACTTCCCAAACCCTAAAATGATGATGGGAAGAGCTTCATGCAATCAATCATCAAGCTCATTCCACTTCATTGTTTCATGCAAGTTCTAGTTCTTCATGCACACAACAACAACAACAACAATAACAAGTCTTCATGCACGCAAACAAAAAAAAAAACCATTATATAGCACTATTTCATACATGAGGATGAGTCATCTTAATTGTTGTTTGTTACTAAGGGAAATATTGAGTCATGCTTAAGCAAACTGACCTCAAGTCACAATCAAAGATGTCAATTTTGGCTCAAGTCAAGTTCGAGATGAATCACAAATGATAGATCTTGAGCTCCCTTTTGAGAAGAGTTGATTAGTTTTCTAAAATATTTTTTTAAAGCCTTATATGATTGCTTATAAGTGTATAGATTTTTATTGACTACAACATGATGGTTGTGGGCCAGCGATCTTCCATGGTGGTGTTGAAATAGTTGCCAGTGTCTTCAATCTGGTGTGTGGTGATTTATCTCACTATTTGTTGGTATTAATTGGGTTTGTTGGAGGTTTATTTGGGGATCATGATAGTGGATCCTTCCATATTTTGTTGATTGTTATAAACATTCAATAGTAATTTCATGTATGGCATTTTTGTTGGTTGCTTCGGGGTGGTTTTGATCTATTGCGGTGATGTCGAATTGATAGTCGCAACCTACATGCCTACTGATTTTTTGTGTCTATGTCATCAATGTTTCAATCTTGTCGGTTAGATTGCACTTTTGCATATAGATTTTGCACATTTGAGCTTATGTTAGTGGTATTTTCTTGCTACAACTCTGACAAATCTATTGCTATGTATTGATTGCTTTAATATATAGCATAAGGGCTCTTTGATGGTCTACAATTAAAATGGTATTTAAGCAAAAGTATTTCAAACCATTAATACTGACAAAGAGTTAAAGAAAGCTCACTCACTACTCTTGTTGCCACTCTCTGCTCACTGTCGATCTCCACTCGTTGTGTGCTCTCCACCTTCTAACTACTTATGGAGATATCTTACCGTTAAGTGCCTAGCCCATCGATCTTTTCCATATTGCTCACCAATGGAATTGGCTAGGGTATCAACGTCGATTGGACGTTCGTTAAGGCATTGTCTAAATCCATGTGCTTGCATGATATCAATAAGCAATTTTCTACACTAATGCAAGAAATAAACTGAATGCATGCTCTATGGATCTCGAGCTCGTGGTGTTTGAGTTGGTTGCGGTTGACACGAACTTGGTTCTTCTTCTCCCTCTCTGCATTTTTGGATTATGATCTACACCTGCAAAACTTCTTTGACATGAACGACTAATGGCGTCAACATCAATATCAGTATTGTGATTGCTCTCAGTTCCTTTGGTTCCAAAGATGACCCACTTTTTGCCATTTTTTTTTTGTTTCTCATTATCTGTGAATTTTTGCTCCTCTCATGTTTATCATCATGTTCATTCTCTTTCATTGGTTCCGAAAGGGGGATTTATTGTCAACCCAATTTCTTTGGTTCCTCATTCACCGATGATTCATCTACCCACCTCATCCTCCCACAATCATTGCCCCTCGGGCTTTAATTTCCCCTCAATGAGGTCTCCACCTCCTAGTTTGGTGGCCCTTGATGCTCTTGAAGCTCATCTTGCATCCTCTTTGGTGATATACATGCCTCCAACTTCTCAACCTTCTTGATATTTTTACCAATGTTGTTTGTGGTTCCAAATTCCAATATTAGTGGTTTTCATCCCTTTCCATCCAACAATTTTTCAATATTTTTAATCAAGATTTAGCTCCTCTGTGATAAAAAACAACCCCAATCTTAGCAAGACAAGCTTGCTCTCTTCTTCACCTACTAGGAGATACTTGTGTGCTAGACTGTCGTCATCTCAATCATTGGAAAATTCTTCATGGGTAATCCAAACTTGAAGATAATTTGCATGTTTAATTTACATCTAAAAGATGATTACTAATTGGACTCATTGACACTCAACATACTATCATTAGACTTTCATTAGAGACAAACTAGAAGAATTTTCTCAAGATGTTTTTACTATATCAATGCCTTTGGATGTATATGCCTTGACGATCATCCAACTTTGATTACTCCATAGAATCCTAATCACTCCAATATGGACCTCATTTCAATGGCATCAATATTATTTCAATTAGTCTACACCGTAATCATTGCCTTCTATTTATAGATGGATATTGTGACAACTCATCTTATGAGGCCTTCCATGGCAAAAAACATTTGGTGGAATTGGACATTTCATCCTATTTTGATAAGGTGTAAATTGATTTTTCGTCATTGAGTTAACAGAATAATAGAATTTGAAAACATCCCGTCATATTACATCTTCTACCATATTTTTGGGGATAGAATCTCAAACTATTTTAAGGCTCATCTTGAGTAAAGGAACTCTAAATATCAAACACAAATTCTTCCATCAAAATCTCCAATTCAACCCCCTACATATTCAATAGATTAACCACCTTCATTAGTTCAGATTTATTTTCAAAACTTAAATCTAAGTTCAAACTCACTGATATAGTAGATGTTATTCATGTCCCTACTAGCCTTTTGGTGCAAATCACTTCATCATCCACTTAAATTGTCATTGGATATTATGATGTATCATTGAAACACCTCAACCCCACCCTATTTGTGAATACAACATTAATAATATATCTCAATATCTATCTAAATTGAATTTGAGCATTCATAGTGTTGATCCTCTAGTGGATAAAAGATTTCATATTCTATACATCAAAAGGGAAAATTTTCAAAATAAAATCTATCAAACTAATGTATATTCACAAGGCTTTAAGTTAGACAATCCAAATGAATATTTTTATAATTTTCATGATTATAGGATGCTTCATCATTACTTTTTTGTGTTAATGTATTTTTCTTTTTTTCTCAAACAAATCTTGGTGAGAGTGTCCTTGTTGTACTCATATCTTTAGCTAGTTAATATATTTTGCTTTAAAAAAATTAGAATGGTATTTAGCCATTTAGTGTTTTGTGCCCTCTAGACTGCTCTCTTAGTGTTGTGGCTGTCATCAAAACCTTGTTCTAGTATGGGTCAATTTACTACATTAGTCATGGTTGATGTGGTTATTGTCAAAATCATATTTGCTTATTGCACTTTTTGCTTTCTAGTTTATATCATGATTGTTCGTTATTGTTTTGGCTTGCAACTAGGTGGCCTTCTCCTTTCATCCAATTACTTGGCTTTATGATAAGCTACACTCTACATGTTATCTTTGTATCTAATATAGCTCTTTTGTGGTGAGAACATACATGTCTATGGATGAAGTGATGCGGTGCACCCTCGACATCATTTGTATAGCACAGTGCAGCACATCAAAATGGCACGCATTATTTGTACAATGCATGGGCAATGACGCATGACACACCCAAAGTTGATTTTTTGAAACTTCATATAAAAATAATATTTTTGTAAATATGGTCATATATGTATATGTGTGTACAAACATTTATACATATATAAACATACATGCACACATAGCATACATCCACGCATGCAAATATACATACAATCATACACACATACATGCATACATACATACACATATACAAACATATTTATAATAATATTTCATATTTATTTATATATTTATTTATAATTTTAAAATATTAGCACCACATTTAAAATGGTGCACGTCGCGTCATGCGCCATGTGTTATGGTGCATCGTTCACCATTGACAAGTATGGGTGAGAATGGTTGCTTTTGGTCGTCGTGGCGTTTGATTGGTGCTTTATATTGCTAGATATTTTTTAAGTCATTGAGACATAGTTGAAAGGGATGTATCCTTAACCCCCATGCTTGTTGCAAACCAATTTATCAAGTATTATTTAGCACATGCACTTATGATTTTGTTTTATTTTATTTTTGCTTCATTATCTAATGACATATTTTACTTTTCTTGCATAATATGTGCTCGATTGGTGGCATTCTTTTGGCATGGTTCTACTCTTGCTTATTCATATCTATGAAGCATATTTTCTAAAATATGAAACTTTTTGGGAGTATGGTACTTTCGGAGTTGGGTGTAATTTTTTTGGAGTTAATTTGTAAGTTAAACTTTTTTTAATTGTGTGATTTAATCTTTAATAGTAGAGGTATATATAAACTATAAAGCTAAAAATAGTTTTTAATTATTATACTCTAGACTATGAATGATGCAAAAATATAAATCCATATATTTATATATAATATCTATGTCCTAGTGCATAGGAATATATGCACATGTGTATAAATACATAGAAGTTAATTTCAATTTAAAAAAATAATAATTCAAGTAAGCCATCCTCCAAATGATGGAAACCAATTATGAATTCAAGTGGATTAAAATTGAGTGAATATCAAGTAAGGTTTAAGTTTTGTACATAATAATCAACCCAATTTCTAACATATTAAAAAAGTGAATTTAGGATTGAATAGATACTTCTGATAAATTCAATTAGAAAAGGGTTCATTAGGGATCAAACAGTAAGTCCATGTTCATGAAAATTGGAAACAATAACATAAAAAGCAGCCATTGGATGTAAAATGATGTAATTACATCTATATAGTAGATTTTCCAGACCACAATAGCAACCACGCTGCATCTGCCCATAGAAGAAATTTAAGAAAATTTCAACCAGCCCATAAGTGCATTTCTGAAGTAAACAGCAAATGGTTACATTCATACTGAAATTCTGGATAATGAATCAGTAAATCCTTATAAATGAGTAGGCTGACTCTATTCTAGTGTCATGCCATCACAATCATTCATCTGCTTGTAAAAATAACGTTTTTTTATTTATTTCCCATGAAAAAGTTCAAAAACTACATTTTGATTATATGTAGCCTTGATGCATTTATAGTCTTCATTGTCACATAACACATTGAACAAATTGAAACAAAGGCAAATAGATAGAGGAAGAGAACAGATAAATTTTCATAAGATACACAACAAAATGCAAATAAAATATTCATGTTCTAATGTTCCCCTTCATCAAACATCCATCTTTGTTCAGCATTTTCACTATCTTATAGAACTTTAGACTAAAACAAATTTTTTTTCAAATACTACAGGCAGATGTGTAAAACCACAACAGTTTGCACGAAACTATCAACAAGCTTAAATTAGATCTGTGTACATTTACTGAACGAATGCAGAAACAAAATCAATTTTAGATATACCCAAAACAGCAATCCAGGTATTACAAATTAAGCCTTGATTTAGACATCTCTAGAAGTATTTTCATTCCAGAAGTGATTAAGGAATACTTAAAAAATGGGCAAGATGCTATAGAGATGTAAATTCCTTGCACAATGGCATTCAATAGCTCTGACGTGAAACCATAGACAAACCTCAGAAGCTGTATAACAGTATTAAGAGTCGATACTCAATTATTCAATATGACAAAAAAAGAAAGATGCTATTTACCATTGAAAAAGTGTACAAACGACTCTGGCTTAGGTTTCAAACCAGGTACGCAATAACTTGTTTAACTGAAGCCAAACAATGTCATGCACCACCATTCCCTCTAAAGCTACACAGTCAATCCACCACACCCTCTATCCCAGTGAAAAAAAAAATCCAACTCTTAATCACCCTTTATAACATGTATAACATTTTGTAACACATAAATAAAAAGGTAATGAACGTTCTAGTTCTACAAACGTCTCCATGTCGCTAGATTACTACTGAATAGTATTTAAGCAACATTCAATAGATTGGTTGCATAATTCCATGTATTTCCTAGAACAGCATATTTAAAGAGATCTGAATGAACCATAAACAGAAATGAGATTAAATCAAAACAATATGAATTTCCAGCCAAATAACTGATATAATGGACTAGATAAAATCTGTAACAATATACATTTTGCTGCAGATCTCGTGATTTAATGAACTATACATTTTCTAGTTCCTAAATGTATCATGATTGGTTTCAAGGCACCTTTCTATGTGATAATAAAAACAATGTTAATCGGTTGTTATCCCTAATCTAGAAGCTCTTTTTGTTACTGGGTCATGCACAAAATTTTAAAAAAAGGTACATTGCAGAATAACAAGTTTTATTTAAACATAAAGTTCATTAATTGGAAAATCTAAAAGTTAGCCATCCTTAAATTAATTAAAAAATAATCAATAATCATTTATTTATTTATGGGGATTTATATACATACCACACGACTCATATATTTGCATATCAAATACCTAAACATTGATGTTTACTTATACAACACTTTCAAGTTGTAAAACATCAAAATAAATATGTATTTCAGTTAGAAAAGTTAATATTAGTGATATTTTTAATATGATTTAAAGATTTAGGCGTTACATAAATAAATATCAAAGTTTATAAGTTAGATATTTAAATTAATAAAAAATATTTTCTTTGCTTCTGGAAAACGGATAAGCAGCATATGATACAGAAGGGTCTATATGGACAAACTTACAGCTCTTATGTATGGAGAATCAGGATGCTTCAATAGCCCATGCATTTGTTTGACAGTGAGTTTCATAGTGAAGAATTTATATAACAGACAAAATGCTGTGGATGGACCCCTACAATTTCCAGTCATCCATGGCTCCACATGATCAACTTGGTTATAAATCTCATCGATGACCTCATGGTACGTCTTCAACCTATACAGCTCTTTGAAGTAATCGGAAGAAAGGATGTTCATGCAAAGCACCTTCTCTAGCAAAGTATCAATGGGCTTTCCAGAAGTTTGAATTTCCATTGATACAAGAGAATGCCAAGCGAAAATATATAATGTTGTAAGATCGGTGTCAACCAGCAAAGCTAAATAGACATCATAGAGATCACTGCATTAGACAATTCCACATTAAAAGAAAATCAATTTTTGAAAGCAAAATTAGAAACAGAAGTCATTTGAGCAATACAAAAGATAATTGGAAAAAAAATGCTGAGAAATAGGGATCCAAATCATAAGTTTCAATGCGACTATATTCAAGGGTCTTCACGCTTCACACAAATAAGATGATTAATTGAAAATTAAGATGTAGCTTAGTGCACTGGTCACTAGCACAAACATCAAGCCAGAATTGCAAGTCATGCAAAGCATAACGATGAGTAATAATTCAGCACCATCATATGACAACAATAACAATAAGCCTTTATACCACTATGTGGGGTCAACTACATGAATCATTCTCCATTATGTCCTATTAAATGTCAAATTCATATTTAATTCTAATAAAATAAGATCATTTTTTATACTACCTAACTAAGTCTTCAAGATCTACCTCTACCTTTCTTAACAAAGGTCAAACATAATACATCTACTCTTCTAACCAGGTCATCAAATGAGTTTTATGTGATCAAACCATCTAAGACTCTCTCAAATCTTATCTGCCACTAGAGCTACTCCAACCTTTTCATGTAAATATTCATTTCACATTTTATCTCTAAGTGTAAAGCCACTCATCCACCTGAGCATTCTCATCTCTGCAACACTTCACTTAATTTTATGCATCTCTTTTATTAGCCAACATTCTGCTCTATAAATCATTGTAGGTCTTACCACCATTTCTCATTAAATTTTACCTTAAGTCTAAGTGGTATTTTTCTATCAAACAACAAATTAGATGTGTTCCTCTACTTTAACCATCCAACTTGAATTCTACTAATAACATTCTCATCTATTTCACCATCATTTTGAACAAGTGACATGAGGTATTTAAAACGTTCACTCTTTTTAATCACTTGATCGCCCATTGCCACAACCCACCACTAGATTTTTTACAACTAAAATTACACTTCATATATTCAATTTTAGATCTAGTTAAATGAAAGCCTTTAGATTCTAAGGTTGCCATTCATCACTCAAGTTTCACTTAAACTTCCTCTCTAATCCAACAAGAAGAATATCACCAACAAAAAGCATACACCAAGGTACATCCTCTTGCAAATGTTAGTAAGAACATCCAATAACTAAAACAAAAGGCTAAAAGTCGATCCTTAATGTAATCCAACTAAAATAGAAAAATACTTGGTCAATCTTCCTTGTGTTTGAACACAAGTAACAGCTCCAGTATACATATCCATCATGACTTGAATATAAGGAATATTAACTCCATTCTTTTCTAGATTTCTCCAAAGCACTTCTCTTGGAACTTTATCATATGCTTTCTTTAAATCAACAAATATCATATGTAGAACCTTCTTCCTCTCTATATTCTCCATCAAATCTCTCAACAAATGTATAGCATCCATAATAATCCTACCCGGCATGAAACCAAACCGATTTTGAGAAACTTTTGTATTGCATCGTAACTTATATTCAATTATCCTCTCCCATAATTTAAATGTATGGCACATTAATTTAATTCCTCTATAATTTGAACACTCTTGTGCATCACCTTTATTCTTAAAAATAGGAATCAACAAACTCTTTCTCTACTTATCTGACATCATTTGTCTTTAAAATAATATTAAAAAAGATTAGTAGGAAGATATTCCTTAATCTCCTAAGCATTTTCACACTTCTATTGGAATCTCATCAAGTCCTATTGCTTTTCCACACTTCATCTTCTTTAAAGCTTCTTTAACTTTGATTTTATTAACACGAAGATAAAAATAAAATTCTTTATTTTCATTTAGGGTACTAAGGTTGCTAAAGTCGATCGTATTCTCACAACTTTCATAGAAAATTTTATCAAAATATTTCACCCACCTATGTTTAATATTCTCTTCTAAGAAAAATATTTTATTATTTTCATCCTTAATACACTTAAATTGAACTAAATCTTGCCTTTTCCTATCTTTTTATTTGGCTAACTCATAGATACATCTTTCACCCTCTTTAGGATACAGGCTATTGTATAAATCAATAAAAATTAAATTCTTTGCATCATATATTGTTTTCTTAGAATCCCTATAAGTCATATATCTTTTCCAATTCTTTAAGCTTTTACATCTAAACTAATTTTTATAACAAAACTTCTTATTTTTTATCTTTTCTTCCATATTTTGACTCTACCACAAACTATTTTTTATTAAAGAAGCTTTTTCTTTGATTTTCCAAACATTTTTCGCAACTCATTTAATCTCATTGATTATATTTTCCTACATAACATTAAGTTCCTCATGAATATATCAAATCCTAAGATCTTATAGCTTACTCTTAAATTTATTATTATTATTATTACTATTATTTATCTAATCTTAAGATAATATTTTAATTTACTTTTCATCTTTCAACCTTCATCTTAAAATTCAAAATTAGTAATCGATGTTGAGTACTTAAACATTCACCTGCAATGACCTTATAGTTTTTACAATATAAAAAATTATTTTTCTTATCAAAAAGTAATCAATTTGCTTTACTAAATATATTCTTATAAGTGATAATATGCTCATCACTTTTCTTAAATAAAATATTAGTAATTATAAAATCATAAACTAAAATAAAATTCAATATAATCCCACATTCTTCATTAGTCACTCAAAATCCATAACTATC
Organism: Cymbidium sinense; assembly: GCA_021442155.1. Lineage (NCBI taxonomy): Eukaryota > Viridiplantae > Streptophyta > Magnoliopsida > Asparagales > Orchidaceae > Cymbidium > Cymbidium sinense. The sequence goes on along the minus strand of CM038221.1, from coordinate 165,883,063 downwards.
ATGAATGTTTTTGAAATTTTCTATCACTCCACCAACATATCTATTTAAATCTCCACAAATAAATACTCTTTTCAGCGATATCATTTGTATTAATCCCTCTAAATCATTCAACATTTTTTTTGAACATGCATACAAACCTACTTGAAAAGCATAAACATTTATATTATTAATAATCTTAACATCAACAATAATATTTAAAGTTATAATTTTATCTCTAATCTATTAATTTCCACCACAATATCCTTTAAACTCTTATCTATAATCACACCCACATCATTTCTAGTACAACTCCTATCAAAATAACAAAATTTAAAACCAAAACTATCAACCACCTTAGCATTCTCCTCAATCCATTTAGTTTCTTAAATACATAAAATATTTAGCTTTCCATAAACCATAATATCTATTAATTCCATTAATTCACCTGTAATAGTACCTATATTTCAATTTTTTATCCTAATTTTAGTTTCAAAGACTAACTTTTTGTCCGCATCCTTCCATGATATAAAATCCTTGCTTATTTAACCGCACGTAGATGTAGCGTCATCGACACTTTTCATCAGATTCGGTCATACAACGCATTACTTTCGGAACGCCCTAGCATTAACACAATGTATTAAAGAATTCATGTTATGATTTTTTGATAAATTTTACACTAACTGTCGACTACCTAATACAACCCTCCACTTTTTTCATCGAGGACTTGGGATCTGATAAAGACAGTGCTAGCGCCATCATACAGTTTAGGGAAAATCATTTTTGCTACCATAAACTTCCATGCTAGCTTTTTTGGTAAATATTTGAACTCCCAAAACCTTTCAAACCACAACAAAGGAGTGGCATATTGCTAGCTATGCTTTCATTTTAACGCAAGTGTATTTAAGTTGACAAATTATAGTGCAATACTACGCAAAGAAAGTCACACACTGGCAGAGCCAATTGTGTTTGTGATGGGGCAATTGTCTCCACTTGAAATTTAACTTTTTTGCAATTACAATTCCTTTTAGTTAAGAAATATGGTTTTAATTTAATTATAGAGCTGCACCTCCCTTCTTATTGCTATTATGTTCATTTTACTTAGAATTTAACTTATGCTTGTGTTTTCAATTTCCTTATATTAAAATTAAGAAAGATTTACATACATAACACAAATTCCTATGTATTTATATATCTAACACCTAAAGTTTGATATTTACATTTATAATACATTCCCCATGTATGAAAAAGGAGTATTCATTTTTAAAACATAAAAATAATGATATTTTTGATGTAATGTTAAGAATTTGAGTTTATGCATGTAAATATCAAATTTTATGAGATATATATATATATAAGAATTATGTGGTATGTATGTAAATGCCCTTAAAATTAAATAACTATGCAATAAGTTCTTATGCTTTCAATGAATTTATAATACACACTTGTAGTAAAAATTATTTAATTCCTTTATAATTTATGATGCATGGGCACTTCTAAAAAAGAGGTATGCAATATGGACATGGATCCGACACGCTTGCAACACATGTCGAACAAGTCAGAGATGTGTTCAATTAAAAAAATGTTAAAAATTAAACGCATACTAAAAAAATTAAATTAATGTTATATTAAAAAAAAATTAAAATATAATTTATCATATTTTAAGTTGTCGTAATGGGGTTTGAGAATTTTAAGAAATTTGAGTGAGAAAGAGAAAGCAATAAAATATATTTATTATAAATAATTAAAATTATAAAAAATTATAATTAAATTTATAAATTTAGAATTGATAATATATTTTATTCATTAAAATTATTAAAATACAATAGAATACACACACACACACACACACACACACATATATATATATATATGTTTTACTTAAGAAAATAATTTAATTTTATGATTAAACAGTTATAATATTTTACACAATATATATATATATATATATATATATATATATATATATATATATATATATTATTTTAATTGTTATTATAATATCATGTCAGATGCATGTCCGTGTTTAATATTTTCAAAATTAAAGTATCTCATGTTTGTGTCATGCCTCTATCCCTATATTTGTGTCCGTATGTACTTCATAGTTTATAACTGAATGAATCATAGTTTGAACAATAAACTTGCTAAAACATAGAATTCTCTTATCATACATTTGAGTTAAAGGTCCAACATCACTATATTATGGTGTACAAACAGAAGGGCAGTGGTAATTTTATGGAATATTCTCATTAAACTAAATAAGTTGGTGTTGCACTCCTGTTTTCACAAAAAAGCAAAAAGCTAATTATTTTCTTCCAAAATCTTGTTAAACAATCTTTTTATGAGACAATATCTACAACCAGTATTATTTATTTGTTTTGGTTCTTAGAAATTTAAATTTTAATTAGAATTCGAAAGTTCATTTTCACATGGTTGCACCCTACTATTTATTAGTCTTGCTACGCTATTGATGCAGATAAAGGATAACTTGCAAATCGATAGTTGAATATTCATAATGAAAAATAACAAAGATAGCTATCAAAACCCTGATTCAAATGAATTTAGATAAAAATGAATTTTAATAATGTCTAATCAAGACCATTAGGCTCAATACACTGAAGGTAAAAATAAAAAGTTTTGCCAATGATTTTTACCAAAATTAACATAGAAGCAAAAATTAAGTTTATTTCAACTTCTAAAGAACTCAAAACAAACTTCACAATTCAAGTCATAAAAATTGACTTGTGTCTACCATTCAAAGAGCCCTTAATAAGTCAAAACCAACACTGCAAATGAAGCCATAAGAAAAATTGAAGTACGAGAAAGGTGAAAGAAAAAGACTATGATCAATTCCAAGAAAAAAAGTAATACGTCAAATTGAATTAAACAATTTCTTCTATCCTAACTGCTCTAACTAAGGGGCGAATGATTCTAAGAAATATTTCATTAGATATTTTGATATATTATGATAAGCATTTCAATAAGAGCTTATATTATCAAATAGCTTGTCTAGACAAATATGATTTATTTTGTATTTCCTATTGTTATACTAGATTTGAATTTTCATGTCATTTTCTAATTTCTTTACTAGGGAATTAAATGTTGTAAATATAGCTTCTAATCAGGCATTCAAGTCAATTAAATACAAATTCAATTCATTCGGCATGAGTCTCTCTCCTACTATATCATTTTTTTCCTCTCTCTTTCCACTCTGATTGGCTCCTATTCACAGGGCCATTAAAGCCACCAACTTCCAATCCTCTATAATTTCTACAAATAGGTGTTCATGAGTAAGAATTTAGTAAACTCAACAACTAAATGCAACACCCTAGAAGGAATCCAAATCATTAAAGGTCCATTTAAGGCAGCTTTTTTATAACTTTGCTTTCCAAAAGACTATCACTTATGTTTGGTTACCAGTTTCATGTTGCTTTTCAAAATTTTATGTGATAATTTTTTATAACCAGATTTACTAATGTATGGTAGTTGTAAGAAAGCTCTTATCTCAATTTTTCAAAATGAAAAAAATATAATACCCATAGCAACTTTAAAAAAAAGCTTTTCATGTAATAGTTTTACAACTACTTTACAAATAACTACAGACACTCCAAACAAACCCTAAGTTGTCGTTCTCCCTTTTGTTTTGATGTCAATGAATTCCTAAATTGTTTTAAGACAAAATTCAAAGAAAAATAAGGGGCAGTAAGAAAATAGTGGAAAAAAAAGTAATATGAATGATTGCATGCAAGAAAATTTAATTACGGTTTTTCCTATTGATGCACTACATCAAATTTCAAAGCTCACCTTATCATCATCATCTAGGAAGATTATTCCATTTGATCTCCATAGTAAAACTCTAGATCTTTGCAAGTCTTTGAAAAAAATAAAACTCTAGATCTTTGCAAGTCTTTGAAAAAAACTAATAAAAATTGCATCATCTCCACAACAATCTACAACATTCTTCTCAAATCAATTTCATATCAAAATCTAATTATATAATGATGTCAGAGTGATTATAGATTAGATTGGTGTTATAAAATTTTTTCAACCAATAAAATCCCATATCACAAGTAAACTAAACAAAGATGAGATATTTATATAAAAATATACAAGATGCTTGCTCAAATGACCTCGCTTTCATGGGATTTTCAATAGATCCACTACAGAATAAATTACTCACAACATGCTAAAGTACAAAAGGTAAGATAAGTACCGACATAACCAAGGCACAACTAAGATGACCACAAGAAGTTGACACAAAATCCAATAGGTGCACATAAGGATGACTGACGTACTCAAGATGCTAGAGGTGATATGATGACATAAAAAAATATAATCAATTAAAAGGATGAAAACAAGATGTAAGTAAGTGGTAAAACGAGTAGATATGGTGAAGTAGATGCAATAAGGTGAATTATTATCAATCCACTTTTGCAGTGCAAAAATTCTCTAAAGATTAGCAAATATAGGTAAGTAAAACAAGCTCATAAGACACTAAGGTATACTTATAATGGCTACTACTTGAAAAAGTGTAGCAACTTGCCATAATGACACATTCAAACTAAATGGAGAGCAACAACATGCTTTTGGGCTATCAAGCCTTAGTGATTAGCAAATATAGGTCAACATCATCACAAGGGTGGCTACTAAAAAAATTAGGTCAACTTCATTATCATCAGATCACCTATAATAACAAGGATGACTACTAAATTTGGGTTGAACATATAAAATAATCAAACTAGATTCCACTAATACCAACAAAAAGCTAGCTACAACATCGCTTGGCTACATCTTTGGATGGTCAGCTACAAAATATGTTTGTTTAATGACAACTAGTCATTCGTAAAGACAAATGAATTTAAATGGGGATTTGTAATTCAAGAGACTCTTTTATTCATGCTAAATAATTTAGATAATTCAATTAAGACTATATGAAGCAAGCAGATAAAATGAGGTTTAGTCAAGTCTAAGGCAAATAGACTTTTCATAAGCTTGAAATAACTAAGGGAATATATGGCATTAAGGTTAAACCTTTCATGTTAAATAGATTTAAACTAAAAAAAAGTTCACAAAACTTTTCTCCAAATCAGTAAGAAGGCCAAAAATTAGAGTTTTCAAAACATCAAATAGGACTTGTGGCTACTATTCAAGGAGTGCAGGACAAGTTAAAACCTATTCCACATATAGAAGCCAAATGAGGATTTGGCCACCAGGATAGGAAAGAAATGCTTTCTCGCCAACTTAGCGATTAAAGAAATATGACGATTTGAATTCCACAAATTTCTCTCTCCTCTCAAGCCATTTAAACTGAAAGAATAATTGCAATAAATATTCTCTTAAGTGTTTAAAAATAAATGTGACGAGCTTTAGATAAGGACATTTATTATCAAATAATTTGCCTAGAAGGATAGGATTTACCTTATTTATACTGTTCTTAAGCCAGATTAGAAGCTTGATGTAATTTATAATTTCTTTATTAGGGATTTAAATGGTTCTAAACATAACTTATAATAAGGCTTTGAAATTAATTGAATACAGACTTAAGTCACTTGCATAAGTCCCTCTTCTATCCTATCATCTATTTCTCACTCTCCTACCAATCTTGTCAACTCCTAATCTTGGAAATAAAAGTCACGACTTCTTCTCTCTCCCTAATTTCTGTATACAAGTGTTCAACAAAGAGCAAGAATTGAATATACTTGCAATCACAACGTCTGACTTCACCATCTAAGGAAAAAATTGAGCCATTCATTTGTTGTTCAGTTGTTAACAGTGATTTCCTTCACTATAGATGACTAAATTTCAAGGAAAAAAAGGGGAACAACAAGATAAAGAAAAAGCCATGGGAAGGGGAGCATTATATCCATAAATAACCAAGTCTTTAGTCTACCTCTACCTTTCTTAACATAAGGCAAATCTAAAGATCTTCTCCCTAATTCATCGACGGCCGATGCTTTATGTGGCCAAACCATCTAAGCGACTCCCTAATCTTATCTACCACTGGAGCTACTCCAACTTTTCCCAACATACTCATTTTACATTCTATCTCTAAGGGTAAAGCCACTCATCCATGAGCATCCTCATCTCTCAGAACACTTAGTCTTATGTTTCTTTATTGGCCAACATTCTGCACCATAAGTCATTGCGTCTTACCACTATCTTATTTTTTTCTTAAGTTTTGGAACTTTTCTATCACATAAAGCCGATGCATTCCTCCACTTCAACCATCCAACTTGAATTCTACTAATAACATCTCCATCTATTTCACCATCATTTTGAACAATAGAGCCTACATATTCAATCACTAATTCTTATTAATGACTTGATCACCTAAAGTCACAACACTATCACTAAAACTTCTACCACTAAAATAACACTCCATATATTCAGTTTTAGATCTACTTAAACGAAAATCTTTAGACTCTAAAGTTGACCTCCATAATTCAAGTTTCCATTGGACTCCCTCTCTAGTCTTATCAACAAGAAGAATGTCATCAAAAGCATACACCAAGGTACATCTTCTTGTAAATGCCTCGTAAGAACATCCATAACTAAAGTAAAAAAAGATAAGGGCTTAATGTTGATCCTTGATGTAATCCAACAAATAGGAAAATATTTTGTCAATCCTCCTTGTTTGGACACAAGTAATGCCTCTAGTATACATATCCTTATGACTTGAATATAACCAATATTAACTTCTTCCTGTTTCTAGAACTCTCCAAAGAACATCTCTAAGACTTTATCATAAGCTTTCTAAATCAATAAATATCATATGTAGATCCTTCTTATTTTCTCTATGCTTCTCCATCAAACCTCTTAACAAATGTATAGCATCCATAGTAGATCTACCCGCATGAAACCAAACCGATTGTGAGAAACTTCAGATCACATCGTAACCTATGCTCACTCATTTCTCCCATAATTTTAATGTATGACACATTAACTTAATTCTCTATAATTGCACTGCATCACCTTTATTCTTAAACATAGAACCAACAAACTCTTTCTTCACTCATCTCGCATCTTTTTAGTCTTTAAAATAACATTAAAAGATTTGTTTAAGAAATTCCTTGATCTCCTAAACATTTCCACACTTCTATTGTAATATTATCCGATCCTACTGTTTTTTTTCCACATTTCATTTTCTTTAAAGTTCACTAACTTCAGATTAATATGACGAAAACGAAATTCTATTTTGTTTTGGGTATTAAGGTGCTAAAATCAATCGATTTTCGATCCTTCATTGAAAAAGTTTATTAAAATACCTCATCCACCTATTTTCAATATCTTTTTCTAAGAAAAACACTTTATTATTTTCATCCTTAATACCCCTCACTTGAACTATGTCTTACTTCTCTTATCTCTTTGGTCTTAACTTATACATACATCTTTCACCTTTTAGATCTAATCTATTGTATAAATCACTAAAAGTTTAAATTTTTCAGATCATATATTACTTTCTTAATTCTACGGCCATTTTATATCTTTCCCAATTCTCCTAATTTTACATCTAAACCAAGTTTTATAACAACTTTTATTTCTTATCTTTTCTTCTGCTCCACCACCAACTATTCTTATTAAAAGTTTTTTCCTTTGATTGCCAAGACATCTTTAGAACTTGTTATTAGATTTCCTTCACTATAGATGACTAAATTTCAAGGAAAACAAGGGGAAGAACAAGATAAACAAAAAGCCATGGGAAGGGGAGCATTATATCCACAAAAAGTATAATTAGAGTTTCTTTATTGATCAATTTATGGTAACCTCTTTTCCTTAATTGATCCCTTAAGAAAACTCTAGATCTTCACAAACCAAATGAAAAAAAAAATCTCAAAAAACACAATTGTTTCCGCAACATTTCATATCATTATCATCATTCTCCAATTAATTAGCTAGCATAATACAATTATATTGCACTGCAAAATTTATTCAAGTCAATAGATGTCATAACCAAGTCATAAAAAAAATATTAATGGAAGATAAAAAGAAAATAGTCTAGCAAATAGAAAATATCAGTTCTTCAATACCATCCTTTCTATCTAATCAAAGGCAATCATTTGTTTACAAGCTATAATCAGCAAAGCAATTGAATTCAACATCTAAGATATAAATATATGATGTATAAAAGAGATATAATAGAAGAGAAGTCTTAGAAAGCTGTTATTTCTAGATCAAAGACAATAGGTTAATTAACAGACAAAGTTCATCCAATAGAAACAAGAAACACAATATATGCCCCTTGCTTTGTTGATTGAATGAATAATTTTGATTTGAAAGTCCCTTCATTGTTCATTGCAACTTTTCTTTTACTTAAACACAAAATTTGGTACAAAATAATCCATAAGTCAAATGCAAACAGAAAAACATTGACATTAACACCTCAAACTTTCCTGGGATATCAGTGACCTACCATGATTTCTTATTAACTTTTATGATACTTTGATGCTCATATTTTGTCTAGGTCTAATTGCATTTTTGACCTATGCTATACTGCCTATCAATTTTCTCGTTGTGCAAAACCATTGGAGCTTTTCTATGGTAAATGAGATGGTCCTCTCAAGATCTACTATAAATTAGAATGCCAACAATATGCAATATGTGATTGAAGGAAAACACAAACAATATAAATATGCAACACATGGCTGATAATTTTCATAAATTAATTGGGTTTACTAGTCCAACCAAATAATATGAACTACTTGTATAAACAATCCTTTACCTTGAGAAAATTTTATGGGAACTTGATGTTAATCGCTTTGAAGATCAATCTTTAAAAGGAGAAACACCCAACCATCATATCTAACATATCATCAAACTTGGATTCAAAATTTGTATATTTGATTATAATTTATTAATGTCTTTGCTATCTACAAATACACTTTCATTTTGAGAAGCAAATTTAGAATCATGAAGGGACTTAGGCTTTCATTAATTGAATCCTTCTGTGAGTTGTCCCTCTAATAGACTTTCTTCGATTCCTATCATGATTCATGAATTATCTGTCTGTTGCCTCTTAAGCATAGTATTTTGCTAGTATCTATTCTTTAATATGGTAAATGGGTAAAAATGATCTGAGAACAGGTTCAATAACATTTTGTAAGCTTCAAACAGGTAAGAGTTCAAAAGGTAGATCCTTAAAATACCTAGAACCTGACTACTTCCAATAAGACAAAAGACCTAAGAAAACCTCATAAGTCTCTATAATGACAAAAGCATTAAAAACCCATTCTTCCAAACTCTCACACTTGAAGTCGCATGGACCACAAAATGTAGTGGCTTCTTATGTTTTGGTTCCTTAGACTCCTTTGTAGAGCTAACTTGAATTTCCTTAGTTTTTTAAGTATTAAACATAATCCTTCACCTTGATTTTGAATAAACAAGACTTTACCCTATCACAATGGACCACATAGGGAACACTTCATCCAATAGAACGAGTACAAAATCCATTCACAAAGCATAATATTGGATGAAGCCAATATGAAACTTCTTTGCTCCTTATAAGCTATGTAGCTTTGCTTTCAGAAATCATAATTTCGTTATTTTATTTGAATAATGACGTTATTACGTTACTTGAAGTTACATTACACTTTCTTTTATGAATGGTGTGTTTCTCCTTTGACCACGTGGTATCTTGCTTGTAACTAGGAGAGCTTCTTATTTATCAATATAATTCCTTTTAGTTAGATGGACGGCTGCCAAAAACTAGGATGTATCCGTGTGGCTTATAATATCATGTTCATTTCAACTAAATTTAAAAAAAAAAAAAAAACTAGCAGCAGCTCAAAGGGATGCTTTCAGAAAAATCATCAATCAGGCTTATTCTTCTATTGGAAAAGGAAGCGACAGAACGGAGGAAAACAGAAAACAGAAACAGCTTAAAAAACACATGAGAAGCAGAACTTAGAAAACGCTGAAATAGAGAAATTAAAAAAGGAACTGCTAAAAATAGGTACCATAGATCTCGATTTCAATCGATCGCCAGAAGGGGCGGGGAAAGCCGAAGAAATTTAGAAGAGGAGGAGACGGCAAGACAGATGCTAGGGTATCGAGATGGATTACGAGTAGATGATCCTTTCCGCGGACTACTTGAAAGCATCGACCGGATGTTGTGAACCGGGAAGATGCTCGGCCGTACAGCATACCGGCTCGCCTTGTTAGTGCACGGAACTGACAAAAATATTTTATTTTTGTATAAATTTATCATTGTAAAACATATATAAAAAATAGTTATTATTATTTAACAAAAATAACTAAATTCTTATATCTATATATCTAACACAAAAAATTTAATATTTATATACATACCACTTACATCTTGAATATTATGTCAAAAATAACTCTATATTTACTTTTTAAAATAAAATGCAATTTTATATACATAAAAAATATCATGCAAATTTTCACAAAATATTCTTAATTTTTTACGAAAAAAAAGGAAAAATAAATTTAAAATTTGAAAAAATTATGCTTATAAGTTTGTAAAATCAGTAGTAGAGGTAAGATTTACATGAAAAAAATAAAGATACTATCATTGATGCATGACTGAAGGCTCTTTATTACCTTCAATCTAATAGATGAGAGAAGCAATTTATAACAATTTTAGAGAGGAAAGAGTGCAAGCTCGACTTAAGCCATTAGAAGATTGCCCTTTATAAATTCAATGATAATCACCAAGAGAAGGGGCATCCATAATATAAGCATTTACCAATTTAACTAAGTTGAGTAAGAAACTTTCTATAGAAGCCTATGAGCATTTTTATTGATGTTGTCAAAAGCTTTTGGAGATCATTTTGGCACAAAATGGCTTGGGGAAAGTTTGGATTTAAAATTTATAATAAAATGAGAAGCAAGTACATGTTTTTAAATAATATTCCTATTCTAAACAAAGGGATGAAAGGAGAGTTAGTTTTGAGTTTATTTGCTAAAAATTTATAGAGTGATGAATGATATACAATAACTTAGGAATAAGTGTAATGGCACATTGCTTAGCCATATTAAAGAGCTCACAACTTTAAAATAGTGTTGTATATCATGAGTATGCTGGCCTCGTAAGATATCTTCAGTATGAAAATATAACTTAGAGTTAAAACCACTAGGTCGGATGGATTTGTTTTTAATGATAAATATCACGATAAATAACACGTGTGTGAGTGTCTTTGTGTGTGTATATATATGTAAGGAGCAATAAGATGCTCCTACAAAGAGTTTGAAATAGCATACTTGATCAAAAATTGACTATCTTCTAAGCCATGAAATTTATTTCCACAGCTATACATAAAATATAAGTAGTTGATAGCTTCCTTAACAATATTAAGAGATGAATAAAAGGAGCATTCAGTATAAGAATATCCATAGTAAAGTTAAAATATTATTATATGTACTCATTTGACAAAGAAACGTGGTGTCATTTTACTATAAAGGTCATCTTAAATCTAATAATAAAAGATATACTTTGGAAACTTGTGTTTGTTTAAATTTTTAATGGAATTCTTTTTAATTGGTCGAAAATTTCATATTTATTTATTAAAAATGATGCCCCCTTTTCCCAACATTCCAAATCATTTCAAATCCTTTCATCATGATAATTTTTAAAAGAAAGAAGCTTTTAACAATAACAATTAGGTCAATATTATCTCATAATTTTTATATTTTTGTGGGCTCCGAAAATTCGCCACCGACCTCTCGACAATTTTTGAATTGAAGAAAGTGATTTGAAGTGTCGGTGTAATTTTCAGAAGGTAGATGGAATAACCTAGAGATTTCGCTCTTGTTTTGCGAGGACTTTAGATCCGGTTCCAGGTTTCCTATAGGCGCAAGCCCCTATAGTTAATTACCCCTCTCAATAAATGAGAGAGAACTTTTGATTAAGGCCAGTCATTAGATCATTCAATGCGTAGCGTATAGTAGCAGCATATAAAGTTTTAGAATCTTAAATTCATCACTTTAGCTTAAACCAGATGATTGGGAGAATGATGACGTCAATCCATCCCATGGTTCTATCTTCAAGGGTCCCTAGTCTACTTAATCATAGAGCAATCTAACCAAGAAGATCCTCATCATCAACACATTGCATAAAGAATGTAGACTTTTGATATTTATTCAAGGAGATAGCTTAAGTCACCACTAATAGAGGTTATTTTCCTATCAAGATACCCATGATCACAACTCAAAGAGAACAGAGCCCGATTTTTTAACGAAAATCTGAGGGGAAACCAGCCTAAAGAAATCACCATTTTCAGTATAAAGTCTTCGATAACGATTACGAATTGCATATGAGAGAGAATAAATAACCTGAATAAATGATGTCAGAATTACTACAATATTGGTAACTTCATGGAATGCATTAAATTAATGACGACAGGTGATCATTGATGGCAGCGAGTGATCTGTTTGGTGATCTTCTTGGAGGATCTTGAGCTATCTCTTCCTCTCACTTGTTTTTCCTCTTCTTCCTATGGACTTTCCTTTCTTCCTCTTGACTCTTCCTCCGCTCATTTGACTTTCCTCTTCTTCCTGTTTGACTCTTCCTCTTCTTCCTTTGACTCCTCTTCTTGTTCTGACTCTTCCTCTTCTTCCTTGTTTGGACTCTTCATTTTCCCTTGCTTGATCGCAGAGTGATCGACGGCGCATGGGGATTTAACAGGTGGTTCCCTCCTTATTCTTCAGCTCTCTTCTTACTCCCTTTTGGAGGTAAGACATTTATAGATTGGAGGAGCATAGAATTAATGAAAGCATACTCACGATCATTTATTCCTTCGATGATATTTATTTTGAGCATTTGGATGCCCAAATGAAGTCGAAATTATGAGATCTTAGGCTCGATTCGTCGTCGAGACGCGATTTGATTATAAACACTCCATATGTTGCTGGATTTAATTGATGCCCCAAAGATTTCAATGATATTTTAAGTTTTGATCTCGACGGTTTCACTCAAAATCATATCGACATCAAGATTTGGCTTTATGTGGTATTTTGAGAGCCATATCAACAATATTCTTCCTTAGTTTGCGGCGCAATAAAAATGGGACAGGATACGGGTAGGAGGTCGTGCAGCGGGCTGCGGAGCGGACAGCGGATCGAGCGATTTTGCAGGCTGCAGGAAGGGCTGCGGGTCACGAGACTGTGCAGGAGGCTTGCGGGACGGCGGCAACAAAACGGAAATGGGTCGGAACGGCCGGCGGCATGCTCTGCGGGAGACGAGTCAGACGACGCAGGTGCGATCCGCGGCGGGATTGCAGGTTAGAATGGATGCAGCGGGCCGGCGGGTTTACGCTAGCGGGCTGGACGGAACGCGGGTTTGCGTCGGATCAGCGTGCATGGGAGGAGGAGAGGGCCTACTTGTAGGATTGGACAGCGGGCCGGCGGTGGGATCGAAACGCGGGTTCGGGCTGGATCAGTGTGCGCGGGAGGCGGGAGGCGGAGCGGGCCTGCTTGCGGGATTGGACAGCGGGCCAGCGGCGGGATCAGAACGGGACGAGCGGGTTGGGACTGACGGCGTGGCCGGATTGGGCTTTGCGGGCTGGAGCGCGTGCAACGGGTGCGGCGGGCAGAATTGCACCAGAGCGGTCCACGGCGGTGCGGCGCACGGGTTTGGGAGACGCACGACGCGGGCCGGTGCGCAGAGCGGTGGTTCCGGTGCAGAACGATGGCGGGTCGGAGGTAGGAAGGGCCTGTGGAGCGCACGGTCGAACAGGAGAGCAGATTTAGAGGGAGAATCACCGAATTTTACCTATGCAGGAGGAGTCTCCAACGTGAGAGAGAATGCAGGAGAGAAGAAAAACGTGAGAAGGAAAATGAAGAGGGAATGGAATCACTGCTGGAAAATGGAGGGAGCAGTTTTTCTTTTTTTTTTTATCAGAAAAATTGAAAAATAAAATGGGAGGAATGGTTGCTGCGTTAGGGGATAATTTAGAGATTTTTGAATACTTTTTAAATTAATTAAATAGTTTTAATGTGAATTTCACATCAGTAAATATACATAATCAATATATATATCAAAAGATAATCATTTGTTACGAACGCAAATTGCTGCAATCTATTTCATGAAGCCGACGCCAAATCATTAGAAAATGCTGCCGCTTTCAACGCTTCGATTTTCAACAAACTTGTCAGAGTAATATTTGATAAATTTTGATATTTGAAATTAAAGTGAATGTCATCATATTTGATCTCGTGCGCTTAGATTGAACGAAGTCAATCTATAAATAATTTTGATGTTCTAAACATGAGAAGTCGTCATCGAAAGGTCATTTGGATTAATTTTGACGACGTCAGATTTCATCTGAAGATGTACCACTTCATTATTCGACATTTGCACAAACTCGATGAATTGAAATTCATTATAGATTTTGATGTTTTGAAGCGGACTACAATAAAAGTTGATGATCGGCGTTTGATCAATTGATAAGCCACAATATTTATATCACCATTTAACGCTCTATGACAACAAATTCCATTCATCGATCGGAGATCTTTTCGACCATTTTTAGTGACGTCTAGTGCATTTCAGCTTCGATTTGCGTGCTTCCACTGTTGATTATTCGATATTTGCACAAACTCGTCTGAATTGAGCGCAGATAATTTCATTTGATAGATTTTGACGTTTTGAAGCCAGTGGCATGATCAATTTCGTGAACGGAGGTCGTTTGATCCTTATCGACGCCTCTTGACCTCGATATGCATGCAAGCATGTTGATGACTCGAGCACTTGATCAGTTGATCATTAAGTTGTGCAATATTTACGTCCTGACCAATTCCAATGTTCAAAATGTGACGATGAAGTCCGTTCATCGATTGGAGATCATTTCAACCATTTTCAATGACGTCTAGTGCATTTTAGCCTCGATTTGTGCGCTGCCACTGCTGATAATTTGACATTTGCATAGACTCGCCCAAATTAAGCGTGAACAGTCTCATTTGATTTTTTTTTGATATTTTGAAGCTAATACCATTATCAATTCATGAACGGAGCTCATTTGACTTGTGTCAGCACCTCTTGACTTCGATATATGCGTCGATACATTGATAGCTCAAGCGCTTAATCGATTGATCGTTAGATTTTGTAATATTTATATTTCAATCAATTTTGACATTTTGAACGCAACGACAAAGTCCGTTCGTCGATCAAAGGTCATTTTGATCATTTTTGGTGATGTCGAGTGCATTTTGAGCTTCGATTTGTGCACTATCGCTTCCAAAGTCCGTTTAATTAGACTTGTGGGCTTGACTCGACTTATGGCATGTATGTG
Source organism: Cymbidium sinense (assembly GCA_021442155.1). Classification (NCBI taxonomy): domain Eukaryota; kingdom Viridiplantae; phylum Streptophyta; class Magnoliopsida; order Asparagales; family Orchidaceae; genus Cymbidium; species Cymbidium sinense. The sequence goes on along the minus strand of CM038221.1, from coordinate 165,867,839 downwards.
GAGGTTAACAAATACCCCCGAATAAATGTGATTTATGCATGTAGCGAATTACGTTTGTTGAAAACTGATTGACCCTTTAGGCTGGCCACAGAACTTGAATCATTTCAGCTTCGATTGTAATAGCTCAAGAAGCTTTGATAGAATTTGTCATTAGTACGCTGCCTTATTTAGGACATCTTAAATGATAGGCTTGACCAATTTGTCAGAATCTACTTGTCGGAATGATAAGAGTTCTTATACCGCTACTATACTCTTGGCTAAGATCTCTTCTTTATGTCATTGCAGATTTGAGTTTCATCCCACCTCCATGCTTTTGATGGAGGAATTGGTTATTTATTTTGATGAATGATTCCACTGGAGAATTGGTTTATCCATGCTTGGTCGAATTTAAAATTCCTTCTATCCTAGCATTGAGCTTGACGGACTTGATGAAGGACTGACCTGATTTATCCATATTGACTTGTCAGGAAGTGTATGTACGCCATGAACCCTATACTTATTGCTTTGACAGATTCATTGGAGGGTACATATAGATGACCCAGCCTTCCGGCTTATATAGGGTCAATGTCGAGTTATCAGTCTAGCATGGTGTGCTTTAACAGACTAGATAATTATGAAATTCTTTTAGTTCGACTATTGGCTTTGTATGAACTATGGAATTGCTTCCTCGGTCTTGTGCTTTCTGCTTTGACAAACTCGATGAGGAGATTGGCTTTGATCTATGCTTTGAGCTTGATCAGATCATTTGAGAATAAATTGAGATATCACCATGCGGGTAATATATAAATTGATTTGAGGTAGCCCTGAATTGAGCATTTCCTCAGATTGCCTTGATCTATCAATCAAGTAGATCTCTGATCCACTTGTAATCACTAAGTCGATCCGATTTGAGATTGAATAAACTATCATCATTAAACCGACGAGTGGAGGCTCTTTCACGGCTTTTCTTATGGCTGTTGAGTGAGGAGCGCCAACAACTGCCATATTTGGGCTTGTGAGTTCAACCTTTAGAACTTACTCGAGTCTTCGACTTAAGCTATGGATTAGTGGTTTTGTCATCAGACTGATAAACGGGGGCTCTTTCACTGTGGCCTTTTCTTGCGGCTTGTTGAGTGAGGAGAGCATCAGTAACTAGGCCATTTGTGGGCTTGTTGAGTTTAACCTTTCAAACTCATCTGTGTCCTAGACTTCAGGATGTAGAGGTTAATGCTCTCCAACTTGATTGAAGCTTCAAATTGGGGAGTTCTTTTGACTTGATCTCCAGAATTTGACAAATCTGAGAGATAATTTTTTTGACATTTAGGGTTGTCTTTTCATGCATAGAAATAGATTCTTTTTGCTCCTGCAAGAATATGTAACTTAACAATGATAATTATAGATATATTCAGGGATTTAACGCTCGATGTTAACCTAAATCAGAATATATTTGAGGATCTCGTCTTTTGGCACGATGTCAACTCAAATAAACTTAATATAAACTAAAAAAATGCCCCCTATCTTGTTGGGAGAATTCTAAAATATATTTAGGAGAATTTTCAAAATAAAAATATACAAATACATCCATATTTGAATTGATGTACTCTAAAGGGGATTTAAACATAGAACATTGATTTCATCTATATATAAAAATCTAAAAATGCCCCCTATGTAACAGAAGAATTTTCACGAAAAAGTTCTTCATCTGGAGTATGTTTATTTAGGAATCTCGGCATGAAGCATGATGTCGACCTAAATAGATATACTAAAAAAAAGTCTCCTATCTTGCAAGGGGATTTCTATTATACCTCGAGAATGTATTTATCATGTATAATACTTTTTCAAGTATCGATCATTAATTGGAGGCATTGGTCTTTCTCCTTTTAGGTTGATGAGTTGGTATGCCCCTCATTGATACACTTTTTCAATGACAAAAGGGTCTTCCAAGTTAGGCTCAAATTTGTCACCAAATTTTCAAATAGAAATAATTGGCCTTCTTAGCACCATGACCAATTATCCTTTTTGGAATGTTCGAGGCTGTACCGCGTGGTCAAAATCCCTAGACATCTTTGCTCGATAAACCTCTAGATTTTGATGAGCTTGCAATCTAACTTCATCAAGCACGTCAAGTTCCTCCATTCTTAGACAAGCATTTTGATCTTCAGTTAGATTGTACTGGATGGCTACTCGAAGTGAAGGCAACTCAACTTCAAGCGAAAGAACTGCTTTTCCCAAATACCAATGAATAGGAGTGGCTTTTAATGGTTCAGGTGGGATACGCCCATAGTGCCTCTACTAGCTTGGTATGCCATTCTTTTTTATTTCTAGTGAGAATCTTCTTGAACAACTTGACTAATATCTTGTTGAAGGCCTCCGCCATACCATTTGCTCTTATATTATATATTGAAGAGTATCGTTAATCAATTTTGTGTCGATCGATGAATCTATAAATCTTTGTACTTTTGAAAGTTCTGTCATTATCAAAAATTATTCGGTGTGACACTCCAAATCTATAGACCACATTATGAAGAAGTTGATCACCCGGAGTAACTTCTTTAAATGGGGTACCACTTAGAGAAATAAATCCGCTAGATGTTACGTGTCCAGTGATGACTGGATCAATTAGTCCAATTACATTTGTACCCCAACATTCGAATGGTCGAGATGCTATCGTTGGGTGTAATGGATTTGGAGATTGATGAATGAGATTCCCATGTATTTAACACTCATGACACTTCTTAGCATGATTAATATAGTCTCTCACCAGGGCAATAATAGTCTATCATTTTGATCTTTACTACCATCTTGAGACCTGACTGATGTGCACCACAAAGTCCTTCATGAACTTCAACCATCACTTTACTAGCTTCATCTACACCTAGGCATCATAACCATATTTGTTCAAATGATCTACAATATAAAGTGTTGTTGACGGCATAGCATAACATTCTCTTCTCGATTTGAGCTGTCATTAATTTATTGTTTGGTAATTTTCCTTCTTTAGAGTAGTCGATGAAGGGTTGCCTTCAATCATGCGGACTCTTCTACAACAAAGGCTTCACACTACTTTTCTAAGGCAATGTCATTCTTAGCTCTTCTTGATATAGTTCCATGTTGATTTTGAGGAGTATGAGGAGCGACTTGAGTCACATCCTACTGGGTCAAATTTGATAACCCCTTTACTTGCGGAGATTGATACTTTACTAGGTCTATGACTCGTCGAGTAAATATGCCAATCATGACATAATCATCATTCATACTTGTCATTTCCTTAGCTGATTTTGCCAAGCAATCGACTTTGCTATTCTCGGATCAAGAGACTTGAGTTAGTGTGATATTTGGTATATGCTTCATAAGCTCGAGAACTCGCTTGTGATAGAAAGTTAATCCAAGCTTGTTAATTCTATAGACGCCAAGTACTTGATTTATAATAAGCTGAGAATCGCCAAAAATATGCAAGTTTTGAATGCCTATGAAAATAGGTTCTTCTAGACCTATCATTAATGCTTCATATTCAACTTCATTATTAGTTCTTATCTCGGTCAATCCATATGATCGTCTCATTATCCTTTATTCTGGTGTTATGAAGACGATGTTGATTCGTGCTCTTGCTCTTGAGAAATTTAGATATTGGACTTGTTTGATCGATGAGGCTCCATCAAAGTACATTTCTCAAATTTATGATTTTTTTCTTTCATGAATGAGCATAAGTTGCTCATCGGACAAATCATCATTAAGAGAAGAGTCCGCAGGGATGGGATGTGCAGCTAGAAAATCTGCTAAGACTTGTCCCTTCACTATTTTCTGCGGAACGTATGTGATATCAAATTGCAAAAGTAATACCGCCCATCTTGCCAAGCGACCTGTCAACGCTGGTTTTGTCATCAAGTACTTTAGCGGATCGATCCTTGAGATGAGGGTAATCTTGTGATATAACATATAATGATGAAGCTTTTGAACTACAAAGATCAATACTAAACAGTGCTTCTCCGTCGGAGAGTATCTCATTTATGCTCCAATTAGCCTCCGACTGATATAATAAAGAGCATTCTCTTCGCTTTCTTCATTGTGTTGTGCCAATAATGCTCAAAGGACTCTTCAATGTACTGTATAGAATGAGGGGCTTCCTGTGAGTGGGCCGCAAGGATTGGTGGATTTAATAGGTAGCTTTTAATGCTATTGAAGGCTTCTTGATACTACTTGTCCCACTTGAATGGAGCATCCTTCTTCATTAACCTTGCAAATGGTTGATAGTGTCCTGATAGATTTGATATGAATTGACAGATGAATATGAGCTGTCCTTGTAAAGAACGAAACTAACGCAAACTCTTCGTTGGAGGCATCTCCACAATTTCCTTGAACTTAACGGGATCAATTTCAATACCTCTGTGACGTACAATGTACCCGAGAAATTTTCTAGAGTATATCCCAAATGCACATTTTAGAGAATTCATCTTGATATCATATTTTTTGATTCTCTCCAACACAATTCTCAAGTCTTCGAAGTGGTTTTCACGATTCAAGCTTTCTACTACCAAATAGTCGACATAACATTCCACCTTTTGATGAATCAACTCATCAAAAATATGTGTCATGGCTCTTTGGTATGTAAAAGATTTTCAAGCCAAAGGGCATGTGGTAAAGCAATATGCCAATAGTGTTCAACGATGTATATTTTCATCTCGTTTTGATTTGATTGTATCCCGATGATCCATACATGAATGAGAACATATTATAGTTGGAAGTGTTATCCACTAGTAGTTCTGATATTAGAAGCGAAAAGTTATCTTTTGGGCACGCCTTATTTAAGTCCCGAAAGTCAATATAGAGACGGATTTGACCGTTCTTCTTCCTAACTGGGATAATATTGGCTATCCAATTTGCATACTTCTCCTCCTGATGAAGCCCGAGCTTTTTTTTAGTTTCTATAATTACGTTCTTCAATCTCCAATCTCATTCACCTAGAGCTTGCTTAAAGCGCTACATCCGTTTAATATAGTTTATGAACTGCTACATTAGGGATAAGCCCACATTTTAATATGTCTAAAAGCAATCCCAATTCATAAAGTAGCATTTTAACTCTTCAACTTTCTCATCAAAGTAATGCACTCTAAAGTTGGATCGGGATATCCTCAGCCTCCTAGGTTGACTTCTTTAAGTTCATCCATATAGCTATTTGTCCACCATCTTCAAGTTCTTCAAAGGGTTTGCTTCTACTTCATCATTTTAAAAAAGAATTTCATGGAATCATCTTCTTCATCACTATGAGTCTCGATCTCTTTCTATTATATTATAACAGCTCTATTTTGATGAGATTTATGAACCAAGACCTTTAGTGATAAACTTATCACTTCTTTGCGATGCTTGAGGACTTCTTTGACTCTACATCTTGTTAAAGACTTGAGTCTTATGTTTAGTAGTTCTCATATGAATTATAAGCTTATGCATCATTCTTCACAATTTCTGTGGATAATATGTTAGTATTCTTGTTAGTACTATCTCATCAGAACGTTTATGTTGAGTAGATTATTCAAACCCTTGAGGTTGAGACTCTTCAGATTTGTAAAATAGAGTTCTTGTTCTGTCACTCTCACTCAATGGAGGCACATAGAATGTTATCAATTCTTCAATATTATAAACCTCTAGTGGAGCGATTTCTTTGAAGCACTGTTGAGGGATGTGTATAATTTTGAGTGAGTCATCCTGCCAAGTGAGCTATCCTCGATGCCCATCTCAATTTTATTTGATAAGTAGATTCAAAATCATAAATGAGAATCACTTATTTCATACGCTTTCTTGAAAGCTTATAAGTTCCTTAGGTTTGATAGAATATCTTCTCCTTCTTTCTATGTCACTTCCCAAATGAGAAATTATTTGCTTGACTTAGTGTAATCAAGTGCTTTGGGAGAGTCAGATTTCTTCTTTCATCCACTTTGCTCCGCTTTTCACTTATGAAATTACTTTTTAGTTCTGGATGCTACGCTTCAAGAGGCTCTATTAGCTAGGCTCTTTGAGGATAAAATATTTTGCATCTTCATAGTTCTTTTCATCTGAGAATGGTTGTAGTTAGTGAATTCTTAATTCTTCTCATCTTTCGATACTCATACATTGATGCAGTTGATGGGATCATGCCATACTCATGTAGCCACCGCCCAAGAGAGCTCTAAATGATGTATCGACATCGCATTACATAAAACTTGGCTTCAGTATATAAATCCTTGAACTTGAGCGAGAATAAAAGAACCCGAAGTTTTCGCCTTTCATTGAATCCATGAACCATCAACTTATCTCTCCCAAGATGTTGGATATCAAGTGATAATCCTCTTAATTCCTTTAGACTCATAAGATTGATAGAAGAACCTGAATCAATCAATATTCTTGATCGATGCCATCACTCTCAAGAATATAAAGAGGATGACAGTGATCTCATTCCCAACATAAGATCTTCTTCAAAAATATGATTATTGGGAGATCTTGAGTTACAATGCTTCGCCATGCATTTTTCAGAAAGTAAGCTTCATAACACTGATCTTTGAAAGCATGTATCAAAGTTTCTGAGGTTTTGACATCAAGAGAGCCTGCACACACTCGCCAGTGGATCTTCTCGATAGTGATATTATAATCTATCTTCTCTTGATTTAGGCTTTATCCTAAGATTTTGAGAATAATATCCTCATGACTTCAATTTATTTGCCTTGTCTTTATTTACATTTCCTTCTTTGATGAAGGTGGTAAGACTTTACCACTTCTCAACCAACTTGAATCACCTTATCTATCTTTGATTCTTCAAATTTTCTTCTTTTATTCTCGAAGATTGGGCTAAAAAGGGTTAGACCTATTATATCATACGTTCCATACGTGATGATATCGATGAGTCTGACTCTTCTTCATCGAAAAATATAGATCTTCATCTGAACTGTTATTATCTTGTTGAGTCATTAAACAAAATTCAGACGTTAGCTCCTCAGGCTCTTCTTGCTTTCCTAATAAAAATTTTGACGGGTTGGTCAAGTCTGTCTAACTTCCCTTATCATTTCGGAGTAACTGATGTTGAAGAACATCTGACATCACATAGATGATTCGGCATGTCTCTGCTGGACAAGATTCACCATTATCTTCTTCATCTAATTCAACAATGCAAAGTTAGACATGAAGTCTGCAATCCTAAATGATTGTCTTGCCGACTGGTGATACTCCTCTAGATTGTTAATGATCTTTTGAGTTGTAATTCTCTTCTTGATATTCTTTTTCTTAGCCAGCTTCTTTGATTTATGAGGCTTGTGTTTAGTAGACTGCTTCTCATGCTATGACGATATAGCCTTATCAGAATGCCGCTGAGAAGCCCAAATACTTAGTTTATACATCTCTCTTAAGTCCAATATAGGTTCAAGTGGTAAGTTTCACTTAACACTAGAGACGTCTTTTACCGCTTCAAAGATCTTCACGCCTTTTTTGAGACCGCTTTTTCCATTCTTCCATTTGAACCATTTCTCCTTCTATTTATCTTCGCTAGATGATACCAAAGAGGACGCAATCATCCTTATAGACTCTCTTTTTGGGTTGACTAGAACACTATCAGATAGTGTAAATTCACCTCGTCGATACTTCCTTTTTAGCCAATCTTTGAAGACATAACAATCTTCAATAGGGTGACTGATCATCCGATGATAGAGATAGTAGTTTGGATTATTGACTGGATCAGCTTCTTCACACCTTTTAATTTCTGGTAACTATAAACCAACTTTGACTGCTTGCCGAAATAATTTAGCCACACTGTCCCTTTTAAAAAAATATTCTTTGTTCATATTTTCCTTAAGAGATGACTGCATTCCCTCATCATCTCTTGTTGCTTATTTTGGACGCTCCCCACCTCTTGAAAAAGTTTGATATTTGTCATTACCTCCTAATACTAATTTTGGCTGCGAATTAGAATAAATAGATTTTTTACCCTTATCATCATTGTACATCGGCTGCTTTCCTTTATCCACCCACTTTTCATCATTTTTTTATGTAGAAGCTGCATGAATTTCATTTCTTCTTGAGTCTGGTTTGTTTCTCTTTATTTTATCTCAGATAGACGGACTTGATTCAAATTTTTGAATTTAGCCACCCTATCGAGCAAGTCCTGGAATGTTGCAATCGATGCCATGCATAGAAATAGTGCCATGTTATCATTCATATTGCCCATTAGCAATTGGATCGCATGTTCTTCTTCCAATTGTTGCTCACACTTCATACTTAGGTTGCGCCAACGACTTATAAATTTTATCACTAACTCATCTTTCCTCCTTTTCAGCAAGACAAGGTTAACGATTATGATTTTCTCGGTAGCATTGGCAAACCTCTTCACAAATATGGTCTCTAATTTAGCAAATATTTTAACTAAATTATTTGACAATTCTGCATACCATTTGAAAGTGGCTGAGGTCAAGCTACTGACAAATTGACAAAAAAGTAGTGCATCATTCCCTCCTATGTTCCCACAAGTAGCTTTAAATTGGGCTAGTTATTGCTTTGGATTACTAAGCCCACTGAAAGTATTAAATTTTGGCACTGAGTAACCTTTCAGATATGGTACTTGGTCATATTCAGCTGGATAATGGCGACCCTTACTCATTTTTCACCGCTGAGGCTATGATGCCTTTATCTTTTCATTGATTATCATTTCCTAGCAGATATTATGTGCTAGCGATTTTTGAATTATGGAGAGGCAGTGGGTTAACTTCATTACTCTCTTCATTCATAGCATGTACTATAGGAGTTTGAGGTACCATAGTGGCTGGTAGTATAGAAGTTACATTATTAGCTACATGTTGGTTACTAGACAAAACAGGTGCTGCACTTGATGTGATATTATTCTGCAACATCTCCATCATGATGTTCATTTGTACCATCATATCGTTCATTTTGGTACCGAGCTGTGCAATCTCCTTGTCTTTGACCTCCATTTGACGCTACATTTCTCTTGTTTCTCTAGCTACATGACGCCAATCAAGACATTTCTTTCCTCTTCTTCTATTTTTATTGTTGTTCTACCTTGCTCATTTTCAGGGGAAGAACTTGACTGCCCTTCTCCTTGTGCATTTACATGACAAGTTATGTTATAATGTTTATCGATATTATAAAATGTGATGATCATTTTCTAGTTCAACCATATAGACAGCTTCAACACCCATGATCTCTTTCTCATTCTGGTCTTCTACTTCTTCTTCTTCAGCAAAGATCGAAGATCCGTCTTCAATTTGCTTCTGTGAAGACTCTTTTTCATAAGCGTCAAATTCAGGTTCAGATTCCCTGGATTCGTGTTACTGAGTGGAAAGTTCATCTATATCTCTCACCACATAGACAACTTTCACTTCCATAGAGTCCTCTTCATTATTTTCTTCTTGCACATGAATTTTCGTTCGATATTTCCAGTGGATCTCTGGTTCAATGTGCGAAACAAATACTTCTTCTATTAAAGGACCACGATCAACGTCAACCTTTTCTTGTGGGGGTAAAAATGATTGACGATGGGATCCCCTAGAAGATTCTCCAGGGTGTCGACCATCATATCTTTTATCAGTGATATCCTTTCTTTTGGGTATCCACTTCTAATGAGCTGATTTTGAAACAGATTTCTGAGTATATGTATCAGATGTTACACATCTTCTATTACTCAAAGTTTCATTACGGGGCCTTGGCCTCCATATTTGCTTATCCTTTTGTCGGGACCTTTTAGCAGCGGATTTGTGGACACGCGGTCCAAGTGCCATGCTCCGATGCTCACCATGCGAAGCGTACTGAGCTCATTGGCCAGTTACTAGAAGAGATGACAACTTTCTTGGCAGAGCCTGGGTAATTTCCATCACCACAATCCTCTAAAATCTTCTTTTCATTAGGCCTCTATCTTTGGCTAATTTAAGAACTTTATGTATCTTGCCAGATAGTATTTCAGGCTGTCTCCTCTGTGGAGGTGGACCTTGACATGGTTGGTTCTTCCAGAAAGACTGCTTTACTTTGCCAGTCGAGCTATTCCTCTTTACCCACTTTAGATTGTCAAAGTTGTTGTGGGTAAGAATAGTCGCTTCCGGCTGTAGTATTGCTTGTTCGCTAGGTCATTCAAAGGGGATCTGCTGAGCCCTCAGCTCAACATTTCTCCTTCTTCTCTGTCTTCTGGTTAATTTGCTCCCTCATGAGGAAGCTTCAGGATCATGCTTTCCGGGTATAAAAGATTCAACTGGCGCAACAGTTGTACCATGAAGAATTAAAGACACAATTTTCCCACTAATGATTCCTTTCATCACGGAGGCTCCAGATTGACTTAGCCTTTTGAAAATTGAAGTTCTCTGTCGAGAGAATTCCTTGATAGCAGTTATGAACGGTGACACAGAGCTTTAGTAACTGAGGCCTTCCAAAGATGGTCTCACTAATGTACCATGGGTTACGAGTTCGCCACGATAGTGTAAAATTCAAGCTACCAAATTGAATGGTAGCCCCGACATCTCCTGTGTTGATGATGGTGTTGGCTAGGCAGATGTTCGCACCACGACTTAGCTGAACGGTAAAAGGAGTGCTTTGTAGATCCATTTCTTCAAAAGTGAAAGATGAGGATTAGCAATTAGCAATTATTATTTCACCCCATACTTTCAAGATGCAGAGGCGTTACAGAACAAAGTAATAGTGTAATAAAGATATACTTTATGAAATGATTCATTCTACATAGAGCCTCATATTGAATTTATTACACACTTAAATCACCATTTTGTTATTTTGAATTTTCAAAAAATTTTATTGCTATCATAACACATATATGACTAGCCAAAGATGGAAAGATAATCCTGTCCCCAGTGGAGTCGCCAGAAATCTGTGTGCTCCGAAAATTTGCCACCGACCTCTAGACAATTTTTGAATTGAAGAGAGTGATTTGAAGTGTCAGTGTAGATGGAATAGTAGATAAGACACTACCCAGAGATTTCGCCCTCATTTTACGAGGACTTTAGATATGGTTCTAGGTTTTCTATAGGCGCAAGCCCCTATAGTTAATTACCTTTCTCAATAAGTGAGAGAGAACTTTTAATTAAGGCTAGTCATTAGATCACTTAATGTGTAGCGTATAGTAGCAGCATATAGAGTTTTAGAATTTAAGATTATGAAATTCAACACTTCAGCTTAAACTGGATGGTTGGGGGAATGATGACGTGCCCGATCTCGATCCCATGGTTCCCATCCCAAAGATAGGCAGTCGCGGTCCGTAGTCTACTTAGTCAGAGGAGGTAGTCGACCCAATCCGACAGAAGGATCCTCATCATCAACACATGGGTTACGTCATCTAAGAAATCTTGTAGACTTGGGGTGATATTTATCAAGACAGCTTAAGTCTACCTGATGAGGTTGTTTGCCTTATCAAGTATACCATATGATTCACAACTCAAAGGCGAGCCATTGGGGAGCATAAGGGCTACACGTGATCATAATATAGAAAGACTAGCCAAACCACCCGATCGAGGACTCGGTCTTAAATGCTTCATCATGGAGCCTATTGGCCGTGTCAATGAGACACGGTCACGCCCCACCGACGGAGATTGATTGAGAGTGAACATATACGTAACACTGATTTGATATCCTTTGTGAGCTGAGTTTTCTTAATTTGACACCCCTGACAAACAGTTGTGGAAGGTGGATAGATTGAGTTTGATTTAAGTTTTTAATGATAGAATTTCATTTAAGCAGTTCAGATTGTCACTTAATTTGATTTCAGAAATTGGTTAATTTGAACATGTTTAAGAGCTTTAGATCCTACCAATTCTGCTTAGCTGCTAATAAAGGATTAGATCTATTGTCACATGACAGAATCAATTTCTCAGATATTTCACTGATTTAAAACTCTTATTATAGGTTTTTGAGTTTTGTTAACCCGGACCTAGTCCTAAGACTAAATCGAGAAACAACCCTCGCATCCTTAGACACTTGAATTTAAGCATTCAGCATAGTGTCGGGGCCCATACGGGTGTATTTAGGACCATATGTTATTTTTATTCTTGAGTTATGAGATCGATTTCAGATTTTCATTTAATTCCAACTTTAGCTTGCAAAACTTTTTCAGACATTAAAATTTGCACTTAAAATCTCTATGTCCGAGCACATGCAGGTGTTTATAGCTTAGCTAACAACAATAACAACAACAACAAGCCTTTATCCCACTAAGTGGGGTCGGTTATATGAATCCTTCATCTCCATTGTGTCCTATTATGTGTCAAATTCTCATTTAATTCAAGTATATTAAGGTTATTTTTTATATATCTTAACCAAGTCTTTTAGGTATACCTCTACCTTTCTTAACATAAGGCAATGTATCTACTCTCCTAACCAGTCAATCGACGCTTTATGTGGCCAAACCATCTAATACTCTCTAATCTTATCTACCACCTGAGTTACTCCAACTTTTTTTCAACATACTCATTTTGCATTTTATCTCTAAGAGTAAAGCCACTCATCCACCGAGCATCCTCATCTCAGAACACTTAACTTAGTCTTATGCTTCTTATTGGCCAACATTCCATATAAGTCATTGCAGGTCTTACCACCATCTTATAAAATTTTCCTTAAGTTTAAGTGGAACTTTTCTATCACATAACAAAGCCGATGCATTCCTCCACTTCAACCATCCAACTTGAATTCTACTAATAACATCTCCATCTATTTCACAATCATTTTGAACAATAGAGCCTAAATATCTAAATCAATCACTCTTATTAATGACTTGTTCAACTAATGTCATAACACTACCACTATAACTTTTACAACTAAAATTACACTCCATATATTCAGTTTTAGATCTACTTAAACGAAAACCTTTAGACTCTAATGTTGACTTCCATAATTCAAGTTTCTCTTGGACTCCCTCTCTAGTCTTACTAATAAGAAGAATGTCATCAGCAAAAAGCATACACCAAGGTACATCTTCCTAAATGCCTAAGATGAACATCCATAACTAAAGCAAAAGATAAGTTAAAGTTTCCTTTATGTATCCAATTGAAATGGGAAAATATTTTATCAATCCTCTTTGTGTTTGGACACAAGTAACAAATCTAGTATACATATCTATAATGATTTGAATATAACCAATATTAACTCTTTCTATTCTAGAACTCTCCAAAGAACATCTTTTGAAACTTTATCATAAGTTATCTCTAAATCAATAAATATCATATGTAAATCCTCCTTACTTTCTCTATACTTCTCCATCAAACCTCTTAACAAATGTATAACATCCATAGTAGATCTACCGGCATGAAACCAAACCCAGAGAAACTTTGTATCACATCGTAACCTATGCTCAATTACTCTCTCCCATAATTTTAATGTATGACACATTAACTTAATTCCTCTATAATTTGCACACTCTTGTGCATCACCTTATTCTTAAATATAGAACCAACAAACTCTTTCTCCACTCATCTCGACATCTTTTAGTCTTTAAAATAACATTAAAAAGATTTGTAAGCTAAGAAATTCCTTGATCTCCTAAACATTTCCACACTTTATTGAATATCATCGTCCTACTTTCACATTTCATTTTCTTTAAAACTTCTAACTTCGATTTACTATACGATATAAAAAATAAAATTCTCTATTTTATGTGGTATTAAGGTTGCTAAAATCAATCGTACATTCAGATCCTTCATTGAAAAGTTTATCAAAATATCTCATCCACCTATTTTCCATATCCTTTCTAAGAAAATCACTTTATTATCTTCATCTACACCACTAACTAAGTCTTCTCGTCTCTTTGGTTGGCTAACTTATACATATATCTTTCACATTCTTTGGTATCTAATCTATTGTATAAATCACTAAAAGCTAAATTTTTTGCATCATATATTACTTTCTTAAAATCTCTACAGCCACTTTATATCTTTCCCAATTCTCCAAGTTTTTACATATAATCTATTATAGCTTAGCTAATTTCATCTAATTATTAAAATCATTGATTTTGAAAATCATAATTATAATGAAATTCCTTAATTTGATTGAAGGAAGCCCTATGATTTTTGTAGATTTTGGTTTAGTATCGCATTATGTATTATACAAAGAGTAGCAAATCCGGTGGCGAATAAGACATTTCGATTTAAATTGTAGTTTAAAACATTACTTGTACTTAGTTTACTTGTTAAGTTTTTGTAATTCTCCCAATTTGATTATGTTTAATCTACATCACTTTTGATAAGTTATATCGATTTCATGTTTCTTTTTTAAATCATGCTTATTAATAGATAATAATCACCTCCATATTCATATAAGAGTTATTAAACCCAATTTGGATTCATCCATAGACTTTAAGTTTATTGTAAGTTTGTTATGAGCTTAATATTAGTCTGCCCCACTCAAATTCCAATTAAAGCTTGTTTAATTTTGAAAAATTTGTAAGAAAAGAGAACTCACTTTATCGCTTTAATTTAAGCCGTAGAGAATTATAATTAAAGTGAGTTTAAAGATCCATATTTCACTTAGATTTTAAATGAATTTATTCTTTCTAAAATTTTCTTTAAAGGCTCCTTCTTTCTAAGTTAAAATATATTTAATGTGAATCCCGGCATCATTCATGTGTGGAGGTCGATTAGGTGTTTTGGCATACTCGATATCTTTTATGAGAGTGTCTTCTGCCACCATAGTCGAGATCTCTCGTACCTGAGCGAAGAGACCATTAAACCTAAAAGAAGACATACAATGTAATATATATTCATCTTTTTTTTTTCTAACTCTAGAAATTAGACAAAATTTCGGCAGTATCTCATCTAGGGAGAGCAACATTTAACGAGTGTTTAAGACGCCTGCTTGAGAAGAAAGCAGTGTTCTGTGACACCATAACCAATTTTTCACCATCGCTACTGTTGAACAACGTATCTTCAAACCTACAAAAGAAACATAAGGTGTATATATATATATATATATATATATATATATATATATATATATATATATATATATATATATACATTCACAGATCATATATTTTGACGATTTTCGACGCCGCAACGCTCACAAGTAACAGTGAATAATCGAATGTAGCAAAAGCGACGCTAAATCGAAAAGAATTCGCTGACGATGTTCTTCCCCGGTTTGCGGTGAAGCAAAAAAATGAGTAAGCTAGCGATAAAAGATGGCGAATCGAAGAATTCTTGTGACGACTTCTTCCCGGTTTGCTTAAAATAAAAAAGCGCGAGGAACGCACGCCCGGAATCGAAAAGAAGTCTCGACGATATTCTTCCTGCTGAAGCAAAACGAACAGGATACGAGTAGGAGGTAGTGCAACGGGCTGGCTTGCGCAGGCGGCGGAGCGAACATCGGACCATGCGATTTTGTGGGCTGCGGGTCACGGGACTGTGCAGGAGGCTTGCAGGAACAGCGACGGCAAAACGGGAACGGGTCGGAGCGGTCTGCGGTGTGCTTTGCGGGAGACGGGTCGGACGACGCGGGTGCGATCCGCGGTGGGATTGCGGGTTGGGACGGATGCAGCGGGTCGGTGGGTTTGTGCCGGCGGGCTGGACTGAATGCGGGTTCGGGTCAGATTAGCGTGTGCGGGAGGCAGAGCGGGCCTGCTTGCGGAATTGGACAACGGGCCGGCGGCGGGATCGGAACGCGGGTTCGGGTCCGATCAGCGTGCGCGGGAGGCAGAGCAGGCCTGCTTGCGGATCGGACAGCAGGTCGGTGGCGGGACCGGAACGTGGGTTCGGGTTGGATCAGCGTGCGCGGGAGGCGGAGCGGGCCTGTTTGCGGGATTGGACAGCGGGCCGACGGCGAAATCGGAACGGGATGCGTGGGTTGGGACGGACGGCGCGGCCAGATTGGGCTTCGCGAGCCGGAGCGCGTGCAGCGGGCGGAATTTCGTCGGAGCGGTCCGTGGCGGTACGGCGCGCAGGTTTGGGGGACGCGCGGCGCAGGTCGGTGCTCGGAGCGGCGGTTCCGGTGCGGAACGGCGGCGGGCCGGAGTCAAAAAGGGTCGGCAGAGTGCGCGGTGGAACAGGAGAGCAGATTTAGAGGGAGAATCACCGATTTTTATGTGTGCAGGAGGAGTCTCCAATGTGAGAGAGAATACAGGAGAGAGGAGAAACGTGCGAAGGAAAATGAGGAGGGAATGATACCGCTGCTGGAAAATGGAGGGAGAAATTTTACTTTCTTTTTTTTTATCAGAAAAATTGAGAAATGAGATGGAGGGAATGATTGCTGCATGAGGGGGTAATTTAAGAATTTTTTAATAATTTTTAAAGTAATTAAATAATTTTAATGTAAATTTCGCACCGGTAAGCATACATAATCAATATATATATCAATGTAAGGTAATTTTGTTGTTTTGAATACAATAGTGCAGTCTGTTTCACAATCGGATGCCATTTGGTTCAAGTCGACGTCAAATTGAATCCATTTCATCTCAAAATGCGCATCACCGCTTTCGACTGCTTGATTTTCACGCAGACTTGTCTGAATTGAGTGAGAACAGTCTTATTTGATAGATTTTGACATTTCAGAGCTAACGACGTAATCAATTTTGTGAACGGAGGTCGTTTAGTCATCATCGGTCCCTCTTGACCTCGATATGCATGCAAGCGCATTAACGACTTAAGCACTTGATCGGTTGCTCATCAAGTCACACAATATTTATATCCTGACCAATTTCGATGTTCTGAACGTGATGAAGAAGTCTGTTTGTCGATCAGAGGTTATTTGGATTGATTTTGCCCCAGTATTTCACCTCGCACGCTACCACTGACATTACCGACATTTGTACATACTCGTCTGAATTGAGTGCGGAGAGTCTCATTTGATAGATTTCGATGTTTTTAAGCCAATGACATGATCAATTTTACAAACGGATATCATTTGATCCTCTTCGGTGTCTCTTGACCTCGATATACGTGCAAGCATGTTGATGACTTGAGCGCTTGATCAGTTGATCATTAAGTTGTACAATATTTATATCATGACCAATTTTGACGTTCTGAATGCGATGACAAAGTTATCGGAGGTCGCACCATTTTCACGCCCGGTGCATTTCACCGATTTGTGGCTATCACTCGATTATTCGACATTTGTGACTTCGTCAATTGAGCGAATAGTCTCATTTGATAGATTTCAATATTTTGAAGCCAATGACATGACTAATTTCGTGAATAGAGGTCGTTTGATCCTCGTCGATGCCTCTTCGCGATATACGCAAAGCATGCAATTTCGGCGCTTGATCTTGATCATTACAATATTTATATCATGACCAATTTTGATGTTTTGAACATAACAGTGAAGTCTTTTCGTCAATCGGAGGTCGTTTCGATCATTTTCAGTGACGTCGAGTGTATTTCGGCCTCGATTTGCACGCTGCCACTGCTGATTATTCGACATTTGCATAGACTCACCCGAATTAAGCGTGAATAGTCTTATTTAATTATTTTTGATGTTTTGAAGCTAACGTCATGATCGATTTCATAAACGGAGGTCGTTTAACTTGCGTCGGTGCCTCCTGACTTCGATATGTGCGTTGACATATTGATAGCTCGAGCGCTTAATCGATTGATCATTAGATTTTGCAATATTTATATTTCGATCAATTTCGATATTTTGAACGGAACGACGAAGTCCATTTCGATGTTCTGAACAGAACGACGAAGTCCATTCGTCGATCAGAGGTCGTTTTGATCATTTCCGGTGACGTCTAGTGCATTTTGAGCCCTGATTTGCGCACTGTCGCTTCCAAAGTCCGTTGAATTAGACTTGTGGGCTTGACTCGACTTATGGCACGTATGTGGAAGCCAACAATTTTCTTAGTTATAGTAAAAGGTAAATCATAGATTCTTACCAATTACATTGCTAGCATGAGCATGTTTTGCTAGTAGAGCTTTGAAGAAGAAAAAGTCCTCCTTATGAATGTCGATGAAGGAGAGATTGAATTTTGTGCTCTTAACATTTTTGTCACATGGTAGGTTTTTGCAGTTAAGAGGGTTTCTCTAGGAGGAACTCATAGTAGCATGCAAGGACAATCTCATATTGGGAGAGTTAGGTTGAAAGGGAAAATCCCAGAAGAAGGGAATATTGGCAAGATAAAGTGGATAATAGGAGAACATTGTGTAGTTTTGTTAATAAATCAATCAATAAGAAATAATAGGTAAAATAAGGTGAGGCTATTAGACGAGGGGCATCAAGAAAGTGATTAATAAGAGAGCTTAGCACTTATGTAGAGCCCAACATGGACTATTTTCCATTATTTTTTCTCAATAAAAGATCTAAAAATAAGTGATTGCATGTTTTAATTATCTCCATAATAATTGCAAATCTTCAAATATCATATTCATATTATTCAAAAGACTTGTTTATTTTTCTCTAGTTGTTCTTTATGATGTTTTTGATATCTATAGATTGTACTAAAATTTAAGATTGTGAGTGATATATTCACAACTAAATTAAACGTGAAAAAAATAAAGTAATATTAACATATTATCTCAACACCAACACAAAAAATAATGACACATTGCTTAGCCATATTAAAGGGCTCACAACTTTGAAATAGTGTTGCATATCATGAGTATGCTGGCCTCGTAAGATATATTCAGCATGAAAATAGAACTTAGAGTTAAAGCCACTAGATTAGATGGATTTGTTTTTAATTATAAATATCATGATAAATAACACGTATGTGAGTGTCTTTGTGTGTGTATATATGTAAGGAGCAATAAGATGCTCCTACAAAGAGTTTGAAATAGTATACTTGATCAAAAATTTACTCTCATCTAAGCCATGAAAATTATTTCCACATCTATACATAAAATATAAGTAGTTCATAGCTTCCTTAACAATATTAAGAGATGAATAAAAGGAGCATTCGGTGTAAGAATATCCTTACTAAAGTAAAAAATTTTATTATATGTACTCATTTGATAAAAAAACGTGGTGTCATTTTACTATAAAGGTCATCTTAATTTCAATAATAAAAAAAATGGAAAACTTACATTTGTTTGAAATTTTTATGAAATTATTCTTAATTGGTCGAAAATTTCATGTTTATTTATTAAAAATGATGCCCCTCTTCCCAACATTTCAAATCATTTCAAATCCTTTGATCATGATAATTTTAAAAAGAAAGAAGTTTTTAACAAGAACAAATAGCTCAATATTATCTCATAATTTTTTTATTTTCTTAGTTATAGTAAAAGGTAAATCATAGATTTTTACCAACTAAATAGCTAGCATGAGCATGTTTAGCTTGTAAATCTTTGAAGAAGAAAAAGTCTTTCTTATTGATGTTGATGAAGGAGAGATTGAATTTCGTGTTCTTAACATTTTTGTCACATGGTAGGTTTTGCAATTAAGAGGGTTTCTCTAGGAGGAACTCATAGTAGCATGCAAGGACAATCTCATAGTGGGAGAGTTAGGTTGAAAGGAAAAATCTCAGAAGAAGGAAATATTGGCAAGATGAAGTGGATAATAGGAGAACATTGCATAGTTTTGTTAATAAATCAATCAATAAGAAAGAATAGGTAAAATAAGGTGAGGCTATTAGATGAGGACCATCAAGAAAGGGATTAATAAGAGAACTTAGCACTTCTGTAGAGCCCAACATGGACTCTTTTCCATTATTTTTTCTCAAAAAAAGATCTAAAAATAAGTTATTGCATGTTTTAATTATCTCCGTAATAATTGCAAATCTTCAAATATCATATTCATATTATTCAAAGGCTTGTTTATTTTTCTCTAGTTGTTCTTTATGATTTTTATAATATATATGGATTGCACTAAAATTTAAGATTGTGAGTGATATATTCACAACTAAACTAAACGTGGGAAAAATAAAATAATATTAGCATAAATTATCTCAACATCAACACAAAAAGTGGAAAAGAAATGCATAGATTCGCCATAAATTTAGGGTTCAAATGCTTAATACAATATTTTGTGATACAACATATATGAACATGCGTACACCAAAACATTTCTCTCATACAATTGTTGTCTCATTCTCTTTGATCTCTTGATTATAATCTCTTTCACACTCTTTGCATTCACACACACACACACTTGGAGTGTCACTTTGCAAGTGATACTAGAGATCAAACCCCAATCTTAAAAAATAACTCTAAAGAAAAAGACACCCCCACTAGAATAAGACAAAGTTATGTGTTAATATAGTAAGTCTAGTGACTTGGCGCTGGAAAGCCAATGCCACGCCATTGTAAGAGAAGAAATATGGACATCGAGACAATAAGTTAGGCACATAAGTGTTGCATTCATTGTGTCATGATCCTAGAAGGAGCTCAAAGAATCCTAAAAATTGCCTAAAGATAGTAAGTATGATGCATTAGCATCGAATTACTAGCGTCACATTTTTTCTAATTTACAAGTTAAAAACAATAACAATAGCACATTGGGGCTAAAAAGTTAGCATTATAGCTATCTAGACTTAGAAAATTTGAGTCTAAAAGAACTAAAGACAACAAGTGGAGCTCCTAGGCACTGATAGACGACATCGTGACACTAGATAGCTTTAATTTTAAGCAAAAGATAGAGGAGTCCAATGATGCAATGTTATGGCCTGATAGATTAGTTTCAAGCATTCTTAACAGTTAGTTCAAAACGTTTTTTGAGTGGTTCAAGGGTATTACCGACAAAACATGGGGACAATGAGAAATTGTTATAAAAAAATAGTTCATTTGCATTGAGAAAATTTTTTTTTGCAAGTGCATGAGTGCATGTGTTAGTGTGCAATGTGCCACTTGAGTGAGATTCAAAGTGAAGTGTGATGGAGTGCTGCCCATTGTATTGTAGTGATGTTGTATGCTATTGTGTTGAAGATTAAAGAAGGAGAAGATCAATAAAATAAAATTCATTATGGGAGGAAGAAGATTGGGATTAAGAAGCAATTAGAAGACCTTACTTCAATATATCTTTTCTTCCTTTTGATATATCTTAGATGTTCTCATACATTTATGATATGTCAATATTCTCTTTTTTGTATAATAAGCTATTGAATTAATTGTACTATGGATTTATGATTATTTTATATTATTTTTTTGTACTATAGTGATATGACTTAAATGTATAAGAATGTCACAGCCGAGTCGGATCGAATCGAGCACATTTTATGTCACAGCCAATTTTTTTGTACTATAATCAAAATTTTTTGTACTATATATTCATGTAATTAGGGGTGTGTTCGTCAATCGCTCGAAAATGGATAATTCGCTCGAAGTGTATTGGCTCAAAGTTTCGAGTTTGAGCGAGTTATAATTAAGAGAGAACAAGAGACTCAGAACTTTTAACATGAAAAACCTCGAAAGAGGGAAAACCACTGCTAGTAAAAGCTTCCACTATGTATCATTTGAGTAAAAGTCTTTCGATGGGATTACGCATATGAGAGAGGAGAGCCGTGCAATGATCGTTTTGTTATTGATAATTGGAGATCTGGGTAACTTCGGTGAATCTGAGTGATTAGTGACGACGGTGGCGGTGGCGGTGGTTGATGGAGGCGAGAGTCGATCTTGCTTGGTGCGATCTTGCTTGGAGGATCTTCAAGCTTGAGCTCTCTCTTCCTCACTTGGGCTTTTCCTCTTCTTCCTGCCGGACTCTTCCTTTTCTTCCTTGCTTGGACTCTTCCTCTTCTTCTTCTTCGGACTCTTCCTTTTCTTCCTTGCGGATTGGCAGGATGACGGTGGCGGTGGTGGTGATGAATCGGCGGTGGCTCCTCCTTTTCTCCACCTCACTTCACTTCACTTGGCTTGGCCTTCATGTGAGGAATGAAGGTCTATTTATAGATGGGAGGAGGGGCATTCTTGTAAATTCATGTAAAGCTCGTACCACTCCCCGATCGGACGGCTGGATGATTCCTTGATCATTTGATGTATTTTGAGCATTTGGATGCCCAAATGAAGTCGAATTATGAGATCTTAGGCTCGTTAGATCCGTCGAGAGCCGACTATAAACACTCCATATTTGAGCTTTGAGATTTAATTGATGTCCCAAAGATTCCAATGATATTTCAAGTGCTTGATCTCGATCGGTTTGACTCAAAATCATATCGCTTTCGACATCAAGATTTGTGCTTTGACTAGTGATATTTTGAGAGCCATATCAAACATATATGAACATGCGTACACCGAAACATTTCTCTCATACAATTGTTGTCTCATTCTCTTTGATCTCTTGATTATAATCTCTTTCACACTCTTTGCATTCACACACACACACACACACTTGGAGTGTCACTTTTCAGGTGATACTAGAGATCAAACCCCAATCTTAAAATATAACTCTAAAGAAAAAGACACCCCCACTAGAATAAGATAAAGTTATGTGTTAAAATAGTAAGTCTAGTGACTTGGCACTGGAAAGCCAATGCCACGCCATTGTAAGAGAAGAAATATGGACATCGAGACAATAAGTTAGGCACATAAGTGTTGCATTCATTGTGTCATGATCCTAGAAGGAGCTCAAAGATTTCTAAAAATTGCCTAAAGATAGTAAGTATGATGCATTAGCATCGAATTACTAATACATAATTTACAAGTTAAAAACAATAACAATAGCACATTGGGGCTAGAAAGTTAGCATTATAGCTATCTAGACTTAGAAAATTTGAGTCTAAAGAAGTGGAGCTCTAGGCACGATAGGCGCGTGACTAGATAGCCTTAATTTTAAGCGAAAGATAGAGGAGTCCAATGATGCAATGTTATGGCCTGATAGATTAGTTTCAAGCATTCTTAACAGTTAGTTCAAAACGTTTTTTGAGTGGTTCAAGGGTGTTACTCGACAAAACATGGGGACAACTGATAGGGGGAGACTATTGTTATAAAAAAAAGAGTTCATTTGCATTGAGAAAATTTTTTTTTGCAAGTGCATGAGTGCAGCATGTGTTAGTGTGCAATGTGTCACTTGGGGAGTGAGATTCAAAGTGAAGTGTGATGGAGTGCTGCCCATTGTATTGTCTGTGATGTTCGTATGCTATTCGTGTTGAAGATTAAAGAAGGATAAGATCCAATAAAATAAAAATTCATTCTCGGAGGAAGAAGATTGGGATTAAGAAGCAATTAGAAGACCTTACTTCATTATATCTTTTCTTCCTTTTGATATATCTTAGATGTTCTCATACATTTATGAAATGTAAATATTCTCTTTTTTGTATAATAAGCTATTGAATTAATTGTACTATGGATTTATGATTATTTTATATTATTTTTTTGTACTATAGTGATATGACTTAAATGTATAAGAAAATTATTTGTGCTTTAAGGATTCTTGTTGTTCTGCTTTATCATTGCTTAATTTACTTGTGGATATAATGATATGACGAATTGAAATGTTAAAATATAGTGTGAACTGGAGATATCAAAGCGAATCCTAGTGGAGCACTTAGGAAAAGTAGATGAACATTTTGAATATACATATGCATATGATATTTAAGGATTTGCAATCGTGTAAGGAGAAGATTATAGTGTAATCACTTATCAATTAGTGTATTGGCATATAATTAATTAATTATAATGATTAAGTCTTTTTGATATAGGCATTAAAAATAAGATAAAAATGTTCTTGATTGACAACTACGTAATTTGAACTCACATTTGCATTTACCTAAAAACAATCAAATTTCATAAATTCATACCACATTTTTTGATAGTTAAAAAATATATATTTTTAAGAATAATTTTTATAATTTATAATAATTTAAACTTTCTGCATTTTTTCTTTGTTGGATAAAAATTAAGTTATATAAGATTAATAATTAACTTAATTTTAAATTTTATAAAAGATTCTCGTGAGAATGATGCTCTACTTATTATTATATTATAGAACCATAAATACATATGCATACATATGCCTGGTCAACATCCCTCCTAGGTCAAGAGGTGTTGTCCCTCAAAAATTCTTCAAAATTGCTCACATAACTCTCGAAATCAGCTCTAAAATTGTTTAAAACTAAATTTATTAGGTCGCAGTGTTGCAACACTGAGCATTGGTTTGCAGTTCTCAGACACAATATTCTTGGAATTTTGGCTTCATATTATTGGTTATGACACTACGACGATCTGTATCACTTAGGCACTGCATTTGGTCCAATGCAACAACATTGCAAAACTGATGTTTCGGTGTCATTTTTTTTATTTTGAGCTTGAATCTTTCTAAACTAGCATCGTAGTGTTGCACTGAGTTTAACATTTTTTTTATCTAATAAGATATTTTTTTTGTCATAAATATTTAAAATTATGAAATTAAATCATAACATAATATTTTTTAACTTAAAAATACTTGATAAGTTCAGTACTTTTTTTTACTTATCATGCATACAAATATTATAATTAATGAATTTTTAATTTCAAAGATGAGTGCACAAATAACTTAATTTTTTAAGGCAAGTAAAACCAAATTTATAAAAAAAAGAAGATTTGAACAGGCTAGTTTTAATTTCATAACTTTGCAAGGAAATATATTTTGATTCTAGGATAGATCAAGCGATTTGAAGAACTTTCAAAATATATAATGATCACTTAAATATATTTTTCTTGCATTAATAATAAAATAATTATCAAATGGTTTGATAAAAATGATTTTCTTAAAATTTACTAATGATTTAATAAGAAAACATGCAACATGAACTTTGACTCTATGCCTTCCTCGAATTATTATGGGTCTTATAAAATTTTAATAAATTAGTAGCCATGTTACATGCATTTATATTAAGAAAATAAATAAATTGATTTTATGATTGTAAGAAATTATTATTACTATTATTCATTAATCATTAATTCAATCCCTAAAGCTTTGCAAAAAATTTAAGATGATTGGATTGCCATTTTCCTAATATGCTAAATTCATTGCATTGATAAAATCAATAATTTTAAAAGATATATGCTATTGAATGTAGAATTTGATATATGTGGTCACTGTCATACCACCATTAAATCATACCATAGACTACTCGATGGTCACTCGACATAACTATAATTTGGGTAGGTTAATTGGATTGACCCAACAAGTGAGATGAATTATTCACTTTTTGATTAAAGAAGTAATATAGTGCATCCATTATTAATAGGAATGACAATTATTTTAGTATCATTCTATATATTGATCAAAATATTCCCCCGTCGAAAGTTATAAATTCTCCAATTATATATATATATTTTTATTATGAACTATTTTCACTCCAAAATCATTAATATGATGCCCAAAATCCTAATATGATGCCCACTATCACCCTCACCTAATGTTTGGTGTCCACAATCACTGCTACTCGACATTCAATGTCCATTGTCACATGATGGTAGCCATCATCTAACAATTTTTGTCAATCGTCATTCTCTATTACTTAGCTTTTTGACTAAAGATTCATTTGAAAAAATTTTGTTTAAAAAGCTAAAAAGTATTTGTCTTTTGAAAAAGAACTTTTGAAATGGGAAAATCACATTTACCTTCAACGGGTATTAAAATTAAAATTCATCAAAATAAAGCGACTAAAAGAAGTCAAACAGTTTTAATTAATTTGTCCTTCTTTCTCTAAAAAAATTATACATTTGACTTTTCATGGATCACCATCAATATCAAAACCTTCATATTTCTTTGTCCATCACATACAAGGGATCTTCTTTCTAATCTAGATATCTTATATCATATAGATCATTTGTCAACTTTATGGAGAGGTGCTCCCTTATACTAAATGCTTTACCAATGAAAATTTCAAACTAGGCAAGCAATGCGTGTGTTTTTTTTTCCTTTATGGCTTTACACCATAAAAACTGGTTTCTATTCCTTCAGCAGTATATTGATTATATGCGAATATTCATCAGAAGCTAAAACAGATAAATTTTTGTTTAGATTACATGTAGGGCTGAGAAATTAGCCCGAAGATCGTGGCTCACTCGAAAGTCGACTCGAACTTGGGCTCGAATCGAGATCATCGAAAACAAACAAGCGATTTTCGAAAAATGTGGCTCGAATTTATTTCGAACCGAGCGAACCGTGGCTTCATGGGATCGAAGCGGGGCTGCCGCCACGAACAGGCAACAGATCGTCATCCGATTAATTCGGACGAGATTAATTCTCTAACGCCATCGTTTGCATTTCGAACCTTCGTTTGGATTTCGAACGCGGTTGGATTTGGAGCCGCTCATTTCACGGTCGGCCGGATCGAGCTCGTCTCGATTCGATCCGACTTGGCTCGGCTCAAACTTTGAGCTCGGCCGCTCGAAGCTCACGATTCCGATCGAACACACCTAATTACATGAATTCTTCTTTGTTCAGAACTCATGGATTTAACTCCACTAGCTTCAACTGTGTTCCCTTGAAGCCTGTCAACAATTGGCTACTCACACAATTTCATTTACTTTTATTTGTAATGCATAACACTTAACACTTTTTTCACTTTTGCAATCTAACATCAATCAAGCTTCTTCTTAGCTTACATTTCCTAAAAGGAAAAGAGAAAAGTCTCTTTCACAAAATATTAGTTTTATTTTTAGTAAAGGGAGGATCCAAAGAATAGAATTATATTCAAAGCCAGACATTTCTTAACCTATAAGCAATCTCATACCTGCTACTTCAATAATCAGATGAAACACGAGGTTTGGTACAGTTAACTTATTTGCAAGGTTTTTTAAATAAAAGGCTTTGTTCAATATCTAAATCTTATTATCTGAGATATGCAAAATAGTAGTACTTCAAGTAGCATTTAATAGAAATAATTAAGCATTAAAGTTAATAAAATAGGTGGGATAAAGTTTAAGAAGTTCATGATATGCAATATTTTAAAAAACAAAAATCTTTTCACACAAGTTGCTTGAATGTCTATTTACACAGTCAAAATTATCTTAGTTTTGGTATTAGGAGCTAAAATTGTAGATTTATACAATTGATAATTAGTGGGGGAAGACTGGAACAAATTGCATCTTTAGGGGTATCAATTCGGGTCGGCGGGTCGGGTTCGAGTCTGACCCGAATTTGACCCGACCTAAATATGTTTGACATGAACCCGACCCGTTTATTAAACAGGTCAAAAATATCAACCCGATTGACCAGACACAACCCGAATGATCTATTTAGATATGCATTTTAGGTCAAAATTGAAATTGAAGTTAGTGAGTAAAACCGGTCAATTTCGAGATTCGATTTGAGTCAAATCGTCAATTTAGTTGATGGATCAACCCGACTCGAAATATTAAGCAGGTCAATTTCTTCAACCCGAACCCGACCCGGAAATTATTCAAGTTAACTCGAACTCCAATTTTTGAAATTCAGTGTCGGTGATTGATTTTCTGGCGTCTTAAATGCTTTGTGATGGCTCCACTTGAATAGATGTCTTTTTATGGCCGCATCTTCGATTGATCGACACAAGCAGGCTATGCATAATAACACATGTCATCTAAATTAACAAAATATATAGAATTAAGACATAATTTAAGATTTGTCCTCTAAATTAACAAAATATATATATCCCACACCAAACAAATAAACCTGCCTATAAAACAGAACTATCAAGTTATGATATGGAAATGATAAAAAAAGGAACTATTTTGCATTCTTAACTTTTGTTAAATGACATTAAAGAAATTAAGGGACTCTTTTATGATCAGTACAAGTCTTCTTCCTCTTTTAGACTGTAAATTATCTTTCCAACTAATCAATCAAGATCCAACTTTATCAATTACTGACATCTTCTCTGAAGCTTCTTGGAAGATAAAACTTCCTCAAAGCATTTGAAAGCAGGTTTAATGGCTTTACAAATGAAAGAGACAGCAACTTGATCGTCAAACTTTATTAAAGCTGATACTTAGTGTAAGCATGCCTTCGATCATAGAGGAAAAAAAAATGTTTAGAGTGAAAAACTCCAAAATAGACCCCTTATTGTTCATATATAGCTAATTCAGTCTCTCTACTGTAAAAAAATTGATCTAAAATGATCCCATAGAATCTAGAGACTAAATTGGGATAAATTTTGCATAGTCAAAGAGTAAAATGAGACAATTTTGTATCACAATTTCTATCAAAGGACCATCTTGGATTTATTTTATAAAGTCGACTGACTAAATTAGAAACATGTTATACTTCTGAACTAAATTGGCAGTGAATCATGGTCTAGTGACAATCCATAAATTGCAAATGAATTTATTGAAATTCAAAGTACTGAGCTATTTAGCAGTAGGAATTACACAATATATAAAACAAATATTAAAATTCAATTTGATAAATTAGGATATATCATACTCAAATGTCACATAAATCTCTCTCTCTCTCTCTATCTATATATGTGTGGCATTGCTGGCCTGTACGATATTATATACATATATACACACGCATATACATACATACATACATATACATATATAATGTCAACACCATATTTCGTCTGTCTAAATTACACGAAATTACAAGTATTTCTCACTACAAATATTTCGAAAACAAATACTGACGATGCAAGACTACTCTATAAAACTATCATAACCTTAAAGGCCCTAATCATCAAACCTTTAGGTAGAGAATGACATGATGCTTCCTTCTAACATCATACTCAAGCATAATTTAGAAGATTATAGGCTATCTACTCATGCCCCACACTGACATTTTGGTCTTGAAAAATATTATTAAAAGAAATTAAAACCTCTACTCCAAAAGTATTAGGTCTATAGAATTGGAAGTTGAAGTGGCCAGCAATGTGAATCCTCACAAAAAAAAAAAAAAAAAGCTCATTGCATCATCATCATCAATTAGTGAACTTAAACCTAACACTCATTAGGAATGCAAGAGACTTTATTGCCACTACTTTGTCTACTTGAATGGCATGCTTTTGTCATCTTATCTCATTTGCCTTTATTTTAAGAATGAATTGTGAATTTGTGATGTAAGCAAAAGCTAAGCACTCATCATTGCCTAACAATTTGATTGTCTCCTTGATTGGAAGTTCATGTACCAATCACATCATTCTACTCCCTTACAACTCCTTTCAATTATTTAAATCTAGATTAAAAAATATCTTTGAGCATATGGGAATACTATTCTGAAATAATAATAATAATAATAATTTATGTCATGTAAGTATCTCATGAGTTTAATATATATCTGATAAAAGCTTCTAAATTGATCTCAAAGTGATATCACATTAAAATGAGACGCATTCGGTCCAAAAAGTGATATCGCATATGCTCAAAAGTGATACTGCAAAGTGATATGATATCCCTACGACAATATCACTTTTAGGCAGTTTCTTGTATATATATTCTTTCAATTTAGATTGATTCATAAGTTTTTATGCAATTTTTATAGGTTTAGCATTATTAACAAAAAAATCTTGCCTATGAATATTTTTCTACTCTTTTACAAAATCATTCAATAAATATACTTCTACACCATTTTAAACAGATACAGAGAAAGAGAGAGACAAAAAAAGGATGATAGTTTATTACAAGACCTTCCAGGTACTTTAATCATACTGAATGCAATTGCAGCTGACAGGCAATTTGCTGAAAGGAACCCACAACCAAACACTAAACAACATAACAGTTATTCAGTGGATCATTTGTTCAGCAGTCTTTATTTCATCACATCACTTGTGCCTACTAAGTTCTGAAAATATCCCCTTATTTTCAGACTAAAACACACCTAGACTTCATAAATTATAAAAATATTATAACTTAATTTCAGACATCAAGCCCTTGCCTTTATCTAATAGAACTGAATCATTTCAGATGAAGCCATTGTAGGCTGATTCTTGCATAGAAAACTCCATAGGTTAATGAAGCTATCAGAAATCATCATATGAGGTTCAGCACTGTTGCAATAAAAATTCATGTTTTGAAGGATTTCATTAAGGGAGTTGAGCCTGGAACTGAGCTCCATCATCTGCGTCCTAAGCAGTGAGTTTTCAGCCTCAAAACTCAAATAGTTTTGTGTGGTGAGGTTCAGGGTGGTTAAAATATGATCATTATCTCTCTTCAGTTGGCTCACCTGTTCCATCAGATCATTCACATGCTTCTGCTTCCTCTCCCTTGACCTCCTAGCCGACTCTCGGTTGGAAAGCATTCTTTTTCTCTTCTTCTGATCCATCTCAGGAAGCAAATCCGTTTCTTGTCTGGATGATCCAGATGATGTTCCAGTGCAGTAGGAAAAAGATCTTTCTTTCTTTCTTTTAGTTATGTTGTTATTTAAATCTTATCAGGCAGAAGAAGACTAGCTATGGATCAGATGACGAAGAAGAGAGTGAAGATCCAAACAAGCTCATGAAAACACATAGAACCAGTAGAGAAAAACAACCGAGAAGGATTGAACAAGATGAGTCCTGCGTCGTAGAGTAGAGTTTATCATAAACCCTGAGAGGAGGATCTCACTTAGGATAGGCGACATCAATCGAAAACATTAAGCGAAACCGATGCGGCATATGAGTTGAAGGTCGCTGAAAAAAAAAAAAAAAATTAAAAAGATAAGCTTCAGGATATGAGACAAAGATGTGATTTTGAATATTGACAGAAGTCTCTCTTATGTATGGAGAAAAGCAAAGGAAAAGAGGACCAGAGAACCCTGAAGAAACTGAGAGCAAGGTAAGAGAGGCAGGCGTGGGGAGAGAGGGAAGAGGAGCAGAACTTCAGCTCTTAGAAAGAAGAGGAAAAACAGGATGGAAAAAGGAGAGTGAAGAGGAGAAAGAGGAATTTGGGAAGGAGAGGAGGGTCCAATTTATAGAATAAAAAAAGAGAAAAGATGATGAAAGATGAAGTTGAGTTTCACTTTCACTCAATAGGAAGTTGTTAGAACATATGGCATGTTGGCGGTGGTAGATGAGAAATTATTAGGTAAGAATCGCTGTAGTTCAAGCTCATCACGACATTTCATTTACAGCTAATTATGAATAGTTGCAGTTCAAGCTCACTGTGGCCACTACTATCTGTAAATTCTAGAAAAAGTCATGATAACAATAAGAAATTCAAAAGAAAACAGCAGAAAGGGTGAAGGAAGGAACAAGCGAGGCAGATCTGTTGTTGTCTTTCTCAGCCACAGGAATCAATCAACCCTAAGTTTTCTCACCAGCTAGAATCTTCCTGAAAAAAAACAAAAAGTAAAAAAATCTAAATACAATTTGTTATTTCTTCCCATCTTTTTATATGGTAAAAGAGCCTACACACTCAAATTAGGAAGTTCCTAATCCTAACTTCATGACTGACAACCTTACTACATCTCCCACCATCGGAGCCCTTATAAACCCAGCAGCTCAACTTCCTCTCAAACTCACACTCAATAACTACCCTTATTATTCTCACCATCGGAGCCCTTACATGGTTATATCAATGGTGATAGCCCACAACCTTCTCCTATCATTACACAGGAGGACTTCAAATTGTCAACCGCCATGTTTGTGTCTCTGTCAGAAGCACTCATGGCGTGTATAACCTTCGCTTCATCATCCCGAAACGCATGATAAACTCACTTGAATGTACGCTAATTAATCGAGATCTCGAACTCTCTTCCTCAAAGAGAAACTGTCTTAAACGAATTGAGGTGAAAATTCTATCACTAAATACCTTCAAACAATCAAAAGCCTCGCCGATCAACTAGTATCAGTTGGAACTCCGTTACAAGAACATGATCTCATTCTTTATTGTCTAAGTGGAATTGAATCAAAATTTAAGGAAATCGGAGGAGCTATCTGAGGTAAAGAATAAGCCATCTCTTTCAAAGCTCTTCATAATTAAGGCTCCGTTTGGCTAAGCTTTTTGAATTCCTGAAAAACTAGTTTAAAAGTGCTCCCTGAAAAGCTATTTGTCTTTTACTTTTTGAAAATGGGCTAAAACGGAGCTTTCAATAAGATAGAGGCTCCGTTTGGCTAAGCTTTTTAGATTCTTGAAAAAACTCGTTTAAAGTCTTGAAAATTTATTTGTCTTTGGCTTTTGAAAGCTAAAATGGAGTTTGAGATGGAGTTAAAACTTTCAAAAGCACTATTAGTATCAAAATTAAAATTCAAGTTCTCAAAGTAAAAGCACTAAAAAAATCTCCAAGCGAAGAGTTAAAACTGGGTTTCACTATTTAAGCGGATCAAAATTAAAAATTGAAAAAAAGCAGCACTAAAAGCTCTCTCAAAGCGAGTACAAGCTCAGTTTGGTTTTTTTGGATTAAAGTTTAAAGTCTCGAAAAGTATTTGTCTTTACTTTTGAAAATGGTAAAACCAGTTTTAGTGAGATGAAACTCAGTTTCAAAAAATATTATTCAAATGGGTGTCAATTAAAATTGGCTCAATCAGCTAAAAAAAGCTCTCCGAACTAAGTTACCGAATACAATTTTTTTTTTAAAGAGATCTTCTCTGGATAGCAGCTTTCCAATAATCACTATAAATAGCTCCCAATGACAAAACTTCAATCAAAACAAAAGATCTATCAGAGCAAAAATTATATGAGGGATTTACATACATATCACACAATTTTTATGTATTTATATATCTACTATCTAAAGTTAGATATTTACTTATCTAATACTTTTCTATGCTTAAAAAGATGCATTTCACTTTTAAAAAGTGAATAAAATGATATTTTTGATGTGATATTGAAGATTAGGATATTATATATGTAAAAATTAAAGTTTAGATATTAGATATGTAAATATATAAGAATTGTGTGGTATGTATGTAAATCCCCCAAATTATATATATATGGGTTTAGGATTTAGAGTTTAGAGTTTTAGGATTTAAGATTTAAGATTTAAGGTTTATGGTTTAATGTTTAGGGTTTAGGATAAGTTTTTTTAGGGTTTAGAATTTTTCCAAAAAAAAAATAATAATAATAAAATTAAAAAGCTTTCCCAAAAAATTATTAAATTACAATTACTATGCAGTATAGAAGTTTCTTGTCTGTATCATTAATATGTTAAAAATATATATATCATTAGCGGTTAGAGAAGCTTAGTATTCATAAAAATTTTCATGCATTTATATATTAATATCTAAAATTTTAATATTTATTTATAAATTATTTATATTTTAATCTACTTTAAAAATATTACAAATATTAATTTTGAAAAATTGAATATATATTTTGATTCAATTTAAATATTGATATTTATATAAATAAAGTTGCAAATTAAATTTTAAATATATGTTTATAAGAAATTTATGATATATATAATTGAATTAAATTCACTCACTGTTCTAAAAAAAATCTCTTTCCAGCTTTAATATAAAATGCATGTTATTACTTGCGTAATTTAAAATGTTAAAAAATAATTAAAAAAATTAAGCGTCCGCCATTTTTTAATCACTGCAGGCTGCAGCGCTGATTGCAAGCTAACAATTATAATATGTAACTGTTAAATATTTATAAATACTAAAAGGCAAAAATGTGTTCTGTATCGACCGACACACGTAAGAGGTGAACCCCACTCTACCCGAAAGTTTACATAAATTATATAATAATTGTTGCTTATCGGAATATGTTCTAATTGATAGAGAATTAGAATTTGATATCTTAATATTATACAAAAAATTTTATACATATAATAAAAAAGTTTAAAAAATACTAAAATTTTTAGTTAAAAAACTCAAAAAGGGAAAAATTACGAGGCCAAGCTCACTTATAAATAGTTTTAGTATATAAGTAGTTAAAATTATTATATTATCTCTAAATTGGAAAATGATAATTTACAAGAGTAGGTTCTATGAGAGTTTCACAGATCGTGAAGGAGCTTTAAGTAGTAGTTTGGATCCAGCGATGAAGCGATGATTAGATAGCGATTAGATCACAAGTGGTGGTAGTGGCCAAGCGGTGGCGGCATGTGGTGTGGTAGTGGTTGGCGGTGACCAATCGATCGGTGTCGCCGATGATTGAT
Organism: Cymbidium sinense; assembly: GCA_021442155.1. Classification (NCBI taxonomy): domain Eukaryota; kingdom Viridiplantae; phylum Streptophyta; class Magnoliopsida; order Asparagales; family Orchidaceae; genus Cymbidium; species Cymbidium sinense. The sequence continues at coordinate 165,834,050 of CM038221.1, read as the reverse complement.
GTTGTTGGGCGGTGATCAGCGGATTAAACGTTAAGCGATAAATGCCGCAATTGGTAGCCGGTAATTTGCCACTGGCCGTGATAATCCCAGTGATTATCAGGTGGCGATGGCGTGTCAGCGGCAAAAGTAATCCAATGGTAGCGGTGGGTAGGCGGTGGCTAGCCGGCCGATAGATGGTGGTGACCGTCAGCGGTGTTTTAATCTTAAGTATCGCTCTCCTCTTTAGCAAGTCTCTTCATGAAGAATGTATTTATATAAATGAGTGACATTTCTATAAATACAAACAAAATTCAAAACCACTCCATTAGATGGTTTAAAATGATTCATTCGATCATCTAATGTATTTTAAGTATTTAAATGCTCAAATGAAGTCAAAATTAAGATATCTTAGGTTTGTTAGATCGACTTATCAATACGCTCGATTTCACTATAAACATTATATATTTAGAATATCCCAAGTATTTAATTATATTTTAAATGTTTAATCTGGGCTAGTCTCGATTTAGAATCAGATTTCTTTTGATATTAAGATTCGTGTATCAATTATGAGAGTTTATAGTGATATATCAATAATAATAATAATAACGATAAATTAAAAATAAAAAATGTTAAAACTTCAGCATTTTTTTTATAATTTAATTCTGATTTTTCTAAATCCTCAGTCTCATTAAACTAAAAAATAAAAAATAAAAAAATATTATTGGACCTAAGGGTGTAAAGGAGTCAAGCTAAGCTTTAGCCACTATCAGCTTGAGCTCGAGCTTGATTAATTCATCTAGTTTGAGCTCGAGCTTGAGCTTATATAAGGAGTTAGAGTCGGTTCATTTAGTATGAAAAAGATGAAATAATTCTAATTTTAACAATTATTATGATAAAAATATTAAATAAAATTAAGAAATTATTTGATATAAGAGAATGAGATTTAATTTTTAGATATTTTAAATAATTTTATAGTCAAATTATTATATTATGATATATTTTAAGTATATTTAATATTAATATTAGTTAATAGAGCCACCCTCCTGAGCTAACGAGTTGAGTGAGGGCTGGACTGAGTTTGACTTGTTAGCTCAATTAATGTGTCATTTATGAGTTAAGCTAAAGTAACTCACTTACGCCTTTATTCACTGCATGAAAAATGCATCTTTGCTATCAAATTGGAGAAAAATTTAAAAAATAATAAATTTATAAACAAATCAAAGCTATAACTTCTTAAATACTTAAACGTACAAAGAAACTCGTCTATTTGTGGTATGGCCGGTGAACAAAATAATTAAAAAAAAAAAGAAAAAAAAAACATACAAATCCACTTGCATGAACTCGAAATTATTTTATTTTTGCTTATCAAATTGGAGAAATTAGAAGAGATATGAATATATATTAAAAATTATTATTTAGTCTATTGTGATTAAATTTTGATTATAAAGAAATAAATATAAATATAAACAATCAATCAAATTTTATGTCACAGCCAATTTAAAATAAATTTAATAATTGTTTAAGCAAGTTCTTATTTTTAATTAACTAAACAGATCCTTCATTTGAAGCATTCCAATTGTATGATGCTTAAATAAATGATAATTTTTTTTGTTAAAATATAAAATATAAGCAATTTATTATATAAAAAATCAATTTCGAAATGTCTTGATCTTGCATTTATAGTTGGCAAGATCAAAATGAATTATATCTTTCCCAGTTCTTGTTTTAATCAATTTAATTAAAATAATCTATTTGAGATAATTATAATTTTTTAAAAAGTTGATTATAAAATTATTATAAAAAATAATTTTTTGAAAAAATTATTATGCCTTACAAATTTTTTTATTTTAAAATTTAAAAATAATTTTTTGACGACCACTACTCTAACAGTTCTAATTCTTAAAATAATTTTTTCACAATAAAATTTTTTAAAAAATAGCCAAAAATACTAAGCAAAGAACTAAGCTGTTTTGATTCCTAATTGTTTTCTGAAAAAATAAAATATATAAAAAACTGTTCCAAAAATTAAAAGCTATGAATTTCATCATGGCTTGGAGGCATCAACTTCACATAATGACATAAAGGCCTGCTGTTACAGAATAACATATCAAAAACAAAACAAGTAAATTATATAAAATAATAATAATAATAAAAATAAAACAAAATTTTCTTTGAGCTACCATAATAATATATTATTTACAAGAGAATCCATTGGGGCCAAAGATATAAATATGTAATATGTGAGGATCTCTTTGTGAATCTACCTTTCAAAACACTCTAATAGCTTTAATTTTTAAAATAATTTAATCCTAAAACTAAACTGCTTTGATTTCTACTTGCTTTTTGAAAAAAACAAAATATCTAAAAAACTATTCCAAAAATTAAAAGCTATGAATTTCTTGATGGCTTGGAGGCATCAACTTCACATGAAGGCCTTATGTTACAGAATAATATATCAAAAACAAGCAAATTAAAAAAATAATAATAATTGATACATCCTCAAAAATTTCTGATCAGCGTGAATCTGAATTTTTAATCTTCGATCATTAAATAATCGATGACGAAACATGTAAGATCAGCGTAGTCGATCCGAACGAATCGACTGAATCGTATCAACGTGAAAATGGATCATCCAAATGGTCGCCACGGCATTTATATAATCGAATTTTCGAAGGCAGTCAACGAATCAAGATCACTATTAACGTTTATCATCAAAATATACCTGCTTCGGGGATGCATTTTAGATAGTGGTTAGTTTTAATTCTAAAGCCACTCCAAAATCTATAAGACTTCATGAGGGACCAAATCGATTGGAAGACAGAGCTCGATAACAGTCGATCTTGGCCGACGATCTATATAGTGTCACATTAGTAGTCAAGATCGAGACTCGAGAATCGCAAGGACTAGAAAAGCAGCCTCCTTTCTCGCGAAGATCAGAGGTTCTAGAAGATCGTTCCTGCCGCTTGAAACTTCTCCTGGGTTGTTCAGATGTTTTCTGCACTCGGAATATTGTTTAGCGCATCACCACAGCTACGGCGACGTATCTTTGAACACATAGTGAAAGTTATGGTGAAGCGCTGGTTTTCCCACGGGTTTTCCATTATCCCAGTATTCATCTGCTGTGTGTTGGATAATTTTTTGAGACTGACGAAGATCTACGTCTAGGAATAAAATTCTAGCAACAATAATAATAATAAAACAAAATTTTCTTTGAGCAATCATAATAATATATTATTTACAAGAGACTCCATTGGGGCCAACGATATAAAAATGCAATTTGTGGGGATCTCTTTGTGAATCTACCTTTCAACGTGCATGACAGACCTTACTTAGTAAGGAAGCTTTAACTGCAGAGTCCTAATATTTTAACGCGAAAAAAAAAAAAAAACAGTACTAAGGGCCCTTTGGATCACTTATATTTTTCTACCTTTTATTTTATTTACTGAAATCGTTTTATAGACCAGAAATGCTTTATAGAATCATACGAAAAGCCAAACAAAATTTTGAAGGATGGCCAAATGCACCCTGCTGGCCTTAAAAAGCATTTTGATATATATGTATATGTACAAAGCGCAGGACAACGAAAGTAAGCTCATAACAGCAACTAAAACAAACTAAAAGCACTTTGCTGTAGCACAAACACTACTGAACTCACAAATTCTAAAACAAAGTTGAAACTTTTACGAGTTCAACAAACAAGAAACCTGAGGGTGGTAGTGAAGCATCTCGTCCCACATCAGTTCTCTGATCACATCTTCTCCAACGTCTTCATCAATGTCGAGATCAATGGGAACCTGTGCGGGCGGATCAGCGTTCGGATCAAAAAGATCAGACATGTAGGGATGTTCCAATGCTTCGGTGACGCTTATTCTCTGTGAGGGGTCAAAAACAAGCATTCTCTTCAACAGATCAAGAGCCAGAGGATCTGCATTCGGGTAAAGAGCGGTAAGAGGAATTCCTGGAGTGTACGGCAGAGACCGAATGAATTTGCGAGCTTTCGGGTTGTCTATGAACCCAATATCAGCATCAGTCATGGTGCCGAGCACATTGATGATGAGTTTGAGTTGGTTGAGACATTCAGTGCCGGGGAAGATGGGCTTCCGGCCGAGAAGCTCGGCGAAGATGCAGCCGACCGACCAAACATCGATCGACGTTCCGTATTTCTCGCAGCAGAGAAGCAGTTCCGGGGCTCGATACCAGCGAGTGACGACATACTCGGTCATGAATTGGTTTTTTCCGGAGCTGGAGCGAGCTAGACCGAAGTCACAGATCTTGAGCTGGCAGTTGGCGTTGACAAGGAGATTCCCAGGCTTCAAGTCTCTGTGAAGTATTTTCGCTGAGTGTAAGTATTTCAATCCTCTAAGCAGCTGACATGAGGAAATGAACAAAATTAATATATCAGTGGCTGCTAAATTAATCATAAAAAGTAAGATTCTTCTTAATTTACACACACACACACAAAGAACTTGCTTGGTGAGAACAATGGTTAGCTGAACTACCAACCAAGGAAGCTTCTCACACCTCTCTTGAATGCATGCAAGTCCACCAAAGATAATTTAGGCTCATTTTTTAAGCTTTTTCGAAAATTTGGTTTAAAATCTTCGAAAATTTATTTGTCTTTGCTTTTTTTGAAAAGAATTTAAAAAACTTCTGAGATGGAATAAAACTCAATTTCAAAAGAAGAATTTATCAAAATTAAAAAATTCAAAAACAACGCTAAAAAGCTCTCTCAAACGAAGCCTTAATTAAACCACTGTTTCTTCTAACGAGGAAAAAAACAGTTTGAAAGAAAACTAGTTTAGTAAAAATAGTCTCAAAACCCATCAAACTCATGATTCTATGTAATGCCCCACATGTGTTCTAACCATTCAAAATTAAAAGAGCCGTTGAGCTTGATTGTGTCTTCTTTGAAAGATTGGAGAGGAAGCTAAACGGCAAGTAAAGCAAAACATCGCAATCAATCAATGAACCTAATTCAACTTATCCGTGTTACATAAAGGTGAACTAAGATGAGTTGTGAAAGTAGATAAAAGAACAAATTTTTAGTGTTTTTTAAAATAACAATTACAATCAAACATAGAAAACAAAATTGATCTCTCAAATGGTCCCTAAACATTTAAAAAAAAAGAACAAATTCATTTTTTGAACATGTATTCATCATTTTTTAACGGCAGCCTAGTGTTTCAGTTGCATTCTCTAGCATCCTATTTCAAAATTAAGTTTTGGTCCAGTGGGTTGATTTTATCCCAACTATTTCATCAAAAGATGCAAACTTTTGATAGAAATAAACTTATATTTTAGTTTCAGCTAAATTTCTATTATAAAATACACGTAACTTTGTTAGTTCTCTACGCAGATCTTATGAGCCAAATCTAGCTATTAAATCTGAAAAATTAGAACTTTGTTGAGCTATCAAAACGAATCATATATCCAGACCCAGCTGAGATCCATACCTGGAAGAGAAAAAACTGAAGGTGATCGTTTGAAAGCGGCTGCGGTGATTTAATAATATGATGCAGGTCAGTATCCATCAGCTCATAAACAAGATAGACATCCTTAAAACTTTTACTCTGTGATGGCATCATGATGTCCTTCAAGGCGATAACATTCTCATGGCGGAGATGTCTAAGGAGCTTCAACTCCCGCAAAGTTCTCAAGGCATCAACGCGATTATCAAAGACATTATTGATTTTCTTAATTGCGACTTTCTCATTCGTCTCTCTGTTAATGGATGAGCATACAATTCCATAAGCTCCTCTGCCTATAGGCTTGATAGGCACATACTTCGTGTCGATCTCAAACAAGGTTCGCCACATGGTGTAGTAATGCTTTCCCTGAGATCGAATGCCATTTGGAGGGTCTACCATCATCGCCATTCCTCCTCAATCTTCTGCGGCAAATAGTTCAATTTAGACGAACGCACCTAAGATCTTCAATTTAACAAAATGCAGATTTTGAATCTTCTGCTGGTTTATTGGGCATAACTCTTAACGCAATCAAACTATTATACTTTGAAAAAATGTATTGAAAAACGATGAAAATTTAAGAATCACAAGATTCCTAATCAGAAAACGGTACTAGTTTGGAACTCTGCAAACACCTTCAAAATACCTAGAAAGTATTACTTCCCTTTTCACGCACAAAAAGAATGAATAAAAGAACTAATCATTTTACCTACCAAAAACAAAAAAAGAAGAAGAAGGCTCAGTTGGTTCGAAAACATGTCTACAAAGAGAGAGTTTCATTTTCACTCATTTTGAGTATGAGATTGAAATCAAATTTTCAACTTCAGGTTTTAATTGATGAAACTAGCAAGTTCTACCAGTTTTTCAAAGCAAGATTTCTATCATCCAGCACCCAAAAAAAAAAAAAAAAAACCTTGAAGCACCCAGCCTTTCTCACAATTGCATTCTACAATTAAAACACAAAGAATCGAATTTCCGCCATAACACCTGATTTTAAACCTCGATTAGAAAAAAATTCCAAACCATCAAGACAAAACACCACATAAAACTCAAATCCGGAAGAAAACAGATAGCTTCACCTTCCCAAAGCTTGAATTCAGAAAGAGAGCGAGGATCTCTCGCTAAATCAGAAGTCCAACAACTAGAGATCTGCTCAGTGGAAGATCAAACCTCATGCCAAGTTTCCTCGCAATGGCACGCAAAGCCCTAAGTTTCCAAATATAAGCAACCCGTCTCCCAGGAAGACTTGCCTTCCCTGAGATCACACCTAAGACGCGGACAGAGAGCCAAAAATAAAGATAAATATCGTCGTCGGCTAACTCGCCTACGCTACGCCGGTGGATCACGAAAAGCGGACGCTTCAGATCACGCCTCGTCTTCGAAATCTTCGTCACGGACCGTCCGATCGCCTGTTCGGCAGGATGGCTTTAGCTGTCATCCAAGAGATAAAGATGTGCCGCGGAATATTCTGCGCTTACGGTGCCCGGATTAATTTTTGAGACCGCGTGACGCCGGATAACGAATGGGAGATGGACACGTGTGGGGCTCGCGTGTGTTTGCTGACCGAACAACGGCAGGCGCTTGGTTATAAGTGGTGGATGCGGGGAATTCTGGTATGAACGGCCTGTGAATTCCAATCGCCGAGTTCGTAGATAGGACACGTGGACGGCGATGATGGAGCTGTTTTGGCGTGGGTTTTATGGCACTGTGATGAACGTCGAAAACGCGGCAAATGTGACTCGTGAGCGCGGATCGGGGAACTCAGCCACGTGGAATAATCGCATATAGGCAATAGATAATTTTATTGAAACTGGCGGCTTGTTTTGGGCCGAAAAAGGAGACTATTTATGCCATTTATTTATCTTATAAGCCCATTTACTTTTTTATATTATTATTATCATTATTATTATTTTCAATTAACAAACTTTTGTGCCAAAGAGCAAAAAAACAAAGTAACAATAATGATTATAATAAAGATATTAAGAAATTTGCTAAGATAATTAGGATAAGTGCCGAGTTACCTAAACTATTATGGGAGATATCGAGAAGGCTAAACTTATCACATACAAAAAAATTAGGTGATGTTATTTTTATCACTCTCAAGTCTCACACATGTTTGTCTCCCATTCTTTCTCGGGAATCATGTGGTCTCAAAATAAATCTGAGTATTGTAAGCGCAGAATATTTAGTGGCGCATCTTATCTCTTGGATATAGTTAAAATCATACTGTCGAATAATCGATCGGACGGTCCATGATGATGATTTCAAAGACAAGACGAGATTTGAAGAATTTGCTTATTGTGCTTCGCTTGCGAGCGTAGGCGAGTAAGCCAACCACGATGCTGATGTTGGAGGCGATATTGATCTTTATTTTTGGCTTTCTGTTGACATCTTTGATGTGATCTTAGAGACGACAAATCTTTTTGGTATATTCAAATTTAGTAAATTTAGAGTTGTTAAATTTTAAATTGTATTTGTCTAAAATTTTAGTAAATCTTATTAAGTCTTGAGAAGTTTTTTAACAAGTTATTTGAGAATTTAAATTTATTAATTAAAAAAATAATTTAAAATATTTAAAATTAGTTAATTATCAAACATATAATAATTATAATATATATTAATTTATCATTAACTTATTATAACATTGTTCGTCTTGAAAATCATGTGAGAGTGAAAGTTCGTTAGCGCTGTTGTGAAGTCCACAGTAATTAAAAAGCAAAGACACAGGAATTTTTAACGTGGAAAAACCTCGAAAGGGGAGGCTAGCCAGTAAAAGCTTCCACTATGTATGTTTTGAGTACAAAATCTTCCCGATAACGGATTACATAATTACGTATGAGAGGAATAACGCGTAATATGATGATCGGTTGTAATTATTCTTGATGGTGGAGATCTTGGGGTAACTTGCGGGAATACATGGTACAATTGGTGCGATGGTGTGGCGATGGTTGATGGCCGGCGGAGTCAATCTTGCTTGGGGCGATCTTGCTTGGAAGATCTTGAGCTTCTCCTCCTCCCCACTTCTTCTTCTCCTCGGACTCTTCCTTTTCTTCCTTGCTTGGACTCTTCCTCTTCTACCTTGCCGGCTCTTCCCCTTCTTCCTTGCTTGGACTCTTCTTCTTCCTTGCTTGGGCGGTTGGCGGCAAAGGATCGGTGACGGCGGTGGTGGTTGGACCCGTCGGCGGTGGCTCTTCTTCACTTGTTTGACTCCTCTTCACTTGGCTTCTCCTTCATGTGTGAGGAATGAAGGCCTATTTATAGATGGGAGGAGGGGCATTCTTTAAATTCATGTAGTTCTCCACTCCTCGATCGGACGGCGATGATTCTTTTGATCATTTGATGTATTTTGAGCATTTGGATGCCCAAATGGCGTCGAATTATGAGATCTTAGGCTCGTTAGATCCCTCGAGGCGCCGATTCGACTATAAACTCCATATTTGAGAGCTGTTTTGAGATTTAATTGATGTCCCAAAGATTCCATGATATTTTAGTCTTGATCTCGATCGGTTTTGACTCAAAATCATATCGCTTTCGACATCAAGATTTGTGCTTTGACTAGTGGTATTTTGAGAGCCATATCAAACATATCAATTAATTATTAGTAATTTTAAATTAAGTTAAAAATAAATATTATCTATTAAATTACTTAAAATCAATTAATTATCAACCTATAATTTAATAAGTTATAATTGAGACACTATACTCTTTGGACCTTCGGTTGATCCTAAGTTAGCTCAACACTTATTTTGCCATGAAGCTTAGCGGCATAGGATTTAACAAGTCCAATATCTTATAATTCTGACTTCATTTAAGCATTCAAATACTTAAAATACATCAAATGATCAAAGTAATCATTTTGAGCCGTCCGATGGAGTTTAGTTGTGAAGAGATATTGATATGAGAGGTAACTTGGTATCCCAAAGTTAGGGCTTTCGTGCCATTGCAAGGTAACTTGGTATGAGGTTCGATCTTCTATTGAGCAGATCCTTAGTTATTGGGCTTTTGATTTAGGGAGAGATCCTCCGTCTCTTTCCGAATTTAAGCTTTGAGAAGGTGAAGTTAGGGTGTAAATGAGTTTAGCCGGAGTCACCCTCAATTTAAACTTGATTAATTATTTGAATTTGAGCTTTATTTTATGAGTTTAAATGAGCTCATTGTTGCTTATTTAGTATGAATAGATAAAATAATTATGATTCAAGTAATTATTGTGATAAAAATAATAAAAAATCAAGAAATAAAATAATAATAATAAGATATTATTTGATATAAGAAAATAAGATTTAATTTTTAAATATTTTTTATTTAAAATTTTAAATTCTAATATATTTTAAACATATTTTATATTAATATTTATCGATCAAGTTTGTTCACAAGCTAATGAGTAGAGTCAGGGTTGATTTAAGTTTGGCTTATTAGCTTATCAAGCTCGAGATGTGCTTGAGTTGACTCACGAGTTAGTTTGACTCACTTACATTCTTAGTGAAGTTATTTGTTTTCTTCTATATTTATGTTTTACATGGTGTTTTATCTCGATGGATTGAATTTTTTTTTTTCTAATATAGGTTTAAAAATATGTGTTATGGTGGAAATTCTATTCTTTTTGTTATAATTGTAGAATGTAATTTGTGAAAAAGACTTGGTGCTTCAAGTTTTCTTTTTTGATGCTTGATGATAAAAACCTTGTTTTGAAAAATTGATAAAACTTGCTAGTTTCATCAATTAAAAGCTAAAGTTGAAATTCTTATTTCAATTTCAAATTCAAAATGAGTCAAAAATAAAAATATCTCTTTTCAAAGCATGTTTTCCAACCAAATGAGCCTTTTCTTTTAGAGAAAATGATAAGTTTTTTTTTAGTCTTTTATTTTTTATAGGTGAAAAGGGAAGTATTACTTTCTAGGGATTTTGAAGGTGTTTGTAGAGCTCCAAACCATTGCTGTTTTCTAATTAGGAATCTTGTGATTCTTAAGTTTTCATCATTTTTCAAGACTTTTTTCAAAGCATAGTAGTTTGATTGCATTAGATGTTATGTCCAATAAACTAAGTAGAAGAAGCAAACTCTGCATTTTCTTATATTGAAGATCTTATGTGTGTTCGTCTAAATTGAGCTATTTACGGCAGAAGATTGGTGAAGAATGATGATAATGATTGATCATTCAAATGACATTCGATCTCACGAAAGTATTAAAATTTAGATATTAAATATATAAATATATAAAAATTATATAATAAATATGTAAATTTTTAAAAAATATCGGAATCCTCAATGAGCTGGTTGATTGTAACTTGCAACTGCGGCTATGTCCAAACGAAATAACTATTTTATCCTGTTTTGGTTAAAGATACGCGTGTGGACTCATGCTCTGTGGGCGGGTAATTTGGTCTTTTCACTTAAGCCATTTCCAGCATATTTCATTTTATTTTCCGTCCTGTAAAACACTATAATATCCCTTGTACCACAAGTGCAAGTTTGATTCATGCACTTAAACTGCCATGGGTTTAAAAGTAATTTAGATCCGCGTTGCGCGAAAGAGAGTTTCAGTTACGCGCGTTACTTCACTGCTTTCCCTTGTGTGAGGAAGTTGGAAGCCGAAGCGTAAACTCTGTCATGTTTCTTCGCGATCGATAGGGTTAGGATGAGTCCTGCGATCTCTCACACTCTTCTAGAGCAGGTTCCCTTCTCTGCGGATCTCCTTTTGAGTTTTATCATTTTATGTTTGAGAGAGTTTCGATATTGGTATTTTTTGAGTTGGTGAAGGACTTGATTCAGGGGAAGCGTTTTTCCAGGTAATTGAGTATTCCTATCACGATGTGATTTTTTTTTTTTAAATATTTTGATAGAGTGCCAGAGTTTAGTAGCAGTTTGTGCTATTTGCAACTAAATTGTGCGTTTCGGTTCTAGGTGATGAAACACTAGGTTATGTATCTGTTGATACGGTGACTAGTTGTTTTTTTAATGGCGGTGGAATTTTAATAATAATTCCTGTTTCGTGTTAAAAAATCAGTTGCGATATAATAAAAGTTTACGCCTTAGTTTTATTGTGGAATTCAGCACACACAAATATATTGGAAGAATTAATAAGAAAACTCTAGAATTTTTATGTGGAAAAATCTCGAAAAGAGGGAAAAAAATTATAAATAGCTCGTAAAATATTATTATATACATTTGAGTACAAAATTTTTTCGATAACGGGATTACAATTGTATATGAGAAAAGACGAATAGGAATCCATGTCGACAACAACAGTATATAGCAATTAGAGTCTGATAGTTCTTGTAGTGGTAGTAGATAATGATGAAACAGTAAAGTCGGTAGCCAGCGTCGTTAGTGGTGAGTGACTATGAGATTGGCGGCGATAGTGTGGCGGTAATCAGCAGCAGTGGTCAGCAATGCCCAATGCGTGGCCCGGCGGCAGTGGTGGCCGTGGCCAGAACAACAGTGGTCAGCGAGATAACCAGCAACGATGGTTGGTGGCAACCAGATTGTGGTAAGCAACGGCAGTTAGCGCCGTCAACAATGGCAATAGCGGCAGCAAGTAATGGATAGTGCAGCATCAGTAGTCAGCGAGATAACAGCGATGATGCCAAGAGAAGCCGGCAATGGTTAAGCGGCAGTGATAGCCGGAAATAATAGAGCCGGATGTGGATAATTCTGCCAACGAGTGGTTAGCGGCCAGCAGAATTAATCAGCAACAACAGCCAGCAATGTCAATAGCGATGGTCAGCGAGATGACTTGAGATGGCGCGTGGCCAAACGGCAGTAGTCGGCCAGCGGTGACCGGCGATAGTGATAGCCGTGATAATGACGGTGGCGGTGGCGGGTGGTTGGCGGCCGGGGTTGTTAGCGGCCGTCAGTGGTACGATTATCTTGGAGGATTTTCAAATTTTAGAGCTTTCTCCTCTCTTTTGTTTGGCCTCCCTCATGAAGAATGAGGCTATTTATAGATTAGAGGGTGACGTTACATACATGCAAAATCGAACCACTCCTCCATCGGATGGCTCAAAATAATTCCTGATCATCGATGTATTTTGTGTATTTAAATGCTCAAATGAATTATGAGATCTTGGGCTTGTTAGATCCGGCTTGTCGGGGCCTTCGATTTTATTGCACTTCATGTTTAAGAGTCGATTGATAATAAGCACTTGATCTAAGTTAGTCTTGATTAGAATCGTTGCTTTCGACATTAAGATTCATGCTTCTATTGTAGAATTTTAAGTGTCATATCGGTTCTTATTTTTTGGATGACATTATCTCGTCAAAAATAAATATATATCTAAATCTTGAAAATAACAAATTCTTCAATGAAATTTCCATTAACCATACATTTTGAGAGAATATATCTTCATGAGAGCACAAAATTATGATCGCGGAAGCGGTGTAGGCGACGTGGATATATCGCGGGTATTTTGAGGTTATTGACCTATCCGTCACTTTACGGTGCCGCCGTGTATGTTAGCGGATAGCGACTGCAGCGGGCTGCTTGCGGGCTTGTACGGTCGCGAACGGCAAACCGGCCTGGTGAGGCAGTGGGTTCGAGCGGGGCATCAGCGAGCGGGCGTGTCAGGCGAGCGGACTGCCGGGGGCATTGACCGTCATTCGCCATTCGCCGACCTCGATCAGCCCATCACCGCCGCCGTCACCATCGCGATCATCCTTGGCCATCTCCGGTCACACCAGATGGCATCGCTCGTCGATCGGCCATTTCACATCATCTACTACTAGTACAACCTAACCATGGTTATACAACTGTTGTTGCCGGATTCTAGGATTCTCATTGTCAGCCATTCTCATATACAATTATGTAATCCTGTTATCGGGAAAATTTTGTACTTTAAAATAAATACATAGTGGAAGATTTTTACTTGGCTAGGCCCCCGTGGTTTTTTCACGTAAAAATTCTGGAATTTTCTTATTAATTCTTCAAACATCACATTGTGTGTGTTGGATTAACTAAACTCAGTAAACTTTTACTCTATGGTTTTCTAGCCAATACCAGTTCACATTGTAAGAAATTTTGTAGTCGATTCATTAAACATTTCTTTCTTAATCATACAAACAACATATTGTATAAATTCATAAACCCAAAATCTTGAACAAAATGATTTTCACAAAACTTCACTTAATAAATAAATCACATACCTTGATTTGTCATGAGTTTTTTTGATTTGTGAAAGTAGGGTTTCTCTTCCTTCACCCAAATATTCTTCGTGTATTCATCTTATTGGAGAGACACTTACACATTAAAGGGTAGGAAGATGACTGATAGTTTCTCTATGAAGAGACACTTTGTTTGATCAAATAGTCCATAAACGATCGATAAAACTCTCTCTTGACTAATGAAATTTAAGTGCATAATTAATTATTAAATAGTAAACTGAATAATAATTAATGTGCATACATTCTCCTACTTGACACAAATAATATTATTCAACTTAAAGATTTAATAATTATATACATAACCATAATGCGCATTACATGTCAAATATTTTCTTAATTTGATCAAATCATAATTCATTATTAAGTAAAAATTAATAGGGATCATGGCGGTTATACATCATTAGTGCGACATATTTCCTTCCATGTATCACACTATTAATTTTACACTTAATATGATCTATAATGAGAGATAATCATAATGGTCTAACATTAATGTCTTTATAAAAGACAAATCATGTTAACATTTATATAATTCTTTTATGTATATACATTCAAACATAATGAAATAAGATGCAATAATATGTTAGAAATAATTCAATAAAGAGCTTAAATAGTCAAATACATAAAGAGCATAATAAATTCAATAATGCTTTTCAATAATGCCAATCTTTTCAATATGTTCATTAAATAGTTTAGGCTGCAATTCTTTAGTTAAAGGATCAACAATCATAAGATTAGTGCTAATGTGCTCAAATAATACTTTGTTTCTGAACTTCTTCTTTAACGACGAAGTATTTCAATTCCATATATTTAAGACCCTTTGAATACTTGTCGTTCTTAGAAAAGAAGACTGCTGTGACATTATCACAATAAATTTTCAACGACACGACAATACACAACAACTCAAGTCCCAAATAAAATTCGCAACCATAACCTATGAATTGTGGCTTTAAAGCATGCCACAAACTCAGCTTCCATAGTGGATGCAGCAATGACGGACTGCTTTCTACTTCTCCATGAGATAGCTCCTCCAGTTAGTAGGAACAAATAGCCAAATGTTTTCTAGTATCCACACATCTAGCAAAATTTAAATCTGAATATTCAATCACCTCAAGATGATCAAATCTCCTATAAGTACGCATATATTCTTTCGTTTCTTGCAAATATCGCAAAACTTTCTTTGCAGCTTTCTAATGATTAATTCCTATATTACTTTGATATCTACCCAACATTTAACAAAAAGCGATATCCGGTCTCGCATAAGTTCGAGCATCGACTTCCAACAATGCATAAGAAATTTGTTCCATTTGCTTATGTTCCAATGCATTCTTTGGGCATTGCATAAGATTGAATTTTTCCCTTTCTGAATTGGAACAATATTTGCAGAACACTTTTCCATTTGAAATATCTCTAAAACTTTATTGATATATGCTTTATGAGATAATCCTAATAATTCTTGTGATCTATCACATAGGATGCCTCACCCATATATTTCATTTCAAAGTTTTTTGAGAGAAATTTCTTGATCTCATATAATAATCTAAGATCATTAGTTACAAGCAAGATATTATTAACATATAAAATTAAACATCTAAACTTACTCTCACTGACCTTTAGATATAACATCGATCAACCATATTTTCTTTAAATCCAAAGGTAGTAATAATATCATTGAACTTAAGATACCATTGTCGAGAAACTTGTTTAAGTCCATATATTGATTTCTTAAGTTTACCACCATATATTCTTTTCTTTAATTGAAAAATCTTCAGGTTGATTCATATAAACTTTTTCATCTAAATTTCCATTTAGAAAGGCGGTTTTCACATCCATTTGATATAGCTCCAAATTATAATGAGTAACTAATGCCATAATAATTTTTAATGAGTCCTTTTTAAAAACAGGATAAAAAGTCTCTTTATAGTCAATACCATCTTTCTGAGAAAAACCTTTGACAACAAGTCTGACTTTATATCATTCTATATTGTCATTAGAGTCACGTCCATTTACATCCAACTCTTTTATAACCTTCAGACAATTCAACGACATCCCAGACATTATTGTGATCCATCGATTTTAACTCTTCTTTCATAGCATCTAACCACTTTTCAAAATTAATACTTTCAATGACCTGTATAAATGAAACTAGATCATTATCAATTCCTAAGTCAAATTCTGACTCTTGTAAATAAATAAGATAATCATCTGAAATAACATATTTTCTTTCTCTCTGAGAACGTCTTAATGCTATTTCTTGTAGTTCATCAATTATAAGTTCATTGGTGATAACTTCATTATGTTGTGTATGATCATTTATTTGCTGTTCTTGTAAATTTTTAAATTGTTCAACAATTGTAGGAACAACTTTAGAAGAAGTAATTGATAAAATAATTTTAAATTTAGTTTCTTCAATTTTCATATTTCGTAATTCTGTACTTCCACTAATATCATCATTTTCAATGAACTTAGCATTTCCAGTTTCAATAATTTTTATACTATGATTAGGACAATAAAATCTATACCCTTTAGACTTTTCTGGATAACCAATGAAATGTCCACTAATTGTTCTTGAATCCAATTTCTTGTTATGTGGATTATAAATTCTTAATTTTGTTGGACAATCCCAAACATGAAGGTATTTTAAACTAGGCTTCCTTCCTGTTCACAGTTCAAAATGAGTTTTTGAAACTGCCTTACTATGAACCCTTTTTAATTAATATACAACAATTTTTAAAGCATACATCCACAATGATAAGGGTAAAGTAGAATAAATTAACATACTCTTAACCATATCCATTAAAGTATGATTATGCCTTTTTGCAACACCATTTTATTGTGGTGTTCCTAACATTATATATTAAGCACAAATGTCATACTTTTCTAGAAATTTAGCAAATGGACCAGGGCATTGTCCACATTCATCATGTCTTTCATAATATTCAACATCTCTATCAGATCTTATAATTTTCACTTTTCTATCTAATTGTCTCTCAACCTCATTAATAAATGTCTCCAAGGCATTTATTGACTGAGATTTTTCATGCAATAAATAGACATAGCTATATCGTGAAAAATTATCAATAAAGGTGATAAAATACTTTTCTCCACCAAAAGTTGGAACATCAAAAGATCCACAAACATCAGTGTGTATAATTTCTAAAAGTTATGTGCTTCTTGTGGCGGCTTTCTTAATTGCGTGTTTTGTAGATTTACTTTTAATACAATCCACACAAATACCAAGATCAATAAAATCTAAATCAGAAAGAATTTCATTATGTACTAATCTTTGTATTCTTTCTTTAGATATATGACCCAAACGTTTATGCCACAAATAAGCTGATCTTTCATCAACAAAATCATATTTCATTCCAATATTATGATGCAAGGTCAATAAAGTTTCAGCAAATAAATTATCAAGCTTTAATTTATATAAACCATCACAAATAATACGACCAATAAAATGATTATGTTTAAATAAATTGAAACATCCATTTCCAAACTTAAAATAATATCCATCTATATCGAGTTTAGATAATGAAACTAAGTTTATAGAAATAGATGAAACATAAAGAGTTTGAAAAAGATCTAAATGATGTCCAGTATCTAAAATTAAGCGATACGTTCCAATAGCTTTAACTGGAGCTTTGACTCGATTACCCATGAAGACAAACTTTTCATTTGACTTTATGATTTGGATCGTAAGAAATCCCTGCATCACATTTGAAACATGTGTGGTACAACCAGAATCAATCCACCAAGTATTATAATGAACTTCAAATTTGATAAACATACAAAAGCACTTTACCTTTCTTTTCAACCAAGCTTTATGTTTTTGGCAATCTTTTTGATAGTGTCCATGCTTGTGACAGAAATGACATCTATCATACTTATGTACCTTCTTTTGGATTTGAGCAGATGACACATTAGCTTTCAAGTATTCTTTATTACCCTTAGCATTCCTCTTAATTAATTTTCTTTTAATTGCTGGTTGTCCCATGAGATTAACTGAGTGAATTTCTTGTTTCTTAAGCTTTGTTTCCTCTTGAATAAGCATACTTTATAATTCAGCCACATTCCATTTATCTATAATAATATTATAATTTATTTGGAATGTACCATATTCAAGAGACAAGGAATTAACAATAAATTGTACAAGAAAACTTTCACTCACATTCATTCCCATGGTGTTTAATCTTGCTGCAATATTTATCATTTCAGTGATGTGCTCATATATGGTACGTGAACCATCAAACTTCATGGTGGTCAACATACCCATTAATGTCAAGACTTCGCCAGAGACTAAGATAAATCTTTCACAAACTTCATAAATTCCTTTACATTATTAGTTTTGAGAATTGTTGGCTTAATGATTTCTGCTACAGTCATTTGCATAAACATTAAATTAAGTCTATTTGATCTTTCCCAAGCATCATAGAAAGACTTTTGTTTATTGCTACTAGTAATACATAAAGCTTATCATTAAGAAGTGCTAAATCAAGATCCAAGACATCTAAATGGAACTGAATTTGTTCACTCCATTCATTAAAATTAAGCTCATTAAACTTTATAATAGATGAAGCTTGCGAATGAAGAGTAACAGAAGTAGATGCTGCAAAATATTAAATGCTCATATATTAATATTTGAGTTATAAACAAAAACACATAAAAACAGATTCAGATAACATTCATATAATCACAAAATGCATATTGAAGTCCTCCTTTGGGTGATACTACAATATACAATAATAAACATAATTGATGCTTAATATCAATTTCACATAATTGACAATTATACATACTATAATTAAATATGTTTGCATATCTTTGGATATGCTAAACACATTTAGTCAAGTATATTAATTAATCACAATTATGTTTATGATTACAAATCAACTAATCAACCTTTGGGTGATCCTTAAATAATTTGTAATCATTGAACTTTAATTACTCATGATAAATTTATAAAAGTTAATTATGTCATTTCATTATTAGCATCACATGCTCATGAATAATTAAATAAATTTAATTTTGACATTTATAAAAACTTTCTAATTTGATCACTTTGGTGACTAACAAATTATGTTTGATGTAAATATCAAATTAAATAAAATAGCAATAATTATTTCACTTGAATGAAATACATAAAAAAAATCACTAATTTGTACATAGTGTTATACATAAACAAATCCAAATTGAATAGTTATGCAATTTTCTTAACATAATTATATTGATTCTTTTCAATAGCATAAATGGAAATTATATTCAAATTTGTTTATATGTATACTTTGTGTAAATCAAAACATAATTTTCAGATTTATTTGTATACAAAAAAATCTGAAATAAATAAAATTTTCAAATTTATTTGCATACATAAAATTTGAAATAAATAAAATTTATAGCATTAAAGATATATTCTACATATATCCGAAAAATGAAATAAACAAAATATGATGATTTATATTAATCTATAATATATGTTGTAACATCCTTATTGAGCAACAAAATTTAATGTGTTCATATTTTCAGATATCATTTCATTTATATATGCCTTAATGGGCTCACTTACTCTTGTACAGTTAACAAATATGGCTTTAGAACTAAAACATTTCTCCAAATAAAATGAGAAGATTTCACAGTAAAACGTAAAGCCAACGAAATTTAATGATTACGTTAAATATATTGAAAACAATAAATAGTGAAAAGAACATACTTAACTTGAAAAGCGTTGATCAAGGATTACGACAAGAATGAGCTACTAGAATATGTGGAATTAAATTTAAGCAATCAAAAGACGAATCAATTTTTAATGAAAAATCATACATTCTTAAACTTGACTCTGATACCACTTCTAAGAAATTTTGTAGTCGATTCGTTAAACATTTCTTTCTTAATCATACAAACAACATAATTGTATAAATTCGTAAACCCAAGATTTTGAACAAAATGATTTTCACAAAACTTCACTTAATAAATAAATCACATACCTTGATTTGTAATGAGCTCTTTTGATTTGTGTAACTAAGGTTTCTCTTACTCACCCAAATATTCTTGATGTAATCATCATAATGGAGAGACACTTACACATTAAAGGGTAGGAAGAAGACCGGTAGTTTCTCTATGAAGAGACATTTTGTTTGATCAAACGGTTCATAAACTATTGATCAAACTATTTAATGAGATTTAAGTATAATTAATTATTAAATAGTAAACTGAATAATAATTAATGTGGGCCACACTTAAAAATTAATTACATAATTCTTACACACATTTGTAATTAAATTGTAATCTTTTTCTGCATTCTTAGATCATTGAACTTTGATTGCTCGTACCCGATGAATCAAATTTTCAATTGGTCCCGGTTCTTGAGTAAATTTGGAAATTGGATTTTATGCAAGCTTTGATTAAAAATTCTCAAAAAGTTTAAACCTCTGAGTTTTGGAATTTTTTTTCATATACTTTATTCATGTGTTATTCAGAATGATAGAAAATCTGTAACTAATAGTAGTTGATGGAACTGTGAATTCTCTTGCAGATTGCCTAATTTTTAGATTCTGAATGCACTCAAAATTTTCGTGGGGGCGGCATGAAGTAGACAATTGGTTACATCTCAATAACTTTATCTAAATTATTGAAGAACCTTTAATTTGTTATGCTTCTACTTGACCTTCCATCAGTATTCTTACAAGTTTTTCAAAAGGTGTCCTGTTTACGTTAGTAAAGGTATTTTACTATATATGTTTAGCATGCATTTCTTGTGTTGGAGTCTGTTGGTGGAGTTTGGTGATGGAGAGAGGTGGGGCGCATGTCTCTGAAATAATATTCCATGTCTCTGTGCAGTTGGAGCCGGGAGAAAGACCAGTCATTACCAAAACGCATTGTTGATTTGAAAAAAAAAAAAACAAGAAGACATTAAGTAGACCTATATTTTCTTACATTAAAATATTGATGAGCGAAACTCATTATTTTTGTGGAAGATCAATAATCATGGAGTATATGGCAAACTTTAGGAGATCTCACACGACCAGTGAGAGGAAAATTTATGGCGGCTCTAGAGGGACCTATCATTTGCCAGCCTGCTCTTCATACGACCCACGCAAGAGTGTCTGCTCAACTAGTAAAAATCTCTTTAAAAATGGATAGGGATCACCAAAATAGTTTTTGGCGCTGCAGAAGGTTATGTGCGAGTATGTTTAGAGATTTTCTTTCTAGAAGACATGTTCAATGGAAGAGTGGTCCTGTTCATTGCAGTCTCAGATCTTCATTTGATGGCAATGGAGGCATGCCGTAGAACTTTGATGAGAATGACGCCGAGTATGTGAACGCGAGTGTAGTTGAAGCAGGTGTGATTCCTAATTATCCCGGTGTTCAAAATTTTCTAGATCGTAACTTCATCAAAATTTGCTTTTCCTCATAGAGAAGTTGATAGTTCCTCGGCATATGGATGCATGCAGTCATCTGATTGTCTCTGTGTGGAGGCTGTCATCTCTTTTGAAAAAGATTTTGTTCACTTTTGAGAAATTTTAGGAAGTCAGATTTTTATTCAGGAAGTTCTAGTGAACACACACACACACACACACACACACACACACACACACACATATATATATATATATATATATATATATATATATATATATATATATATATGTATATATATCTTATGATTTTCAAAACATATACATTAGAAAAAAAGAAGAAATTTTGATTCATCTTGATAATAATGAGATATTGTCTATATTCAAAGATAAAGTTAAATGATTATTTAATTCATCAAGGGTAGGAAAAATGGCTATTCCATGGAAACCTAACTTAATCATGTAATTAACACATCATTTTTCACACATTCCAATTTTAGTTTATACACACTTAGGGTGAAAGTGAAACCTAAGCTTCCTAAGTAATTGGAGAATAGTTCTGCCCTTATCCTAAGTCATATGTCATTCTATATTTTAATTGTTAGGAAGTGTAGATCTAATGGGGGCCAAAGTTGGGCTAGATATATCACTGATGAAATTCATTTTTTAACTCAAAAGTTTAGGACCATGAGAAAGGGTAAACAATTCAGTATTTTTAATATTTTATACCAACATATTTTCAAGTATTTGATATTAGCCAAGACTCATGGGAGCCATTAACTCTATGGGCAACTTGACTCTGATTCTATTTGTTAGGAAGTGTGGACCAAAGAGAGATTGAAGTTTGACAATGTACACCAGTGATCAAACTTATTGTCAATTAAAAAAATTTAAGCCTTTATGAGAGGGGCAATCATAGTATTTCTCCACCACATTTTTTTTATCCATATGATGTATGACTAAACTAATACTCTCATGTGTTTTAACACCAAGCTCTGAAGTAGTTTTAGTAGATACAAAATTATATCTCACAAGTATCTTGGATGAAATTGTTCTTTATTTATTTGAAAAAGTGCTTTTCCTTCCAATTGCTTTACTTTTTTTATGTATGGAACATGGATGGAGAACATGTTATTTATGGAGCCTAAGTCTCCTCTACAAGATAATCACCAGATTCTGATGGATAAGAAGAGAACTTTTAGTACATAACTTGGAGTGCTTTGTGTAGGCAATTTGTATTTTAGAAATATTTAATTGGCTTCACAAATAATTATAGGATTTAAGATCAAATTGGTCCCTCAACTATTTATGAAGGATCAATTTAGTCCCATAATAAATATGATCAATTTAGTCTTTTGATTATTTGATTAGAGACTAAGTTGCTCCTGCTATCCAAAATAATATTTAGGAGTGTTAAAAATAGGGGCATTTTTGGAATTTTAATTTTTTAAAAATTATAATGTTTCTCATTGTTTAATTAATTTTTCTTTCTATATGCAACATGTACAATTATATGCAAGGAGATTGGATTACTACCATGAAGATTTTTTAGCAAATTATTTTTTTGGCATAAAGCTATGTATTTTTATTTAAATTAATGCCTTTGTAATTAAAGAGTTTAAACTTTTTTTTATTTTGATGTTGTAAATGTAAAATTATTACATAAATTATTAAAAATATTTTATTATTAGACTTCATTCAAATTTTTTATTCCATTGAAATTATTCCAATAAATACAATCATATACTTTTTTTTATTATAATTAAATATTATCATAAATTATTTTCAAATATTTTATCATATTTATTAATTTAAGAGATGAAGAATATATTAATATATATTTTAAAACATATATTTAATTTCAAACTCTAATAAATATGATAATATTAATTTCAAATGCTCAGAAGGTGGTGGGTCTTGTATCAATATATTTTAAGGCATATATTTAATTTCCTGTATTGTCTTTAAAATTTCAACCTCGTAACTTCAAAATCAAATTAAATTAAAGTAACATAAAAAGCTTCTTTTTGAGATTAATAATATGTTGAAGATATACAAAACTCAATAAAGTCGATATAGCGAGATATCCTCTTGGTGAACTAAAATAAAGTAAGTGAACTAAAATAATAGTATGGTGAAGACTTACAAAACTAAAAAATGTCACCATAGCCTTAATAAGATATTATTCTTCCAATCAATAGTGAGTAATAGAAAAGAGTAAGAATAACAATAATAACAAAAATATTAACAACAACAAAAGCCAAAATAAAGTACGTGATCAATTACAATTTTTGAGCAATACAATAAATTCATATTGAATTAAATCTACAAAATTATTTGTCACAATTTGTCACTCAAGTTATTGTGATTAAAAGCAAGACATTCAATTAATCTTCTTTCTCATTGAGCTGTATATTTACAAAATAAATAATTTAAAAAATCAATAAATGAATGTAAGGTATAAATTATGTAAACTAGAATTAAAAATTTATCATCAATCTATTAATTGTAGAAACTTGTGTGTATGTTTTAAATGTTGTTTCCACCTGTGAATATCCTTGAAAAAATATCATACAAAAAATTATGATACACTAGATAAATCACGAATTCAAATACAATGTATTGTTCACCATATCGTTAAAGAAATCATGTGTGTGTGATTCTGGAGGACATTCTCCCGCCTCTCAATTTTCAACTTGTGATTGACTCCTCAAATGAAATTGTGAGCAATCCTGAAAAGAAAATGTTTTATTAAAAACAACATTGTGGTTTACCTAACTTATGAAATTCTTTAGTCTTATAATTTTATCTGCAGATCTTGTTGCTTGTTGTACTGTTTGTGAAGTCCTTATATTCTCTCATATGCTGCTATTATGACCACTTTGCTTGCATATAGTACAATGTAGTTTAACTGTAGATCTACTCATTTTTTCTTTGAGAATTATCAAATTTTTCATTTAGAGCCTTTCCTCGCTTAATAGTTGGCTTACCTCGTTTAGGCTTATTATATTTTGGAGGCAATGGTGGGATTTTATCACTTCTTGGCCATTCTTCGGGGCCATTTAAAGGCGTGATATTGCACTTATATATTTTTTTTTGTAAATTTGTACGGAATAGTATTGATCAACATAATCTTAATAATCTCCCATAATTATATGAATAACAACACAAACATGTACACATGGTATCCCGGTCAACTCCCAACTTCTACAACTACATGATTTTGATGCTAAATCCATTAGATATTGTGCCATATACATAGTCTAATCTCATAATGGATGTCATCAGATTTGACACAAATGTATGTTCCTGCTTCTCGAATATTTTCCTCATGGACTTTCATGATCTTTGGGCATAATTTTTCAGTCCATTTAAAAGCCTTCTCTTTACTCTCCAATATTCTAATCATCACCATAGATCTAGTACTTTCAAGCATGAAAATAATAGGTAATTCTCTTGCATTAATGATAAAAATATTAATGCACTCACACATATTGTTTAGCAAAGAGTCACATTTTGGGCCAAAACTAAAATAAAATCTACTCCACTCACCAGGTGCTTTTTTTAACCAATTAAATGCTGTCACTTCTAGATTTTTTAACTCCTCCATCCTACCAGTAAATTGATTAAATGTGGCTGTCTTTGTTGCAACCCATACTACTTTCTTCAGAGTTGTTCCTGTGAATCTAGCAAGTTCAAAATTTTGATGCAAATGTCTAACACAAAATCTATCAATGATATTTGGTAGTACATGTTCAAAAGTAGGAATAAACCATTTCTGCTTATCTAAAATGAATGTGAACTTCTCTTAATTTTTAAATATCCTTAAGTCCCTTTCAATAAAATCCAAAAATCACTCCCATCTACTCTTATTCTCTGCCCCCACTACTGCCCATGCAATTGGAAATATGCTATGGTTCCCATCAAGTGTAACAACTGTTAGAAGTTGACCCCCTTCCTTTCCCATTAAAAAATAGCAATCAACGCCTATAATGGGTCTGCTTCCATGTAGAAAATATTTCTTACAAGCAGTAAAGTAAACATAAATTTTATAAAATATCTTCTTATCATGCAAATTTGAATCTTCACTTGTCTATACAATAATAGTGGAACCCAGATTGGTGTTTGCAATTTCCAAATAATAATCCCAAATTTTATTAAATTGATCTTCTTCTTTCATATGTATTAGCATATGAGCCATTTTTAGAGTTTTTTTAGCTTGTACCTTGAAACATGTAGTTTCAAAATATCAATCACTTTTCTTCTAAAAATATTATATTTAATCTGTGAATTGATCCTAATCTTACTCACATATCTCTTTGCAATAACTGTTGAAGTCAAAATTTTATAGTGGTAATTCCAAGTGCATGTGTGTTCTTGAAATGACCCAATTTTCCATATGTTCCTCCCCTCATGCTTTAAAATATATACAACAAAAGGGCAATTCAGTCTTCTTTAAATCACTCTACGTCTTCTTCTATCATTTTTTCTGACAAATTTAACTATTTTTCCTGTATGAATTGATATCTTTTGTACAGCTTCTTTAAAGTCCTCCTGACTACAAAAAAATATTCTAACTTCAAAGTTAACTTTATCAAGATCAGCTCTTGGATTAAAAGTTGGATGCTTATCAATATTATCTTCATCACTGTCAATAACACTATCATCATCTTCAGAATTCATACAATTTATATCACAATCTCTTCCCTTTACAAATTTATATGAGTAATCATTATCATCATTAATGGGCTACTTTCCTTTATCATAATTATCATTAAACTCAATAATGATCAAGATTATCTTCAAACAAAACATCACTATCATAAAATTCTTCACACTCTTCATTACCTTCATCAACAAAAGTATTACTTCTTTCTTCATTTTCATGATTATTTTTTCTATTTAATGAAAATATATCATAAAATAAAATTATATACCTAAAATCATGATAAAATCCATCCACTCTTTCTTCAATTCTTGTATTTCTTTGATTCAAATTTGTTGGCAATTATAAAATAAAATGAAATAAATTAAAATGTAAATTAAAAGTAAGAGTATTCATCACTCGGTGGTGAGAAGTACTGTAGATAAACATAGGGCATGCAAGATATCCTCACGCGGAAGACCTTTGGTTGGAGCATTCTCGCTCGATTATTTAGGTACACATGAGCAGGACCTGAGACTCCTCCATTGCTTTGGCACGCGACGCGACCCTCCCTTGCATGACGGAACATCCTCGCTGGGCAAGTTTCCTGGTTCTCACGAAACGCCTGCATGCAAGACTCCAACCCTACGCAACCACGCGAATAACCCAACGTAGTAATGCACGCTGCTCCGAATCATGTGCTATAGCCACCTCTCCATCACGTGAACTACACTCTACAGCTGCCTGTCTAGCATGAGATTCCTCTGCTGTAATGCCTCAGTGCGAACCAAAGACCACTATCCTCTCTCACCTAGAGTAGTACATGGTGTGGTGCGGAAATGAAAATGAGAATGATAATGAGGGTAATGTTTATTAGTTGTTTACTTCTTTTTGTTTTTTGTTATTCTGAAATTACCCTACATCTTTTAGTTAAATTCAAAATGAAAGGATCAACTTGGTCTCTTATTAAATAGTTAAGGGACCAAATTGGTCCTCCGGTTTAGTTTGTGACTAAATTAGTCTTTCATAAATAGTTGAGAGACCAATTTGATCATAAATCCAATAATTATATTTTATTCATCACCAATCAGTAATAACTTTCTCAATCTAAAACTATTAATATTGGTTTATAAAATTAGGATTATAAAGATTAAGCTAAAATTTAAATCCAACCAAATCTTATATTGAGGTCAACGCAAATCTTATCGAAAAATTCAAACTTAATTTTATCCAAAGAGAATAACTCAATTGAATAAATGAAGATTTATATACATAAGACACAATTTATATGTATTTACATATTAATACTTAAAGTTTGATATGTATATATATAAAATTTTTTATATGTATGAAAATAGGCATTTCTCTTTAAAAAAATCTAATGATAGTTCTATTTTTGATGCAATATTAAAATATTAAGCGTTATATATATGTAAAAATTAAAGTTTAGGTATTAGATATATACATATATAAGAATTGTGTGCTATGCATGTAAACACGCTTGAATAAAATAAATCAAATTAAAATAATGAAAGTTCATCCATAATTAAACTTGGCTCTAAAAGTGTGGAAACCTAGATAGATTAAGTTCTTTGTAACCGATTTGCCTTTTTTTATTGGCTTATGAAAATTTAGAATTTTTAACTAAGCTAGTTAATTTGTATTGCATCAATTCACTTAACCACCAAATAACTCTTCTTGGAGAGTTTGGTGGAGAATATAGAGGAAGAAAGGACATCATTAGATAATCTAATTGAAGAACCATCTATGCAATAGGAAACAAGTGGAGGAAGAAGTCTAATGTACACACGAAGGTTTATAAGCATATTCATCTCCAAATTTCATATAAATATAGAGTCTTTGTAATGAGAATGAATGATAGGTCAAATGATGAAAATTGCTATAGAAACACAAATTCAATCTGCAATTAGTGTAATAGAAGTGAAGTCTAGTCATCCAAAGTTTGTTATGTCTCCTGAAATTATTCCATGTGAACTAGAGCTAGAATCTCGACGTGAAGTTAAAGTATATTAATGGTAGACTTTAATACTTCTAAAGACTGTGGGCTTCAAAAATTCACACTCGGCCTCTTAATGAAGAGAGTTTAGATTTATGCTTGTCAAAATTTCAAAAGATAGATGAGATTATAAATAAGATACTGCCTAGAGATTTTGCTCTTCATTTTGTGAGGACTTTAGATATGATTTCAATTTTCTTATAGATGTGAGCACCTATAATTAATTATCCCTCCAACAATAAAATATAACTTTTAATTAAGACTAGTTGTCAGATTGCTAATTGCTTAGCATATAATAATAACAACTAAAGTTGAAAATTTGAGAAATTCATCATTGTTAAAGCAAATTTTGGGGGTAATGATGATGAATTCGATCAAGATCCCATAGTTTTGTCATCCCGTCATGGGTTCCTAGTTTACTTAGAGGAGGAAGTTAATTTAAACATATTGAAGGGTTCTTATCAGTAGCCATAGATTAGTTCATCCAAAGAGACTTTATAGGCATAAGTTGATGTTGATATAAGGAGACAATTTTAAATCTACCTTAACTAACAGAGAGCTTTGTGCCCTATCAAATGCACCACATGATCACAACTTAAGGGGATTGAGCCATTGGGGATCATATGGGCTGTAATCGTGATCATAATTTAATAATGTCATATGGCGATAAATTATCCAGTCAGAGGGGCTTGATCTTAACTATATTTTTTATGGTGTCATTTAACGATAAAATCACATGAATAGAAGACGTAAGCCACATCTTTACTGATATGAGATTATTTGAGAGTAAACATAATGATACATTTGATTTAACATTGATATTTTTGTGGGCTAAAGTTTACTTAAATTGTCATTTCCTACAAATAGTTGTGGATGAGTGAATGAATTTTGACTTCAAGTTTTAAATGATAAATTTCATTTGAATATTTCAAGTTTAGTATCTTTTGCATTCTTCACATTTTCATTAAATTTAAACTTAGATTGATTTGACTTAGAATTTTAAATATTATTTGATGGTGATATCCCCTCTGATTGAGATATTCATTCAACACTGTTATTATCGGGGTATTTGGATCTTGTCAACTCTACTCATCTATTACCAGAGGATCAAGTCTATGAATCATTGTGATTTGAAATTTACTTGAAGATTGATTACTTTATAGACCATGTCAACTCTAGCTTGAGCATGGTGGATCGGGGTTAAGAGTTTAGATTTGAGAGGATTTATTATTAACACTTTAAAAATTTCAATAATAATATCTCTTTGGTTAAAATCTACAATGAATGCAAGTATTATTGTGGTATTTAGACATTGTCAACTCTTCTCATTTGCTAGCAGAAGGTTGGGTCTATGATTTAGTGTGATTTGAAATTTACTGGAAGATTGATCACCTTATAAATCTTGTCAATTCTAGCTTGTGTGTGACTTATTGGGTTTAGGATTTATATTTTAAGAGTTTTAATTTGAGATAATCTATTATTAATACTTTGAAAATTTTGATAATGATATCCCTTTTAGTTGAAATCTATGATTAACATAACCATCATTAGGGGAAATCAATGATATCCATTCCACGGTCGTCCAAAGTGTCAGCAACATATGGGTTACGTCGTCCAAGATGTCCTTGTAGACATGGGGTGAAGTTTGTTTAAGGGGACAAATATAAGTCAATATTAGCTAATTTTTCCCAACCATACAAATTATATAATTCACTACTCAAAGAGCAAAGCCGTTGGGGAACATACGGGCTACGACCTTGACCGTAATTTAGTGGTGTCATATCGAGGCGAACCACCTGGTCAGAGGGCTCTGGTCGTAACTGCCATTTATGTGGTGCTATTTTGCAGCAAAACCACATGAACAGAGAATACAGGCTACGTCCTTATAGGATTAAGATTATTTGAATATGAAAATAGTTATGCATTTGATTTGACATTAACTCTTTATGAGAAAAAGTCTTCTTAATTTGTTGCCCACAAACAAACAGTTGCGGAGGGGTGGATGATTTTATGTTTAAATTTAAATAATTAATTTTATTTAATATATATATTTGATCATTTTATAATTAATTTGAATTTGAATATATAAAGATTGATCATTTAAACCTTAGTAGTGATAGCCTTTTGATCACATGGCTATTGTTGGAAAATAGACCATATTGACTTTACCTCTTTTCTACAGAGAATCGGGTATAAATTCTCAAAATTTATAATTCTCTAAACCTTGTCAACTCTAGCTTGAGCGTAGAGGATCAGGTTTGAAACTTTTCACTTGGGAGTTTGACTTAAGAATCCGTGTCAATAAGTTTATCTTTTGTATTGATATGATGATGGTGAAATTATATGTTTATGTATATAATTTATAAAAGAAAATTATATACTTCCATCTTTACTCTTTGTGGAATAAAATGAAGATAGAAATATACTTTCTTCTTTTTATGCATTTTGGCATCACGTAGATCCGCAGATGTTCTTATTGAGGGTGATCGGGTATAACATTGAGTTGAGGCATGCTATCTCGAAAGATAGAAGTCATCACCCTACAATGGACCTAATCACTTCTATAAAGACTCCTAAGGGCAATGGGTCTATATATATCAGAGATTCTTTCCCTACTTTACATATACAAGTAAAGTAGGGTTTATTTTAAACTGGGTTCATTAAGTTCCCTACAGGGGCAAACCCGCATAGTTAATTACATCCTAAAGAAGGGGATTCTTTAGGAATACTCTAGATTAAGGTAAATGGTCATTGTCTCCAAAGATTTCAATAGGTAGGACTATTAATCAATTAATTTATTTTTGAAGAACAAATGAGATTGATTAAAGAGAATGAGTTATTAACGAAGCCGAAGGAAGATAAGTAGGAAATGCTCACGATACTAGGAAACCTAAAGAACATCTCAAACTATCCTATGATTGGGCTTTATAATTTTGAAATTGATTTAATTTATTTGAGTTGAATTTTTCATTAGAAATTTAGGGCTTATGATTTGGAAACACAAAATTTATACTTATGGCCCGTATAAGGGAGAAGCAACCTCAAACCCTAAATCTAGGGAGCTTTGACGAGGGCCAAAATCATAACCTAAATTTAAGGCAAAAATGAGTATTTGGTTTACCTCCACAAGAGAGGATAAATAACTCAACTGCGCTTTCCAACTAACCTCCTATGATTTTAAATTCATGTAGGCAAGTCATATACTTTATGCAAGATAGTTAGGTTGTTATTCACTTAGAAAGTGACCAAGTCCTTAAACTCACTCCCGAGAGACTAGATCATGTAAGGGCATGAAAAATGACCTAGATCTAATGCAAAATATATTACATATTATTTCTATTTTTTGAACAATCATTTGACACAGACTTATAGGATTCATATGCCTAATGCATGAGGGGTAAGATTATTAGCCAAAATCACTGAGAAGGGAGGAGGTGTGTTTCCACCATGACTCTCAAAGGTCAAGTCAAGTTTCTCTAGCAAAAGTGAAAGCTCTCCAATCAAGAGTGAAATAATATGCTTTTGTGCATGATGTTATAAGAGAAAAACTCATCCAGCTAAAGAGTTGTTAATTCTTTTATTTGATTTTAGCTTAAGCTTTAAATGAGATTATGACCTATTTATTTTAATTTTGAGTTGTTAATTTGGTAGAAGATTTATTTTCTCCTAAGATCCTAATCTTCATCCAGGCCATACATCCAACAAGGAAGAAACTATAAAAATATGCCATCTTAATGCACAAGCTAAACAAAACATAAAACATTTTATAAAGCTAATGCAAAAGAATAAAATGTCATTTGTGGTCGGGCACCACCGTACAAACCCAAAAACAAATTGTGTAGCTGAGCTCTACTCTTATATAACCCGGATTAAAAATGAATTAATTACAATCAAGTAAGAAAACTCATGTTATGGGGGTCTTCATTCTTTTTTCTTCTTTCTTCTTTGGTTCCTTCTTTTGGATGGTTGGAATGTGGATACTCCAAAGGCTTCACATGATACATAAGATGAGATCTTATGACCAATGCTCATCTTAATCCCCCATAATATTCATTCCAAAATCTTAATTGCAAAAATTACATGAAAAGAAAAAGTAATCTAACTAACACCTACAAAATAGATATTAGCTAAGCAAATCATACAAATCTCAAGCATGTATATTGGACTTAGCACCCCACACATGGGTAACCAAGTCCACCTGGCCTATTGGATTATGCTTAGGGGCATAAGCACATGCACAACAAAAGCATTTATATTTTTATTTATTACAATGCTCCTTAAGCACAACCCCTGCAGAAAATATTAATTAGACTAAGATCACCCTACCATTTATTCTACGCACATTCAATCTAACATCCAGACTAGAAATAATACATCACAAAATAAAAGCAAACATCAAGCCATAAGCACATGCACAAGAAAAGTATTTATATTTTTATTTATTACAATGCTCCTTAAGCTACCCCTGCAGAAAATATTAGTTAGACTAAGATCGCCCTACCATTTATTCGATGCACATTCAATCTAACATCCAAAATAGAAATAATACATCACAAAATAAAAGCAAACATCAAGCCATGCACCGCTAACCTAAAGCTAGAAGTGGTGACTTGGCCTAATGTGTGTGCTTTAGAAGGTTTGTGTGGTATGCATAGCTATGGCTTTAAGGTTTGGATTTCCTAAGTATGAGGATGTTCAACTTAGATGGGTGATTTCATTTAAATGTTTAGTTGATTTGGGTTAATTTTATTTTCTATTTTAGTTTGGTTTAAGTAAACCCTATAGTTAATTGCTATGTTTTAAAGAGAGGGAAAAGAGAAGAGAACTTCTCTTTCCTTCTCTACCTTAAGTAATTTCTAAAGTGGATTCATGTTTAGTTTTGTTTAGTGAATGTTTTATTATGTATTTTAATTAATCCTAAATTTAGATTTTTCCTAAACAAACCCATTCAAAAAGAAAGGCATTTTAAGATTAAGTAAAGTGAACTAAAGTCACAAAACACGCATCATTTCATTTCTTTTCCAACATGTATAACATACATATGGATGCATCCTAAGCATATCTATATATACAAATGAGAATGTTTGACACACTTTATGATGAATGCTAAGTGAGTCACTTAAGAAAATTTGAATGCTTTATGATGCATGATTTTCATTTAAGTAGAAAAGAGATTTTCTTATCCATTTTTCACATGCACATATGAATGTATGAAAGGCATAAGTGAGTACGAAGCCATTGTTAGCACTAGGGGTGTAAGGTACAAGATAAGGGTTACTAGGCTCTAACCCGATATTGTCCACTAATATACCACTTTCCTTAAATACAAGCACAAGTATAAAAGAAATGAATGGAGAAGAAAGATGCAAAAAAGTTTATATTTATTTATTTATTTTGTTTATGCAATTTATATGTACAAATGTAAATGTCCTTCTTAAGTAATAGTATATGAATGAATAGAAAGGGGATTAGGCAAGTGTTATGTTCTTTTCAAATGAACTATACACTTTATCAAATCCTATTCAAAACTATACTAAAAGAAAGGAAAATGAAAGCTACACTATGCACATCTTCATATTATATCCACATGCAAGCTTACGAATAATTATAAGTAGCATGCTTTCAATTTTAGGCATTTGATTTATAGATTTTTAAAATAGTTTTGAATTTAATAGTGATAGTAGCCATTCATATTTTACTTTAGTCAAAACATGCAATTTGACATAAAGAAAGTATTTCATTTTGAATTTGTTTTTTGAAAAGCATGAATGCACGAAAATCATATGACATACGCATTTAGCATGTTAGGAAAAACTAGAGTGATGAAAGTATGTAAACACATCCACCCTAATTAATTCCTAAAGACAATCTTATAAAATAAGAAAGCTTAAAATAAATTAAATTATTTTTAAAGAAGGTTTTATTTTATTTTGAGTTTAATTTAATTTGAGAAATGTGAGGTGAGTTTGCTATTCCTAACCCATATATGTTTATTATTTTAGTTTAATTTT
Source organism: Cymbidium sinense (assembly GCA_021442155.1). Taxonomy (NCBI): domain Eukaryota; kingdom Viridiplantae; phylum Streptophyta; class Magnoliopsida; order Asparagales; family Orchidaceae; genus Cymbidium; species Cymbidium sinense. The sequence continues at coordinate 165,800,423 of CM038221.1, read as the reverse complement.
TAGGTGATTAGATCAATTTTATGCTTTGGTTAGGTTAAGGTATGAATTAAGTGTGTTAATTATCCCTTACCTATACCACCTTAGCATATTTAATCAAATAATTATGAGCCAATGAGATGACATAAAATCACACAAGGAATTTAAATCAACAATGCACCTAGTAAGAAAAGGGCCTAATGCATTTGGCTCATGATTATTAATTAAACTAAGGGGTTTAGTTTTAAGTAATTTCATAACACCTCTCACATATGTTAGTTGAGTTTTGATTTCCTTAATTATACTTAGGCTCTTGAACACCTAAGCATCTACTGAAGATAGATTAATTGAGTTCTGGAAAATTTTAGAATTTTATGAAATTAATTAAGGAGATAATTAGTGAATTAACCCTTAAATAAGGTTGGCTTAAGAAAAAGGCTTAAGGAATATCTTAAGGAAAGTATCCCCAAATTATTCCCTAAACCTCACACTCACTTAATCAAAGCTTAATTGACTCAATTAGGTGGTTAAATCATGAATTATACCCTTAATTAAGCTTAATTATATTAAGGAAGTGATTAAGGAATGAACTAGCAATTCTTTTAATTAAGCCACCAATAAATCCCAAAAAAATTAGGGGATGTAGGAGTTATCCCACTAATTAAGCACAAGAAGATTGAGATTAATTAGTTGAGTAATTAAAGGGTAATTAGCAAAAATAACATTCTCAATAAAACCCAAATTCAGAGAAAATCACTATTCAAAATTCATTGAAATTAATTTTAGAATATTTTACATTTAATTATATATCCAATACAATTTATTTCATATTTTTAATTTTTCTAAGCTTAGATATGAATTTAGGAAGTTTCCATAATTAATTAGAATATTTAATAGCCTAATTAACTATTTAATCCCGTTGGCGCCACGTGGGCCGCTGACGTAATGTTGACCTTATTTTTAGAATGAGCTCTCAACCCCTTCATTTTAGATCTAGGACTCCTCTTAGACTCTAAGAGTTGATTAATCTTAAGACACATCTAGTGATTAGGTGAACACTCAACCTAGCCTTAGAGACTTAGAAGAGTTAGCCATAGGAATAAGTCATGCCTTAGGGGTATTAGAAAAACTTCCAATCCTTAGCTTAAACCATTCCTCACTTTCCTTCTTTCAAGTCAAACTCCAAATCAATTCTATTTGATTTTCTCCAAACTCCAATCAACTTAAATCAAATCCATGATTGAAATCTATGATTGAAACCCATGATCAAAATCCATAAAAAATTCTTAAGTTCAAATTTTGCCCTAAGTCCTTAATCTTGCCTTTAAGGACTTAACCAAAATTATAATCAAAACCAATTAAAATATTTGAGATTTTCCCATAATTCATTATATTTTCATTTATATTCACATATATGAATGAAGTATAAATTCAAATCAATCAAATAAAATGCAAAAATTAAATTCCCAATTTAAAATTTTCCTAAGTCCTTGAAATTTTCTATTAAAGGATTTATCCAAAACCTTAATCAAACTAATTCAAACTCATGAGATTTTCTCAAAACTCATTTATATTCTCATTTATATTCACATATATAAATGAAATATAAATATAAATCAATCAAATCAAAAGAAAAATTAAATTCCCAATTTAAAATCTTCTTAAGTCATTAATTCTCCATTAATGGACTTAGCCTAAATCTTGATCAAACTATCTCAAATTTATGAGATTTTCTCATAACTCATTTATATCCTCATTTATATTCATATATATAAATGAAATATAAATATAAATCAATCAAACCAAATTCAAAAATTCAAATCCCTACTCCAAATTTTCTAAGTCCCTTAAATCCTTCTTAATGGACTTAGCCCAAATCATGATTAAACCACTTCAAATCCTTGAAGTTTTCTCATGATCAATTTATATTCTCATTTATATTCACATATATAAATGAAATATAAATTCAAACAATCAAAACCAATTCCAAAAATCAAACTCAAATCAACTCAAAATCCAATCTAAGCTTTTCAAGTCAAAATCTTGAACTTAGCCAAATCATCTTCAAATCAAGCCAAACTCTTGATTTTATCTCATGATTCAATCAAACCTACAATCATGAGCCCATATATAAATCCAAACTTCAATCAAACAGTCAAAACCTAAGTCAAAAATCAAAGCCAAAACCCTTTCATATTCTTCCTTTAAATATGAAATTATCAAATGGATCTAAACCCATTTGCCTTCAAACCACTTATAAATGGATTTATATTTCAATCACGAGTCAATATACAAGATCAACCAACTTCAAATCAAGCTTAGACCAAGCCATTTGATCCACTTAGGCTCACTTGACCCAAAGTGACCTATAGTACCCTTATGAACCAAATTCTAATCCTAACCAAATTGGATTGAACCAAACTCATATTTGCCTCTTATCATGATCAACAATCATCATGGGATGATCAATCAATCAAATTGGGCCAAACCAAGTCAAACCTAAGGATTGACCAAGTCAACACTTAACCCAAAATGAAACCTGACATAGCCAAATTTTACCATAGACCAAATTGATTGAAACCACTGATCAAAGTTCATTCATGACCTATGTTTGAACTTGACCAAGCCAACATTTGAGCCAATCCTAGCCCAATTGGCCACTTGACCCAAGTTGACCCATTTTGACCAAAGGGTCAAAATATGTCAAAACTTGATCTAAGCCAAATTGATTGAAACCAATGGGTCAAGTCCATTCCAAATCACTTGTGGAACTTGACCAAAGCCTTTGGCCAACTAGACCTAACATAACCAATTGACCTTAGACCCAACATGACCTAAAGTGGTCATGTTGAGCCAAACAGAACATAATCAAAATTGATTGGAAACAAAGATACCAATCCACTATATGACTAACCAAACCTACCCTTGACTTACCTCAAATAGATCAAATAGGTCAAATAGGTCAACTTGATCCATTTGACCTAAATGAAGTCATATGAGCCAAATTCAAAACTAATCCAAATTGAATCAAACCAAAGCCACTAAAATATTTTAAATGGTCATATGAACTTGAACCAACCCTTGGTTTGACCCAATTTGATCAATTTATCAACTTGACCCAAGTTGACCCATTTTGACCTAAATGGGTCAACATGAGCCAAACCCTATCAAATGAATTCCAAATCTCATAGTCAGCAAAATGACCAACCTACCCCTAGGCCATAGAACAAATTTTGGACTAATCTATGGGTAATTTGGTCACACCCTCTTCATATCCACTTGAGGCTTTCCTAAAAGCTCAAAGGGACCTAATGAGGAGTGGGCACCCAACCTCAATGGGTTTGGGTCAGCCCAATTGGTCCCTTTACCAAACCCGACCCCATAGGTCAAAGCTCAAAATTCAAACTCCCTCTCCCACTCAAATTCAAGCGTATGGGAGGTTGGAAATCCACTCCTTGGCACAAACTGACCATGTACACACTCTGATCAAACAACCCACTGCCTAAGCTCAATTGGATCAAAATGACAAGTGAATGGACAACCGTCCGATCCTTCAAGGGGGAGATATACTCCCCTTAATTCATTTCAATTCTAACTTCCCCTCTGTCGATTGAAGTTAAGGAACTCAGAGCAAGTCTTAGAGAGGATTCCCAAGCTTCTTAAAGAGGATTTGAAAACTCCATTTCTCGATTTTCAGAGTTTGAAAATAGGAGAATTCTATTGAAGAGCTAACTTCCTCTTCACTCAATTTCCATCCAATTATTCTTGCATACTTCATCAAGGAGCTAAGTCGAGTGCACCCAAGCTTCCTTTGGAGTTCCCATAGCAAGGAAAAGTTGAATTAGATCAAGACCGCAAGCTAACTAAGGATGAGGTGGTCCATATACCAATCCACTCAACCTCAAGTGTATAAAACTTCAGAGGCTTTCTGACCAACGAAGCTTCTCCAAGGAATTGATGATCACCTCCGTGAGGGAATTCACCATTAAACTCAATGTAGTGTGGAGCTTTGGGAAAGAAATTTTAATCCCATGGATTTTTGACCATTGGATGTGCCACTTTTTAGCTTTAGATGGTGTGGGTTGAGTTTGGTTTGAATCCGAGCTCGATCGAGCTCGGATCTTCATCTTCCCCTTGATCATGAACGATCTCTGTTGATCAAGGGAAAGAACTTGGGAGACCTCAGCCATCCATCCACGCATTTTGGATGGATGGCCGAGATAATTTCCCACGTTTAGAAATTCCTTATACATTTTTAAACCACAGGGAGATCTCTGGTTGTCCGATCTTTGATCGGAAAGATCGGACAACAGAGATCAAACTGCTTCTGTTGCCAGCTGCCATTTTGGATTTAACATTTAAGTAAATCCCTCATGGTGTGGACGTGTAAAACTACCCGCCGTCCGCCATGAGCTATAAGGTTAGTTAAAATGTTTTAAATAATCCTAATTAATCTTGGGATCTTCTAAAATTCATAACTCTCTCTAGAAAATTCAGAAAATTATGAAATAAAATCTTAAGGAAAGATAATTAAACCTAGAATATTTTAAAATTAATTTCAATGGATTTTGAAGTATATTTTTCTTTGAATTTGGGTTTTATTTGAAACTTTATTTTACTAATTACTTTTTAATTAAACCTCTGATTAATCCTAAATTTCTTGGATATATTTTAGGGGATGACTTCTGCCTCCCCTAATTTTCTTGGGATTTATTGAAGGCTTGATTAGAAGAATTGCATATGGATGTTTTAATTACCCTCCTTATATAATTAAGGATAATTAGGGTATGATTAGTGGTTTTAATCCATGATTAGGATTGCTTAAGGTCAGATCCAGTACATAGGAGGTTTAGAGATTAATTTTAGGGTAATTTCCTTAAGCTTTTCTCTAAACCCCCTTTTCTCTCCTTAATCTCCTCTTAATGAAGGGTTAATTCACTAATTATCCCCTTAATTAATTTCTAAAAATTCTAAAAAGTTCCAGAACTTAATTAATCTTCTTTGGGTAGATGCTTAAATGTTTAATAGCCTAAGTTCAATTAATAAAATCAAAACCCAATTCATATGTATGAAATGGTGTTTTGAAATTACTTAAGTTAAATCCCTTAGCTTAATTAACATTTATTTGTGAGCCAAATTGCATTAGGCCTTTTCTTATTAGGTGCATTACAAATTTAAATTCTTTGTAAGTTTTTTTTATGTCATCTCATTGGCTCATAATTATTTGATTAATTATTCTAAGGTGGTGTAGGTAAAGGTTAATTAAGTTACTTAATTCATACCTTAACCTAATTAATGCATAAAAATGGATCTAATTATCTAAAAATTAAACAAAAATATCAAACGCATATGAGAATGGGTTAGGAACAACAAACCCATCTCACCTTTTTAAAATTAATCAAACTCCAAACCAAACAAAAATCATTTTAAATTCACTTTGATTTATTTTAAACTTTCTTATTCTATAAGAATGTCTTTAGGATTTAAATGAAGTGAACTTGTTTACATGTTTTCATTACTTTGAATCTTTCCCCAACATGTTAAATTTGTATGTCATGTGGTTTCATGCATTCATATTTTTCAAATTTAAATTTAAAAATGAAATTATTTACTTTATGTCAAATTTGCATGTGTTAGATAAAGTAGAAATATGATTAGCTATTATCACTGCTAAATCCAAATTATTTTTAAAATATATAAATTAAATACCAAATCTGAAAGTTTGCTACTTATACTTTCATTATAAGCTTGCATGTGAAAGAATATAAATGTATGCTTAGCATAGGTTTCCTTTCTTTCTTATGTTGGTATAGTTTTGAATAGAATTTGGTGAGGTGTATGGTTCATTTGAAAAGAACATAACACTCACCTAATTCCATATCTTATTCATCTCTATGCTACCACTTAAGAAGGGTTACCTATACAAGCATACATAAATTGCATAAATAAAATGAATCCATTAATACAAATTTTGCATTCTCCTTTTCTATTTCATTTCTTTTATACATATGTTTGTATTTAAGGAAAGTGGTATATTAGACTGGACAACCCTGAGATTGCAATGCTTTAAGTAGCCCTAAGTAGGTCTTGTACCTTACACCTCTAGTTAACAATGTCACTGTACTCACTTATGCCTTTCTTTCTTTCATGTGTGTATGTGAAAATTTAGATAAGGAAACCCCTTTCTACTTAAGAAAAATCATGCATCTCAACTTCTAAATCCTTAAATAGATTACTTAACATGTATCATAAAGTGTGTTAAATATTCTCATTTGTATGTATAGATATGCTTAGGGTCCATCCATATGCATGTTATATATGTTGGGAAAGAGATGAAGTAATGTGTGTTATGTAAATTTTAATTCATTTTATTTAATCTTAAAATACCTTTCTTTTTGAATAGGTTTGTTTAGAGTTTATCTAAACTTAAGATTAATTAAAATATTTAATCTAAACATTCACCTAAACAAAACTAAAATGTGAACCTACTTTAGAAATTACTTAGGTTAGGGAAGGAAAGAGAAGTTCTCTTCTTTTTCCCTCTCTTCATAACTTAGTAATTAATTATAAGACCCACTTAAACCAAATCAAAACATGAAATAAAATCAACCCAAAATAATTAAATAACTTAAATGAAACCCTCCTCTAAGTTGAACATGTTCTTCACACTTAGAAAATTTAAACCTAAAGCCATATCTAAGTATACCACACAAGCCTACAAATCACACATATTAGCCTAAGTCATCACTTCTAGCTTTAGGTTAGTTTGGTGTATGGTTTGATGTTTATTTTATTTTGTGATATATATTTTAGACTGGATGTTAAGGTTTATGCTCGTAGAATGAATGGTATGATGCTCTTAGTCTAACTATTCTTTTCTGTAGGGGATTATGTTTAAGGGGCGTCATCATAAATGAAAATATAAATGCTTTTGCTTGCAGGTGTTTTATACCCCTAAGCATAATCCAATAGGTCAGGTGAACTTAGTCACTCATGTGTGGGGTGATAAGTCCAATATACATGCTTGGATTTGTGTGGTTTGTTTTAACTAACCTTTGTTTTGCAGGTATTAGTTAGATTTTCACTTTTTCTTTTCATATAAATTTGTGCAATTAGGATTTTAGAATTATTGTTATGAGGATTAGGATGAGCATTGGTCATAAGATCATATCTTATGCACCATGTGAAGCCTTGGAGCATTTACTTTCCAACTATCCAAAAGAAGGAATCAAAGAAGAAAAGAAGAAGACAGAAGAAAAGAAGAAAGAAGAAAGAAGAAATAAAGCTTGAAGACCCCCATAATAATAAATTCTTTGCTTAATTGTAATTTATTTAATTTATAATCCGGGTTGTATAAGGGTAGAACTCGGCTACCCAATTTGATATTTTCAGGTTTGTGTGGTGGTGCCCGACCACAACAGCCTTTTATTATTTTTGCGATTAGCTTTATAAATTTGTTGATGATTTGTTTAGATTTTTTTATTAAGTGGCATGCTTTTCCTTGTTTATTCTTTGCTTTATGTATGGCCTGGATGTGGATTAGGCTCTTTAGGAAAAAATAAATCTCTTACCCAGCCTAACAACTCAAAATAAAAAATTAAATAACTCATAACTTCATCTAAAGTTTAGGTTTAAAATCAAGATAAAAGAATTAGCAACCCCTTACCTGGATGAGTATTTCTTTTGTAATATCATGCATAAATGCATCTTATTTCACTCTCGATTGGAGGGCTTCCACCTTTGCCAGAGAAACTTGGCTTGACCTTTGAGAGCCATGGTGAAAACTCACTTCCTCCCTTCTCACTGATTTTGGCCAATAATCTTATTTCTCATGAATTAGTCATATGAATCCTATTAGCCCGAGTCAAAATAATTGTCCAAAATGAAAATAAAATGAAATTTGAATTACATTAGATTAAGGTCATTTGAAGCATGTCACTTTACATGATATAGTCTCTTTAGGGAGTGAGTTTAAGGACTTAGTTTCTTTCTAAATAAATAACAGCCTAACTATCTTGCATAATCATAAAGACTTACCTACACATATTTAAAATTGTAGGAGGAGTTAGTTGACAGCCACCCTCAAGCGGTTGTAGGTCCAAGCTATCGGGTGGTTTGTCCTTTCTTGTGAAGGCAAACCAATTATCCATTTTTGCCTTAGATTTAGGTTGTGCTTCCGGCCCTCACCGAAGCTCCCTAGATTTAGGTTCTGAGGTTACTTCTCCTCTTTGTGGGTCATAAGCATAATTCCTCACCTCTTAGGTCTTTCCTTAATCTTGTGTTAAGAAATCTTAAGTCCTAAATTTTTAATGAAAAATACAACTCAAATAAGCTAAATCAATTTCAAAATTGTAAAACCCAACTGTAGAATAGTTTGAAATGCTCGCTAGGTTTCCTGACATCCTGGGAGTCTCCTACTTATCTCCCATTTTGACTTCGATAATAACTTCCCCTTTTTTATCAATCCCATTTGATCATTCAAAAATGAACTAATCGATTGATAGTCCTTCTTATTGAAATCTTCAAAGATAATGATCATTTACCTTAATCGAGAGTTTTTCTAAGGAATCCCCATTCCTTAGGATGTAATTAACTATGGGGGCTTGCCCTTATAGAGAACTTAATGAACTCAGTTTAAAATAAACCCTGTTTTACTTTTTCATATAAAATAGGGGAATAATCTCTGGTATATATGCTGACCCATTGTCCTTATGAGTCCTTATTGAGGCGATTAGATCCATTAAAGGATAGTGACTTATGTATTTTGAGATAATACACAACTTCCTTGATGACGTACCCAATCACCTGAATAAGTACATTTGCAGATCTACGTGACATCCTAAAAAGATGAATTTTTATAGGTCTCCTCTTTCTTTTTTCACCACAGATTTGAAAGGCGACCCCCTATAGAAATTTTTCTACCAACACGTGGCATGTGCTTTCCATGTGGCGTGACAGGATTGGATCTTTAACTTGTCACATCGTAGCGCCACATCAACGGTGGCGCTACGTGCTTTCTCCTCAGCCGTCGGATCAAGGATTGGCTGGCTGAGATTAAAGTCATGGTTCTAAAGGATAAATCTGTGGGTGCTATGTGTTTTAATTGTTGTCATCCATCCGCATTTTGGATGGACGGCCAGAGATTCATCCCTGTATTTCCCTATGGAGAATGGACACAGTCCATCCTCAAGGGTATGATCTAAGCTTGATTGAGCTTGATTTGGATTGAAATTCAACCCACACCATCTAGGCACAATGGCAAGCACATTTAACGGCTAGAATTCTATGGGATTAAAATTCCTTTCACAAAGCTCCAAACCACATTGAATTTAAGCTTGGAAAAATGGCTAATCTCATTGGAGGTGATCATCGGCGCTCGATTCCCTTTGAGAAGCTTCGTCTAGTTGAGATGAAGCTTTGCTAAAGTTTGGAGGCTCTGAGATTGGGTAGATCTTCCTATGGGCCAACTCCTCCTTGACTTGAGTTCGGCTTTGGTCTAGAGCACTCCTCCCTTGCTTCAAGAACTTGTATGAAGCTTTTGGATAGCTCGATTGAGCTCCCTAATGGAGCTTGCAAAGGGAATTGGGCTGGTTTGAAGTGTGGAGTAAGATTAGATTTTAGTTTTCTTCCCTTGTTTTTAATTTTAGAAACCGAGAAATGGGAAATTGGTTCTTACTTGGGAGAGCTTGGGGAGGCTGAGGAATGGCTTCTCTAACTTCCCTAGGTTCAATCGAACTGGAGAATGTTGAAATGAAATCAAATTAGGGGGAGTATATCTCCTCATTTGGCAATCGGACGACCAAGCAAAGCTTTGCCGTTTTGATTCAATTGAACTCCTTGAGTGGGTTTGTTAGGCTATTAGATGAGTCATTGCATTCGGTTTTGGCCAGGGAAGGAGTGGAGGAGGTTGCCATGTGCTTGAAACAAGAGGAGACATGATTCCCATGTGGCCATTTTTAAGCACATGGTCGATTTTGGGTCTGGGTTGGGATTGGCTGACCCAAACCCATTGGGTCATGTGCACTAGGTCCATTAGTGACTATTTGGTTCACTAAGAGGATGCTAAGTGTCCATGAAAAGGAATTGACCAAATTTCAAGTGATTTTGATTTTGAGTTACCTTATGGCATAGGGGTAAAATGGTCATTTGACTTTAATTTCAATTTAGGTATGTTTGGTATGATGAGAAAATAGGTTTGGCCAAGTTTCATTGAATTTGAAGTTATTTTGATATTATTTGGCTCATGTTGACCCATTTAGGTCAAAATGGGTCAACTTGGGTCAAGTTGACCAAATGATCCATTTGGGTCAAACCAAGAGTTGGGTCAAGTTCATATGACCATTTGAAATATTTTGGTTTGATTCAATTTGGTTTAGGTTTGAATTTGGTTCATTTGATTCATTTAGGTCAAATGGGTCAAGTTGACCAATTTGACCCATTTGACCTATTTGGGTTAGGTCATGGGTTGGTTTAAGTTTAGTTGGTCATATGAAATGGATTGGTATTTTTGTTTCCAATCAATTTTGGTTAAGTTTGAATTTGGCTCAATTTGACCTTTTAGGTCAAGTTGGGTTCAAGGTCAATTGGGCTAGGTTAGGTCTAGTTGGCCAATTGAGGGCAAGTTCAACAAGTGATTTGGAATGAACTTGACCCATTGGTTTCAATTAATTTGGCTTAGATCAAGTTTTGACACATTTTGAATTTTTAGGTCAAGTTGGGTCAACTTGGGTCAAGTGGCCAATTGGGCTAGGTTAGGCTCAAATATTGACTTGGTTAAGTTCAATCATTGATCATGAATGAACTTAGATCAATGGTTTCAATCAATTTGGCCTATGATTGGTTTTAGCTATGTTGGGTTTCATTTTGGCTAAGTGTTGATTTGGTCAACTCTTAGATTTGACTTGGTTTGACCCAATTTAAGTGATTGATCATCTCATGATGATTGTTGATCATGATGAGAGGCAAAGATGAGCTTAGTTCAATTCAATTTGATTAGGATTAGAATTTGGCTCATAAGGTACTTTAGGTCACTTTGGGTCAAGTGAGCCTAAGTAGGTCAAATGGCTTGGTCAAAGCTTGATTTGAGTTTGATTGAACTCACATATGGACTTATGATTGAAATATAAATCCATTTGCAAGTGATTTGAATTCAAATGGGTTTTGATTCATTTGGCAATTTTAAGTTCAAAGAGTGAACATGGGTTTGACTTAGGTTTAATTTTTGAATTGAGTTTTGATTTGATGATTGAAGTTTATATTTATATTTGGATTCGTGATTGAAGGATTGATTGAATCATGAAGAAAAATCAAGAGTTTGGCTTGATTTAGATTTGATTTGGCTAAGTTCAAGAATTTAACTTGAAAGGCTTAGATTGGATTTTGATTGAATTTGAGTTTGATTTTTGGAGTTGGTTTTGGTTGTTTGAATTTATATTTCATTTATATATGTGAATATAAATGAGAATATAAATGGGTTTTGAGAAAATTTTAAAGATTTGAAGTGATTTAAACACGATCTAGGCTAAGTCCTTAAGAGGGAATCAAAGTGACTTAGGAAAGATTTTTTGTGAATTTGAATTTGAATTTTGAATTTAGTTTGATTGATTTGAATTTATATTCCATTTATATTTGTGAATATAAATGGGTTGTGAGAAAATTTCAAGAGTTTGAAGTGATTTGAGCTTGGTTTGGGCTAAGTCCTTAAGAGAGAATTAAAGGATTTAAGAAAGATTTGGAATTTGATCATGGATTTTGGATTTGATTTTTGAGTTTAGTTTGATTGATTTGAATTTATATTTTATTTATATATGTGAATATAAATGAGAATATAGATGGGGTATGAGAAAATTTCATGAGTTTGAAGTGATTTGGATTAGATTTAGGCTAAGTCCTTAAGAGGGAATCAAAGGACTTAGGAGAGATTTTTGAACTTGGAATTTCAATCGTGGGCTTCAATCATAAGTTTCAATCATGGGTTTCAATCACATGGCATTGATTTGGGTTTGGAAAAAATCAATTAAGCTGGAATTGATTTATGTTTGATGTTAATTTGATTTGGAGTTTTGACTTGAAGGAAGGACGTGAGGAATGTGGTTCAAGCTATAAGATAGGGAAATTTTCTAACACCCCTAAGGCATGACCTATTCCTATAGATAACTCTTCTAAGTCTCTAGGGATAGGTTGAGTGTCTGCCTAATCACTATATGTGTCTTAAGACTAAGGAACTCCTAAAGTCTAAGAGAAGTCTTATGTCTAAGATGGAGAAGTTGAGAGCTCATCCTAAAAATGAGGTCAACAATGACATAATTAGCTTCTTAGATTTTATTAAATTAAATTTTTTATAATATCATAATTGAATTTTTAGGTTTTGTTAACCCATACCTAGTCCTAAGACTAAATCGGGAATTAACCTACGTAGCATCCTCAGACACTAAGTTTAAGCATTCAGCATAGTGTCGGGGCCCATGCGGGTGTATTTAAGAATGCTTGCACACTTTTGAGGTAGTAAATTTGGGTTTTAATCATACTTTATAATGCGTGCAAGAGTTTAATTGAATCCTTAATTGACGCCTTCTGTCCGCTTGTATGGTGTATTGCGAATCCGATGGCGTATGTTGTTAGCTTCATTCATATTCAACTTCAATTCTTTTGAATGTTTCATTGCACGGTGTATTTTTTATTCACTCAAGTAATTTGCTTACATTGAATAAACTTATAATTTGTTGTAGACTATTGTCAATTAGATGATTATAAGCTCAATTTTGTCTTAACAGCTTAGTCATTGTATTTAGTTCAATTATTGATCTTATTGCTCGTTTGAGATTTAAATATTATTCTTTAACTATTTCATTTTCATTAATATTAATTTCTATTTTTGATGAAATTTTGGCAGCCTCTCGGCATCGTCCCCACATAGGGGGCTGCTTTGGGAGTGCTAGAGCCTTCCTACCATGCTTAATAAAGCATGCATAGTCAATGTCTTGCGACACCGCAGCTTAAAGAGTTTCTAAACTCACCATGCTTAAGAAAGTGTGCATAGACCTTCAATATCTGTGTTTGAAATAAAATTCGGTAGCCTCCCAGCATCATCCCCGTGTAGAGGGTTGCATCGGTAGTGCTGAGGCCTTCCTACCATGCTTCAAAAACATGCTTAGTCAGTGTCTTGTGACACTACAGCTTAAAGAGTCTTCCAAACTCATCACGCTTAAGAAAGCGTGCATAGACATTCAAATACTTATAATTTCAATTCAGATTTTTATTTTGACCTTAGAGTTCATTTTATGTTAAATTGATTAAGTCATTTATCTCAATTTAAATTTTTCGTCTTTCCGTAAGTGCGTCGAGAATCTATAGCCCTACCATGCTTAAAGAAGCATGCATAGTTAGTGTCTTACGACACTATGGCTTGGAGAGTCTTCTAAACCCACCATGTTTAAAAAAGTGTGCATAGGCCTTCAAATACTAGAGGAAGCGTGTAATGCACAAGGGACCTAGGAGGGATTGATAGCTCACATGATTGATGATGCTCTAGTAGAAAAATGCCTTCATCTAATCCTCTTGTCACTTGGATAGTTAATGAACACTCTGCATGTAATGAACTTTTGTTGTCCAAATCAACCGTGGTATGTAGGTACGCTTTCTTATAGCTATCAAAGAATGATGAAACCAGATGCGGATCAGCAAGCTCGACAGGAGTAGTAATTGAAATTGACACTTCATCCTAGATCCCAGTATTCCTATCCCTTATTGGGGTCATCCAATCTCAGCCTTCAACATACTGAGTAGAGACATCCTTTCCAATCTCATGATCACCTCCTTGACCTCCTTGAGGAGGAATTGCTCCAGGATGATCAGGAGGATAGATAAGTACAGTTAGGGGTGTGCACTAGTTAGTTCAAATCGAAAAATCAAATCGAACCGATGTTATTTGGTCAATTTAGTTCGGTTTTAAATCTCATAGTTTGGTTTTTGGTTGTAAATGCCTAGTTATTCGGTTTTTGGTTTTTCTTTTTTTAAAAAGATTGGATAAACCGAATAAACCGAATAAATCAAAATTAGTTAAAAAATCAAATACAGATTATGTAATTTTGAATGTAAATGCTTAATTATTTGTATAGATTTATAGATTTCTACTTGACTAAGAAATTTTCAATATATAAAATTTATTAGATTTTTTAATTAATTAGTTCATTAAAAATATTTTATTTTTATATAGTATTCGGTTTAATCGAAAATCAAATCAAATAAGCTGAATTATAGTTTGGTTTGGTTAATTCAGTTTTATATGTTATTTGGATGGTTCAGTTATTTTAAATTATTTGGTTCGATTTGTTTGATTTAACAAAAAATTCAATTGAACCGACCGAATCAACCGAATACTCACCCTCAGTACAGTAAGCAAATTTTTCCCATCAAGGTTAAGAATATCAATAATATCTAGAGAATGTCTTCGAAACATTCCTTTTGGAAGGATCCTTTCATGCCCATTCAAATACACCTTCCCTGAATAATTGACTCCACGAAAGTTGAGAGCTTCTTTGATAGCTCTGCCTTGCCGTCCATTTCTTGCAGCAGCCCGGTAATACCACTGCTGAAACCACAGCCTTATGCAGTAGTTGGAGAAATGTCCGACTTCTTCTGCTGTACAGGAGGAGCGATGCTGACTTCTTCTACTGTAAAGGAGTGACTCCCTACTACTTCTGTTGTAAAGAAAGAACGATGTCCAATGTCTTTTTGCAGAGATTGAAGCGGAGAGGAGCGGTTGCGAGTTTTGAAACATTGATCGGGTGTAATTAAGAGATATTCAAGTAAATTTATCTCGAAATACTTACTAATTTTGATAAAATTTTAAGTGTGATAATCTTAGTCAAATTGGATGTCTATTCTGAGTAATTTTGACATTCCAGATAACGGCATCGTTTATGAGGTTATTTGATTGATTGTGGCAATTATGTCACTTTCAATTCAAAAATACACATTACCACTTCCGATCGCTCGACATGCACTCAGACTCGTCTAAATTGAGTGTGAATAAACTTATTTGATAGATTTCAATGCTAACGGCATGATCAATTTTATGAACGGAGGTCATTTGGGCAATATCGCGGCTTCCCAACCTCGATATGTGTGTTAGCACATCGACGAACTTCTTTCTTGATTGATCGACTGTTGAATTATGCAATATGTATATTCTGATCAATTTCGACATTCTGAATGTGACTACGAAGCCCGTTCATCGATCGGAGATTGTTTCAACTAATTTCGGCGATGTCGAGTGTATTTCATCTTCGATTTGCATATTGTTGAATCCGAAGCCCATCGAATTCAGCTCGTGAGCTTGACTCGATTGATGTGACATACATGGAGGTCAACAGCATAACAGCATAACAGTAAACTTGATACTTATAATTCAAATTATCTATTCAACAGAAACTGTTGTGTCGTTGCAAACAATTTTATATTAATAATCATCATAAAGTGAATGATCATTTGTCTTGGGCAAATGCTTTAGAGTTGGAAAGTCTTAAGATTTGTGGAGTCCAATAAATATAAGTCACAGTAGCAGATCATAATGAATTTAACAAATGTACATTTTAAGTTGGATTTGCACATCATATGCTTAGTTAATGCAGTTCCAAGGCTTTTCGTAAGGCTCATCATCAAAATTATGAAAATGATAATAATAATTATAAGTATTAGGGTGTGGTACAAAATAATGATTAGTGATTGTGTTGCAAGGAAGTTGGCATGATTCACTGAGCTAATATTTGTGGTGGATTAAAAAAGGAATCGTTAGTAACATTATATATATGAAGATTACGTGGTATACACTGGAACACGTAGGTGTAGCAATGGATATTGTGGAGATGGATGCTACAACAACAACAACCATGCTATCAACAACTAATCATGTAAAAACATGTGTGCGAGTGTGAGGAAATGCTTGAGCACGCACGTGAACTTGTATGGCAGAGCAAGCAATGAGAGGCATTAGACACACGAGCAAGTTGCAAAGTGTGGGTGGGCGCTCATGTGAGTGATGACAATCGTGGGTAGGACTATAGCAGAACCAGAGATGATATTAATTAGGTGGATGATTAACATTTTCTTGCTTTGATGCTATGTTGAGAGTAACAAATTTTCTATATTATTGGTTGAAGATATTGTGCCTACCCCAATCATGATGATATAAAATTAAAATTTCTTAATATTACATATGTTCCTAATAACTGCACCTTCCAATATTAAAAATCATTCCTAATAACTTACACATGCTAACTCATCTAAATCCGAAGATTTCCTACATGAGCTTTTGAGAAATTAACTCCTTGAAAGGTGGAGCCATATTAAACAAAATAATGCAATGGGAGATAAGCTTACTAAATTAAATTTTTTGGAATTAGTTTCTGCGTGAGGCATAAATTTCTTATCTATTGTGTGGTATAGTTACCCCTCTCAATGCTGAGAGAGAGCTTTCGATTAAGGCTTGTCGTTAGGTCGCTAAATGAGAGCATATAGTAGCAACATGCGGAGTTTAAAATTTAGAATTTATGAAATTCATTATATTTAACTTAAAGTGGATGGTTGGGGGAACGATGATGCGCTTGATCTAGATCCCATGGTTCATCTCATACGGTCCCTAGTCTACTTAATGAGGAGATAATCCCAACCTAACAAGGATCCTGCCGACATGGTCGTCGCCAAGGTGTCTTTATAGACCAGGGTGGAGTTTGTCAAGGGGATAAATACAAGTCAACCTTTAACATAGGTTTTTTGCTATCAAAATACACTATATAGTTCATACCAAAGCAAAAGCCGTTATGGAACATACTGCGCGTCGACTGAATTTAGTGGTGCCATGTCACGATGAACCACCGTGTCAAAGGCTCTACAGAATGCCATTTATGTTATTATGTGGCAAAACCACGCTGACAGAGAACACGCCATGCCCTTACGCTTAAGATTATTTGAGTGTGAAAATAGTATGATTTTGATACTGCTTGTGAGCAAAGTTTTAATTTGTCATCCTCGACAAACGATCATGGATGGGTGGATGGATTTTCACTTTAAATTTAAATAATTAATTTCATTTAATTTATATTTTTTGTTTGAATATTTGATCATTTAATAATGATTTGACATTAGAATTTGAATAGATTATTATTATTATTATTATTATTATTATTATTATTATTATTATTATGAAAATCCTCCGGTTGAAATATTCACTCAACACGGCCATCATCGGGGTGTTGATCACTTATTTATTGTTTGATCGGACTCTATTAATAATGAGATCGATCTACCGTATAATAAAATTACCCTCTCAGAGATTTTTTTTAGATTAAAAATATTATAATATAATTATTAGATTTTTAGATTTTGTTAACCCAGACCCGATCCTAAGACCAAACCGGGAATCAACTCGCACAGTATCCTCAGACACTAAATTTAAGCATTCAGCATAGTGTCGGGGACCATGCAGATGTATTTTTAGATTGCTTGGATACTTTTAAGGCATTGAATTTGAGTTTTAATCACGCTTTAAAATGTATGCAAGAGTTCAATTAAAGTCTTAATTAGCGCCTTCTGTTCGCTTGTATGATGTATTGCGAATTCGCTGACGTAACAAATTTTAACTTTTGTTTAATCATTTGAAATAATATTTGTTTGCTTTGCATTTAGTTTTGAATTCATTGAATTTATGAGTTTTTATGAAGCTTGTTTTCTTCTTATTGCTGAGCTTTTGATTTTCTGTAAGCTCATCATGTCTAGTATTGATTTTCATTCATGGACAAATTGTTGCATCTTCTTTATGCTTGCTCATGCATATCCAACTTTTTAGTTCTTTCAAGATAAAATATAAGTATCATTTGAATGTTTATCGAAAGATCACATGTAATGCATACAGGTGAATGCAGTATAAGCTTCTATTTCTCCCCTTTTTTTATTCCTTCAGGTCTTCTTAATAATTCCAAAGCAAACTATAATAAAATTCAATAATTCATTTAATAGCTTTATTTGCATTAGATGCAAAGCTATGAAGTCATATTTTAGCTTACAAGCGACCCATCGAGCCCTATTGTAAATCACCTTTTGAATCTAACTTGAGCTTTTCTTTCATGTGAAAGATGAATTTCAAGCATAGTATCCTTTCTATGTTTTGTATAAGTTTTGAGTCTTCCTCACATTTGAATCAGGTTCTTATAATTATTTGGATACAATACAATCCAAATATTCATTGAATTTATCATTTGAGAGGTATAAAATCTCTTGTTAGACCTGTTTTATATTTCTTTTTGTCCAAGGCCAAGCTCTTAAATCCACAATAAGCTTCATTTGTACTTATAATGAACTATTGAGTCGTATTACAAATATCATTTGAATTTACTTGTTGTAGCTTGATTTTTCTTATATTAATGTTTTAGAAGCCTTATATTCAACTTTAATTTTGAATTGATATTCAATTGAAGTCCAAAAATTTGACTAATTTTGAACCTCTGCCTTCATCCCCATGTAGACAGAGTCGTATTCAACCTTCCTTCGGCCATTCTACGAAAGATAATAGCTGCTCATGACACATTATGGTCCTCACCCGCTAACTCAGTATAATAGGATCTTCAAACATCTGTATAAAAAGAAAATATATGTTAGTTTATGCTTTAATTTATCATTTTCAAATAAGTTCAATTTAAGCTCTTCAACACTTTTATTTGTTCTTGTTTAGGTCTCCTGTAAGTCCAAAATTTGGCCTCCCGTCTTGCATAGGGACGATCGGAGCTATTTGACCTTCCACTCTAAGATAATGGCCGCTTTGTGACACTACGGTGATCTTCACCGTTACTAGCATAATAGCCTTCAAACAGAATAATGGCAGCATGCTTTTGACCCCTATCTAAGGCAAGCTGAACTAGAGTGAAGCCCGATTTATCCTTCACGATCAGTTCTTGTTTAGTACCTAACTGTACAAGCACATTGCATACCTATGCATTACCTCTAATAGCAGCCATGTGTAAAGGTGTGCAACCTTCTTTATCTTGCCTTCCTTGATAAGCATTCCAAAATAGAAGTAACCTAACTATATCAGGAAATCCCTTGTAAGCAGCCCAATGAAGAGGGATTCTCCCATCGTTGTCAAGAGCATCAAAATCAGCACCATGCTTTGCAACAATGTGATTTAGAAAAGCTGTTTGGCCATATTGAGCTGCAACATGAACTGCCTAGTAGCCATTTAGATCAACGGCCTCTACCCACGCTCCACTCTGAAACAATACATCAGAAACAGCTATGGAACCCTGAACCGCTGCCCAGTGCAGAGCTGTCTGCTAGGTGTTATCCGCAACGTTGACATCACCACCATGCTCGATTATATACTATGCAACCTCATCGTAATCGTTGAGCGTGACCCACTGTAGAGCGTAATAACCATTTCCGTCGGGTTTGGAAAGAGAATGACCGTCCCTCTCTACGAAGCTCAGAGCTTCTAGAGGTCGTCGTAAGCCAAAGCAGAGTAGACATCCGCAATTATGGGCTCTGAGGGCTCTGAAAGATTGGGGTTTCCATTTTGATGATGGCTCGAGCTGGCGACAGAGATTGTCTCGATTTCAGCTTTAGCGATCGCCATGGTCAAGCATGCAGAAGGGACTGTGAGGGTTGAATGTAGGGAAGAGGCGAAGGTTTGTGGGAGAGGGGGAGTTCGTTCGACCATGAGGGAGGAGTCGAGCGAATTGCGGCTGGCAATAGAATGAATATGAATCTCCGGTTAGGGTTAGGTCTTATAGGTATTTATATGATTTTTTTTATTTCATTTAACTTATTAATTAATTTTAATTTGAAATTTTGAGATGATGTTATTATGTAATTAATATATATGTTGATTTAAAATTATTCTGATGTTCCAAACACAACGGCGCGGTCCGTTTTAAGATCGGAGGTCGTTTAGTTCACATTGGCGTCGAATCGAGGTCAATTTCAGTTTAAAAGTGCATATTATCGCTTCTATTCGTTCGACGTTCGCATAAACTCATCCGAATTGAGCGTGAATAAATTCATTTGATAGGTTTCAACATTTTGATGCTAACGGTATAATCAATTTCATGAACGGAGGTCGTTTGAGCAATGTCGCAGCTTCCCGACCTCGATATGCATGTCAGGGCGTCAATGAAATTTTTTCTTGATCGATCAACCATCGAATTGTGCAATATATATATTCTAATTAGTTTCGATGTTCTGAACACGACGGCGGAGTCCGTTCATTGATTGGAGGTCATTTCGATCAATTTTCGGCACCGTCGGGTGTATTTTAGCTCTGATTTGTGCGCTGAAACTCATCGAATTCACATTGTGAGCTCGACTTGACTTATAGCGCATGCATGGAGGTCAACAAATGCCCCCAACAAATATAATTCACGCATAGAGCGAGTCATATTTGTTGAAAATCGTTGACCTTAGGCCCCGGTCTTGGATCACGCCTTTCAACTGATGGGTTCTTGGAGAGCTTCTTCCACCATCTACTCTCTGCTTCGATGGGTTTGCTAAAAGTCTCTTTTTTATGTCTTCATAGATTTGGCTTTCCTCCGACCCTAGCTTTATGCTTGATCGGGTTGGGTGGAGGAATCGGCTTGTTTGATTTGAGATTCGAAATTCCTTTTGTCCTAGCTTTAAGCTTGACAGACTTTGATGAAGGATTGACCTGATTTGTCTATATTGACTTGTCAGGAAGTGTATGTATGCCTTAAGTATTGTGCTTGCTGCTTTGACGGATTCGTTGAAGGGTGCATATAGTTGACCTAGCCTTCCGGCTCATATTAGGTTAATGTTGAGTTATCAGTCTAGCACTGTGTGCTTTAACAGACTGAATAACCATGAAATTCCTTTAGTTCGGCCATTGCCTTTGTGTGAACTATGGAATCGCTTCCTCGGTCATGTGCTTTCTGCTTTTACAGACTTGATGATGGAATTGGCTTTGATCTGTGCTTTGCGCTTGATCAGATCATTTGAAAAGAGATTGGAATATCACCTTGTAGGCAATATATAGATTGATTTGAGGCAGCACTAAATTGAGAGTTTCCTCAGGTTGTCCTGGTCCATCGATCGAGTGAAAAGATCTCTTAGATTTTGGTTGCTTGTAGTCACTAAGCTGAATTTGGTTTGAGATTTGATAGCTATCATCATTGGACTGACGAGCAAGGGCTCTTTCACATGACCTTTTCTTGCGGCTTGTTGAGTGAGGAGAGCGTCAGCAACTCGACCACTTATGGGCTAGTTGAGTCCAACCTTTAGACCCTACTCGAATTTTTTGACTTAAGCTGTGATGGCTTGGTGGTTTGGTCATCAGACTAACAAACGGGGACTCTTTCACTGTGGCCTTTTCTTGCGGTTTGTTGAGTGAGGAGAGGATCAGCAACTCGGCCATTTGTAGGCTTGTTGAGTCCGACCTTTAGAACCCATCCGTGTCCTAGACTTGAATATGTAGAGGTTGATATTTTTTTTCAACTTAGCTGATTGAAGCTTCCAAAATTGAGAGTTCTTTTAGCTTGATCTTCGAAATTTGACGAATCTTGGGAGACAAACTTTTGATATTTAAAGCTATCTTTTCGTGCACAAAAATAGATTCTTTTTTCTATTGAAAGAGTCTGTAATTTTAACAATAATAGTTATAGATATATTCAGGGATCTCGGCATAAAGCTCGATGTCAACATGAATATATACAAGAAGACCTCCTATTTCACAGGAGAAGGTTGAACAACCTTGATCACAAAAATGATGTTCCCTGTCTAACAAGGGGATTGCAAACTAGTTCTAAGATATATTACATAGCTTGATTTCCTTTAATGCGGAATAAAAGTGATATATTTTTGATCATGATATGTATCTATCTAAGGATCTCGTCTTGAATCACGATATCGACTTAGATAAATATATAAAAATACCTCATGTCTAATAGGGGGATTGCAGACTTAGTTCAAAATATATCATAGGGCTTGATCTTCTTTAATATAAATAGAGATAACTTATTCTGATCATAATGTATATTTATCTGAGGATTTCAGCTTGAAGCATGATGCCGACTTAGATAAATATATAAAAATGCCCCATGTCTAACAAGGGGGATTCATAGTAACTATTGAGAAAATTTGGAATGTCTTTGATCCTATCCTTTGTGCTCTCGGACTTGTTGAAGGCTTTCTCCTAAGAGTTTGAAATTTGTATTTTCTTCCTATCCTGGCTTTGTGCCTTGGTGGACTTAATGGAGTTGATGGTTTTTTTTTTTTTGTTGAGATGAGAACATCTTCGATCCTATGCTTTGTGCTAGACTTATTGAAGATTCAATCTCGAAATTTGAAGTTTATATTTTCCTTCTATCCTGGCTTCGTGCCTTAATGGACTTAATGGAGTTGATGACTTGCTGGCGAGATGAGAACATCTTTGGTCATATGTTGGTGCTGGATGGAGTTGAAGATTCAATCGAAATTGAAATTTGTATTTTCCTTCTATCCTGGCTTCGTGCCTTGACGGATTTGATGGAGGAAAGTCCTGAATTGTCTTAAAGACTTATCAGGTGATACAAAATTACCTTCTGCACTTGCTTTCTACTTTCGTGGGCTTATAGAAGGATGTCTGCCGATGACCTAGCCCTTAGAGCTTGTGTTGGGTCAATAACGAAGAGTCATCAGATGCTTTGCGCGTAACAGACATATTGATGACATAACTCTCTTAGTTCGGATTTTTTGCTTCGTATGAACATTGAGATGACTTCTTCAGTCTTTGCTTTTTGTTAGACTTGTTGAAGAAGAACTTCCTTCGGTCTCTATTTTTTACATTAACAGACTTGTTGAAGGAGTTGACATTTATCATTTGATATTGATACCAAACTCGGCTTAGTGCCTTCTTGAGTGAGAATCCTTTTGTTGAATCTTGAAAAATGACCTTATGACCATTAGGGATGATCTCCCAATCTAAGTAACTTGAACTCACCAAGTTGGAAGGATTTGGAGATTTGGATGCTCTTGTCTTTGAACTAACAAAGTACAGGGATCCCTTAATATGGCCTTTGTGGTGTATTGAGTAAGCAGACCTATCAGCGACTCGACCATATTTTGGCTTGTTGAGTCCGACCTTATGCACCTACTTGAGTCTTGAACTTGAGCAATTGATAGAGGATTTCATCATCGGGCTAATGAGATGGGGGATCACTTACTACGACCTTTGTGGCGTGTTGAGGCAAACTCACAACCTCTACCATATTTGGGCTTGTGTCACCTGCACCCACTCGAGACCTAGATTTGATGTATGAATGGAAGATGTATTTCCAACTTGATTTGTTATAATTTGCAGACTTAAAAATTTCTCTTTTTTGCCGATAAGACTTTGAGACTTGTGAACTTAATGTATATGGGGATCTCGGCCTTAGACGTGATGTCAACCCAAATATAACAGAAAGGCCCCCTATTTCACAGGGAGAGCTTGGCATTTTGTTATAAAATTTAAAAAAATGCCCCCTGTATGATAGGGGGATTTTTGTTTCATTTTGAAAATGCATTCTTATATTATAAGAGAATTTCTAAGCAAAACTTACACATGTAATGATAGTGAGGAATAATTAGTTTTCTCAGCACTATGACCGATTCCCCTTCTTGAAAAGCTCGATGACGTACTGTATGATCGAATGCTTTGGACGTCCTCGCTTAGTAGACTTCTAAATTTTCTTGAGCGTTAAGTCTAGTTTTGTCAAGTGCAGCAAGCTCTTCTATCCGTAGACGGACATTCTAATCTTGGGTGAGATTGTGTTGAATGGTTACTCAGAGTGAAAATAGTTTAATTTCAAGTGGTAAGACTACTTTAGCTCCAAATCCTAGTGCATCATGAGTGAATTTTATGAGAGTACAGTCCGGATGTCACGTCATTGTGCTTCTTTAAGGTAGTTTCACTTTAAGGCTTTCACCTCTAAATTTGCTTACCTTTTTACGGGGACCTTTCGACGATGGATTCTTGGACCTGTGGTCCAAGTGTCACGCCTCAATCATCATCGTGCAGGATTTGAATTGGTTAACATCTTGTCAGGGTTGTAGGATGAGATCTCCTTGGAGAGCAACTCTAGCCTCCCTGATAATATGACCTTAATATTTTCTTTTCATCAATCCTTTATCCTTTGCAATTTTGAGGACCCGATGCACTATTGCATATACAGTTTCATTTTTTCTCATTAAATAAGTTGTAATCTGACATTGTCGGGTCCAAAATGACTATTTGATTTGGCCAATATAGCTATTCCGTTTTACCCATCTTAGGCTATCAAACCTGTAATGGGTTAGAACACTCGTTTCTAGTTTCATAATTGGCTGTACAATTTTCTGAACAATGGTTGTTGAGCACACAGTTCAGCATTTTCTTTGCCCATTACCTCTACGTTAGCTTGCTTCCAGATGAAGAAGCTTTTGCGTCACTACTTCTTCTCGAGGCTTTGGCCTCTATATTTATTTTACTTTCTACTGGGACCTTTCGGTAGCGGATTCCCGAACATGCGGTTTAGGTGTCATGCCCCGATGTTCACCGTGTAGGAATTGCTTAGGACAGTCTTGAGCATTACACATAGAGAGTAGCCTTTTTAGTGAAGCTTTCTCATTTTCCCTGATAATCGGGTCTTAATATATTTTTTCTTCTTCATAAGACCCTTCTCATTGACAACTTTCAGCACCCTGTGCACTCTAGGGGATAGAGTCTCAGGATGCCTCTTTTGTGGGGTTATAGTTTAATGTCGCTGCCCCCAAAATGATTATTTGATTCACTAGTAGAGTTGCTCATTTTTACCCACTTGAGATTTTCAAACATTTTGTGAGTAGGAACACTTTCGCTTCAAGTATGATGGCTAAATTCTGATTGACTCACTATTCAGCATCTTCTTTATCTTCTTAATTTTGGCGGGAAGTGATCATGCATTCACAAGCATGATTGAATCTTTCTTCCCAGTGACAGTTCTTTTCATGACTAGCGCCTTAAAATGACCCAATCATTCAAATACAAAGGTTCTCTTTCGAGGAACCTCAATAGTAGTAGCGATCATTCTAGTTGTCCTCCTCCCCAAATTGGATGGTAGCTCAGATTTCTAGAGTATGGCTGTAGCAGCTAAGCGTATCTTAGCTCTTTAGCATGATGAATCGTATTTTGAATATTCATCGATATAGAGAATAAACAGATTAGTCATAATAATATAATTGATTTAAATTTAATTTCATTGATAATTAATTTTAAATTTTAAATTTTATTTTACTCCATTATTATTATAGCTCATATTCGATTAGCTAAAGATGTAAAGAGAAATATGTCCCCAACAGTGGAATCGTGGGCTCCAAAATTGCCACCTCTCGATGAAAAGAGTAATTTAAAGTGCCGATAAAATTTTTAGAAGGCAGATGAAATAGTAGATAAGACACTACCCAGAGATTTTACCCTCATTTTGTGAGGACTTTAGATCTGGTTCCATATTTCCTATATGCACAATCACCTATAGTTAATTACCCCTCTTAATGCTGAGAAAGAACTTTCGATTAAGGCTAGTCATTAGGTCGCTAAATGTGAGCATATAGTAGCAGCATGCGGAGTTTAAAATTTAGAATTTATGAAATTCATTATATTAAACTTAAAGTGGATGGTTTGGGGAACGATGATGCGCCCGATCTAAATCACATGATTAGTTATCTGTGGCGGTCCTAGTTTACTTAGTCGAGGAGGAGTGGTCTTGACGAAGGATCCTTCGACACATGAGTTACGCCATCCAAAGTGTCCTTGTAGACCTAGGGTGGAGTTTGTATAATGGGAGAAATACAAGTCAACCTTAGCTAACATAGAGCTTTTTGCTCAATCAAAATACAATATATAGTTCACAGCTCAAAAAGCAAAGCCTTTAGGGAACATACGGGCTGCGATCGTGATCATAATTTAGTGGTGTCATATCGTGACGAACCACCTGGTCAGTGATGCATATAGGTGAATGTAGTATAAGCTTCTATTTCTCCCCTTTTTTTATTCCTTCAGGTCTTCTTAATAATTCCAAAGTAAACTATAATAAAATTCAATAGTTCATTTAATAGCTTTATTTGCATTAGATGCAAAGCTATCAAGTCATATTTTTGCTTACAAGCGACCCATCGAGCCCTCTTGTAAATCACCTTTTGAATCTAATTTGAGTTTTATTTTCATGTTAAAGATGAATTTCAAACATAGTATCCTTTATATGTTTTATTTAAGTTCTGAATCTTCCTTACATTTGAATCTAGTTCTTATAATTATTTGAATACAATACAACACAAATATTCATTGAATTTATCATTTAAGAGGTGTAGAATCTCTTATAAAACTTATTTTACATTTCTTTTTGTTCAAGGCCAAGCTCTTAAATCCACGATAAACTTCATTTGTACTTATAATGAACTATTGAGTCATATTACAAATATAGTTTGAATTTACTTATTGTAGCTTGATTTTTTTTTATATTAATATTTTAGAAATCTTATATTAAACTTTAATTTTGAATTGATATTCAATTGAAGTCCAAAAATCTGAATAAATTTCGACAACCTCCCGACATCATCTCCATGTAAGTGATCGTTGCCTCGACTTCCGGGCCTCTGATCTGATCTCGCGACACTACAATCGTGATCTTCTACCCGTTAACTCCACTGAGCATAAAGTCTTCAAACATCTGCAAAAAAGGAGCATATATAATGGTTTATTTTTTAATTTATCATTTTCAAATAAGTTCAATTTAAGCTATTCAACACTTTTATTTGTTTTGTTTAGGTCTCTCGTAAGTCCAAAATTCGGCAGCCTCCCAACGTATTCCCCGCATAGGGGATTGTATCGGAGGCTATTCGACCTTTCCGTCAGCTCTACTGAGCATAACGGTCAGTGTCTTGTGATACTACGATTGTGATATTTTACCCGTTAGCTCTACTGAGCATAACGGGATCTTCAAACACAAGAATAATGGCAGCATGCTTTTGACCCCTATCTGAGGCAAGCTGAACTGGAGTAAAGCCCGATTTATCCTTCACGATCAATTCTTGTTTAGTACCTGACTGTACAAGCACATTGCATACCTTTGCATTACCTCTAATAGCAGCCCAGTGTAAAGGTGTGCAGCCTTCTTCATCTTGCCTTCCTTGACAGGCATTCCAAAACATAAGTAACCTAACTGTATCAAGGAAAGCCCTTGTAAGCAGCCCAATAAAGAGGGCTTCTCCCATCGTTGTCAAGAGCATCAAAATGAGCACCATGCTTTGCAACAATGTGACTTAGAAAAGCTGTTTGGCCATATTGAGCTGCAACATGAACTGCCCGGTAGCCATTTAGATCAGCGGCCTCTACCCAAGCTCCACTCTGAAACAACACATCGGAACAGCTATGGAACCCCGAATCGCCGCCCAGTGCAGAGCTGTCTGTTGGGTGTTATCCGCAGCGTTGACCACCATGCTCGATTATACTGTGCAACCTCATCGTAATCGTTGAGCGCGGCCCACTGCAGAGCGTAATACCCGTTTCCGTCGGGTTTGGAAAGAGAGTGACCGTCCCTCTCTACGAAGCCTCGGAGCTTCTGGAGGTCGCCGTAAGCCGAAGCAGAGCAGACATCCGCAATGATGGGCTCTGCGGGCTCTGAAAGATTGGGGTTTCCGTTTTGACGATGGCTCGAGTTGGCGTCAGAGATTATCTCGATTTCGGCATTGGCGATCGCCATGGTCAAGCATGCTGAAGGGACTGCAAGGTTGAATGTAGGGAAGAGGTCGGCGGAGGGAGGTATGATTGAGAACCCTTCTGATATTTCTGATATTTTCACTTCCTTCTTTAGGCAAAAATGGGTTGAGAGGGATGTCTCCCTCGGGGTAATTACGCCTATTGAGGCAGGTTCCTCGCCAAATCCCTCCTTGAAGCCCGGTGGTGATCAAGACATTTGGGAGGCAATACATTCCATGGGGAGTAAGCTCAGGGACTTGATGGGATCACTCTTTTACAAGCATTTCGGCCTTGTGTGAAGAAGGATGTCGTTCTTTGCCATTCGAGTTCTTTGAACTTGATCATATGGAGGACTCATGGAAGGAGACACTTATTGTTCTTATCCCCAAAGTTGTTGGGGCTAGCACTCCTTCCAAATTCCGGCCCATTAGCCTGTGCCAGACGATCTATAAGGTGGTGGCCAAGATCCTGGTCAACAGGTTGAAGCATTTACTACCTCTTCTTGTTTCTGACGAACAAGGTGCTTTTGTCCCTGAGAGGAACATCTCCCATCATGCTCTCCTTGCCCAAGAGATCATCAACAAATTCCAACATTCTTCCTCCCAGGTTGGTTTCATGGCGATTAAAGTTGATATGGAGCAAGCTTATGATAAGATGAGCTGGCTTACTTTGAGCAAGATGCTCACCTTGATGGGGTTCCATAGATTGACAAGTGGATTACGCGGTGTGTCACTCACCCTAGATTCTCCATCTTCGAATGGTCTCCACGGATCGATCGAGAATGTGGATTGACAGTGTCCACTCTCACCTTACCTATTTATTCTATGCTCTGAGCTACTTTCTTTAGCCTTTAAGCGGAGGGGCCACACAGGTGTGACTTTGGAGGTACCTCTATCTCTAATCTCTATATCATGATATTGATTACCTCTCAGGGCTTATTCTCCATGCCAAGCAAATTAAAGCCATACTTGATGATTATTGTATTTGGGCCAGCCGGATCAGCGGTGCTAAGTCCGCCATTCTCTTTAGCAAAGCGCCAAGAGATGGAGGACTAATCGGATTGCCGAGCTTATTGGGTTCAACAAGGTCCAAGAGATGGAGTATCTTGGCATTAAAGGCTGGTATGAGGAAGCTCTACAAGCATGATTTCGGTTCCACGATCCAGTGGTCAAGGGAAGATTATGGCACAGGAACTTCGACACCTCTCTTATCTGGTACCCTTATCTCCTCGCCTTATACCAGTTCGTTTATCAACTAACACATACAACTATTCCCTTGAATGTGCTGCAGGAGATCGAGCGGCTATGTAGATCCTTCTTGTGGGACAAGAGTCCAACTCAGAGGGGCATACACTATGTCAATTGGGGTACTATTTGCTTGCCTATTAAGCATGGGGGACTTGGTTTTCACTCCACCCCAACCTGGTGGCCCTCGTGGCTAGGGTTGGGATTTTTAAGCCCACTTCTTTACTTCACCGACTGGGAGCCATGGGGAAGATATTTGGAGTGGGAGTCAAGAGGGGACTCCAAAACTTGGGCTGTCATTCTCAGTGGGGCTCAAAGTCTTGAACCCCTCATTCGCTGGAAGATTGCTGATGGCAGCAAAGTTCAGATTTTGGACAACATATGGTTAGCTGATTGTTCCTTAGCCCGAAGACCGACTTTCTTAGATGCAGCTAGCCTTGAGGATCAGACAGTGGCAAGCCTCATCCATAGGGACAGGACATGGGATATTACACAACTTGAGCAGCGGTTTGGCAAGGATCTTGTGGAGCACATTACCAAGGTGGAGCTTCATTCAGACTTAGATGAAGACACACCAGAGCTTATCCACCTCCCTGGGGAAAACGCTGACAGCCTTTGATGCCCTCTCTTCCCCCCGCTAGCCACTCCCTGCTGAGGTTCCTACCGCACCCACGAGAAGTTCTTTTGGCGATCTTGAAGAATGCCTTACCAACCTACCACCCGGCTCCACTCTCGAGGTCTTGTTAGGAGACTCATTGCCCCTGGCTGCATGGAGACAAGACTGGATCATATCCTCACCACCGCTTCTTACTTCTTCCATCATACGTCTTGTCCTCCCTGGGAGTTAACCTCCCTTATTTTCTAATGCTCATGATCTATTTCAGCTGAACGGACCGCCAAGTCGCATACATGGCTTGGGGAAGAGTTTATTGCAAAGATGATATATCAAGTTTGAGGACACTAATGCAAAGACACATGGGCACCAACATGGGACACCAAAGGTCATTGTCGCTAGTATTTTGGAGGCGTTCACTAATGCATCTACCTTCGCTTTGGGGCAATGGGAACTCCACCGCTTAGTCGCCTACTCCCCTTTCCTGACTCCTGATGGCTAAAGGTGAATGTAGATGGTACCTCTCCTCCTCCTGGATTGGCCGGCATTGAGTTGTTTTCGGGATGGTGTGACTTCATCAAGGTCGCCGTATCCAATCTCTCCATCGGGATGCTTTCATAGAGATAGCCATGCTTGCCATTGGCAAGCTTTATAGACCCTTGGGAGTACAAGGGCATCATATTGGAGGGGACAACATTAGTGTTGTCAATTTAGAAGACCATGCGCAGACTTTCTGGTCTTCTCTTCCTCCAGTTCCAGACTTGGTTTTCTCCTAGCCTTCCCACCAAGTCCCTGCTCACACATTTCACTGACTTCAACTGGTGGCTGACTCAGGTTCGCTGGCCACGTAAGGCATCTTACTCTGGCTCTTTCTTTAGATGTTACCACTTTACCTTCTGTTTTGTTTCATTATTTGAGGATGATAAGAAGCATGTTGCTTCTATCTAGCTCTTTGTTTTAGGCTCCCTAGCCTTTGCTAGTTTTTGTACTACTTTTTATTATTAAATGCAATATGCAATTTTCGGAATGTAGGGAAGAGGCGAAGGTTTGCTGGAGAGGGGGAGTTCGTTCGACCGTGAGGGAGGAGTCGAGCGATTTGCGGCTGCCAATAGAATGAATAGGAATCTCCGGTTAGGGTTAGATATTTATAGGATTATTATTTTTATTTCATTTAACTTATTAATTAACTTTAATTTGAAATTTTGAGACAACGTTATTATGTAATTAATGTATATGTTGATTCAAAATTATTTCAATGTTTGGATCTGTGGCCTTGATCGTTTAGCGATCGGGCGTTTGGTTCACATCGGCGTCGAATCGGGGTCAATTTCAATTTTAAATGCATATTATCGCTTCTGACCGTTCAAACTTCACGTAAACTCATCCAAATTGAGTCCGAATAGACTCATTTGATAGGTTTCGACGTTTCGAAGCTAACAGTGTGATCAATTTAGGTGAGCGGTCGTTTGAGCAATGTCGCGACTTCGAGCCATATGCGTGTCGGTACGTGATGAACTTCAATCGATTCGTTATTGAAATATGTATATTCTAGTCGGTTTGGCGACGCGACGACAAAGTCCATTCATTGATCGGAGGTCGTTTTGACTGATTTTCAGCACAATCAAGTGTATTTCAGCTCTGATTTGCATGCTGAAACTCGTCGAATTCATCTTGTGAGCTCGACTTGACTTATGGCGTATGCCTGAAGGTCAACATATTGATCTTTTCTTATTAATTTTCATTTATTTATTTATACTATCGATCTGCATTTATGTTTGATGTGGTCAAATTTATTACAATCTGGATCTCTGATGGCGATGCAATTCTTGATTGTTGTGTGATTTTATCTCAATTTTCTTTTAAAAATTTTTATTTGTGGAATCATTAAATTATCATTTAGGTCAAAATTCTCACACTTCATGATTTTCATCAAAAGGGATGAATATTTATTTAAGTTAATGTTAACTGAACTAAGAACATTGATTTCATAGGTGTGATTTTGTCTTCTCATCCTATATTTGCATTAGAAAAAATGCAAGACCCAAAGACGTATTGCATCAATATTCTTGTCTTTTCCTTATTAGTGAACGTCTATGTGGACCCTGAATATTATTACTGCGATTTGTTGTCATCAGGAATGTAGTGTAGTTGATTTAGATTACTTGGAGTTCCTCTATATTACTTTCCAAATACAGTAAAAACTGTCTAAAGTGATACTGTCTAAAGTGATATCCTGTCTAAAGTGATAAACACGACTCGGTCCCAACTGTATGATATTGTATATGCATGCACTCTAAAATGATATTATTTCGTAAAGATATCACTTTAGATAAGTTTTACTGTACCAACATTACCACTTGATTCTGATATGACTTTCTGACTTTGATCCAAAATTACGTTTAGCATGAATGTGTGCATACTTTTGATTGATGGTGATTCTCGATTTCTAGCTAGCCAATTAATGGCTCATATTACTTAACAATTTATTATTATTATTTTTGTATTGATTTTATCATGCTGACTGTTTCCAATCAATTAATCTAAAATTTTTCATGAAGCTTTTTTGCTATTATAAGGTCTGATCTTGGTTAAGACCTTTGCTTGGGTTTGGCCAAGATTAGGGGCCATGCATTAGGCTCCGGCCTCCACATCCATCAGCTCCTAATCATACCTTTGTTGAAGGTCTTGTCAGTTGACCTTATTCTGAGTTGTTCACAGTGTGCATTAAGTGACATGATATGATATTGACTACGCTAAACCATAGTGTTGATGATATGATATTGACTATGCTAAACCATATTAAGTTAATGGGACTGTGTAGGGCAGTTCTATTAAATGCTAAGATGTTGTCTTTCTGTCAGACATTTTACTCGGCTATCTTGTGCTTCTCCATGCTACAAAGATACTAGTAGTATAATAATGCCATAGATTCATCTCCAATATGATGCCACATGACACAGCTTTCTGATTCTCATTCGCATTTAAAGGTTTTTTTTAGCTATTAGAATCTTCCTTTGTAAATGAATCTGTAAATTTAAACCCTGCATTTTCATTAGAATGCGCAGTGGTAGAAATTTAAGATGTGTTTACAGTAGTCCTCAAGTAGGGCATCTTCCAGATGATGCCTCTCTTCCAGCAATTGTGCTGAACATAGAAGATTGGAGTGTTCCCGTACTAAATTTGATTCCTTTTTTCTGATTGTTTGACTTATTTTGTTCTTTTTACAAAGTATATCTGAAATTTATTTATATGTTTTACACAGTGGAGATGCCCAGTATTTTGCTAATGGCTGCACTCCGTAATGTACCTATTGTAAGAAGTATTTTTCTATAGTGAATTCCACTTTTATTCACTATAGAAAATTAGCATGGTATAAATTAGTGTCTTGGTATGCTACTGCCTAACAGCATAATCATGAGAATAATTTTTTGCACCATATTTACCCATGACTTTGCTTACATTTATCTGCTATAAGGTTTTTGGTTTTTTACTCATTAGTTTTACCCTTCTACTGTAGGCATTTAAATGTGTTAGCCATTATGAGGATAAAGGGGAATCTTGCTTACTATTTAAAACGATATTTTCTATATGGAATTACTGATCAACTTATATGGTTATGAAGTATTTTCTAAATTCAATTAGAAGCTATGATTTTGTATTAGCAAATGAGGTTGGGGTATATTTTAAGCTTTGTCTGGGATTGGAAGGAGTGGAGATCGCAAGTAAGCGGGTAGCATGTATATAGGTCAGGCACTCTCTAAACATTTCTTCATTCTAACCTGCTTTCCTATCTAAACATAGTACATTAATTATTGTTAAGTGAAAACAAGGGTGTAAGAAGCCCACGTTTGAACATGGTTTTGTATGTTTGTCAGGTACTATTGACTTTTGAATCTTTTCTGATGAAGCCATGGCAAATTAAGTTCGTATTTTTTCATAAGGAAATTTTTTTTTCTCAATTTAGTAGTGCAAAATCGAGCTATTTGTTGTCTTGTAGTCCCTGTAATGCAAACCAACTTCTTGATGCTATTTTTTTTCTATGTATTAATGCAGGTTTCCATACAAGTGAACAGAACTTTTGCAGACAACGATGGGATCAGGATCGTTGGACAGGTGAAGCATGCAGCAAAGTCTTCTCAATCTGATGGTTTTCAGACCAGTGAACTTGATAGGTGCAGAAACTATATATTAATCTTAGTCGATTCTCTTTTCTTAGGGGCTCTTTGGGATTACTTTTATTTTTTATTTTTGTTTTTATTTTGCTTTGTTTATGGCTTGGCTGTGACAAAGGTCAAAAAAAAAAAAAAAAAGGAAGCTGTTAGAAACTTTTAGGTTGAAGAGTTTGACTTTGTTCGAAGCATGTTGATTGCTGCTGTGAAGAACGATACACAGATGCAGGTATTCTACTTACTTTCTCTTTGTCAGAGTGCACTAGTTTTTTTTTTTTTTTTCAAACTAAAAGGGCATCAGATTCTCTCAAACTATGATATGTTTGAATATATTTTGACAAAATATGTTATCCAATCTTAGGCCTCGTTTGTTTATTTTAACTGCGTTCTTTTTTAAACGTCGTTTATAAATTTTAAAACCCGTTTGAATTTTCTGCTTACTTTTTTTCTCTTTATAAAAATTTGTTTATATCTAACGTTTTAAAGTAGCGTTTCTAAAACCCATTTCAAAACAAATTTTTTTAAAAGTAAAAGCTTATCCAAGCCTTAATCGTCCTATTCATGGCTACATTGTGGATGAATTTGATTTATTTCACCTAAACTTGTACTATTTTGACAAACTATGTGGACTCTATTCCAGCCGTTCAAAGTGGAACACATGGTTGAGATGAGGTAATGGCACCTTGGATAGAATCTGAATTATGCCAGTTTTAGATCTAATTTCACATCTAATAATTGAAAGATATATATTAATATAAAAATATCTAATAAGCTTTCTTTTCCCTCTGGTTCAGCTCAGTGGAGAGACAGGCTTTTTCAGCGTCGGTCCAATAAGAGGAATTGGACATGATTAATCTCCACATGTTGATAAACTAGTAAGGAACCTTTTATCTTTTACTGTAAGGAAATTAATCTGATGCAGCGTGCTTCGTGTACAACAATGCACAAAGAGCTCTTGCCTTGAAACAAACCCATAGCATTGTTAGAGCTTTGAATGCTCTGAAACTTGATTGGGTTTCCTTATCAGATATTCATGTGATAAGCTTTGCAGGATGATGATTAAATGCCAATGATATCAAGGATTGTAGATCGATTTCTTCCTGAAACTACTTTTGTGAATTGATTTTAAAACTGCTTGCCAATATATGTGAAAGGATTTTCATTCTCACACTACTTGCATTGAAGGGAGGGATCTCTGACAACACAATCTTTGCCTTGAATTAATTTTAATTTAGTTCAAGAGGAGCTCAAAGGCTATTTTGGTGTCAAAGTTGATCTTAAGAAGATTTTTGCCTGTAAACTGAAAAGCTGTTTCAACAGGTTCATTAATAAAAAGTTTTCTACTACTATTGGTTGGGTTGATGATTGCATAATTGGCATCGCCGTCTAGTTAGGGTTTTGAATTCTTATTCCTCATGAGATTGTCAACTGCTCTATTGCTTGTTGGATTGATTAGTTCTAAATGACAATAATATTTGGTTCTACCACAAAACACTTGCCTACAAAAACAGACAAAAATAGTAAGATCTAAAAAGAGTTCATAATATTCCCAGAAACTAAACTAACTTCACTAAAAAAGATTAAAAGGTATCATAGGCAAAATAGAGGCTGTAGAAGGTTACATAACTCAATAAGCCCTTATACAAAATACATAGTAAATATGTGTACAATACTCTTCACAAAGAATAATACATTCAAAACCTTCCCGACTTGAAACGTCAATAAATAAGCCTCTACTCTCATGATCTCGTAAAATGATTCCCACTGCCGCAATAATCATTTGATCCCAGCATTTATCAGCAAAAGCTTACCAGAATTATTCTGCTCCATGCCAATTTAAAGCCTTGTTTATATGGCCCAAAACTGGCGCTGGGTAGATAATAAAAAGCTAGGAGAGAAAATTTACAGATTCCCTTTTGCTGGTAAAATATGAAGAAGAAAGCCTCTGAGCCCATAAACTTTCTTCCTGCGACCATGATATGGGGTGACCAGCCATGAATGTACACCATCTTAGGTTCAGTAACCCAGTGGCAAGATACTCTTCACCGCCTTTGAAAATGGAGACTATTTTCGATTCAACGTCTGGTTCTTCGCTACAGATGAGATCGGCAAAGCTCATCTTTTTTTCATGGAGGTCATCTTCATTCTCAGAGATCATGCGCAGGCTCAGTACCCTCAGTGCTTCCATTGCTGTGCTGTGGAATTCAAGTTCTGTGTAAGCACAAAATGCGTATGTGCAGGTTGAAGGATCAGGTTTGACTTTGTCTCGTGCATTTGCTCGATAATAATTTCTATCACTTCAATTAGTCCCTGTTAGAATCATGCCAGGAATAAAAATCAGTTGAATCCAAGTAGTTGTAGATAATATGATAGATTTAGAAAATACATGAAAATAACCTTTGCATATTCTTCCTCTACTACTTCTGAAGATATCCTTGTGTATGCTTGTTGAAGGATTTCATTGAAAAGATGGACATCAAGTTGCACATCATCAGAACTTGCTCGGTTAAAAATATCCAATGCCCCATTGAAATCATCAACTGCTAGCAGAACCTGTAATCCAATTGATGTTAATTTATATAGGACTTGACAGACAACCGTTAGTTCTCATGAAATGCCAAAACTGGAATTTGGAGCTGTTATTGTTTACTTCCTCAAAGCATAATAAACTGTAAAAACAATTCTAGTGTTAAAAAAAAAGATCTTGTAATCCATCATTGGTGATGAAATAAACTATAAATTGTCCAGTTTTAACGGTCAATCAAGTGCAAAGCTTAACATGAAGAAAAGATGAGAGCACAAATAATTAGAAGGAATGAACTTGGTCTCAAGTTGAGAATCATAGTGCAAATTACCTTTACAAGTGCAGTGTAAGTCATTATTTGTGGAAAGAAGCCATCGCGGAGCATCAAAGAGGTTAAGGCCAGTGCCGATCTGAAACATGCAATTAAGCTACAACATTCTAGCATAATGTGATATGTAGCAGCATCAGTTAGGAATCCATATGATCTCATTCTTTGGAAATATTCAATAGCAGTCAGACCCTGCATAAAAACAATGGGCACTTATACATGATAAAAGGAGATTTGCGAACATACCCCACAAGTCTTATATATTTATATATCTAACACCTAAATTTTAATATTTACAAATAAGAATGCCCAAATCTCTCACATCACATCAAAAATACCACTATTATCAATTTTTTTGAAGTGCCATCAAAGATCAAATTTTTGGTGTTAGATATGTAAATGCATAAGAATTGTTTCCTAAATAATAATAATAACAATAGATGCCTACGACTAATCAATAAATAAGGTATTATGAATAAGAGTAGATGCTTGCAAGCTGGAACACTCAACTAATTTAAGATTCCACTATGTATTAGAAAAACTTACATGTCCAGCTTCTACAAGTGCACGAAGAACAATGTTGTACAAATCAGTTATTTGATGAGGCTCCATTTCCAATAATAACATTTTTTCTGTATTCTCTAGACGCTGGAGCATCTCAGGTATCATGCCCTCCATTCCAAGAGCTCTTATCTGAAATTTAGAAGAAAGGAAAAATAAACGCATCAAGCATTTGTAACAGAACTTACAACCTTAGTTGAAATTTATATGATTTTTTGGGTGAAAAATGCAAAGAAATTACCCAATAATGTAACATGAAGATAAGGCTAATTTTGACTAGTTTATTAATGGTTTAATGAAGCACATCAAATAGATTTTAGTTTTTCAAGTCCAATTTCATGTCAATCTGTTTTCAAATAGTAATCGTGATTTTCAGTTTTAATAGTTGAGTTAATTCGGAGTTAGTAGTTAGAAGATAGTTAATACTTGGAAGTAATTTAATTAATGGAAAGTAGTTGTATTATTCTTAAAGATAATTATGTATGATCCTCCTCAGTCATGTAGCCAGTCCTTATCATCAATGCAAGGAGTTATAAAAATCCAATGGGGGAGTTACAAATCATTACATGCATCATCAAAGTGGTGGTTTCCTAAGCATTCAAAAATGATTTCCAAACTAAATGACATGTTATAATTCAAGCAAATAATTGAAAATCTTAAATGACTCATATTGAGGTTAGGAATCATCCACAACTTTGTTCATGTGATCGAGTGTTACAAACTTCAAATTAAATTTTTGGAGTAACACAAGATTTATTCATGATGGTAGAAATTAACGTAATTTTAACTTCATTTTTGTATTTTCAATTTCAAAATTGATCTCTCGTCTTATAAATAGTGGATGAATGAAACGAAATAAAGACTTCTTTGTTTTGTAGATAAATGCGTCATCCTTGCTAGCAAGCTTTGACAATTTAGGATTGGTTTGAGAACCAACAGAGATCAGTTTTGTGAAGCTCATCACATCCAACAGAGATCAGGTTTGTGAAGCTCATCACATCTCTTACTGTCTAATCCATCTCTCTCTCTCTCTCTCTCTCTCTTCCCTACTGCATTCACTATATTCTTTCAAATTCAATCACTTCACTCTCCCTAAAACATATTCTAGCTCTCGGCCACCTCTCTTTCCTAGCCTACTTGTCCATGATTCCATAAACCAACCAGCAAATCTTATCCACCACCACACTATCAGGCATACATCAATTGCTCTAAAAGCAATTCAGCTGACAGGAACTTCATACACATAGTTTAACAGTGAATTTAGTCCTATTTCTAAAAAATATTTAAGCATGTAAATTAACAAAATCACATTGTAGAATTTCCATCACAACCATGGTAAGTTCACACTCTACAATGTATTGAAGTACCACAATATGGACTCAAAAAGTAGCAAAGAAGCAATATTTAGCATTACAATGCCCAGCTAAAATAAAGTTCACTGGTTTTATCCAAGCAAAAGAGCATCATCATTGAAAATTTTATTTGAACTCATTTTCAATAACAAAATAAAAATATCTTCACATCATGCATTACTTGTTAGAATGGTTCAAATCAAATTTACACAAAAAACAATAATATGGCTTCTTAAACTTTTAGAATTAGCTATGAATACCATGTCAATCAAACTTGGAGGAAACACTTTTGAGCAAAATAAACTGAAAACAATGGCATCACAGGATGAACAATTGAGTAAATAACTCATAAATATAAACGGAAGCTAGAGTAATAATTTAGGTCGTGCCCAACTCAAATTGCAACTCTGTTCTCTCTAGGAAAAAAATAGAACGAATTGCATGAATATTCAGGCCAGTAGCCTTCATTGTAGGAATCATGCTAACTTCATGTCTTTGATATGAAAGATAACACAGTAGATCCGCTAAACTAAGAGATCAACTTTAGGCTACACAAAGTTAGACTGGGTAAAAAACATGAAATCTTATGAATATATTAATTGATTGACCAACACATGAAATGAACTAATGTAATGGACTCTGCAGGAACGAAAATAGTACTTAGGACCAACTCCAAATATATTTCTTAACAAGATGGCTGTGGGCTCCGAAAATTCGCCACTGACCTCTCCGCGTGAGTAGAGTGATTAAAATGTTGGTCAAACTTTCAGAAGACAAATGGAATAGTAGATAAGACACTACCCAGAGATTTCTCCCTCATTTTATGAGGACTTCAGATTTAGTTCTAAGTTTCTTATAGGCACAAGCACCTATAGTTAATTATCCCTCCCAATACTGAGAGAGCACTTTCGATTAAGGTTAGTCGATGAATTGCTAAATTGCGTAGCGTATAGTAGCAGTGAGTGGAGTTTAGAAATTATGAGATTTATTATTTTAATTTAAAGCTTATGTTTGAGGGAATGATCATGCACCCGATTAAGATCCCATGGTTCCGTCATCCCGGGTTGTCGTGGTCTCTGGTCCACTTAGTATAGGAGGTAGTTGACACAACCTGACCGAAGGATTCTTTGCAGCAACTATGGGTTATATCGTCCAAAGTGTCTTTGTAGACCTGGAATAGAGTTTGTCAAAAGGAACAAATATAAGTTGAATAACGTAGAAACAAATAATATATAATTCATTTCAAGAAACAAAACCGTTGGGAACATACAGACGGCCGTGGTAATTTAGTGGTGTCATTTTGGGATAAACCAGCCGGTTAGAGGGCTCTGGTCATAACCGTTATTTATATGGTGTCATTTTGGACAAAATCACGCGGACAGAGGATATCGACCACGTCCTTACCTAAAGATTA
The DNA here is from genome assembly GCA_021442155.1 of Cymbidium sinense. Taxonomy (NCBI): domain Eukaryota; kingdom Viridiplantae; phylum Streptophyta; class Magnoliopsida; order Asparagales; family Orchidaceae; genus Cymbidium; species Cymbidium sinense. Next base: position 165,760,512 of record CM038221.1, on the reverse strand, counting down.
TTTGAGTGTGAAAATAACTGTGTATTTGATTTGATATTGGCTCTTTGTGAGCAACAATTTTCTTAATTTGTCACCCTTGATAAACAGTTGCAGATGGGTGGATGTATTTTAACTTTAAATTTAAATAATTAATTTCATTTAATTGTAATATTTTTTTATTTAAACATATGATCATTTTGTTATTAATTTGAATTTAACATCTCGTGATCTGACATTAAAATTTGAATGAATTTTGATTATGGAAATCCCTCCGATTGAAATACTCAGTCAACATGCCCATCATCAGGGTAGACCTTATCGACACTGCATATTTTCTTGCAGATGATCGGGTCTATATTCGTTGCTTCCACATTTATAGTCTTCCAAATCCTGTCAACTCTAACTTGAGCATAGAGGATCGGATTTGAGACTTTCCTTTTGGGAGCTTGAACTTGAGAAGTTATGTCAATGAGTTTATCTTTTGTAATTATATGATAGAATTTGCTTTTTCAGATTTTATTAAGTGAAAATTCTTATAATATTATCATTGAATTTTTAGATTTTATTAACCCGCACCCGGTCCAAAGACCCAACTAGGGTGTAGACCTTGTCAACTCTGATTATCTTCTTGCAAAGGATCAGATCTAGATTCATTGCTTCAAGATTTTAGTTCTCCAAACCTTGTCAACTCTAGCTTGAGCATAGAGAATCGGATTTGAGACTTTCCTCTTGAGCTTGAACTTGAGAAGATAGATTAACAATGATATCGATAGATTTATCTTTGCAATCATATGATAAAATTAGCTTCTCAGATTTTATTAAGTTGAAAATATTATAATAGCATCATTAGATTTTTAGGTTTTTTAACTGACTGGTCTAGACCAAGGGGGTTAGCACCTCGACTAAGTTCATATTTGTAACACATATGTTGGGGCACATGCGGGTGGATAATTGCTTTTGAATGATTGTAAGTATCTGTTCATTCATTTCCTACATAACTTGCATATTTTCTTAAGCGTTTGAGCTAGTGAACACTTCAACACACATACAAGTATCTGTTTTTTAAACATGTTATACGGATATTAAAATGTCAAAATTGCAATAGTTATATTTGACATGACATATGTGTCAAATTGCAAGCATAGGTTTTGATACCAAAATCATAAATCAAGTGTAGCTTTGTTCTGTCAAATATGAATTTGACCATTTCAAATGTTTGTCATATATCAAGTATAGGTCTATTCATAGGACATGAGTCGACTCTTTCAACTGCTTGTCATGAGTCAAGTATAGATCTATTCTATAAGACATGCGCTAACTCCTTCAAATACTTGCATGAATCAAGTGAGAATATGTTCTAACATGAGCTTGGCTCTTTCAAATGTTTACATGAATCAAGCAATTAAGCGAAACATCGCTCTATGAAGTAAACATGAAATTCATTTAACTTGAGTATTCATATATATGTTCTATTTGAATGGAATGTAGTAATATTTTGCATATACATTATGAGTCATTCCATTAAACATTTGGCCCAAAGGTCAAAGCTATAGATTCACATGAAACTATGATAGGTGCAAGAGTTTAGCTCCTTTGGACATTTATATAAATCATAAAACAATAAGTTTATATGTAAAATTGTCTAATACATTTGTCATCAAACTTAAGTTCATTCAAGCTTATGATTCAAGTTTCCCTTAAACCCCTTTCAATTGGTTCAATGAAGTACATATTGTATTTCAAATGGTAATTGAAAATATCCGATCATGTTCATTATTAAGATATCAAGTCATACTTTCTGGTTGTGAATAAATTATCAAATATTTTATGATTTAGATTTCATTTAACTTGAGCCTTTATGATTGAATAAATTAATCAATATTTTTTATGAATAGTTTGAGTTTTGATTCACTTTTCTTTTGTGGCGTGTGAAGTTTAAAAGTATGATTGAAATCATATCAAATTCAAGCTCTTTATATATTTGATTTATTCGAAAATTTCAAAGATCATCCCTCATATACGTATTTCTTGAGGTAGGCCTCCCCATGCGAAAGGCGCAGCGATAGGTGTCATAAGACATCGTGGTCGAAGGTATAGTTTACCTACCACACCAAGAAAGACATGCATAGGTTTGCAATAACATAGCATTTCATTATCGCATTGGAACAATGCGTTCAAGCACTTACATCACAAGATTTCCCCTCCACATTAAAACAATGTGAACGGATACTTAATTTAAATCATATTTACTTGTCACGTTAAAACAACATGAACAAGTACTTATATCACAAGTTTTCCCGTCATATTGAAATAATATGAACGGATAATTAATTTAAAGCATATTTCTTTGCCACGTTAGAATAACGTGAACAAGTACTTATATCGCAAGTTTCACCGCCACATTAAAACAATGTAAACGGGTACTTAATTTTAAGTATATTTTATTGCCATGTTGAAACAAGATGAACAAATACTTAATTCAAAAATTTCCCCATCACATTAAAACAACGCGAACGGGTACTTATTTTAAAGCATATTTCATTGTCACGTTGGAACAACGTGTACAGGAACTTATATCATAAGTTTTCCTGACACATTAAAACAATGTGAACGAGTACTTAATTTGAAACAATTTTCATAAATTTACATTCAGATGTGCTTTGAATTAAAATACAACTGAAACCCCCTTGCTATGACATGATTTTCTACATTTAGAATATTCAAATAGCAAACTGTAACATAAGCTTTTGATCACATGTGAGCATCATTCCATCCTTCCCACTTTGAATATAAAGGAGGAAATACCTTTCCCAAAGTCCACCAATAAAATAGCAATTAAATGTCAATATGTATGCATATAATTCATCTTTTGCTAACAGATAATCACAACTTTGCATATCTTATGTCTCCAATTCTCAATACTTTCATATCAATGCAAGATAAAAGATATGATAAAAAGGAGAATAGTATAAATCATGCTTTACCTCATGATAGTTGTTTGCAAGTAATGCTTGACTTGCATAGAACAAAACAATCAACTTCATTTAGTGCATATAAATCTGAATTTTCAATTCAACAAAAATATTTGCTTGCATGATAACATGGTTTAGCTAATACATTCCCTAAACATTGCCAAATAGTAGAGGAGGGCAAAATAGAAATGAGAAGGATCTTACAGGAATCATAATCTCATTTTATCATTTCAAGCCAAACGTCAACATAGGATTGAATAAACTTATGAATAAACACTTGCTCTCTTTTCATTCTTCCCCAAATCAAGAGAAAAAAGTTATCACATATCAATGACCAAATTGAGCTTTCAAGATGATAATATTTAAGCTAATGAAACTAAAATTTCATTATCACAACATGCTTTCATAATTCAAGAGCAAAAAAAGGCATAAAACAACATAACTTAAATGATTCCAGTCTTCAATTATTCATGGACAGCAAACATAAAATTTTTTAATAACCATGAATCTTTAACAATGCCTTTCTTTCATTCTCGCTTTAGTTTAATTAACCAATGGGTGTTTAGTTGTTAAAATTGGATTGAACATCATAAATCACAATTAAAGTTTGAAACTAAACAACATATTGAAATTCATTTCTCCATTTTGATCAGCTTCATAATGAGATAAGACTCACCAATAAATTGTAATAATGATTTTTAATCAAGCCACATACAAAATGAGGGAATTTAAACAATAGAATGAGGGCTTTAAATCGATGCCAAACCCATACATTTATTTTTTTATTCAATTTCACAATGATAATAGAATTTAAGTAAGATTTAATTGAGCAAGACAATAAGTAGCCATTCTAAGCCTTGCAAATTATTCATTCAACTAATGAAGGACAATGACTTCTAAATTCTACGCAAATGAAATCTCATTTCAAATTGTACTTCAAATGTCCATTAGCTTGATGATGGCAATAGAGAGAAAAGAATAATAACAAAGCTAGCAAAGCTAATCACTCCGCCTTTCTTTTAAAAATAATAGCCAAGTAGAATTTAGGCCACATAAAGCAAGCAATTTTAAAGAAATTTTAAAACCAAGAAAGCATGTCATATCCTACATCTACACCAATTCATTTCAGTTTTAATGCAAGATAGAGACTTGGCAATTGCTTGTGAGTATAATATGAATAAGCACTAGGCAAGATGCAACCTCAATGAAGCTAAACAACAAAAATTGAAGCTTTGAACTTGCACAAAACCTCATTTTAGATTGCATTTTAAAGGCCCATTAACTTAATGATAGCAATAGAGAGGAAAATTAATAACAATGTTAGCAAAGCCAATCATTCCCTTCATCCCCTTTTTTTTAACATGATAATCAAATGGAGTTTAAGCCACATAAACTAAATAATCACATTAAGGGTCTGTTTGGGGTAGCTGCAGCTTTTTGAAAAGCAGGTTGTAAAATTATTGTGGAGAAAATAACTTTTTGAAAAAAATTATTATATTACAAATATTTTTCTTTTTGAAAAATTCAAAAGAACTTTGATCATTAATAATATTCTAATTTTCAAAACAACTTTTTCACCACAAATTTTTTTGAAAAGCAACCAAAAAATTAGTAGCCAAAAGCTGCTTGCTTTCAAAAAATAAACACAAAAGGCGTCCCCTAAGTTTGATAAATCCAGAAATATGGAATCTTGCTTAAACAAAGTAATCACTTTAATGATTGCAAGTAATCAAACAAATGGAAAGAGACAAAATGAAGTAAGGTAATCCTCAAGAAGGATCACAACCCTACTAATTTTTTTTATTTCTCATTTGTTTAATAACTCAAATAGATGCACCATAGGAATACTTAGTAACAAAAGCAAAGCAATCATACTAAATTTGATATCATGCAAACCAAGAAATTTCAGATTTTGTAAAACATCCATATGACCACAAGACTTTAAATGGGAACCAAGTTAACTCTTGCTAAATAGTGGAAAGAGATAAAAATAGAGATAAAAATAAAGCAAAGGCAACCTCATGCAAGTAATACCTCTACCAATTTTCGTTTCTCCCTTTGCTTAGCCACCAAAAGAAATTATACACAATGGTGAAGCATGTGGGGATGTTTACTAACAAAACCATGATTTAAATTATTCCATGCATCAAACTCTATACTTTTTTCTCATTTCCAATTTCATATAAAAAGCATAACCCAACCTTAGAAAATGCATGCAAGAAGAGTTCATTGAACTCATTTTCATCCAAAGGAGAGAAATGAAATTGCAATGTAAGGCTTAGGGTTAGATGGAAACAACCTAGAAATTTGATTGGAAAAAGGGAGCTTGGCTAAGGTCGGTCGAATAGGGCTTGCCGTTCGGCTTAGAGAGTTCGGCCAGTAGAAGGGAAGTCGTGGCTCGTCGTCAAGGAGGGAGCTGGATCGGTCTCTTAAAGCAGGCGCTCAACTACAGAGAGCAGACAGTAGGGAGCTCGAGAGAGCTTGTTTCCTCACTAGACAGACAGAAATAGGGTCGTTCTACTCGAGGAGACAGAGAGCCAGAGAAGCGAGTGAGGAGGAAAGAGGGAGTTTGGCCAAGAGCAAGAGAGGGAGCTCGAGAAAAAGGCTGCATGAATGAGAGCTCGTTTTCCTTTCCTCGGGTATTAGGGCAGGTCAAGTGATCCGATTGGCTGCCTAAGTGGCGGCCAATGGGGTTAATTAAAGGGCAAGCCTAACTGGAGAGCTAAGCGGCTAATCTAATTGGAGGATTGGGCGGCCGAATAGGATTGGCTGGCTTGGCTGGTTGATTAGGCAGATATTAGGGGTTTAAGTAGACATTAGTCATCTTAATTGCAATTTGGCATAATGACATTATTATTATAGCATTTCCGCAAAATCTTTAGGCAAATCATTCGGCGTAGTGAACCCTACCAATATGGGTGTCAATCTTAGGTGATTTTGTTGTGTCGGACGCAACGACGATGTCCGTTTCGCGATCGGAGGTCATTTAGACCATGTCGGCGACGGTCGAAGTGATATTAGGCTTAAATTGCACGACGTTGCATTTGAATCGCTCGACGTTAGCGTAGACTTTATCGAATCAATCGCGGAAGGTGTCGTTTGATAGATTTCAACGTTTCGACGACAACAACGCAGTCAATTTCGCGTACAGATATCGTTTGGACGTCGTCGGGGCCTCCCGACCTCGATATGCGCATAACTATTTCAAAAATTAGTTTTGATCATTTAAACGATTATTAATCGATCCAATAAGTTTTATTTAATTAATTTTGATATTTAAATGCACTTACGCAATCAAAATTTTTGAATCAAGATGATTTTGATCAAATCTGATCACGATTAGGGCATTTCACGTGCAATCCGTTAATGTCGCCTCCATTAATTGCAATTTTTAATTTCTTATGTCTAATTTGATTTGTGGATCACATATGTAGGTCAACAATGGTGATACCATAATGATGATCCAGTACAGCTCAAATTAGCCTGATCGAGATAATTATGATCGTCATCATCATAATTAGCTTTTCCAATATATAAACAAATATTTAATATTTACACAAGATATTTTTTTTTATTTTTTATTTTTATTTTTTTATTTTTTATATTTACACAAGATATATATATATATATATATATATATATATATATATATATATATATATATATATATATGTATGTATAATAGATCAAGATAACATGAAGCATAACGAGTAATACCAATCTAAGGAGAGTTAAACATGCCAATTTTCAGACCCTATTCAAGTCCAGCATGTCGAAATCATCATGTGAGCTATTACATCTTGCTTGGAATCTAGAAAAATCTAGAAGAATGCAAGAAGACTTTCTTCTTACTAATTCTTCAACTAGCATAAATCTTTTCTGCACCAAACTTGATAAACTTCTAATAGAATCTTGAGAATAGAGCTTAAATTATTAATGACCTCCAACAACAACAAGCCTTTATCCCACTAAGTGGGGCCGGCTACATGAATCCTTCATCTCTATTATGTCCTATTATGTGTTAAATTCTCATTTAATTCAAGTAGACTAAGGTCATTTTTTATACATCTTAATCAAGTCTTTTTAGGTCTATCTCTACCTTTCTTAACATAAGGAAAATCTAATGCACTACTCTCCTAACCGGGTAATCGGATGGCCGACGCTTTATGTGGCCAAACCATCTAAGACGATTCTCTCTAATCTTATCTGCTACTAGAACTACTCCAACTTTTTCCCGAACATACTCATTTCGCATTTTATCTATAAGAGTAAAGCCACTCATCCACCTGAGCATCCTCATCTCTGTAACACTTAACTTAATCTTATGCTTCTTTTTTATTGGTCAACATTCTGCACCATAAGTCATTGCAAGTCTTACCACCATCTTATAAAATTTTTCGAAGTTTGTAACTTTTCTATCACACAGCAGGCATTCTTCCACTTCAACCATCCAACTTGAATTCTACTAATAACATCTCCATCTATTTCACCATCATTTTGAACAATAGAGCCTAAATATCTGAATCGCTCACTCTTTTTAATGACCTGTTCACCTAATGTCACAACACTACCATCAGAACTTCTACAACTAAAATTACACTCCATATAAGAATGCAAGAAGACTTTCTTTTGACTAATTCTTCAACTAGCATAAATCTTTTCTCCACCAAACTTGATAAACTTCTAATAGAATCTTGAGAATAGAGCTTAAATTATTAATGACCTCCACTTCAAAATAATCAATTGTAGCATCTTGATTTAAACATTTGTAACTAATGTCACTAGGAGAAGAAATAGTACGAGTAATAGTGGGATCCTCAGTAAGCCAACAAATATCCAACTCCGGGATGGCTCTTGAGACATTTGAAGTCCTAACATCCAAAATTGAAGCTAACAATGATGGTTAGGGGAATTATCATCCAACAAGCCATTTATTCATGTTTGACATTTTGACATGAAGGATCAAGATGATAACAACCAACTACTAGAACGTCCAAATTAAGATTAGCAAGAAATATTAATCTCATTATTCGATCATGCTTCTATTTTATAAAATTCTCCTTAAATTTACGAATGCCTTCAGTTCTTTACTTTCTTTGCATATGAAGTAGCTTAGATGAGAAAGAATATAAAGTTTGATTTCATAACAACAAACTTCACTTTATAGCATACTTGTCAATGACAGATGACAGACCATAGTGCAAAGATTCTTGTGGAGCTATAGGCATTATGTGTGGCATGGTGCACACCATTTTAAATATGACAAAAAATATTTAAACATTATATATTTAAAAAGAGAGAGTGTGTGTGTGTGTGATAGAGAGAGAGAGAGAGAGAGAGAGTTTTATAGGTTGAATTTGTGATGTGTGTGGACAAATCAACAAGAAAACTAAACTAGGTATTCAAAGATCAAACCTTACGATGGCTCCTTATACTTTTGATTTATAATAATGATGTTTCTTCTAAATCGAATGTATGTAATATCATTTCTAGTTGTTTAAATCAATTGTTACTACAAGTTTATCATGATTTATTTATTATTTTATAAGTATTGATCATATTAAAATGAATGATAAAGATCTTTCAACATTTTTAATTTTTATTTATACAATATTTATCAATGAATGATATGAAAAATGTGAATGTCATGAGATACATAGAAGTGCTTGCATGTTAATAACGACTGATAAAGTTCACCCTTTTAGGATACTAAATGAGGATGCTAGAGTGTCTGTGCACATACAGTGAAAAAAGATATATAGAAAATGATATTGACATTAAAGTGTCTTCAATGATACACTTTAGACGATAATTCTTGTGATGGATGTAATATATAAAATGATATAAATAAGATGAGATTTTCCTTATTGTATAATATAATGTTTTAGAAAATCTTTATATGATCATTTTTTCAATAAGAAAATTGTTAAATGAATTTATATTAATTCATTGCATTCAATAAGCACACATGTTATCTTCTCTATGCTTTTACGTTGTTGTAATTTAGAAGTATGACTTCCTATTGAGTTGTTAATAACTTACGATTAATTAATATTTTCAAGTTAATATGAGAAGTTCATAAATGAGTAAAAGAAGAGAAAATGTTTACTGAAACCTAACACTAAAGTATTTATCTTTTAACTATTTTAGTATTGATTTAAAATATTTTTATTCGGTGACACTTTCATTATATTGGAAGTTGTTAGCTTAGTTGTTTTGATATAAATCAAAGTTAATAAATGAAAATTTAAAATCTCTATCCGACCATCTATTAATGTCTTAGTAATTCCAAGTTCTCGAGCTGGACTGTCACAGTTTCATCTTTTGAGAGCAAGGCAGATCTATAAAGTGAATGCAATTTATGTACCTAAAAAAGAATCATTTAACTCTAAATAATGCAAGCTTGGGCTGCCTCTTATCCTTTGTAGTTGTTGCCAACATTCCAACGAGTCCCCGTTACCTTTCCCCTTTACCTTTCGGACTTATGAGTGCAACTTATGCACGCTGCTTTTAAGCTGATCATATTCCAGTTTTCCCATCTTTCTAATCCAAATTGCATGATTAACGTTTAGAACAAAACTATCTTATAATTCCAAAACCACATGAACAAAGTAATGTTGGAAACAAAATATAGAGTAAATATGCCAGAATGTTTTAAACAGAGATAAATTTGAAACCTATGTGTATTATACGAATATGCATGCAAAAGATGTAGTTACCAGATTCTTCATTGACGTATAGCTGTGCTGAACTCCGCATCTCCTCATGCTCATCTCAATGTGTCTTATCCTCTCTGCAGCATGCATATGTGAAGGCCAATTTCCTCTCTCATAGGGGGCATTAACATTGCCAAACAAAGAAAATAAAAGCTCAAAGGTCCTGATATTTGGCTTTATATTCAAACACTTCATCTTAACTAACATGCGAATTGCACGTTCAGGTTCATCCTGAAAAACAGCATAATGAAACAATGAACTGGTAACTTCCAAGTATATTGGGAAAAATTAATATTATCAAACAAGTAAAAAAAACACCATATATTGATGATAAGTGCATCAAACATGTCTGAAACGTTCATGTGAGTTTATATAGCACATACAAGTCAACACAGTATAAACAACTTCCAAAAGATAACATTTCATAATAAGATAACAACGTTCATGTGAGTTTATATAGCACAAACGTTCATGTGAGTTAATCAAAAGATAACATTTCATAATATACGAGAAAACACCCTTTTGAAGAATTACCATGATATCACATGCGACCAAAAAGGCATTAAAAGGATGGATGTACTTCTGCAGATTATCAGAGATCATTTCCAACAAACTTTCTGCCTTACTCAACTCCAAAATTTTGCTGTGTTCAACTGAGAGACTTGCAATAGTATCATTGTAAGGCTTCATGCCCCGTCTCTCCATTGAATAAATCTGCCAAGCATACAATATTATCATGTTATTGGAAAACTTCAATAGAAAGAATCTAGAAAACGAATGAGGTATCATGAGCTATGGAAAATAATGCCACAGTTTGCTAAGCAATTTCAAAATGAATTCATCAATTTTCCATGTTAATGGTTCACTTTTTTCTCAAAACAGAATTTGAAGGCAAGTTTAAAGAGAAAAATACCAATTCAAAGCCATCAGCTAGCGCTCTTCCATAAGTGATAGCTTTTATAAGGCCATCATATGTATGAGGCGATGGTTCTACTCCAAGCGCTTGCATCTATAAAACCAGTAGAAATAAGCACATTGATTTGATCACTAAAATAAGTATAGATTCAATAAACAAGCCTTGATATGTAATTTCCACATTAGAAGTGGTTCTCAGCATATCAAGACAAAACATGAAAGACCAAAAATAAAGTGATGTGGGCAAGAAAAAGAAGCATAATTGCAACTAGGTAGAAAGAGATATTTCATTGGCATGACAGTTAAATTGCACGTGATCAATAAAGATACAACAACAACAAGCCTTTATCCCACTAAGTGGGGTCGGCTACATGAATCCTTCGTCTCCATTGTGTCCTATTATGTGTCAAATTCTCATTTAATTCCGGTATAGGTCATTTTTATACATCTTAACCAAATCTTTTAGGTCTACCTCTCCTTTCTTAACATAAGGCAAATCTAATGCTACTCTCGAGCGGGATCATCGATGGTCGACGCTTTATGTGTAAAACCATCTAAGGCGACTCTCTCTAATCTTATCGCCCTTTGGAGCTACTCCAACTTTTTCCCGACATACTCATTTAGCATTTTATCTCTAAGAGTAAAGTCACTCATCCACCAGCATCCTCATCTCGCAACTTAACTTAGTCTTATGCTTCTCTTTTATTGGCCAACATTCACATAAGTCATTGTCTTACCACCATCTTATAAAATTTTCCTTAAGTTTAAGTGGAACTTTTCGTCACACAACGGATGCATTCCTCCACTTCAACCATCCAACTTGAATTCTACTAATAACATCTCCATCTATTTCACCATCATTTTGAACAATAAAACCTAAATATCACAATCGCCACTCTTATTAATGACTTGTTCACCTAATTTCACACTTAGAACTTCTAACTAAAATTACACTCCATATATTCGCTTTAGATCTACTTAAACGAAAACCTTTAGACTCTAATGTTGACCTCCATAATTCAAGTTTCTCTTGGACTCCTCTCTAGTCTTATCAACAAGAAGAATGTCATCGAAAAGCATACACCAAGGTACATCTTCCAAATTCAGTAAGAACATCCATAACTAAAGCAAAAGATAAGGGCTTAAAGTTGATCCTTGATGTAATCCAACGAAATAGGAAAATATTTTGTCAATCCTCCTTGTGTTTGGACACAAGTAATAGCTCTAGTATACATATCCTTAATTAGAATATAACCAATATTAACTCCTTTCACGTTCTAGAACTCTCCAAAGAACATCTCTTGAAACTTTATCATAAGCTTTCTAAATCAATAAATATCATATGTAGATCCTCCTTACTTTCTCTACTTCTCCATCAAACCTCTTAACAAATGTATAGCATCCATAGTAGATCTACTTGGCATGAAACCAAACTGATTGAGAGAAACTTTTGTATCACATCGTAACCTATGCTCAATTACTCTCTCCAATAATTTTAATGTATGACACATTAACTTAATTCTTCTATAATTTGCACACTCTTGTGCATCACCTTTATTCTTAAATATAAGAACCAACAAACTCTTTCTCCACTCATCTGACATCTTTTTAGTCTTTAAAATAACATTAAAAAGATTTGTAAGCCAAGAAATTCCTTGATCTCCTAAATATTTCCACACTTCACATTGGAATATCATCGTCCTCTTCCATATTTCATTTTCTTTAAAGCTTCTAACTTCGACTTACTAATCGATGATAAAAATAAAATTCTATTTTTTGTTTAGGTATTAAAGTTGTTAAAATCAATGTACTTTCAAATCCTTCTTGAAAAGTTTATCAAAATACCTCATCCACCTATTTTCAATATCTTTTAAAAAAAACTTTATTATTTTCATTAATACTCTCACTAAGTATTTCTTCTCTTTATCTCTTTGGTTACTTATACATACATCTTTCACCTTCCTCGATATCTATATTGTATAAATCACTAAAAGCTAAATTTTTTTCTTGTATATATTCTTTCTTAGAATCTCTATGACCATTTTATATATTCCCTTCTCCAAGATTTTACATTTAAACCAAGTTTTATAACAATGTTTCTTATTTTTTATCTTTTCTTTGCACGCTCACCACCACCAATTATTTTTATTAAAAGCTTTTCCTTTTGATTCTCCAAGCATATTTTTAACAACTCTTAATTTCGCTTTCTTTTTTCCACATAATATTAACTTCCTTATGAACATCGCAATATTAAGCTCTTGTAGCTTCTTAAAAATATTTTTATTTGTGTTCTTTGTCCCCATCTAATCCTGGACAATAATTTGATTTATTTTTTTCTTACAATCTTTCATCTTAAAATCTAAAACTAACAATTGATGTTGACTTAAACTTTCACTTGGAATGGCCTTACAATCTTTTCTGATAAAGCGATCTATTTTTCTTATCGAAAAAAATCAATCTCGTGTTCTTAGATCCATTTTATAAGTAATAATATGTTTATCTCTTTTCTTAAATAAAGTATTACTACAAAATCATAAACTAGGCAAAATCTAATATAGTCCTGCTACCTTCTTAATTACCAAATTCATAACCGTGAATACTTTTAAAATCTTCTACCACTCTATCAATCAGCGTTATTTAAACTCCTCCAATAAATATTTTTTCTTCAAGAGGTATCTTTTGTATTAATCCCTCTAATTCATTCCAAAAATAAAAATTTTGAACTTACATCCAAACCTACTTGAGGAGCATAAACACTTATAACATTGATAATCTTAGTATCAACAATAATCTTTAAAGTTATAATTCTATCTCCACATCTATTAATATTTATAACATTATCTTTAAAACTTTTATCTATAATCACACCTACACCATTTCTGTTCTACCGAATACCAAAGTTTAAAACCTAAACTATCAATCTCGACTCCAACCCATTTAGTTCTTGAACACATAAAATATTTATCTTTCTATGAACCATAATATCTATTAATTCCATTAATTTACGTAAGAATTCTATATTCCAAGATTCTAACCTAATTCTAGTTTCATGGACCAACTTCTTTGCCGCATTTATAATGTGGAACCTGCTTATTTAACCGCATCGATCGTGGCAGCATTTTCATTTTATTCAAATCATGTATGCTTCGAGCATCACATTAACAAAGATTTAAAGGATTCATGTCATGATTATTTCGACAAATTTTTTTGCTAGCTGTCGACTACCTATCGCAACCCTCCACTTTTCACATCCGGACTTGGGACCGGCAAAGGTAGTGTTAAAGATGCACTCACATAAATTGCGAGAACAAACTTACCCATGTAACTAGGGAATTGCTCACCCAAATGGACTTGCCCGTTATATTACTTGCCCAAATAAGAAGAATTCCTCACTCGCTCATCCTAAATGCTCTCCTCCAATTTTATGTATAAATATTTTTATGATATCAAATATAAACTCGTTGGGTTATGGTGTTGTCAAACACCATGCAAATTTTCAAAAAAAATCCATTGGCCAATTAATGGCAACAACTCGTGAAGGCAGTCAATGGGTGGAAAGCACAATTAAATGAAGTGATTAGTAAGAGCTAAGTTGTGGTTGGGTAGCATAATAAACATTTAATGGATACCTTATGATTTTTGCCTTCATGAAAGAAACTAAAACATTGGTTTGAAATATGGTTAAGCACCTTCTCCATCATGGTCAATTGATGTTGAAACTAGGCAAAACTTGCCCTGATACTAATTTGATGTAGCTCCTAGTTGCAAGCAGACAGGAAAAGAGATTTAGATTTCATCACTATGAACAAAAAATGACACATGATCAGGGATCCATCCACCCAAAACTAAAAGGTTCGCTCGCCTATACAAAGGGGTCTCATTCACCTATTATATTGAGGAATAACCTAACCATTATATTAAGGAATCTCTCACTTTCTCATCCTCAAACTCTCTCCTCCACTTGAAGCCTTTCATAGCCTTTCATAATATCAAACATGAACTCTTTAGCTAATTAAATGAGATGATTAGTGTTGATATACATGTGTCCCATAGGATGAATTGAGTGTAGAAGATGAAATAGATGAGTAATGAATGCGATGTCACACGAATCAGGATTTAAGTGTCTCAATTATGATCAATATCGATTGAAACATCGTTGATTCAAAAAATAAAGTGTCAATGCATCCAGAATGCAAAAATTAATTAAATGAAGCTTGTCACTCTATATAATTATCACTTGATTGAGTAAAATCAATTTTACATGTAATTGCACGCATTTCAAGGTTGAGAATCCACGATGCTGCCAAACGATCACCTTTCATGAAACGAACTACAACATTATCGTCATAATATCAAAATCCATCAAACAACACCTTTTGCGATCGATTCAACTGAGCTTGTGCGAACGTCGAGCGAATGGATGTGACATCACGCAAATTAAGCCCAAATGCACTCTGATCATCACCAAAGTTGTCTGAACAACTTTCGATCGTGAAACGAACAGTGTCATTGCATCCTGCATGTCGAATTTGCCTAGAATTGACATCCATATTGCATAATCATCGACACAAAAATAATATGTCAAAATTCATGCGTTTAGATTCAACGACACGTAATTCAACAGAAATAAAAAAAAAATTAATGATAACAAGACATATATGAACTACATTTTAACACATGAATATCCAAAATTAAACTTAGGTTTCAGGTTATCATTAAATAAGTACCATTTTATGCATAATTTATAATCAAAATATAATCTGGTTCTTATCCAAATCCCTTACAAGAGCTGACTTCTCCTGTCGTATTCCAACTTACGACTCAACTGACCAATCAGGTAGCAGCCCAAATGCTGTAACTGGTTGCCGCCCCATCCAACCAATAAAAAAAAACTCCTAAATCTAAGATCCCGGCTTCACACAGGAGAAAAAGTGAGCCTCGCCTTTCCCTCTCTCACGGCAGATCCAGCCTTCTCTTGTCACACACGACTCTAGCTTCCTCCCCGATCTCATCTTCCATCTTTAGCTGCCCCTCTCCTATCTTCCCACAAACAAAACTCCCCATTCAGCAAGCCGCTGCCTCCCTTCCCTTCTCCTAGTCTCACACAGCACACTACTCTTCTCCACGCCAAACCACTCTCCTGCTCTCCCAAACTCATTCTCGATCTCTCTCAAACCCATCCCAGTCAAGCTCCTCACAAGACAAAATTCTCTACTCCCTCCGTCCAGCCGCACAATATGTGACCCCAAAATTATGCTACCATTAGTCCCAACTTCCTCTTCCTCTCTCCCTCACAAAATCTGATCCAGCTACTTCCCCTTTCATTCACCCACTGGCCTCCTTCACCTGCAATCGCACAGCCCAAGTTGCCACTCTTTCTCCTGTGTGTTAAGCAACAATAGCTTTCCCTAGATTACAGTTGCTATTCTTGATGTTTGATAGATATTAGGTTAGAACTCAATTTGAGAGTTTCTAGGATTCGAAGTTACCATTTTGTTGTTTGTCTAATTTAGGTCATATTTTGATACCAAACAGCTACCTCATTATTAGATTGAGTTAAAGTGGATAAATAGGATTTCATTCCTTGTAGAGTTTAATATGGTCAATCCTATTATTTGGTATAGTTTGATCAAGTTCAATTCAAATCCATCTACTAAACCAATACCCTTTTTAAGCAAAATGAAGAATGGGATTTAGATGTGTGGTTGCTTCGTTCAAGACCTACTTGAAGTAAATTGCTTGATCTCCCAAAATTGTCACTTTGCTGAATTATATCCCTTTTCACATGAGATACAAATGTAATAATAGTTCTCTAAAAAAATAATAATAACAAGCACCTGTACATTGTTCCAACATCGCGGAAAAAATTGCTTGAAAAATATATATTTGAGCACGTCATTCCAACGCGGCAAGGAAATCCTGAGTTTGGAGTTTTATACATGTGCAATTAAAATCCTATGCACACCTTTCTTGGCGCAATAAGTTAAATATCTTTGACCGAATTTCTAATGAACTAAACATACAAAGAGTATAATAATTTTAAATGGACTTTTGAAACTTGATGTATCAACATTTAGAATTATAACTAGTAAAATATCAAATGAATCAATTAAAGATGCTCCAAAAGAATTTGATAACTTACTAATAAGAATATGATTTGATAGCTTGTTAGTAATCATGGTGGACTTTCAATGATCACTTTAAATACAAAAGATGCTTTATTGATTAAATTGAAGGGGTCCAAAAGAAATCTAAACTATGCTTGAAATGACTATAAACTTGATGGCAAACGCAAATTGGATTTTTCAACGCACACTCAACAACCTTACAATATGCATTGAAAAGAATAAAGTGAATTGAATTTAGATAAGAACGAAAATTTTAAAAAAATGTGATAGCTCACTAACGAGCATAAGCAAGATCTTCCTAAGTATGTCAAGATAACATTTTTTTTTCTCTTTATGCATGGCAAGAGTTAGAGATGATTCAAATTAAGATATAAGAACTTGCTAGAAACTTGATAGCTCCTTTATGAGCATAAATAAAATTAGATAACTCATCGATGAGTGTGAATGAGAACACTAATATGAATTGAATCTTTGCTTTGAAGATTGTTTCAAATATTCAAATGAACGTAATTTGGCACATACTCCAGGGCAATTTTACATTTAAAATTGATGCCTTCGAACGCATGCAAGTGACTTAAATCCAAATGCTTATACATGTTACAAAGAAGCATCCGCCACTCAATCTAAGTGCCTTTGATATGCATGCAAAGATTCAAATGAGATGAATTTCATACATGCTTCATGAGATAATCATCTCATTGATTTGTGCAAGTATTTTTAAGGACTAGACTGCTATTTGCATTACAACACAACCCCTCATTCAACTCAAATGTCTTGAGATGCATGCAAGTATTGAATAAAGTAAATTTACATATGTATTACAAAGCAATTTTTTTGCTTGATTCAAATGTTTGTTGCGTGTATAAATATCTGAATGAGATGACTTTATTGTACATATCTCAAAACAATCAAATATCTCGTTTAATTGTCTTGAAACTTATGCAAGTTTTCAAAGCAAATGATGATAAGTGATAAGTCTGACATGTATTATGAGAAAATTGTATGTTTGATTTCATTACATTAGAACACATACAAATAACTTAAATGGTAAAATAGTGACTTGAAATACGTGCAAATACTGAAATAAAAGTGAACTTCACACATCTTTGAAGTGATTTTATGGCTTGATTCAAATGTTTGTTGCGTGTATAAATATTTGAATGAGATGACTTTATTATACATATCTCAAAACAATCAAATATCTCATTTAATTGTCTTGAAACTTATGCAAGTTTTCAAAGCAAATGATGATAAGTGATAAGTCTAGCATGTATTATGAGAGAGTTGTATGTTTGATCTCATTACATTAGAACACATACAAATAATTTAAATGGTGAAATAGTGTAATATCCAATTAATATCCAATTAGCTTATTTCCTAATTGCCTAATTAATTTTGTCATCAGTAGCACATCAGAAGCAGTGCTAAGCATGCATGGGATTAAAGCCTCGACGCGTATGCTGGATCGAGCGTGAACCGACTCGGCTGGGACTTCTGGCCGATCTAACCTGAGCTTGGTGAGCTAGAATTTCTTTCCCTATTCTTTTTCTTTCAGGCTGTTGAAATCGTGATGAGTTTAGAGATCCGCTTTAGTTAGGTAAGTTCGGAGAATTATGATTAAAAAGATGGGATTGGATTTTTTTGTTAATTTTAGTTTGTTAATTTAATCGTAATTAATATCGTTAGAGATCATTTTGAAGTCGCTTCCAAAGATTTGAAAGATATATGAAGAGATATCAATTTCAGGTAAGATTGGTGTTAATTATGAATTTCATGTATTAGAAGTATTTAGAAGAGTTATTTCTTTATAGGTTGTGTACTCGAGGAGAATCGGCGAAGACACCACTGATGTATACACTAAGTGAGACATAATTCTAATGTAAATTCGGGTTTACCCATGAATCATTGTTTACAGTTTATAAATTGTATGAATGACATACATCTAGATATTTGTGTATATCAGTCATTACAACGCTCAATGATTATAAAATGATTTTCTTTATTAACATACGATTTCATCGCATGTAAAATTTTAAAACATGTAGAATGCAGAATGTGATAAACAGGAAATGTAA
Organism: Cymbidium sinense; assembly: GCA_021442155.1. Classification (NCBI taxonomy): domain Eukaryota; kingdom Viridiplantae; phylum Streptophyta; class Magnoliopsida; order Asparagales; family Orchidaceae; genus Cymbidium; species Cymbidium sinense. Next base: position 165,741,727 of record CM038221.1, on the reverse strand, counting down.
AAATTGTGATAGGAAGGCATGATAAATCGCATTTATAAAAAAGGACGAGACGAAATGAAAGCGGATCTTGATCCCACTCGACATTTTAAGGTTGGAGCCGTATTAACCTGTCGTCATAGGTGTAGTATGGTTACCGCCTTTACCTTTTTTAGTAACGTGGCGACCCTTTGTTATGAAGTCAAAACCCATGAATTATAAACATTTCAGAAAATGATTTGATATAAACCGAAATGATTTTCATTAAATAACCGCCCTCGACATTGATACAATATGAATCTACAAAGATATTATTCGATATTACATTTCACACGATATTGCATTACATTGTTACATCGCAAAGACTTTTACCGGTTTAAATTTAAATATACCCGATTGTTCTACCTTTGTTACGACTTTTTTTAAGATTCTTGTCTCACAAAGTTTTACTATGATCTACCGCTTGATAATTTCTGCGAAAACAAGGGTAGAAGTAGTCTATTTTGTTGAATTACAGTTTTGGGGTGTATAGTTGGGAAGATTAAAGGCTTTTTGGAATGCATAAAATTTTAATAATTGATATTTAGTAAGCTCAGATTTATTTACAAACTTAAAGATATGAGTTAATTAGTATATGAATTATAAATATTTGTAATGATTTGATTAGATACACATTTCACTTGCTCGTTCAAGAATGGGTTGGAATACGTGTAATGGTTTAATCGAAATATCCTATTCTCATATATCGATTGACCCAAGATAAGGGTAGGTCATCTGGGATGTGACAAATAGTGACTTGAAATAAGTGCAAATATTGAAATAAAAGTGAACTTAACACATCTTTGAAGTGATTTTATGGCTTATTCAAATGCTCCAAAACTCATGTAAACTTTTAAATGAATGAGCGAGATACTTACATGCATTACGAGGCATCCTTGTGTTCAATCATATTGCATCAGAATGCGTGTAAACAACTTGAAAGGTGATATAGCGCATTCATTGTAAGCAACACAACATTTAAATTTGATGTTTTAAAACTCATACAAATAGCTCAAACTAAGATATTCACATTGTTTTAAGAGATTTCTTAAGCTCAATCTCAAATGCCTTGAAGCATGTGCAAATGCTTTACAAAATGAATGAATGAATATGTGCAATTATTTAAAATCAATTAATCACCCGCATATATCCTGACACATGTGTTAAAAATATAAACTTGTTGATAAGGTATAATATTTTAAAGTATTAATGTTAAATCGTTTCAAATTCAAATTCATAAATATAAATCTTAAACCCGATCCTTTGCTAACAAATAAGCAAAGTTAATAAAGTCTACTCCTATGATGGTCATATTGACTGAATATTTCAACCGAATGGGTTATTACTATCAAAGAATTTTAAAGTTTTAATGTCAAGTCATTACATGTTCAAATCTAAATCAATAATGAAATGATCACATATCTAAATTAAAAGATATCAACTGAATGAAATTAATCATTTAAATTTAAAACAAAATTTATCCACCCATCAGCGATCTTTTGTTAAGAGTGGTAAATTAAGAAAACTTTTGCTCACAAAAGAGCCAATGTCAAATCAAGCACATCACCATATTTACACTCACATAATCTCACACCAATAAAGATGTGACCCGTATCCTCTGGCAATGCGATTTTGCTTTCAAATTGCACATAAATCAGAGCACGTGAGCCCCTAATCGTAATTGGAACCATTAAATTACAAATAATGGCTATAGTCCATATGTTCCCTAATGGCTTTAGTTCTTGAGCTACGAAGTATAGAATGTATTTGATTGGACAAAAAATCCTCTATTAGCTAAGATTGACTTAAAATTAGACAAACACCACCCCATTCGATCAAGTTGGGTCAACTACTTCTCCGAATTAAACTACGTCACGATTTAATTTAATCATAGTTAATTTATATTGTCATTACTCATTAATTACCTAACTTGAGCATCTAAACAAAAAGTTCCTAATGTTGTTTAGTGAAAAATTAAATAATCTTCACCTTGGATGAGAAGTCTTGTAAATTCAAAATACATAGATACAATTATCATTTCTTTTCTTTTTTATTTTAATCCATCTTCGATTAATTTCTATTGATATCCAGTCAACTTAAAATATTTTCATGCCAACATTATCTTAACACATAAGGTCCTCCATTCTTTTGTTCTACATCAAATTTGATATCTGAGTCAAAAGAGCTATCTTCCATATTTTTGTTTCAACCATAGTATGTTGTCACATCCAAAAAGGAATGTCGATTTTGCTGATCCTACCTTACCACTCAATATCCTAATTCTAGCAATTAGAGGTCGTACTCAAATTTCATGGGTAAATAGGTGCTACTATGCACATACTCTCCTGCTAGTCTGAAATCGAACGGCCATTTTTCAATTAAAAATAGGTGAGGCCCATTTTCTCCTATAAGGCAGGCCTCCTCTTGTCGGTGTTTTCTTCTACTTAAGGAATTCAATTGTTCAAAAACAACGATTAAGTAGTTTTGTATGTATTACATGACAACATACTTAACTTCAAATTAAGGGTTACAAGACACAACATTGTCCTTCATCATTCAGAAATGGGATCCATAACATTTTTATGCTATTGTTACATTCCGCAGAGAATGATAAATTGCATCTCATTTTTTTTAATTTTTGTAATGTGTTTATGATGTTAGAATTAATAAAGAACATACTAGAAGTGAAATAGAGATTGGTACAATTCCATCACTTTCATCAAACATGGTCTTTTCTATAAAGACCAAATCCCAAAATACTCATTAAACCTCTGAACATTACATAATTACATGGTGGTGGTAGTAATTGTAACATAAATTCAAACTATATTTTTTTGTGAGGAAATGAGCAGTTAACTTAGAACCTTATAATAAAGTTCTAAATTAATCTGGCGAATCCATAGCTTGACATATTTCTCCTTCTCAAGGTACATATGAAAAATAGTAGTGGCAAAAGGCAGTTCAAGCACAAGTTCAATAATAAGGTGAGACACGATGATAAATTCAGGCTCAGGAGTAGTCTTAGGCACAACCTCATGCCCATGCATTACAAGTGTTTCAATTACTAAAAACTGATCATCATCATCATCATCAAATTCACCTAAAAACCCAAATCATTAGAATAGAAATCTTAAATTGCATAAGGCAATCAGCACAAGGATCTAATAAAATTTTCAAGGGATTTTAAACTAGCAGAGTTAACATATCACATATGCTAGAACTTCTGAATTGACACATGACTATGAATTCATTTGATGGAAAAGTTTATGTAATTGGTGGAATAACATAGGTTTCGAACTTTTGGAGTTCAGGAAATTGGAATTTTATGTGGCATATGATAATGATAAAATGGTTTTGGGCAAGGGATGAGTGGGATGGTCATATGCAGCTAATGATAAAGCTTAAATAGACAATTGTGATCTTCATGAACATTCAATCAACATACAAATCTAAGTTATGATCATATGCATCAAAATTGTTGCCTTAAAAATGCATTATGATAGTGATTAGAATGACAAACAAATGCATGACAAACATATGATTCGCCAAAGTTGTAATATTGATGCTGAGTAGATATCATAATAGGTTGATGTAAATATGCATTTTAAGTCTATTATCATGATAAGGATTTTAAAATTTATATAGTAGTAATCACATGAAGATTTTTTTTTTTGTGTTAAAGAAAGAAATTATAATATCAATATCATATCATTAATTAGTTTTATAAAAGAACCCTATAATAAAAACAATGGTAGACAATATATTAGAGCAATGATACTAGAATGGAAATTGCCAAGTTTAATATAGATAAAGGATTAAGTTTTATGGTTTGGGTTAGGCCTTTAGTATTTGTATGGATATTTGAGAAGAAAAGGAATAGCTAGAAAGCTTGCTATATGTATTTCCCCAATGGATATCTATAAACAAAACTACTTAAGGAATTATTTTAAACTACTTATTACAAAGAATTTTAAAATTAGAACTGTTGTCCAAATGTTACTATCTTAGCTGTGAGAGAGAGCAATCTGCGGCATTGTTCCATGTTAAGCATATAAATCTATAGTACTCATCTTTCTATATTAAGCACACAAGTCTATGATACATATTTTCCATTATTTAGCACATGAATCTATAACTCTTCTCACAATCTAGCATTCTAAGTTCACTTAGATATTTTTGAATGTAGGATTACAAAGTCCTTTGATAAACATATTAGTGAGTTAACTTCCCGTTAGAATATATAGAGTATAAATTAACCCATTTTTAGTTTCTCTTTCATAACTGTCTATCAACCTCCACATGATTGATTTGATCATGTTCTATTGAATTATGGATAATGCTGGTGGCAGATTTCTTATCACAGTATATAGCCCAAGGTCTTTTTCAATTGATTTTTAAATCTTCTAATATAAATTTATTTCATAAGAGTTCATAGATATGTTGAACGATTGCTCAAAATTTAGATTCAACATTTGACCTTAAGACAACAAGTTATTTTTTATGTTATTAAATTTCCTTCAAGCAGTGTGCAATATCCTGAAATGGCACTCTTATTTATTGGTAATCCTGCATAATTAGCATCAATATATCCTTCAATCTCTAAGGTTTCTATTTTCCATAGAGATTTTTTCATAATTTAATATTAAAAACCTGAGAAATGTTTAAGAAATTTGAAGGTGAGATTCTTGTGGTTTGTGCATAAAATAACTTTTGAGACTTATAGTGAAAGCGATGTCGGAATGATTTTAAGATAGATTAATTTCTTAACTAATCTTAGATTAATTTCCAATAAATCTTTGATATTATCTAATATCAACTTCTATTTCTTCTTAATTTCTGTATAGTTTTTGACCTGATTTAATTAGAGTTTCACATGATTTGTAACCAGTTAATTTTGTCTCTCCAAAGATCTATAACATATTTCATTGAGGGATCAAAATTTCATTTTCAGACTGAGCTATCTCAATGCCCAAGAAGTATTTGAGCTTGCAAAGTTCTTCGATTTCAAGCTTTACGATGAGTATTTCTTTGAGTAATTCCTTTATTTTATTATGAAAACTAATAAAAATGAATTGAAATATTTTCATCAGTGCAATTTTTTTGAAGACTGTATAATCTTATTGGCTCTATTTACATCCAATTTCATACATGACTTACAAATTTGCCATACAATGCCCTTGACGATTTTTTTAAAGGCCATATAATGCATTTTTTAACTACACACCTTATTTTTCTACAAAAAAAAATTATTAAATTTTGATAGACGATCTATGTAAATTCCATATAAAAGACATTTTTTCATATAATATTATTTCATGGACCATCTAAAATTAGCAACCAGGAAATCATGATATGAATTCTATTAATGTTAAACCTCTGAGCAAGGATTTTTTAACAATCTATTTCATTGAATTGAGTATAATGTTTTGCTACTAAACATATATAATACCATTCCAGGCCTTTATTTGCTTTATGTTTTAATAAGAAAATCCACTTACATCTTACATTTTTTTTTTTTTACATTTTAGTAGCTCAACAATGTCACAAGTGTGATGTTTTTTCAAGACATTCATATTTTCTCTAATGGAATCCTTCTAATTATTGTTTTATTATGCCTCAAATAGACTTTTTAGTATTTTAATGATTTTGGAGCTGAAATTTGTAAAAAAGAATTTACTTGTAAGAAAAATTCTTTCAAGGTTGAATGTGTAGTAGTAATATGCTAATCATTGTTGTGGGAGTTACCTGAAAGTGATCTGAATCTTAAGCTTGTTGAAGGTTTTGTGTGAATTTTGTCCTTGTAAAGACCAAAAGAGGTTTAGTAATAGGAGTAATGCGTTGTTTTTGTGTTTGTATAATTGAGATATCAAAAATAGAAGATATTGAGTTCAACAAACTTTTTCTTTCATTTGGTTGTTTTTTTTCCCTAGAAAGCAAGACTGAGTGAAGAAAATTTATTCAAAACTCACACAAGTAAAGAATTTTCTCTTGAAGTAAAAAATTTTTAGTGGTTGAATGATAATATTTATACATTTTGAATAAATTAGTACTCTTAAAAGCATAGTTAAGTGCCCTAGGATCAAGTTTGTAGATGTTAACATATGATAGAAGCAAAAAAAAATTTTAAGTAAAGAGAAAAAACTATTTGAAGGAAAAAATTCAACAAGATAGATCAGGGAAATTTTGAATCAAACACTCTTCAGAGTTTTCTATAAGTGAGGCATATGTAAGATAGGACAACTTCTCAATATTTCTTTTAGAAATTTGATTTTGAAAGAGAAGATCCTAGTAACTACTTGGAAGTTCCTTATTTTTCCATTATGCTACCCTATTTTGTTATGAGGTGTGAGATGTCAAGGTAGAAAGATTAATGAATAATATATATTTTTTATTGAGGAAAGGAAATATAATTTAATTTAAATAATCTCAAGCATTATTAGTTCTAATATTTTTAATTAAACTAAAATGATATTTTACTGTAGAGATATAAATTGAAAGAATATGACTGATATTAAAATTCTATTTTATAAAAAAAAATCCATATCACTTACTACAATCATCAATGAATGTGTAAATTCATTAACTCCAAAAATATTAAGGATTTTGAATGTCCTTAAATATCAAAGTGAATTATTATGAAAGGAATAAAAGATCTAGATTCACTTCCTGAAAAGAAAACTTCAAAATGTTTAATAATTTTACAAGTGTTATAATACAAATTTTAAATGTTGATATTTATATAAAGCAAAAAATATATATACATTACAAGATTATAAATGAGTGATGCCCTGCACTATAATGATAGGTTCAAATGGTTTATTTAGAGTAAATATGAAGGAACAGGATAACTAACAATTGTCTTTAAATATAGCCCATCCTTATCTCTAGCTTTCCCAATCATTTTTCTCATACTAGGTCCAGAAAGAAATAATGATTAGTAAAAAATATTACCTTGCAATTGTAGTCTTTAGTGAGTTTATGAATAAATAAAAGATTTACTATTAGGTTAGGAATATGTAGCAAGAGTAAATGCAACAAAAAAAAGAATATTACCTTAACCTGCAATAGTGGTTAGAGAGTCACCGGGTTCTTCTATTTTTTTAATTGTCAAGACACGATTTATTGGTTTGAAAAATATTGACAAGGTTTATCATATGATTGGTGATTAATGAATCTATTATCCATATTTTAGTAGAATCACTTAAGACATTAAAAGTACAAGAATTAAAATTTGTATCGCTTTGAGCTAGAAAGCATGACCCAGGAAATTTTAGGAGAGAATTGAAGAAGTTGTAGCTTGTCAAATTCTTTCAAATTCTTTTGAGATAAGCCTTTTGATTAATAAGATAATTCATCCTTTACTTATCAGCCTTTCTTTACTTTACCATAGCCTTGGGATTTCCAGAGTTTTCAACATTTCTTTTTGATATGCTTATTCTTCTTGTAGCAATTGCACAACGGGCTGCTTTTCAAGAAAGGCTTTGTTTTTCAACATTTCTCTTTCCAACATTTCTCTTTAATACCCCTTTTATGACTAAAGCCCTTATAGTTCAAGAAGATAAGTCTTCTCTTTGATTGTTCTTTGCTTCCACTATAACCTTGGGATTTTTCGTAGAGTTTCCAATAATTTCCTTTAATATGCCACCTTTTCTTAAGTAAATGCACCACGGGATGCTTTTTGGGAAAGCTTTTGTCATTTTTTTGGAACGATTCAGTTGCAACTAGTCTCTTGCCTTGAGGTTCTGTCTAACATTTCCAAGTTAAAAGTGTCAAGCTTTACTATCATCTTTTCTTTTTTATTCATGAGTGAGAAGACCTTATTTAGGAATTATAAGTTCACTCTGCTCAAGATTTAAATGAAAACTTAGTTGAATTCATTAAGTTTTATAAGAAACTCAAACACCCTTTCTCTTTCTATAAATTATTTGAGTACCATAGGAACATCATTGTACTTCAGCTTGAAATATTTGCAGTAGTCCAGTTTTAACAAATATAACTTCATTGCATTGAAATATTCAATGACAAAAGATTATCTTGTTTGATACTTGAGAGTTTTGTTTTAATCTTATACATGAGAGTAACATCTTTAGCTTTTAAGCATATTTGTTTGACAGCTTCCCTAATATTTTTTACAACTACTAGGAACACATATGATCCACTGATTTCAGGTATTATAGCATTTCATAATCATGACATGATCATAGAATTTGCTTCATCCCACCATTAAACTTTGGGTTTTCAAATCTGAATGAGGATTACCAAGATGATGGATTTTTCCTTTCATCTTAAAAATTTTTCACAATCTAAGACCATTCCAAGTAGCTTTTCTCATTCAAATGATACAAGCTTATAGCCCCAAAAAATTTTCTTATCATGTATGCTTATTTTGACTTTCATTCTAAAGAGTTGACTATCATGAATGGTAAAAAACAGACTAAAGAAGAGGAATAATGAAACTGAAAAACAAAGACTAAAGGAAGACCTAATAAGAACAAACATTAAAAAATAAAAGGTTGGAAGAAAGACCATAACTTTTCGTTGATATCACATTGAAAATAAAAAGTAGATAAAAAAGGTAGTTTTATTCATTTATCTAATGGGCATTTATACACAAAACTATTTAAATATTAATTAAAAACTATTAATAACAAAATAAAATAAAATTGATGTCTGAAACTTCCTACATTGGTTCTGGGATGAGGGAGCAATCCATAACACTCCTCTTTCCATGCTAAATACATGAATTTGTGACACATGTTCTCTCATTTAGTACGTGAACATATGGCACCTATCATTCATTATTTAACTATATTCATACTTTCAACAATTGGAATTAAGATGATGGGTAAAGCTGTTTTCTAGAGAGAGGACATGGAGGGTGGATGGTTGATAAAGATGGAATGCTAGGCATTGGTTTGCTAAATCTACATAAAAGCTTCTAAGGGTTGGTAGCCCTATCGACTACCGCGACGCAATCAATCATGAGAACATTCAAATAATGAATTGGAAGAAGTAAGCTCCCCACACACATCAAGCTAAAGTGAGAAAAGAAAAAAGACCATAACTCTCTCCAATTAGAAAACCTTATTCTTATTGTCTCAAAGGAGAATCCCATGAAGCTACATAACATGGAGGTATCTCACGACCGTGATTGTGATCCGCAAGAATGAAGAAGAAATTCACACGGACTCAAACGAATCGACACAACGCGTCACCCAAACGCCCAGAACCCACCCCGGATAGATCAAGATCGTAAGAACCCTTCCGCCCAAGACAATTCCAAATCAGAGCAGTATCGAAATGAAACACTCATGAGCTTATCTAATTACCCCTGAAAATACGCAGAGAATTTCGCAATCTAGGTCGTCGGCAAAGGTACCACACGAACGGACTATGAAGACTCTACAACTTCAACCATCTCTAATCATTAATCAAAGACTCAACTAAAAAAAAACACAAGCTTTTTTATACCCGGATACAAAAATTTCACTCAATCTATTATTTGTAAGTAAGATAAGAGTTTCTTGTCATCTCTTGCATTATACCATTTTAGGTTATGCGACATCTATGATCCTATTGGAGTTGAGTTGCTACGCAAATGGACGTGAACTACATCACTTTTATTGATCAAAGTCATCCAATGGGATATTGCAACTATTCGTAAAAATGATCATTGATGGGAGTTCAGAATATAGCATCCACGGGATGGTGGATCGCTTAGGGCCTCATCCGAGCCTATCTTTTCGACCAAGGAGTTGTGGGCCCTATGTTGACTTTAGAGGTGAGAAGGTGCCCCCCTTCAAGCACAAAAAAAGTGAAAGTAGTCTAGTATTTCGTTCCTATGGACGCCTTACATATCCAACTTTGACATGGTAATAATGAGTAGGTTCGACGCATGGGGAGAACACCGGTTTCCTTTGAACGGAAAAAAGCGGTTATTGCCATGAAGACTTTGGTTGGTTAAGGAGAAAACGTGTTTGCATACCTGACGTCGTGAAAGAGTCCATAGAATGCTATGCCTTGATAGTAAAGCCCGAGCGATCAAGGATGTGGGATGTTGTAGCTTGAAGAGATAGGGGCGGAGTCTCAACTACCACACAACTACTATACCACTAGCACTCCATGAGTGGATTAGTTTACTGAGACTCTCTTTGTTTGAGAGAAATCACTTTGAGTTTCTAAAGTAAAGAAATTCTCTCATAAGGTTGTGTAGCAAAGAGACAGAAAGGAGGCTCGACCCATAGGGAAGAGGGAGAGGTGGCTTTGATACGTTACTCACAACAATCGGATTTTAGTAATCTAATCAAAGGATCCATGCACGCTCAAAGACGAAAAGTGATTTGGGACCTCTCAAGTCAATGTACATTCCCTTTTTTTCTTTCTCTAAATATAGACAAAACCTCTCTTTTTTAGTTTTTGATATCAACGAATTCATAATCTTATTTTTTAGGAATTGGATGGGCGAGAACGAGAATCGAATTCTAATTTCCTATTTTTCAAATGAAGATACAAAAGAAGAAAAGGAGAGAGGAAAAAAGATAAAAAAACCAATTTGTGTTTTTTTCATAGTTGCTTCGTTGCTTTGGTTCTCCCAAAAACAACGTCCGACTTGCACTAGCTTTTCGGGCTTAGGGTAATGGGAGGCGCCTGAGCGATTGAGAAGTTCGCTAAGAAAGCTTTCTCTTTCTTCAAGCCGAGGAGATCCTAATTAGAAATCCTCTCTTAAAGGAAGGGAAATTGATTGGTATTTTTAAATTATAATAATTTGTGGGTTGTGATGTGGTGGTTCATAATGAATAAGGGAGCAAAGAAGTTGGAGGTGGACGTATTATAGGGATTAGATGTCAATAAAATAAAAAAATTGAAATACCATACTAATGACTCTTTCATACAAAATTGTTGATTGACCATTAATGATGATATCCACTTTGATTTTCCTCTTTCTTCTCTCAAAATTGCCTTTGAATAGCTTGTTTCATCTTTAAATCTAATCCTTAATTTAGAAAGAATTGAATCGGCATTGTTGAGGAAAAAAAGAGAATAGAAATAGCTGGGTGACTGGAGGAATCGAGCTTAGCTTGTTTTGCCCTATGGAATGATAGGAGAGAAAAATTTTGTAAAGGGAGGAGAAGACAAATGAGAGAGAAAGGTGATAAACAGGAGTTGTATTCAAATTTTATTCATAATAAGATACTCCATTTCAATACATTCATACATTATTTGTGGAAATAAGGTTACATGGATAATTCTAATTAATTTATATATTTTCATTCAAAATAGACAGGATAAAGAAGCAAAGCTACATGATACAACTGAGGAGCTTTGCTCTATAACAAGATCTAAACGAAAACACAACTAGCGCTGAAAGAAAATTGAATCGAACCAAGGTACAAATACTTGATAATGTTAAATCAATGGGAGAAACCAATTGTTAACAAAGCATTAGCCATTCAGAGTATGGCCCAATGCGACACAAGTCCAGACTAATAAAACATAAATTAAAGTAAAAAAAAAACTCTGCAGAGACCATCCAAGAAACATTAAAATTTAACACCGACCCAAATCCTTACAAGCAGTTACAAGAATTTGAGACTGACACGTATATAACTAGCAGCAATAGAAATCAACAATCCAAAGAAAAAGTATTCAAAAGAGACGCGTGAGAGAAGCTTAGAGGATTGGTTGGTCCTCTGAAACTTGAAAATTTTATTTTTCTCACCACAGCCACTCTTACGAACCTCATCAGTGTTATTTGCATCAGGAGTGTTTTTAAAAGCATCCAACCACTAACAAATCATCCTCAAATTTTAAACTAAAAAATAGATTTATCATTAGAGTTAGAGCCAACCCATTTGCCAAAGCACATAAACCATCACTATCAAAAACACCTCCCATGACACTATGTTCATGTAAATTAACTTGTGTTTAGATTGTTTGGTTGAAAACCCTAAAACTATAGTGGTTTATTTTTTCTTGTTTGATAAAATCATGTAATACAAAGTAAAATATTCATGATTTTGATGGTAGAGGTTGATGGCAATTGACAAATGGATGGTGGGTGGTTGACCTCACTTTACATGGTAGATTGCAAATACACTGAATTTGGACTACAAGGCGAATTTGAAATATATTGAAATTTTACACTGCATGCCAAATCCTTCAAATCAAACACAAAAAATCTTAAAACTCTTACATTTGAAATTAGGGTTGTGCATTCAATCGGTTCGACCAACTTATTTGTTAAGCCGAATAAATTGAACTAATTAACTTAAAATAATTGAACTGTCCAAACAATGTATAAAACTAAATTAATCGAATCTAACTATAATTCCGTTTAGTCAATTCAGTTTTGGTTAAACCGAATAACTCAAAAATAAGACTTTTTTATGATATAATTAATTAAAATGCAATCTAATAAATTTGATACATTAAAAATTATTTAGACAAAAAGAATTTTATCGATTTATACAAATAATTTAGCATTTTCAACCAAAATTATATACTTATATTTGATTTCATAACTATTTTAATTTATTCGGTTTAATCGATCCTTTTTTAAAACCGAACTGAAAATAAAAAACCAAATAGCTTAGCATTTGCAACCGAAAACTGGGCCAAATTGACCAAATAACATCGATTTGATTCAATTTTTTAGTTTAAACTGACTAGTGCATGCCCTTATTTGGAATACTTTACATTTCTTTACATCAAACCAAACACCCCCTAAAAGTATTCTAAATACATTACTATCACTTTACACTATATTTTAAATTCGGCCAACCAAACAATCCCTAAATCTGTAGTACCATCACTTGGTAGAATGACTGAATAGTACCTAATATAATAATAAGGTACATATATACATACACAATGAAAAATAATACAAGTTCTGATATATGCAAACCCATTAAATAAATAGGATTATAGCCATGAAGAGCTCAACTTTAGATATAGGTTGCATAATCATTGCTGATATTATTTATTGGAAGTTGATATCATTCACTTGACATTTCAATATCATGACTACACATAAGTGTCTCCAGAAATATGATGGATGAGGCATGTTAAATTATTGTGTACTGCTGTTTTTTTTTTTTTTTTTAAATATATGGTGTTAGTTGGTATGTAAAACATTGAAGATATGTGCCATTTTCTTACGCATCTTCGCAAGGTCCTACCTTGTTTTTTTTTTTTTTTTTTTTTCCTTTCAGGAAATGAACCCCAGATCTCCACTTCGGAGTAAGAGACAATAGCTGTCCAATGGCATTGAAAGGTTTCACTTCCCTAACACTTATGTAGTGAAAAGCATGATTTCCCACTGAGTTTGCTAGGCATATATAATCCAAAATATTTACAGAGCACTCTAGTCTAATAAGAAAGTGCAAGCAACGTCATAAATGGCATTAGACATCAAGTCAGTGGGAATTAAGGCTTCTATATTAGTTGATAGTTGCAATTCTGTTTTCAAGTTGAATAATTTGAACTCTCCTTTAGTTCTGTCAAATGCCTATGGAAAGCTAATTTCACAATTTGTGTATTGCAATAAACTAACATTTTCAAGTATCAAGCCCCTTTTGAACCCACGAGTGTGTAGCAATAACAATGTTTGTAAAAATCAACACTAAATATCTTAAAGGTTTTCCAGACTCATAAGGTCAACACATTATAACGCATAGTCCTACATGAAATGTTAGATGAAGAGAAGAACCAAGCATTAGTAGATGGTGGGCCACCATCACATCTTTTTGATGGCAACTAAGCTCAAGATGGCGTTGAAAATGTGTTTATGTAGTTACTGTAAATAGCATTTCTCTTTCTACTATTAATATTCAGGAGGTGGCTTGTCCATGAATAAGCCAACGATGATTAGCAAATCACAAAAAAGCTCAACAGAATTTTATTTCAACTAAAAAAAGACACTGGAAAACTAATAAAGCAGAAATTGAATTAAATTGTGAGGAAAGCTGTTGTTCTGTGGGTGTGTTGGGGAGTATGGATTGTGGAGGGGAGAGAGAGAGAGAGAGTAAGCAGGTACTGAGTAAAATTCTGGTGGTGGCTAAAATAATGTTGTAATGATGATACCTGAAGGAACAAGAAGTCGGCCAGCTCCCACGTTCCAGACTGAGCGCAGCATTGTATCACATCATTGAACGACCATCTCAAAACATTGACAACTGGTATAAACTCTGCTTCTTTGGGTATGCTATAATCAAAATTATTCTTTTGTAAGCAGTTCGTTGTATGTTTTATCATTTCCTCTTTCTTAAACAAGAGATATTGATTGTCAATCCCAGCAGCAACGGAAGATATTTTAGAACAAGTACCTTTTTCCTCTGCCTCGCCAAAAAATTTGATTTCATGGATCCCAGAGGAAACAGCATCCGCTGTATCAGACACAAAGCATGTATCTGCAGTATCCCCCTCTGTTAAAAGGTCATCTGCTACGCTGTTACTAGAGCAGCCTGCTATACCAGATATATCTGATGCCATGAAGCAATTTTCTTCTTTGACTGACTTGGTGAACATAGTTTGGAAAAGCAAATTTTCGTCCAACCTAAAACCCTCATCTGATAATTTACAAGCTGGTGGTATAGGAATGTCTAACCGTGATGACTGATATCTTCCTGCAGCAGATTTTCTGAAAGTCAAACAACTGCTTTTAACAAGGGAAACCATATTTTGCAGTACTTGGTAGGCCGATTCTAGATCATGCAATCTTGTGAAGGACCAAATAAATTTTCTAAGAATGATAATGCTCGGGGTGTAGTGCTTGATGCAATCCTTCCATAACCCATGAACTGCAGACAAGCTTTTCTGCAGAACAGAATGCTGCAATTTTCTATCCTTTAGAATTTGCACAATTGATTACCAAGGAATAATTTCATGATAAGATTAAAACAAATTATTTTAAAACAAAGTCAGACTAGCATTTATAATTTTAGAAAAAAAAAGGTGGGGGGTTAACAGGTTGAACAATCCCATCATATAAAAAAAACTTTGGAAGAGACATCTCATTTAAGAATATAGAACTACAAAAGTTCCATCAGACTAGCACGTTTGAGAGTTCAAAGAGACAAAAAGCACATAAAATGGTAGCGAATGAATTAAGGCAAGATTGGCGCTAAACCTAATCTTTTAAAACATTGATTTTCTCAAAATACTTAAGCAGATGCGTGAATACTAAGCATGAAAATACTTTGACTAAATTATCATATGTAGTAGTTGCATGTTTTCTCAACCTCCTAAAATTTAGGCAAAGCCTATGGGATGCTGGGAACTAATACTTGAGAGCCCAGGATTATCAACAATTTTCCTTTTGGCACTAGATAAACATTCATGGCCACCTCAAAATGATTGTAAAGCCAAAGTCTGCTTAGCACTAGAAAACGCACATTGAACTTGAAATTATTGGAAGAATCTCATTATTTAACTATAACACAATCATCATGGCTAAGATCATCCTAATTATTTGGCATTGGCATTACAAAATACACGGATTCACAATTCACTAAAAAAATAAAGAATATTCAGATTAAAGGCATTTTAATTTTATCCAATCTAAGCAAGTTGGAAGTGATGAGAACCTAACAAAAAGATCAAACATGGCCCTAGATGTAATCAAAGTGGGAGATAGGCGTACCAGATTAGGGAATGTGGAGAGGGCCGGCTTATAGGTGTTGCCCAAAGGAGAAGAGGACACAAGTGGTAAGGATTTGGAACAACAAAAAAAAGAGAGTTATCTAGGGGGAAGAAAATCAATTTACAAAGAAAAAATAGTGCATGATAATCCTACCCTTGAAACTTGCATTTTGGATTAAAAAATCAAAACAAAAAAGTACAACTTTATGTGTATATATTGTGGTCTCTATCCTCCCTCAATGATTAAAAAAAAGAGGGATTACAATCTATATCTTTCCATACAAAATTACATTATAATTCTTTAACTATACAAAAATGAGCTACCTTGTTTTGATCCCTGGGAAGAAAATGAAAGAACACCTGCCTAAAAGGGAGAGAAAAGCAAAATCTGATCCGTCCTGTGGTCTGCTGCAAATACCTCTATCTATGTTTTGTTGTAAGAAATTGATAGCATTCACATTATCCCCCTCAATAATGATACCTTTAAGTTCAGCCATCCATGGATCAATAATGTTTTTGGTAAATTTAAAGGCTCCAAGCTCCACCTGTGTACTATCCCAATTGCATGACAGTCCTACCCAAGCAAGGCATGCACACAGAAAAGCGTTCCACATGAACAAGTGCAAAGCGAGACCAAAGAAGCAACTTGCGAGAGCAAGAGCAATGGCATCAACCAAAAGAAGCCGAGCACGTTGCATGAGCCAAGCATGACCGCACTAGCAAAAGTGACATTAGAGTGTCAGGAGAACCTTGAAGCTACCAGAGGAGCTTGAGATATAGCTTCCTGAGGAGAGGAAGGTTGATTGTGAGTGCATAAGTCATGTGAACTGTGCACAAGAAGAAAAATGAAAAAGAAAGAAGTTTTCATGCTTATTTCTTGATCATAAGAGTTTCTCCATTTAAATTTCAATTTGTATACAAGCACCTACTTAGGTGACTTTATTTTCATGCATTACTGTTTGCCTCAACTACACTAATATTACTTTATCATCATAAAAAAGTGGATATTGTTAGCCATCTAAGCCCCAAATGACTCATTTGTGATTTTAACGATAACAACCCTCATTGGAGCAACCTAATAATTTCTGCCAAATGAATGTATTATTGTCATTCTTTAGTTGAAAACCATTTATTTTAGATCTGCTCGGTTGTTATAACCATACCACATGAAGTCTCAAGAAACAATGAAATCTTCCAATTCAAGTCCTAATCACTAGGTTTTTTTTCTCAACTTTCTACAAGACTACTAAGAATTAATTATTTTATCATTTCATGTTTAAATACCAAACATTTTTTTTGAATAATCATGATCACGTCTGGAAGCCACACACACTAAATTGAAACAATTCCATAATTAGGGCTATTGTCTTTCATCATTTTAATTTTATGATTAAAGTATATTTACATTTTATAATATTTTTGGCAATAACACAATTGCTTAAGTTTAGTTTAATTTGGAAACATTATTTAATAAAGTTAAGATTATCTTTCTCAAAATTTTTAATTACATTGATTTAACAAAATGTTGAATTTTGCATGGACCAAATTTCATTATTATATTGCCAAAAATGGTTTTAAATGTAAATCTATAATTTTAAAACTTAGTCAAGCTCTACTAGATGTTTTTTTTTTTTTTTTGAATGTTCATGATCATAATTGAAAGCCAAGGCACACAATAAATTGATATAATTCCATAATTAGGACTATTGTCTTTCAACATTTTAAATTTTATGATTGAAGATATTTTATATATTTTATAATATTCTAGGCAATAGCACAATTGTTTAAAGTTTAGCCAATTTGGATATATTATGTAGTAAAACTATCAACAACAACAACAATAAGCCTTTATCCCACTATGTGAGGTCGGCTACATGAATCCTTCTTCTACATTATGTCCTATTATGTATCAAATTCTCAGTTAATTCTAATGAACTAAAGTCATTTTTTATACATCTTAATCAAATCTTTTAAATCTACATCTATCTTTCTTAACATAAGATAAATCTTATACATTCACTCTCCTAATTAGGTCATTGGACAGTCGACATTTTATGTGACCAGCCATCTAAGGCGAATTTCTCTAATCTTCGCCAGGAGCTACTCCAGCCTTTTACCCAAACATACTCATTTAGCATTTTATCTCTAAGAGTAAACCCACTCATCCACGAACATCATCATCTTTGCAACACTTAACTTAGTCTCATACTTTCACCTAAGACTCGCACTATAAATCATTGCAAGCTTATCACCATCTTATAAAATTTTTCCTTAAGTCTAAGCGGTATTTTTCTATCACACAACAGGTCATATGCATTCCTCCACTTCAACCATTCAACTTTGATTCTACTAATAACATCTCCATCTATTTCACCATCATTAATGCTCACTCTTTTTAATGACTTGATCACCCAATGACACAACACCGCCACTAGAACTTTTACAACTAAAATGACACTCCGTATATTCAGTTTTAGATCTACTCAAATGAAAACCATTAGACTCTAAAGTTGACCTCCATAATTCAAATTTCTCTTGGACTCCATCTCTAGACTTGTCAACAAGAAAAATGTCATCAACTAAAAGAATACATCAAGGTACATCTTCTTGTCAATGCCTAGTAAGAACATCCATACAACAACAACAACAACAACAACAAGCCTTAATCCCACTAGGTGGGGTCGGCTACATGAATCCTTCGTCTCCATTGTGTCCTATTATGTGTCAAATTCTCATTTAAATCAAGTATACTAAGAACATCTATAACTAAAGCAAAAAGATAAGGACTTAAAGTCCATCTTTGATGTAATCCAACTGACATAGAAAAATATTTTGTCAGTCCTCTTTATGTTTGAACACAAGTAACAACTCTAGTATACATATCCTTAATGACTTGAACATAACCAATATTAACTCCTTTATTTTCTAGAACTCTCCAAAGGACTTCTTTTGAAACTTTATCATAAACTTTCTCTAAATCAAAAATATCATATGTAGATCCTCCTTACTTTCTCTATACTTCTCCATCAAATCTCTCAACAAATATATAGCATCCATAGTAGATCTACCCGACATGAAACCAAACTAATTTTGAGAAACTTTTGTATCACATCATAACCTATGCTCAATTATTCTCTCCCATAATTTTAATGTATGACACATCAACTTAATTCCTTTATAATTTGAACACCTTTGTACATCACCTCTATTCTTAAATATATGAACCAACAACCTTTTTCTCCACTCATCAGGCATCTTTTTTAGCCTTAAAATAATATCAAAAAGATTTGTAAGCCAAGAAATGCCTTGATCTCCTAAACATTTCCATACTTCTATTGGAATATCATCAAGTCCTACTATTTTTCACACTTCATTTTCTTTAAAACTTCTCCAACTTCAAATTTACTAATATGATGATAAAAACAAAATTCTCTATTTTTGTTTAAGGTATTAAGATTGCTAAAATCAATCGATGTAATAAAATCGTCATTCTCCAAATTTTAAATTACATTGATTTGGCAAAATATTGAGCTTTATATAGACCAAATTCATTATTTTGCAAAAATTATTTGATATTTTAATCCTATTTTAAAATACTCTTAACAAATCAATTCAGCTCATTATAAGATTTGGCCCATCAAATCTTACAGTACAATCCTTTACATCAAGTTGTTGCATCAACTCACCATTGTATGGTAGATTGCAAAACAAAGTATGACACATTAAAGAACAAACTATAGAATATTATGTTGTTATTTTTTCCCTAATTGCTACTAGTACTTTTCAAACAACACAGTCTTTCAGGAGACTTTAGACAAATAGCTATAAGCCTTTTGAAACCCTTTTGGTAAAGGTTTCTCCATAAATATCCTAGAAAAAGTCCTAAAGTATGATAAAAATTAAACATTTTAAAATTTTTGCAAAGTTTCTCTTGAGGTTTGAAATTTTCTTTTATTCATCTTTCTCATCTCACTTAAATTTTAGTGCTCCTCATTATACATTTCTTATAATTCCATATAAGATTTGTGATTGCTCCAATTTTGTTTTACACTATCTTGTATATGAAATAGATGGTGTGCGATTTAAGGGGCTTATCTTACTTAAGTAACAAAGAGAAATTAAACTGCTCACTACCCATATCAGTGATAAGGATTAACTTCTTGCTCTATTATAAAAGAGGGATAGCGAAAGGCTTGGCCAGCGAATTTGTTACAAGGAATGGATTCTAATCGAGTTTCCTGAAAAGAGGCATCACAATAGTGAGCGTAGGAATAACGAGGTATTAAACAATTTAATTGTCTATTCACTATTTATCTTGTTTTTGCACTTTTACTACAATTATCTTATTTGATGTTAACATTAAACATAGGTAAATTATAATGAACCATCATTATGATTTCAAAGGACTTCAAATTATCACATACAAGGTTATAGCGTCAAATTTGTGTCATGCTATATCTAAGTTATCTTTAGGTGAATTGTTATGGGTCTATAGATAATTTTTTCCTTGTGGCAAAATTAGTTCACTATTTTCCTATTTGTATAAGGATGTGTTTGGAGCAGCTTTTTGACTACTTTGCATTTCAGAAAATACCACAGTTATATTTGGCTATCAACTTTTTAGCTGTTTATCAAAAAAATTTGTGGTGAAAAGCTTCTTTAGAAAACTAAAATTATTAAAGTGCGGTAACTATCAGAAATATATTGTTTGACTTTTTAAAAAAAGAAAATATTTATGACACCCACAATTGCTTTCTAAAAAGTTACTTTCCTAATAATAGTTTTTCAATCATTTTTATAAAAAGTTGTAGTTGCCCCAAATGGCCTAAAGAGTAATTGTGAAATAAGATCTACCATTTTAATTGATAGCCACTTCATGTAACGAGTTCAGACTTTAAATAATGGAATTTTGTGCTATATAGTGGCATGAAGTTATCGACCCCTTAGAAATATGTGATGATCTTCTTCTTTGAGGGATCTAAAAAGTTGCAATCGACATCTAATATTATTTTCTTACTTCATCTCACTCCTAATTGTCCCTTTTCTATCCGCAACATTTTATATTTAAGAAAGGAAAGAAATTGCAAAATTTCAAATGTTTAAAGACACCAAAATTAACCCCCTCCCCCCTAACTTTAAGTATGGCCTTGATTCCAATTTCCTCGATGCTTCATGTGTGTGTTATAGAAAATATGATAGGCTTTAAGATACATTTTGTTAGTATATCATAGATTATATGTTTGTTCTGGAGTAATTCCTTTAAATATTTGAACAATGTTGAGTTAAATGTTGTTAGATGAGCTTGGAATGCAACAGAGCAATGAAAACATAGAAGTAACTTCAATTGATTTAGCTTTCCTATGCAAAATTTTGTTATTATAACTTTTTATGTGTATTTTTATGGATACAGCCAGGCAATAATCCCAATAATGAAGACATCAATGATTATTCTTGTTGAGCTTAACAGTACAAGCCTTTTTAATACCCTATGCTTAAATCAAAATAAAAGAGTATCAATTATTGAAACTTGTGGAACAAAAATTTCATTTTCTTAACTATGACTATTGAATATAATATGGCAAATTATTAATGAAAAAATTCAAATATCCCTGTTTTATAAAAATGGTATTTTCTCATTCTAGAACCTACTAAAGAACACGTCTGAAATAATGGCTAGGTTAGCTCAGTTTGTATTCATGAAAATAACCTCTATGAAATCTAACAGTAAGATTTTTGTGACCAACCTCTCCAAATACACATGCAAAAAATATCATGCCTTGGTTATGCCCCTATTCAAAAAATAAAAGAATTATAAAATAAATCCTAGTGAACATATTCACCATAGGAATAAATTGCAACTAATCATTAAAAAAAAGAAAAACATTATATTTAAAATAAAAATTACCAATAAAAAATAACAAATGAATTTTGATTAGAAGGTTTAAACAGCGGATGAAAAAAAGTTTATATAGATATTTTTAATATGAGAACCTGAGAGATAGTATCTCAAATAAAACATTACCTATCAATTAAAAAAAAAAAATACAAACCAGACTTGAATAAAAGGATAGAATGTCAAGTAAAAAAGAATTCAACATTATAATGAAGTGAATGATATTCATGGTATAACTGGGACAACCTGCAAGAGTTTCTACCATGAAAAATTCAACATCAAATAGAAGTCACTAACTTATTGGATCTAAATTTTATGGATGAAATAAATGGAATTAATTTGACAATAAGTTAGCAAAAATAAAAGTGTATCATGCTCCTTAAAGAAGTTGATAACAGTTTTCTAATGCTTGGCATGATCAGTTCCTCCTCATGTTATAAAATGTTTAATTTTATGCAAACCTTAAGAAGCTCCCAATAGGTTATCTCAGACCTTCCCACTAGTTGGTTGTCCATCAGTTCCAAGCAGCGACCAACATCAATCATATTTCGCCTATAAATGCATTCCCTTAAAACCATATTGTATAAAGGTAGACCAGCATGGAATTGATCACTTTCCTCTAGAGACGTTATCCATTCAAATGCCTGAATCGAAAAGGAAATGAAACTAAGAATTCCATTACAAAGAGGATGCTACAATTTCATTTTTAAAAATATGAAAGAGCAATTAAGAAAAAATCTATACATAAACTAGCATACACATTAAATATTCAGAAAAAAAAAAACTTTAGTTGAACTGCTTTATCAATTGATTCCATTGTTGAGCGTATTTGATGATGGAATTTATAACTGTGCCATTTAAAAAAATGTAAATGAAAGATTACAAAAATCCAGAAATGTGTCATGAAAAACTTCACACATAAAATCAACAACCAGGATTTATAACTACCATTCCAGCAAATCAAACAAAATATTAAAAACTTTCAGAAAACTATCATGAAAATGCCCGTGTAATTCTGATATGAAACTTAAGCATCACCAAATCTCACTCATCAGCAATGTAAGTATCAATGCCCATAGCTATTACAATTGAAGCCATCAGATCAACAATTTGAAAGTATCACATATAAGCCTCCATCATCCACCACAACTAAAATATAAGCACATTAATTCAACAATAAAATCAACCAATTTCTTTGGGCATCTACTGATGGAGATTGGGGTGGTGTTCTTCATTGATTTTTCTGTGAAAACGAGAGTTTAACCCAAAAGAAGAGAGGAAGAGACAAAGAGATGGAAATAGAGAATAAAGCAGGAGACGAGATGTAGAAAAGGTGGTTGGGCAATTCTAAGGGGAGAGAGAAAGGAGGTAAAAAGCAACTATGAGTTTATTTCCTTCATCAAGGCACATCTAAATAGACTAGGGTTGATGTAGAATGCTTGGGGTATGGGATTTCTAATGCAGCTCTAATATGAAATGCATAAAATCACATGCCCTCAATTTCACCGATAATTGACCCCTTAATCGGTAACAACTATTCATTATTTTTGATGAAAAAACTATGAAGAAATCAACCAAAAGAAAATTTGATGGCTGTTGAATATAAATTTAAAATCTAAAAATCCATGCACTTGGTATACCCAAATTCTATTGTATTCAAGTAAAATGAATTCCATGATCAAATCAAGAACAAAATGTAAAACGGGAAAAAGTTAAATGGAAAGTAACCAAAAGCAACCCTTATATATATATATCAAAACAAGCCAAGAAACATCGAGCAAACACTCATTCTGTATATCCTAAACAAAACCCATGATTTATGAGTAAAATTGATGTTAGCTTACACAGTGATACATAATTTTAACTTAACATGCCCACTGAGAACCAAGGACTATGGAGAATTAGTTAACGCACACTTCTATGCTAAAATCTATAAATAGAAAAAAAAGCAGTTTCCCTTTAAAAGTGTATTATTGAGGAGGCGGTGCACTTAAGCAGAATCAATTAAATTTGTTTAATATAGGCAAGTTGGCAAAGTTTAATAACAATTATTTGCAACTACATACATGTTCTTATATGCAGAACTTGTTCTTCTACCCCCTAAAAGCAATCATATCTCACAAAACTCTTGTATGAAACAAACCACTTTCATTTATAGTTTCAAAGTAAGATATTTTCATTTAGAGTAAATGTGATCCTACAACTTACCTTGGACATTTAGATTGTGAATTTTACAAGCACAACCTATACAGCAGTGGAAAAGGGTGTGGAAAATATTATTAAACAACGAAGACAATAGTTAGCTATTGTCTAGAGATAAAGAAACAAAAAGTCCGTGTGTGATGGGAGACGCGTGGGCCTCATATGTAGAATATAAATCCAGTGATAAACATAGATTAAGCTGAAAAACATTAGAGCATTTCCAAGCTTGATTCTGGAGTTGAGAATTCCCTAGAATATGGAATCAACAGAAACTAGATTACCTTCAAAAGCTCTGAAGTCACCGTGTTTGTAAGAACATTCAAAGAAATATTATATCCATGAATTTTATCTCCAAGCAATCACAAAAATATATATATACATATATAATAATAAAAAAATAAGAGGTTTCTGATGGTAAAAGAAATGCCAACATCCATAAGCATTGCCGAAGTATTTCAGGATACAATTATTTACCACTAAATACAAATGAGATGAACC
Source organism: Cymbidium sinense (assembly GCA_021442155.1). NCBI lineage: Eukaryota > Viridiplantae > Streptophyta > Magnoliopsida > Asparagales > Orchidaceae > Cymbidium > Cymbidium sinense. The sequence goes on along the minus strand of CM038221.1, from coordinate 165,717,480 downwards.
TTCTCAAACTGTGCAAAGTACTAACTTTATTAAATTATCCATCACCTCCTTAAAGTACCCTCCTTTACTGAAAGCCTGGATAATGCATCTATAAGATTTCTTCTTCATATCTATTTCATTTTTCACCATAACTTTCCAGGCCTCCATAACAAACTGCAAACAAATACAAAATTTGTTTAATGAGGGAAAAATAAAGCTCAGTTTTAAGGATTCATCATCAACCAAAATTGTTATTTATTTAAAATTCATTATGTTATTTTCAAATGGTTATTAATGAAAATGCTGATATGTTAGTAACAGGATATAAGTAAACACACAGGAAGGAAGCAAAACTACATAGATGAATACCAAAGAAGCATATTAGATTTCATTCTCCCAGGTAGAAATTGGATTCAAATATTCAATGAATAAAACAACAAAAAAATACTTTCAGCAAGCCATATCATCAAAGTCCGAGAAAAACTTGTACCAACACATTCCATGGCATATAGACTCTGCACAGAGCCACAAAGTCCAATTTTTTTTCAATGTAGCATAATAAACTCCAGGAACACCAAGGTCAAGCAGCAAAATATTTTTTTAAAGTAGCTAGCACCTTCCTCACCTAAAAGACTTTTGTCTAATAAATTAATTTCAAATTTCACGTCTTATTAATTGATATAACTTACTGGGTTAAGGTACTTATTAACTAAAATTGTCACACAAAAAAAAAAGATTGATGTCAACAGTTCAACTATGGATGAGATAGCATTCGGCCTTATTAATCCTATTTGTTATATGGTTCTAAATGAATATTAAATCACAGAGCTGTTCTAAATAAAAAAGCATTAACAACAAGTTATTTCAAATAAAGTTATCAAGAAAAAGGAAATGTGAAAAGAGTATGCAATGAATACAATTCATTCATTTTGGTAAACATCAAACTCACCAGCGGATCTGGAGTTCTCGCACAATAATCCAATATATAATCAAAATCTTCAGCTTTTGAAGAGTCATTCATACAACTAAAATCAACTAGCATCTGCTGTGCTCTGTTTCTCTGCCCCAAATGAAGAGCGTTAATTATTTGAATTTGTGCATCCCGAGTTCCTGAGTTATATGTCCTTGGAAACAGGCGGAAATCTGCAATATGAGGCTACCAAACTTTCATCTCTTAAATGATTTATGTAACTTAAATAGTGCGAGGACATTTGCTGCAATGAACTTCTCTAATGGGTTAGCTGGTTCAAAAAGAATATTTCAATTGGTCAGGTTGCAAATTACCTTGAAAACTAAGTTTAATTTGTCATAATCCCAAGTTAAGATTTGGGTATCAGTTTCAATAAATAACATGCAAATTTTGTTATTTTTCAGTTAAAAGTCATAAATCAAGAGAAAAAAGTAAAAGATTTTGGCAAACCTGAAAAATCAGAGAAAGCTTGAGATGACTGTACTCTTGCACGGTCATTCTTCTGCATCGAAAAAAGGTCTCAGGTAAGGTAACATGCTCTCTAAGCACGAGCAATCCAAAAAATTGAAAAAACCCTTGCGAGAGAGAGAGAGAGAGAGAGAGAGAGAGAGATTGGCTTACTATTTCATGGCCCCTTACAATTTTCGCAGAATCCTTGTGCCTTTGACGAGAAACCCTTAATCTGATGCCAAACAAAACAAATTAGAAAGATGCCTATTTCTTTTAGAAAAGTATTGATCTCTGAGTCCACTCACAAATATCTATACATGTTCTGAAGGCTCCAAGATGCCGTCGAAGGAGTTCGAGAGTAAAAAGTTAACGGATTCTATGTTGATCAGGCTCAAAATGGTTCTCATATCTCAGACCATTCTCCTTTGGAGTTGGGAGTGGGCTCAAAATATTTCCTCAAATGTCTGTAAAGCTTATCCTCTTTAAGAAGATAACCGGCTATCACAGCAACAAAGCTTCTCTTGCACCTATGGTGAAGGAGTAGCAGACGCATGTGGTTGTATAATGAAAGTAGAAGGATATTTCCCAAGCATTGTTGTCCCAAAACATTAAAGCCTAAAGTTGAACAAGGTATGAGCAAGCAGACGCAAGTACTAGTCTCGTTTTCACTTCATACTTGTTTGAATGCAAACATGAGATTATGGCATATCCAAGTAACCGTGGTATTGGAAACAAAGCCATAAAACAGTTCCCTAAGTAACTAAAGGCATGACAATCCTTGAAATCCCAGGAAAACAAGCTAGTTTTAAAAGTAGGCTATAAATAAATCACATCGAATAAAAACCAGACTAATTAAACATATGAAGTTTCAGAATTCACATTAGACAGCAATAAACAAAGGGATAGCAATGGTAAAGACACAATTAAGGTTGTCTGCCAAGTTTCTTAAAAAGCAATTAAAACTCTCTTTGTTTGGCCTCAAAATGGTTCCCTTAAGTACGTATATAATGAATCAATGACTCAGTTTATATAAGCTTCAGGTTACACACGAAACTCTTTTAAATGAAGTATAGCACAGGTAAAGAACTAACAAGTTGTGACTACTACTAGTATTGAGTCAGTTGGTCATTGTCCTTTTTATCTCCATTATGAGGGGACTTGGGGCACAAAACAGAAAAAATAAAACAAAATAACAAGCTGGCATCACATTTCCACTCAATGTTAAAAGGAGCTTGTATGTGTGACCAAACATCATTTTAGATATTTAGAAGTTGCCTCTTAAAACATATGATAACTACCAGTTAAAGAAATAATGTGGCACATCCTTGAGAAGGCATCATTTAACCAATCCATGTTCAGAATTGATTGCATGCCACTTTATAACACGAATTTCTTGCCAGTTAAAAAGCTCACCATATATTTCTAGCAAAACACAAACAAAAATTAAAAGACAAGTCAGAAATCACATAATATTGCCATAAGGCTAAAATAACTCTTTCAAGGTTCAGAAAACAGTGGAAAGCAGCTTTAAAATCAAGGAACTGAAACCGGGTCTATATAACTTAAATATTAACCATAATTCCAAATTAGTAGAAATTAAACAAAAATTTAATAAACAATACAGCCTCTAGTCTAGTCACTTCCAACTGGAACAGTAATTAATATGTTCTACAAAATAAAATAGATTCAAGGTCTTACAAGCATCAAAATATTAGAAGATTTACATACATGTCATACAATTCTTATGTATTTACATATCTAACACCTAAAATTAGATATTTATTTATCTAGCACTTTCCTATGCTTAAAAAAGGTGCATTTCACTTTTAAAAAATAAGTGATGATGATATTTTTGATGTAATATTGAAAATCTATTTGCTCATGCAATGTAAAATCTAATTTTAGTATAGACATGAGAAAATCATGTTTTCTAAAAGCACCTATAACAAATAAAAAAGATTGATCAAATGAAACATAAACAAATGGTTTGAAAAGAACAGTAGGAAATCTGATACGGCAGATCAGAAAGAAATAAGCCACAAAACTGTTATGATTTGGATCTAGCCTTGGTGTGAAAATCTGGAGGATGTCTTCTCAATAGCTTCAGTTGAAAAACAGAGACATTAAAAGGAAATTTTTGTTGGAGACAAGAAAGCTACAAACAAAATATCTTTTTTGCTGGGAGAAATAAGATTGCAAATATATTTTCCTCTTGGAACAACGAAAATATTTTTGCAGAGCATGATGATTTCCTGTGGGATCTATTCATAAAAATGGGATCTAATCAAAATGAAATTAGAAAAATAACAAGAAGTAATCATTACACAACTAAAGGGGCTTAAGGATTTCTGTGATTTATGCCATCTGTCAGTACACATACCTCTACAATGTTCAAGTGTTGGGTTTCCGAGAAAAGCAGAAGTACAAAAGTATAGAAAGTTTTTAAGTGCTAGATTTCTTGAATCAGCCTAAACAAAAAAGAAACAGATTCTGTGAAAAAATAAAACAATAGTGGCCCTTGAATTTGATGTACTATGGGTGCAAACCAAACAAAAGTAGGAAAAGATACTTTTATGAGATTAGTTTGGTGTGAAGTTGATGCATTTAACTTTATGCCGAGTGAAATTTAGTTCAAACATTACAAAAATTCCTGCAAAATCAAAGCCATGAAATTTACGGAATATACTCGACAAGATCTCATTTATAATGAAAAGTAATTGTTTTCAACCGAACAATCGAACAACAGATGTGCAGAGATCGTCAGATAACAACCTATCAACCATGGAAATACAAAGATGATCAGATCTAGTGTGCCAAGCCAAAAAACCAAACCCATGGTTGAAAACGTCTTGGAACCAGATCGAGGATAAACTATTTTAATCACTAGATAGTAAGAAGAGTTATTGGTGAAATGTTATAAACCTGAAAAGCTATTAGAAAAAAAGAAAACTTCAAGGGAAAAAGGTCCAGAAAGTAATAAAAGATAATTCAGACATTACTGAAAATATTCACAAGCTTCACCCAGAACAAACAAGACAAACTATCTAAGAAAGCCTGAAACTATCACAAAACAAGAGGGTGGGGGTTTAAAATTTCTAGTACCACAACGATAAAATAAGGAAAGTTACTGGCGAAATGTTAGGCCTATTTAAGAAAGCCGAAAAACTATTACAAAAAATGAAAGCTTAAAAAAATCAGGATGTAATAAAAGATGATTTAAACATTAATAAAAAAAACTCTATAAAAAAATGTTAGACTTTGATTCATCACCTAAAAATCCACTAATCAAGCAAAGATCTTGACATAACTATATGAATTAGAAATTTCTAATATCAACTTCAGAACCAAACTATCTTGAAACCTTGCATGTGTATAGTCAAAATAAGCATGTTAATGAAAAAAAATTAACGAGTCAAACATCGCCCAATTTCAATATCATTAAGGGACTTAATTGTTCAAAAAACATAAGTGATCAAGGTGGATCATTCGAAGCCACTTAATAGAGTTTTTGGAATTTTAGCAAAAGAACTATGATCAAAACATCAAAATCCATGCTCAAATTTTCATGATAAAAGTTTTTGATAAGAAGACAATCCTTTTAGTTGAGAAGTGCCCAACCACAATGTGATTTCTATCTACTCATAAATCAATCTTGATGAAACACATCCCATCCGCACCAATCACAAGACTCCTAATGTAAATTGAGCCATTCAATTCAAACCATCATTGACATTTATCTAAAATCTATCGCATGGATTCAAACCTCATATTCAAATCCCCATCAATACTTATCTCAAGGGAATAAACTTCCATTAATCCATCCTTTTTTTTTTACGGGCATGATAGTTAGATGCATATCAAAAATAGATGCAGCTTAATTTTTCACCAATATCAATTTGAGACCAATTTGGACCCAATAATGGGACACATCCATCTAGCACAAACTCAACAGACAAGGCTCTCTTCTCAGCCATATGACTTGCCAAGGAACCAAAATTTCCTCCATCTAAGAGCTCGTAAATATCAAAAAAAAAGCGAGTTAAAGAATCCATCTTTCCACACATAATGTAATTCTACTATACTTGTTTTCAATCCTTTTTTCTCCTTCAAGCTCATATGTTGACTTCGTTATAAAAATTAGTTTAAAAGTAAAAGCTCGACGAATTGAGAAAGATATAAAGTAGCCCGTAAGAATTCTAAAAAAATAATATATGATGCAAAAAAATTTAACTTTTAATGATATATATAATAAATTGGATACTAAAAATAATGAAAGATGTATGCATAAGTTAGACAAGCAAAGAGATAGGAGAAGTAAAGATTTATCTCAAATGAAATGCATTAAGGATAAAAATCATAATTTGCTTTTCTTAGAAGAGGATATTGAATATAGGTTGATGACATATTTTAATAAACTATTCAAAGAATATGATTAACTTTAGCATCATAAAAATAGATAATTTTATTTTTAACGTATTAGTAAAATCGAAGTTAAATAGGCTTTAAAAAAAATGAAGTGTAGAGAAGAAAAAGATTGTTGGTTTATATTTTTTAAGCATAAAGGTGATGCACAAGAGTGTACAAATTATAGAGGAATTAAGTTAATGTGTCATACATTAAAATGGGAGAGAATAATTGAACATAGGTTATAATGTGATGTGAAGTTATTCAAAACCAATTTGATTTCATGCTAGGCAGGTCTGCTATGGATGCTATACATTTGTTGAGAGATTTGATGGAGAAGTATAAAGAGAATATGGAGAATATACATATGATACCGGTCCCAAGTCCGGATGCAAAAAGTGGAGGGTTGCGTTAGGTAGTCGACAACCAGCGTAAAATTTGTCGAAAAAATCATGACATGAATCCTTTAAATCATTGTGTTAATGCTGCATCCTGGAGCGACGCTACAGATGGTTTGAATACGTTGAAAAATGTGCTAGCCGCGGCTACCTGCGTGTGTTAAATAAGCAAGGGTTCCCACATTATGGACGGATGCGCAAAGAAGTTAGTCCATGAAACTAGAATTAGGTTAGGATCTTGGAATATATTCTTACAGGTAAATTAATGGAATTAATAGATATTATGGTTCATAGAAAGATAAATATTTTATGTGTTCAAGAAACTAAATGGGTTGGGGAGAAGGCTGAGATTGATAGTTTAGGTTTTAAACTTTGGTATTCGTAAAAGTCGAACTAGAAATTGTAGGTGTGATTATAGATAAAAGTTTGAAGGATAATGTTATAAGTATTAATAGATGAGATAGAATTATACTTTAAAGATTATCATTGATACTAAGATTATCAATATTATAAGTGTCTATGCTCAAGTAGGTTTGGAGGTAAGCTCAAAAGAAAAATTTTGGAATGAATTAGAGGGATTAATACAAAAGATACTCTTGAAAAAAAAATATTTAGGAGATTTAAAGACATGTTGGTAGAGTGGTAGAAGATTTTAAAAGTATTCATGGTGATTATGGATTTGGAGTGACTAATGAAGAAGGTAGGACTATATTAGATTTTGCTTACATGATTTTGTAGTTCTTACTTTATTTAAGAAAAGAGATTAACATATTATTACTTATAAAATGGATCTAGTAAAACACGATTGATTATTTTTTGATAAGAAAAATAGATCGCTTTAGATTGTAAAGATTGTAAAGGTCATTCCAAGTGAAATTTTAAGTACCCAAGATCATTATTAGTTTTAGATTTTAAGAAAGGTTGTAAGAGAAAAAATAAACTTAATTATTGGATTAGATGGGGACACTTAAATAACACAAATAAAAAAATATTTTAAGAGCAAGCTACAAGAAATTAAAGTTTGGGATGTTCATGGAAGCTAACGTTATGTGGGAAAAGTATCAAGTCTATTAAACAAATCATAAAGATGTGCTTGGCAATCAAAAGGAAAACTTCTTTAATAAGAATAGTTGGTATGGAGTCGAGTAAAAGAAAAGATAAGAAATAAGCATTGTTATAAAACTTGGTTTAGATGTAAAACTGAGAATTGGAAAGATATAAAATACCAGAGATTCTAAGAAAGAATATATGATGCAAAAATTTAGATTTAGTGATTTATACAATAGATTAGATACCAAAGAAGGTGAAAGATGTATGTATAAGTTAGCCAACCAAAGAGATAGGAGAAGTAAAGACATATTCAAGTGAGTATTAAGGATGAAAATAATAAATGCTTTTCTTAGAAAAGATATTGAAAATAGGTGGATGAGGTATTTTAATAAACTTTTCAATGAAGGATCCGAAAGACGATTGATTTTAGCAACCTTAATACCTAAACAAAAATAGAGAATTTCATTTTATCGTCAGATTAGTAATAAGTTAGTGAAGCTTTAAAGAAAATGAAATGTGGAAAAGCAGAGATAATATTCCAATGTAAGTGGAAATGTTTAGAGATCAAGGAATTTTGGCTTACAAATCTTTTAATGTTATTTTAAAGACTAAAAAGATGCCGATGAGTGGAGAAAGAGTTTGTTGGTTCCTATATTTAAGAATAAAGGTGATGCACAAGATTGTGCAAATTATGAGGAATTAAGTTAATGTGCCATACATTAAAATTATGGGAGAGAGTAATTGAGCATGTTACGACATGTGATACGTTTCTCACAATCGCTTGGTTTCATGCCGTAGATCTACTATGGATGCTATACATTTGTTAAGAGGTTTGATGGAGAAGCATGAGAAAATAAAAGGATCTACATATGATATTTATTGATTTAGAGAAAGCTTATGATAAAGTCTCAAGAGATGTTCTTTGGAGAGTTCTAGAATAAAGAAGTTAATATTGGTTATATTCAAGTCATTAAGGATATGTATACTGAATGCCACTTGTGTCCAAACACAAGTGATTGACAAACTATTTTCCTATTTGGTTGGATTACATCAAGGATCAACATTAAGCCCTTATCTTTTACTTTAGTTATGGATGTTCTTACGAGGCATTTACAAGAAGATGTACCACTGTATGCTTTTCTTTGATGACATTCTTCTTGTTGATAAGGCTAGAAGCGGTCCAACATAAACTTGAATTATGGAGGTCAACTTTAGAGTCTAAAGGTTTTAGTTTAAGCGGATCTAAAGCGAATATATAGTGTAATTTTAGTTGTAGAAGTTTTAGTGGTAGTGTTGTGACTTTAGGTGATCAAGTCATTAATAAGAGTGGCGATTGAGATATTTAGGCTCTATTGTTCAAAATGATGGTGAAATAGATGGAGATATTATTAGTAGAATTCAAGTTGGATGGTTGAAGTGGAGGAATGCATCGGCTTTATTATGTGATAGTTAAACTTAAACTTAGGAAAATTTTATAAGATGGTGGTAAGAACTGACTTATAGTGCGAATGTTGGCAAAAAAAAAACATAAGACTAAGTTAAGTGTTACTGAGATGAGGATGCTCAGTGGATGAGTGGCTTTACCCCAAGATAGAATACAAAATGAGTATGTTGGGAAAAAAGTTGGAGTAACTCAGGTGGTAGATAAGATTAGGAGAGTCGCGCTTAGATGGTTTGGCCACATAAAGCGTCGGTAGTCAGATGACGATTAGGAGAGTAGATCGTTAGATTTTCCTTATGTTAAGAAAGTAGAGGTAGACTAAAAAGACTTGGTTAAGATGTATAAAAAATGATCTTAGTATACTCTTTAAATGAGAATTTGACACATAATAGGACCTGATAAGCGAAGGATTCATGGCCTAGTGGGATTAAGGCTTGTTGTTGTTGTTGTTGTTGTATTTGTTGTTTTAGAGAGCATATGATAAAGTTCAAGAGAAGTACTTTGGAGAATTATAGAAAAGAAAGAAGTTAATATTACTTATATTCAAGTCATTAAGGACATGTATCTTTAGAGTTGTTACTTGTGTTCAAGCACAAGAACAATTGACCAAGTATTTTCCAATTTCAAGTATTACATCAAGGATTGGCTTTAAGCCATATCTTTTTTTAATTATGGATGTTCTTATGCATTTTGCAAGAGGATGTACCTTGGTATGCAGCTTTTCTTTGATATATTCTTCTTGTTGATAAGAAGAGAGGTAGTTCAAGAAGATGAATTATGGAGGTTAAAACAAAGACTAAAGGCAATCATTTAAAGTATTATTCAAATTAGAGTGAATAGATAGGTATATTGTAAAGTATGTTATTAAGTTGGATGGTTGAAGTAGAGGAATGATTTTATTGTGATTGAAAATCACTCGGACTTTAAAAAAAAAATTTATAAGATGGCGATAAGACACTGATGATCTATGGCAGTTGGCGGTAGAAGACCATAAAATTAAGTTAGGTGTTGCAGAGATGAGGATGCTCACGTGGATGAATTGCTTTATAGTTAGAGACAAAATACAAAACAAAGATATACGAAGGTTGGAGTAGCTCCAGTGACAGATAAGATTAGAGAGAATCGTCTTAGATGGTTTGGTCACATAAAACGTCGATCGTTCGATAAACTAGTTAAGAGAGTAGATATATTAGAATCGACTTATGTTAAGAATAGAGGTGTGCACTAGTCGGTTCAAGCCGAAAAATCGAACCGAACCGACGTTATGTGATCGGTTTGATTCGGTTTGCAATCTCACAGTTCAATTTTTAGTTCTAAATGTCTAGTTATTTGATTTTCGGTTTTCGGTTCAAATTTTTTAAAAAAAAATATCTTAAATAAAATAAATCGAATAAACCAAAAATAATTAAAAGATCAAATATAAATATATAATTTTGATTGTAAATGCTTAGTTATTTGTATAAATTGATAGATTTTAAGACTAAGAAATTTTAATGTAAAAAATTTTTATATTGTGTTTTAATTAATTAGTTTAAAACTAATTATGTTAGGAACTTAAAATACGTACTTCTGGGTAAATTAATGGAATTAATAGATATTATGGTTCATAGAAAGATAAATATTTTACGCTCAAGAAACTAAATGGGTTGGGGAGAAAGCAAGAGATTGATAATTTAGGTTTTAAACTTTGGTATTTGGTAGAAATCAAACTAGAAATTACGTAGGTGTGATTAATAAAAATTTGAAGAATAATGTTATAAATATTAATAGATGTAGATATAATTATAATTTTAAAGATTATTTGATATCAAGATTATCAATGTTATAAGTGTTACGCTCCTTAAGTAGGTTTGGATATCTCAAAAAAAAAAAAAATTTTGAAATGAAGATTAATACAAAAGATACAAAAAAAAGTATTTATTGAAGGAGATTTAAATGAACAAGTTAACGATGGTAGAAGATTTTAAAAGATTATATGGATTATGTTTGAATTAAGAAGAAAAGTAGACTATATTAGATTTTGTTTAAATTTACGATTAGTTCTAATCTTTATTTAAGAAAGAGATGAACATATTATTACTTATAAAATGGATCTAGTAAACACATATTGATTATTTTCTAATAAGAAAAATAGATCGTTAGATTGATTGTAAGGATTGTTATTCAAGTGAAAGTTTAAGTCCAACATCGATTGAATTTAGATTTTAAGATGAAAGATTGTAAGAGAAAAATAAATTAAATTATTGTCCAAGATTATATGGAGACTTAAAGAATAAATCAAAATATTTTAAAAACTACAAGAGCTTAGAATTTGTGATATTCATAAGAACGTTAGTGAAAAAAATAAAAGAAAAATTAAAGTTAAAATGTCTTTGGAGAATCAAAAGGAAAACTTTTAATAAAAATAGTTGGTGAAATGTCAGAATAAAAGATAAGAAATAAAAGATTATTATAAAACTTGATTTAGATGTAAAAAATTTAGAGAATTGGGAAAGATATAAAGTGAGATTCTAAGAAAGAATATATGATCTGAAAAAATTTAGTTTTAGTGATTTATCTGATAGATTAAATATCAAAGTGAAAGATGTATGTATAAATTAGCAACCAAAGAGATAGTAAAGAGAAAGTGGTGAGATTAAGAATGAAAATAATAAAGATTTTTCTTAGAAAAGAATATTGAAAATAGGTGGATGAGATATTTTGATAAACTTTTCAATGAAGGATCAAAAATACGATTGATTTTAACAACCTTAATACCAAACAAAAATAGAATTTTGTTTTATTGTCGATTAATAAATGAAGTTAGAAGCTTTAAAAAAAAATGAAATGTGAAAAAACAAGAGACACGATATTCCAATAAGTATGGAAATATTTAGGAGATCGGAATTTCTTGGGTTACAAATCTTTTAATGTTATTTTAAAGACTAAAAAGATGTCGATGAGTGAAAAAAAAGAGTTTGTTTTTATATTTAAGAATAAAGGTGATGCACAAGAGTGCAAATTATAGAAATTAAGTTAATGTGTCATACATTAAAATTATGGGAGAGTAATTGAGTAAAGTTACGATGTGATACAAAAGTTTCTCAAAATCAATTTGGTTTAGTGCTGTAGATCTACTATGGATGATATACATTTGTTAAGAGGTTTATGGAGAAGTATAGAGAAAGTAAGGAGGATCTACATATGATATTTATTGAATTAAAAAAAGCTTATGATAAAGTTTCAAGAGATTCTTTGGAGAGTTCTAACGAAAAAAGTTAATATTGTTTATATTCAAGTCATTAAGGATATGTATACTAGAACTGTTACTTGTGTCCAAACATAATAAGGATTGACAAAATATTTTCCTATTTTAGTTGGATTATATCAAGGATCAGCTTTAAGCTCTTATCTTTTCTTTAGTTATGGATGTTCTTAGTAGGCATTTACGGAAGATGTACCTTGGTGTATGCTTTTCCGATAACATTCTTCTTGTTGATAAGACTAGAGAGGAGTCCAAGAGAAACTTGAATTATGGAGGTCAACCTTAGAGTCTAAAGGTATTCGTTTAAGTAGATCTAAAAGCGAATATATGGAGTGTAATTTTAGTTGTAGAAGTTTTAGTGATAGTGACATTAGGTGAAGGTCATTAAAAGAGTGAGTGATTCAGAAATTTAGGTTATTGTTCAAAATGATGGTAAATAGATGGCGATGTTATTAGTAGAATTCAAGTTGGATGGTTGAAGTGGAGGAATGCATCTGGCCTATTCTGTGATAGAAAAGTTCCGCTTAAACTTAAAAAAATTTTATAAGATGGTGGTAAGACCTGACTTATGGTGCGAATGAATAATAAAAGAAGCATGAGACTAAGTTAAGTGTTACGAGATGAGGATGCTGGTGGATGAGTGGCTTTACTCTTAGAGATAAAATGTGAAATGAGTTGGAGTAGCTAAAGTGGCAAATAAGATTAGAGAGTCGCTTAGATGGTTTGTAACATAAAGTGTCACGTCCAGATGAAGTAGACGATTAGATTTTCCTTATGTTAAGAAAGGTATAGGTAGACCTAAAAGACTTGGTTAAGATGTATAAAAATAACCTTAGTATACTTAAATTAAATGAGAATTTGACACATAATAGACACAATGGAGAGGATTCATGAAAGGATTACTTAGTGGGATAAAGCTTGTTGTTGTTGTTGTTGTTGTTGTATTAAAAATAAAATATATATTTGTTATATGTTATTCGATTTAATTGAAAACCGAACCAAATAAACCGTGGTTTGGTTGGTTCGGTTTTATACCTTATTTGGATGGTTCAATTATTTATAGTTATTTGATTCTATTTATTCGATTTAACAAAAATTCAACATAATAACCGAATGAATGTACACCTCTAGTTAAGAAAGATAGAGATAAACCTAAAATGGAGAATAGTTCATAATGGTTTCGTAATATAAAAAATGATCTTATTTTATTAGACTTAAATGAGAATTTGACATTTAATGGGACATAATGGAGAAGAAGAATTCATGTAACCAACCTCACATAGTAGGATAAAGTCTTATTGTTGTTTTTGTTGTTGTTGTAAGCTCATATGTTGACTCGGATCATCAAAGGTATAAGCATTACTTAGGGTAAACTTAATACTTCTCTGTGTGCGGAAGCAACCATAAGCTAAAAGCAGTCTCCTTCAAGAACCTTGGCAAGCCCTAGACCTCTTTCCAGCATGCAACAATACCCAAGTTCCTACTGCCTAGTATAGGGTTTGTACACGTCAATTTTCCAGAGGGAAAATTGTTTATACACTGTAACATTATTATAATTGTAGATATTATTTAGAGGAAGTCCCTGCTGCAGAAGACAATAACATTATTATCGATGACAGACAGCACGGTTATTGATGTACTAATTAAAGATGATATAGAAGTGAAATCAGAAATATCTAAGACATTCCATACAGTAGTTCGGAAAAAAGTTCACAGTGAAAATGAAATCAATGCTGAAGCTACTAGCTTCCTTTTGTTGCTAAACTTGATAAAGATAACTAATTCTTAGCACATTTAGATCTAAAAGTATAAAGTCATCAATCTTTCATCAAGGAATGATTTTACAGTCATATTAACTTAGGTCTAAAAATGCATAAAAGAGACAAGTGTTATGAAATTTGAAGGGAAATCGAGTCGAAGGGGTAGGGTAAAAGAAAAATAGATAGACACGGAGTGAGAGGGGAATCTTTACACAAACACCGTCAAGAATCTCTAGCAAGAGAGCAAACGGCGCTCGCGGCTGTCGACTGGAGAAGGTCTACAAGCGGGGAGCGACTGCGGCGTACAATTGGCCGGAGAACCTCCCGAGCAACGATCACCTGCCCGGCTGCAAACGGCAAGGACGTGAGAACCGACCTCCGCGACTCCGGTGAACCCTAAGGTTGAAAAGGAGAGGTAATCGCGGCAGTCAGGAGTACTCCTCGTGCACTGTATAGAGCTCTTGGTGCTTCGATTATAGCCCGTTTTGGAACCCTTTTCGCTATTTCATATTTTTAAAATAAAATTTATTAATATATTTTAAATTTTATCTGATTCTAATACTTATTTAAAACATTTTCATAAAATTTTATTTTTCTCACATTTCAAGAAGTCATTTTTATGAATTTTAATATATATTATTTTAAAAACAGCTTTTAAATAAATTTCTATAAAAATAAAAGCTCAATCAAGTTTCTTAATTCATATAAGAATATAATAAATTAATTTAAGAGATTAAAATTTTAAAGTACCAAAAGAAATTAAAAGACACATTAATTCTTAATTGATAATTATTTTCTATTATGATTGGTTGAATTAATTTTCTTGTAATTTTGAATTGAAATTTATGTAAATAGAAATTTAAGTTAAGCCATCTTATCTATTGATTAGTTGAATAAAATTATCAAAATATATAAATAAATAATTTATTTGTTTTCAAATTAAAATTTGATTTTCTTGATAATGATATTTAACTTTTTATATATTATTTGAATAATACATGTACTTTTTTGGGAGGATGTTGAGCCTTAATGACATACTAAATGTACGCACTCTGCCTCAAATGCGCGTCACCACATTAGGAGCGAAACTCCCAACCAACGAGACCCACAGCCCTACGCTAACACATGTACTTGCATTACATGTTAAAAAGTTGTCGAACCCTATCTCGTAAAGTTGGTTGCTTACAACCTACTTAAATTTTACTTAGTTGTGAAAGACTTCAAGTCTTCAACATGCTTTCTCTTAAATAGATCTCCGTGGTAGAAGTAGCAAGCTTAGCAAGGCGTCGGCAGTATTCTTCTCGTGATGTGGATGATTTGATATGTTTTGAAATGAGTAAGAAGGGATTTTACCAAGTGAAGATATTGTGCCAGTTGAGGATTGTGAGTATTAAAATCTCCTCCAACTTGGGAGGCGACAAGCTGGGAGTCAGTATGAATTACTAAGTTTTGAGCTTCGCAGTCAATTGCGAGTCTCAATCCTGCGATGAGAGCTTCATATTCAGCCATATTATTAGTTGCAGGGAATTTTAAGCGAAGTCCTAAGGTATTCTGCTGGGGGGAAATAAGTAAGATTCCCCGACACCGACTTCCTGAAGCTCCATAGAGGGTCCACGGGAGGCAAGCAAGTAGCGGATAGCTCCTCTAGAGTTGGGTTGGTGCATTCCACTATAAAGTCTGCAAGTACTTGAGACTTTTATGCGGGCAGGTAGAAATTTATATCAAATTCTCCCGACTCTACGGACCATTTGATTAATCTTCCGGATGCTTACGGTTTTACGTAGGATGGCTCTTAATGGTAAATCGTAAGCGCCGATGGTGTGAGCTTGAAAGTATGGGCGCAATTTTTGTCTGAAAAACTAATGCCGAGCCATCACGTCGAGTGGATCGACTTTCTATATCGAGAGAATTTCTTGACATAATAAATTGGTTGTTGTGTCCCATCTTCTAAAACTGAGCTTATTGCGTGGGGAAAGCCGAATACAAGTATAACGCGTTTCTCCTTGGATAGGTTTGGATAGTAGGGGTGGAGATGCTAGATACTCCTTTAGTTGTTCAAAAGCACACGGCATTCATCGGTCCATTGAAATTATTATTTTTAGCTCCCTTCAATATTTTAAAGAACGGTATATTTATCTCAGGCGGGCTGAAGCGGGATAATCGACAATTCGACCATTCGTTGGACTTCTTTGATATTCTTTGGAGGATCATATCCCGAGAGCTTTGATTTTCTCGGGGTTGGCCTCTATCCCGCGGTGAGTTACCATAAATCCATAAATTTTCCGTAACCCCAAAAGCACATTTAGTGGGATTAAGTCGTATGTTATAGCGTCGAAGAAGATCAAAACATGTTTCCAAATCACAAATATGTTGTGACTTTTCTCGCTTTTACTAACATGTCATCCATACACCTCCATTGTGTGGCTAGCGGTCTTTAAAACCTTATTCATAAGGCGTTGATAGGTAGCACCGGCATTTTTCAAATGGCATGACTTGGTAGCGGTATAAACCTTTATATGTTTGAAATCGTAGCCTCTTCATCTGGGTTCATCTTTATTTGATTGTAACGAATAAGCATCAAAAAACGAGCATTTGATGTCGGACGTAGCATCCACCGGTTGATCGATTCGAGGAAGAGGAAAACTATCCTTTAGGCGCCTTATTAAGATCGGTGTAATCAATACACATTCTCCATGCTCCACTTGTTTTCTTAACCATGACAACATTTGGCCATGTTGGATAATGTACTTCCGAATGAATCACCTTCCATGAGCTTGTTGACTTCTTGTTCAATAGCGAAGGCGATCAGCTTCTTTTGGATGATTGGTTTGAGCGTTGGATTAATCTTGAGGAGTCGTGATTACATTATTGACCCGGCATGTGGACCCCAATCGTCTTGATTTCGCGAAGAAATCAGTATATTCTTCCTTTGTTCTTAGAGTAAGGATCCACTTACCTTGTTCGTAATGGTTGGTCATCGATAATGCTATTGAGAGTAAATCTTCTGAGAAGCTTTTGAGGTACTTCTTCATCTCGAAAATTAAAGTCTTCAATCTAAAGGTGATGGAAGGCGTGGTTGAGCTTGTCACGAGGTAACATGATTGCTCGGTTTCCAAACCACCCCAACTCCACGGGGTAGGAAATTTTATCTTGAGATGAGGGCGAAGTGATAGCAGAAAATTGATTGGAGGGGCCTCCCAGATTGCATTATATGCAGTCGACTTGACCACCATGAATTGAATTAAGTGAGTCACTTGTCGAGAAAATTCTCCGAGGGTAACAGGAAGAGTAATTGTCCCTTCTGCCCGTACTGGGTGATTATCAAACCCATATAATGGTCCAGCAGCTGGTTGGAGCTTTTCCTAGCGAATATTAAGAAATGTTGAGTAAAATAAGACATCGACGGAACTCTCATTGTCGATCAAAATTCTTTTAACATTATAAGGATCACCGATCACGTGATGACAGTGGATCTTGATGAGGAACATGGACCCTTCTAAGTCAGAGTCATTGAAAGTGATGGAATGATCAATACGAGACTTCTTTAACTCGGTTCTTTGAGAGGCGATACGAGAATTTGGTTGGTAGTATCGGTCCTCTGCGATCGTTTCAATTTCTCCATGACTATTTGGTTGTTTTTTTGTGATGATTGGCACGGTTGCCCCCAAGCGGAGGTGTGTTTGTTTGGTAGTCGACTCTTCACAAATCGCGTAGATATCCTTGTTGAATGAGTCTCTCGATTTCTTCTTTGAGTTGTATGCATGCTTGATGGTATGCCCGACTTGATGAAAGTGGCAATATTGCTCATTTCATTTGGTTTCAATGGATGCGGCCTTGATGCTTTCTTCATTGCGAATAGTCATCGGGATGTTAACACGAGATGTGTTCGGTGTGTATGTTTTTTTTCGGTCGAGGTTCATGTCGTTGATATGAGGGGCGTGGAGGAGATCACGATTACCTTGTCTTCTTTTGATGGGGTCTGCACTTCACGGGTGCTTTTTGCTTTCATTGATTGTTCAAATTGTTTGCGATGGGCATTAATAGCTTCATCGGAGATTTGTGCTTATGCGATGAACTAAATTCGATGGCGGGTGTCCCGCATTGGGATGAATAGAAAGGCCACGGGAGTCCTCAGAAAACTCCTCTTAATAGGTCTACTCGGGTATTTGGCGAGCCTCAGGAGAACCTCTGAAGTATTCTTTGAGTGATTCACCCTCATTTACGTGGGATCTCGGAAGATGGGAGGAATCTTTAATGATTCTCCATTGGCAATAAAGCGTTCCACAAAGATCTTAGCGAGTTAGTTAAAGGTACGGATGGATCCCCTCGGAAGAGTAGAACCAAGTGCGAGCTTGCCCTTGAGGGTAATAGGAAAAACTTGACAAAGCAGTGTGTCAGGAGCTCGTTGGATATGCATGATAGTCCTGTAATGGTCGATATGTTCATGTGGGTCAGTTGCCCCATCATAGGAATCAATGCTCGGAAGCTTGAAACCTACGGGAATGGGATGTTGAAGAATGGCTCGGTAAAGGTGAGACTCACATAAGCGGTGTGGGTGAAGATAATTTGCTTGAAGATGAAATTCATCTCGCATTAAGCATCGTACTTCATCGCGAATGTCATGGCGAGGATTAGATGAGCATGTGTGAAGCTATCGACAACAATCGGTGGATTAGCGGTTGAGCTCGCGATGGATGAGTAGAACTAGCGATGTCCAGGAGATCCGTTATGGTTTCACTTGAGGAACTAACGTCGGGAAGATTAAGACCTCCCTGCAAGCGATCTTGGGGGGGGTTCATTTGTCGAAGTTGCGGCTGTTGTAGTCCTTGCAAAAGCTGGATCATCTTATTTTGGGACTCCTCCATTCGGCATTACACGATCCTCCAAATTCCGTTCAGCAAGGTCATGCTATCGGGGAGGATTGAGGCAAAACTTGGCGTTCTTAGTTTGGACGGGTTTTGAGTGGCGGAGTTGGGCGGAGGCTCGTTATTGGCAGTGTTGCTTTTATGGCGTGGATATTCACGGAAGTATGATTGAAGGGTTTTCTTCCTGACGGCGCCAAGCTTGCGTCTAGAAATCGTGATGCGGTGAGTAAAGTTTATGTCTTAGCCTGTATAATCGAACACAGATATTTAAAGAGCGAGTAGGGGAGCTTGAATTTTACGTGGAAAACCTCGAAAAGAAAAACCACGGGGCGGCCCGATAAAATGTTCCACTATGGATATGTTGCAAGTACAAATTCTTCCCAATGTGGGATTACAAGATGGTGTATGAGGTAGGAACAATAACTATGTAACAATGATTAGGTTGTAACGTTCTTGATGATGGAGATCGGGTAACCGATCGGGGTAATTTAGTGCGGGGTGGTCGATGGCGCCTCTTTCTTCCTTGCTTGGTTTCTTTCTCTTCTTTACTTGTTTGACTCTCTTCTTCTTCACTCTTCTCCCTTCATGAGGGATAGAGTTCTATTTATAGATGGGAGGAGGCGTTTCGTAATTTATGCAAAGTCAGTGCCACTCCTCTTGATGGACTTAGAATGGTTCCTTGATCATTTGATGTATTTTGAGCATTTGGATGCCCAAATGAAGTCAATTATGAGATCTTAGGCTCGTTAGATCCCGTCGAGGCCTTCGATTTGACTCTATATTTAAGAGCTATTTTGGGATGTAATTGATATCCCAAAGATTCAATATTTAGTCTTGTCTGACGGTCTTGACTCAATCGTCTTTTGATATTAAGATTGACTTTGATTAGCGGTATTTTGAGCACCATATATATATATATATATATATATATATATATATATATATATATATATATATATATATATATATATATATATATATAAATTAAACTTGAATATAGCTTCATTTTTTGCTTATGTTATCATGTTTTATTTTCTTTACATTATGCGGTAAGAATATAAAAAGAGATGTAATAATACTGTATTTTTGTACCAACTATGTAATCATATATGATCGTCATGCAAATATGCCCACAACTATGTAATCTTATATCAACTTAGTCTACTCTTCCACTCTCAATCAAATTCATTCCACTTATTCCAAAAAAATTCTATCTTTTGGCTCTAATGTCCCTTGAGTGATACTCAGGATTCATAAAGAATATCTCAACCCGACAATAATACATCAGGGCATTATTGCTGTCATTATAAAACTGGTTCAGAATTTTTAAATTTATCATGAATTAAATTTTAATTAAAAATATATTTTTTAAAAGTTTTAAAATTAAAAGAAATATGCGGTGTAGATGCGAATATCAGTTTTCAACAATCTATGGACTCTTCTTAAGGAAAGAAGAAAAAGCATCTCCCGAACAATACTATTGATTTTAAATTTCATTAAATTTTCTTAAATTTTACTGAAATATGATTTTTTTTTATAACGGTAGGACTCATTTGATTGTTTGAAGTTGAAAAAAAGTTATTAAAAAATGATAATTTTTTATAAATGGACAAATAATAATTATATAGATTATTTTCTTAAATAATCAGAAAAAATGAGTTATAAAAAAATGTTATTTTTTTTAAATGGCCAAATAATAATTATATAGATTATTTTCTTAAATAATTAGAAAAAAATGCCTTATAATTTTGAAAGATTTAGATACATACTCGTTCTTATGCATTTACATATCTAACACCTAGAATTTGATGTTTAAATATCAATACTTTATTATGCTCAAAAAAATTAAAAAAAAATTAAAAATGATGATATTTTTGATGTGATAATCAAGTTTGAGATGTTACATATAAAAAAAACTAAAATTTAGGGGGCATTTTTAAAAAAAAAAATATCGTTATAAACTTAATTAGAATTATGTATCATTAAAAAAAAATTAAATAGGTATAGTCTAAGTGGTGAATAGAATACGTCAATTCAGAAGAGTGGGGAAGCTAATCAGTGTAATAGTACTAGTAGTAGTAGGCCCATCTCAGTAGTCGCGAGTAAATGGGCAACTAGCAGAGAGGTAGTAGAAGGGCGACAACTGCAGAATTTATTTTTATATTTGGATGTTCCATTTGTGAGCTTTAAGCTCTTATCGTCAATTATGAAGGTCAACCTTATAGTTTGCGGTTTTCATTTAAGTAGATCTAAAACTAAGTATATAGATTGTAATTTAATTGTACAAGTTATAGTCTTGGTGTTATATGATAGGTGAGTAATTGATGATTCATTACAAAATGAATATAAGATCTACATGTCATTTCAAAAAATGAGTACAAGTATTTACATAAATGCATGGTCCGAAACAAAAAAATAAACAAGAATAAATGTAGTACGGACACACAAATAGTATCCTAAGCATGCGTCTCGTGTGCGTGGAATCACCACTCCCAGTGTATCGGTCGTGCGTGATGGACAATCACGCGGTGATGGTGGCCCTCCTGCAAGATCTTCAAAATCTAGGATTGTCACGTGGACGAGAAGATAGGCGGTTGTGACTCATCGTGTATGTAGAAGAACTTGGATCAACATAGATGGACTGGATCGATATGTAGATGGTTGGCACCCGTCATCTTTGTGGGACATCCTCCGAGCTTCGATCCGTAATATGAGTCGATATGTACACAAGTAAGTCTCACGCATAACACCTCATACCTATACGGCTCCTTGCTTCGTGCTCATATATGGGTCACGGTGAAAGATGTCATGAGTCGCCAAGATGTGCTCCTTGCATGAAAAAAATAATATGTGAAATTAGCCTCAAGTAACATATTGAATTCAACTGAATCCTTATGTTAACACTTACATATACGCTTCTAGGTGTGCTCAGGATAGTGGTAAGTTGGGAGGATCTATCGGCGAGTAAGAGAGAAGCCCAAGATGAACCACCACATGACGATTGATATGTAGCTTGTTCTCATCTTCATCCAATCTCTCGACTAGGTAATCCCTCCACCTCTCCCAAGCGACAATGTGCACCTGGTGGTAATCAACCTAGTCTACATCCATTTTGGCTCGACCATCGACCCTTTTAAAACTAGGGTTAACTGGTGCCACATTTACTCCAGGTATGAGTCCAAACTATCACATTACTCGATTAGGTAGATGTCACTCCACCCTCTTCTAGTATGGCGGACTAATGCAACCATATATCGAACCTACTAAGCATGTGCAGGACGTAGCGTGATCACTTTCGGTGTATGGCTCCCAATCACCACATATTAAAATTATGTTAAATTAGAATATGCATTATAGAAATTAGAATCAAAATGTACTTTGTAAGTCCAACCTGCGTATACAGCAAGCCATCCAGCTAATTTTTATATAATGTAACGTTCGCCATTGGCATCTGACGAATATATCTCTCATTTCACCTATGCACACAACACATTTTAAAAACATATACATATGAAATTGAAATTAAAATAAATCCAATGTTGAGACCATCAAGATCAGTCGGATATGTCACATGCAGGGTCGACCTTCCCACATGAAGATGCTCCCAAGACCATATCTACAGAGGTGTAGCGTGACTATATTAGCCATCTTGGGCTAGTAGACTCATAGAGCTCTCATGAGGTGGGCAACTGCTCCTATGGAACAATGAATTTAGATCCTCAGAAGTGAAAGATCGATGGACCTCAAACGATGTATCCCGGTAAAGACACACAGAAATATAATGTAGGCAGTGCAAGTACTCCTGATGCCGATGTGTATGACTCTGTAAAAAACCACCTAAGCCACCCGGTGGAATGCATGTCAACCCATCGTGGATGTCGATGTGTGGATTGATCGGGTCATAGTACACCACATATGGTATAGGATGTCGTCCCAATAACTCGTCACAGCAGTCGGGCCAGCTAGGCCATCTCTTCCCCTCATCGATCACAATTGGGCCAATAACAGGTGACCAATCAACACGTAATCCTAGGATCATCGCCATATCCTGGAGCATCACTATCATCTCACCAACAGCTAGGTGAAAGGTATTGGTCTGTGGAGACCATCTCTCAACCAGGGCAATAAGCAGATGATGATCAGGTGGATAAAATGAACAGCTAAGCTTAGGCTGCCTCTAGGCCAGATGAATCTTCGACAAGTGATGGGCCACTCCTTCAGCATAAGCAAGTGTGAAGCAGCCTCTAGAATAGTGCTCTGCAAAAAAATAACATGATTGATTATTCATTAGCCAAAATGAATGTTGTGCAGGTGTAACATAGAAACAGAAATTAAATATTACTTATAGTATCAGGGTGAGGGGCTCTATGTCATCCACATAGGAAGACTATGCTAGGGTGGACCTCAATAGGTGGCTGCTCCAACTGTGGGGTGTTCTCCATAGCATGATCCTACAATAATGTCTAACTGGTGGGTGGTGCTCCTACCATATGTTGAAAAAAATAAATCACGAGGAGTTAATGTCAAGACTCTAAATTATAAAAAAAAAAACTGTAGTGTAAAGTAAGCCAAAAAAGAGTATTGCAATATGGAAAGTCTAAAAAAATGCACTAAACATATACATTATCTGCTAATGTATCAATAACATACCTTCTACTATTAACATTGTGTGGACATGATGACCTGCAGTGGCCAACTGTCTTGCATAGACTGTAGGTTCTATTAGTTTTCATCCATTGTATTTCAGAACCTAGTGGTACAAAGTCGACATTCTTGAAATTGGGTGAGTAATGCTATTAATCCATGCTCTGCACTGTAAGATGGCCAATCATAACAATCAAGCAAAGTGTGAAACTCTGTTGAGTACGTAAGCTTATACAAATGTAGCATGTTGTACTATGACACACACATTAGGTGGTTTATCTTCTAAATCCTAGCGCAGCAATAATGTGGGCATGATCAATGATATATGACTATTTTGTCACGCTACAGCTATTATCAAGTAAATCAACTCTAAATGATCTGCTTGACCTATCAAACACCTGCATGTCCCGGGGTTGATGTTCATCAGTTCAGGAAAATGTCTGGCTTTTCTCTCAGTACGCTATAACATTGTGGATATCTTTTGGGTGAAAATAGATAAATTGGCCCCATATTGTTGAGTTACAGAGGCAAGTGTTTTTTATAAATAATGCAACTAAATTATAATAAATAACGGTGATTAGAGCCTGAATAGGAAAACGACGTGCACGTTTCAGAACACCATTGAAACATTTAGATGCATTAGTTGTCATTATACCGTAACACATTCCACCATCATGTACAAGTGACCATTTCATTGGGTCGCGTTCCACAAGCCATTTGTGAGCTTTTTCTTTCACATTTTTAATATCTATCATGAAATGATTAAACTCACGAATGTCGTCAGTATTTCCTGCCATATACATCTTTTGGCAAATAAATTTAACATCACTAATTCCTAATCTTTGTTATGTAGATGATGCAAGCAGTGTCTGTGAGCAGCTCATGAAAAAACTTTTATACACCCACGTAACAAACCAGTATGTTTATCAAATATGATGCACAAATCACATCTAGCTGACACTACAGGTAGCATATCATGTAAGCACATTAAGAACCACAACCAAGAATCAGTCGACTCAGACACCACAACAGCGAAGGCAAGAGGAAATAAATCGTTGTTTCCATCTATTCTAATAGCTTAGTAAGTACCACGCGATAACAAGCCGGCACTACCCTATCCCCTAATGGAAGGACCAAATGCTCAAAAGTCTCAAGCAATGCTTGCTAGACTTAATTACGTACGTATCGTAAAGTAAAAGCGCTTTCATGTAAAAGCTAAGAGTCCTATAAGACTCTTCCCAACTGCTAAAGATTATTTTTATTATCTTACGCCTAACATCTCAGGCCTTCATGTATAAAACTTTGACAGTAAACTTTCACTCCATTCTACCTATAATTTTCGTAGGTTTCAGATTAATTTGATGCTTAATCACAGGTATAATGAAATTAAGTTATGAATTTGGAACTGCACTGCTGATGACCGCTTGCGCTAATTGTATTGATACATTTGTGTTGTTCCCTAATTCTGGATATTCTCCAAGCACCCCTAAGTCTATTGTTTCTGCATACAAGCGCCTTACATAGTATGGTAGGACTATCATGATGTACACATGTAACCATATAGTTCTTTTAATTTGAGGTAACTGTTTGAAATTGAACATTATTCACTATGCACCACTCAATAACAATAAATTGAAGACTTCTTTTAATTATAAAATACATTCTTTCTACAAGGTCACCTGGGATTTCAACATCATCTGTTAGGATATTTTTATCAGATGAACTGTTAAAGTAAATATCATTGTCCCACTCTCTCGTAGTTTGACACATTCGTATATACTCTTTTGTAGACAACATATGACTTTCAATATCAATATTCGAATGATTTTTAAAAGATCATGAGTGGCTACATTCCCAATCATAGTAACCCCAAGTGAACAATCATCATCACGATATCGCCGGCTCACTACTTGAACCCTTCGCTTTATCATACCTCATGTAATGCACACTCTGAGGCACATGCGGTTCCTCTGAATGATAAATAACATTATCGTTGCCACAAAAGTCATAAGCAGGATGACAAACTTTGATATTAAATATTACAAGTATAATCAGGGAAAGGTAGACAAGGTATTACCTGGGAATCAATTCATTAAAGCTGCTCTGTGTCGCCACATATGCATGTGCGATGAAATCCTATATATGCATCGTTGGTATATCTACTGACCTTATTACCGGACCAGTTGATGTGGATGCAACATTAGCATCTTCTACATCCATACACAATACTAATATTTGACGGAAAACTTCATCCAGTGTAACATCACAAACTTCATCGTCGGATATAACAAACGTTATAAATCGGTTACCCACCGAATAACGACTTGTAAGACAGTGGCGTCTGAATCACAAGGACCTCATAATAATTCGTTGTTTTTCCGTAGGTCTATCTTTGTAGAACCTTAACTGGATGATTTCGACCTCCAACGTAACTTGGAGTGAAGTGCTCATTGATACTTAGTTTGCCTCCATAGAAAAGGGTTAGCGAAACAAACTCTCTACTCATTCCTCAAATAATTGGAGAATAACCAATCATATTAGTATTTCCTAAATTTAGAAAATTATTACGCGTCCAAATTTATTTGTAGAACAGACTACATAAATCAAAAGAAATTTAAATCGATTGACACCTTATCTGAGCACCATCTAAGGTGACTATCTCTACAAATAGCAGACTCTAAGCTTATAGGCGCAACAAGCTGAAACCCAACTCATACCATTCAAAAAATATGTCGCAATCACTTATAATAGTATACTACATATTATCACCTAAAATTACAAATCAATTACACCAACCAACACAAACTTACAAATCAAATCCAACTACAAAATTCCAACCATACAACTCTAAGTCATAGAACACATAATCTACTAATTTATAAATGAGAAAAAATAGGGATTTGCCGTGTGTTTACGAAGAATGAAATGTGCGCAAAAAACTGTAGAATCCGATGCAGGAAACTTCCCCGAACGGACCCGTCGGAATCGTCGTCGGAAGCTAATGTTGGATTCCAAGGGCTGTTAGATGGAGGGGGAAGTTGTCAAACGCCGTGGACGTTGCCTGGGAAGAAAACGAGGTGGGTTTGGCTATAGGGGAAGATAAAATAGTGCCAGCGGTTGGAGTAATGCCGACGGCTGCCGGAAGCTTGAGCGAGTTGTGGCGTCGAAGAATTCAGTGGCGGCTGAGGTCGAACTGCGCAGCGGGATCAATAGATTAGAGGGAAATAATAGGGTCGATCGATTGATGTTGATTTCTTTAACTATTTGGTCAGCACTAAGTGGGCGACTAAACTTCGTGACAACTTCCATTCGGGGTTGGCGTGTCTACTAAATTACTTAGTGAGCGACTATACCTATTTCTAATTTTTTTAATGATACTTAATTCTCTAATTAAGTTTATAACGATACTTATTTTTAAAAAATTTGCAAATTACAAAGACTTATGTGGTGTATATATATATATATATATATATATATATATATATATATATATATATATATATATATATATATATATATATATATATATATATATATATAATATGATTTAGCATCAAAGTCAACTAAATAATTATATATGCATATTACTTATTTTAATAAAATAGCACTCACTGTCTTTTAACAATGAATTGCAGCAAGCTCGGAGAACTTTGCACTATTATGCATTTTTGCTGGCAGGAATCAATATAT
The DNA here is from genome assembly GCA_021442155.1 of Cymbidium sinense. NCBI lineage: Eukaryota > Viridiplantae > Streptophyta > Magnoliopsida > Asparagales > Orchidaceae > Cymbidium > Cymbidium sinense. Next base: position 165,690,585 of record CM038221.1, on the reverse strand, counting down.
CAGCTAAAACAAAACATATATATTATTTTAATAATTTTATAAAAAAAGAAAAACTATAAATTTCAGGTTATGTCTTTGTGGAAGAATAAACCGAGGAGTTCTAATCTTACAAAATTAATGGCATCCCCTCGTGTTCTTATTGTATCTCGCCGCACTGTGCGTAAGAATAAATTCATCGATTTTGTAGGTAATATCAAAATTACATCTCTCTAATTTTAATATGGAGAGCTTAATTATACTTCGATTGTATTTTTTTTTTTAGAGTTTTATTTGATTTCTCACATTGTAATAAGAATAATTTATAGTTTTTTTTTTAATTTTTACATGAATATTCTTAACTAAATTATATTGCTTTGTGCTCACATGTATTTTTTTGAAAAATGAAATATACAATTATTATATAATTATATACTTAATATGTAATTATATGTCTTTCATGTCGTGGCGTCTGTTGAATCTGTGCTATAGGAGAGTACCACCGGATCTCATCGTCTCCAATGGCGCAACACGGTAATCATACCGTGTCTGGCGTCGATAACCTCCTCGAAGCTTGAGCCCATCGACGGCATTCTACTTTGCGAGGGAGAAGACATCAACCCATCGCTTCTCTCCTCCTCCTCCGGTCTCTCCTCAGCCGAGATCGATGAAATCCGCCTTCTCCACTCGAGCGACGCAGCCGTCCTCGACTCCAGCAAAGGGGAAAATATTACGTCCGGAGTCTGCACGTAGCTTTACGTGCGGACTTCAATCACATTACGACGCGTGGCATAAATAATGGGTGCCAAAAAATGATGTCGTAAGACGAAAACGGCGCTATTTTCCACGGTTTAGCGCCCGGCCCGACCCGACCTGACCCGATTTACCTCGTCTAAACCTCGGGGAACAAAATATCTGCGTCGTTCGGTATTCTTTCGTAATACTCTGTACAGGGCTTTCGACGAAGAGAATTTCCTGCTCCATTGTCGGATTACCTCGTCGTTCGATCAGCGGCTTAGGGCTTTAAATTTCAAATTGAGGTATTACGGTTGGTTACACGAGGTATTTCCACATGCATTGCTGAACTTGAAAGATTTTAGGGTTTTCTCTGTCTTTGTCCATTACAATCCATCAGTAAGTGTTTCTAGGTTTCTTTATGGCATTTTTTTCAGTATATGGCTACCCTCTGTACCGCTGTACCTCTGTACCTCTGTACGTCTGTACCCTCCTGATATTAGAGACGATTTTGCGCTGTTTTTGTTGATTGTTCGGCCTGTACCCCTGTACTCTCCGAAACCCAACAGTACCCTCTATACTTTCTTGAGATTTTGCATTTTTTTCAGTCCATTTTTTCCCGTTTGGAGGGCATACTATGGCTAGAATCCGTTATGAATAACTGGGAAGTTGTGTTTTGCTGGTTTGGGTGTGTTCTGTGGAGAAAATGAATCACGACTGACCTCTGTACCTATACCTCATGCACTCTGTACTCACATGCCTCTGTACCTCTGTATCTGTACCTCTGCACTGCATACCTCTGCTCACGTACCCTCATGTAGAGATGATTTTGGGCTATTTTTCTTGATTGTTCGGTCTGGTTTTTGAGACAATGTTAACTGCTTTTCTATGGAAGTAGATTAGAGATTGTTTGGAAGCTAATTTTGATGCTTGTTTGCAAATGTACTCTCCGAACCCCTCGTATCTCTGCATACTTTCTTGAGATTTTGTATTTTTTGGTCCATTTTTTTGTTTGGAGGCATCTATGGCTAGAGAATCCGTTATGAATAAGCGGAAAGTTGTGTTTTGTCGGTTTGGGTGTGTTACATGGAGAAAATGAATCTGTGCACCTCTGCCTGTACCCTCGATATTAGAGATGATTTTGGGCTTTTTTTCTTGATTGTTGGTCACGGTTTTGAGACAATGTTCTTGCTTTCTTGTGGAAGTAGTTTAGAGGTTATTTGGAAGCTAATTTTGATGCTTGTTTGCAAATGTACTCTTGAACCCTCTGTACCTCACCTACATACTTTCTTGAGATTTTGCGGTTTGGATGTGTTACGTGGAAAATGAATCGTGCCTTACGTACATCGTACCCTGCACGTACCTCATACCCTCACGATATTAAGGTGCTTGCAATCCATTATCTTTGTTAATATTCGATTACCTTGACTTTATTTTGAAGTTCAACATGTCTAAAGGATAACATCTAGATGCGGTAGAGTGCCATGAGCATTATTTGATAATATTACGGCTTCACTAGTGAAGTGGCGAAATATTGAAGCTTCACGAACCAATTCGTCAGTTACGGTGCGGCAAGACTTCGGTTGCCATAACCTCTATTATCTTCTTTGGGACATCGGACAAGCCTTTTCTTGGGTGGGATTTTTCTTTCACCGGATGAAGTCGTGATCTTTGGGGATGCCAAACAAAGGGGAGAAAGTTTTATGGTAGAAATCTCCATTGTCACAGTATAGTTCAGCTGATTATAAGAATAAGCTCGAGCAATCGGATATCGTTCTTGTCACGGTTTCTGATTGTACATCGTTTTTGTTCTTTGCATACCACAACTATAGAGTAGCTTCTAGTTTAATTACTCTGTAGATAATATTGAAAAATTTGCTGAGTACAATTGGGCTGAAGCCATTTGGGCCTTCTTAGTGTCACAATTCAATGGCATTACAAGAAAGATCTGAACCTGAGCTGGCTACATGAGTGGCTTTGTCCCTCTTCTTATGGTATGTTTTGACCCGTCAGTTATGTTTTACTTGATGTGAGCAAGTTAACTTGTATAAATTTTTTGTTGTAGATCAGGCGGTGAGCATTATTAGCATTAGCCATTTCGGCAATACGACCGCGTATGTTGCGTTGGCCTAAAATAAAGTTCTGAGCGTTGCCTTGATGATTTGGGAGGAGACCGGTGGGGACATTAGTTATGTTCATTCATTTTGATTGTAGTAATGCATTTACCTATGTTGTTTGTCGTCATATCTATCTTTGGCTTAACAGGTCAGCGCACACTCGAGGACTTATCAGAAGAGGAGACCTGGCTCATTGAATCATCCTCTCATCCCCATGAAACTTCCCTAGCTTCGACTATCCGGCGGTCCGACCATTCTTTGCTCTCTTGATTCCCGTATATCTCTCGAGATATTCCCCAGTTTCTGCCCCTCACTACTACCCCAATCAAGGATGAATAGATAGGTTATTTGGTTTGAGTTGAGGAAGTTGTGGCATCCCACCATGCAAGAAGGATGAGAGGTCGATATTCATGCATTACAGGCAGAGTTTGCCGAGTTCCTGCAGTCGGGGAGTCTCACCGATATAACCGCTATCATCCCCCCATCAAGCACCCCAGCGCCGTGAAGGCACCAGACGAGGAAGAGGAAAGCTATGTTCTCTCCGCTCACCACTACTGCCATTCTGCGATTTCACTCACCACGCCCGCAGGCATTATGTTAATTTCATGAATAATGTGATACAATAGATGACCGCTTGTTCGGTTTCACCCTCAATTCAGTCGGGTGGTGATTTCCTCTGATGAGCCATCAAAGGCTGTCGTAGTTGTGGAGGAGCACCAGTCCGAAGTAAGCAGAAGTTCTGATTCTCGAGCTCTGGATGACAATTGATATAGCTTTTTACCAATTAATTTCACCTAAATAATTATATTACCCGAGGCGAGCTGCGTGGACTTCCCATCCAAAGATGGCATGCCGATGATGCTCCAACTCATAGAGCGATTCAGGGACAAGTAAGGCCATCTTCCTCCTTTTCACGATTCAAATGTCATATCATTCTAACTACTTATTAATTTCTCTCATAAATTACAAAAACAATTGTTTCGATAATGCGGAGATACAAGTTGGAAATATTATTATTTCACAGGCGATTGACGATTTATTGATGGATCAAGATGCCGATGCACACGCCGATGCGTCGCATATCTGTAGAGAAGTACTCCCGTGCCTGTGATTGTATGTCCCATTCCTTTACATTTCATGCTTACATTGGGTGAGTTACTCCTCCAAAATTACTGGTTCTGCAATTCATTCTTGATATTCCTGTATGTCTGCTATGACTTATAGATGTTATCTTGCATCCTTGCAGAATTATGCGCAATATGGCTTGCTAAAAGAAAGCAAGATGTATATCCAAAGATGTCACCGCAGATAGTGCATCCAAATGCTTTACTCGCCATCCATAATCGACCGGACACTTCTTTGAATATCAAGCTCGTGTGGTCATTTTACGAATTCATTGCCAAACCGACACATAAAGCCATTAAAATGGTATGCACTCTTCTTGGGTTCTCCGGGATCTAACTAATATCCATCTTCATGCAGATTAAATTCGCTCGATATCTCCATTATGACAAAGAACCCAATAAAATGGCCATTGAAACTGAGCGGTCCAGTCAACGGTCGATGGCATGTTCATTTGCAAATACATGGAGGTATATCGAGAAGCCCACAATTAACCGGGCTCAACTGACTAGGACAAAAAATGAATAGATAGATTTTTTGTTTATGCATTTTTTGCTTGGCCTCAAAACACTTAAATAAAATTTGGATGTTGAGTTGTTCTCAGACAACACATTCGCTTAGGTAGGATAATTCATTCTGTTATTTCGATTTATGTAGGGATAATTGTTGTTCTACATCGACATTCTCATGGCATGTTCATTTGCATTTTGAGCTGGTATAGATGAATTTTTTCCAGTTTTTTCACTTTCACTGTTCGATCATGGTAACTAAATCCCAACCGGCAATAAGGTGTTTCGATGAATTTTAGGAGATTTCGGTATTTATACTCGTTTTGTTTCACTTCTGTAGCCTAGTTGTTGGATCATGGTAACTAAATCCCTCCGGGCAATGAGGTGACTGCTCAATTTTAGAAGATTCATTGTACTCTCTGCGGTTTTGTTTCACTTTCAGCGGTTGTTCGGATCATGGTAACTAAATCTTGAGGCAATGAGGTTCGTGACAATTTGGAGATTTCTGTATCTGCACTCTGTACCTCTTATATTTTTTTAATACTTTTAAAAATAATTATCACTATAAAATATATTTTTCAAATCAAAACATAAATAAAACAAAACAATAATAAATAGAATAAATAAAATACAATATGCCAAATAGTCCATACCTGATTACTTAATTTCTCTGTTTTGTTTACTTAATATACATTGTAGCATAAAGTATATATATAGTATTTTTTGTTTATTGATTATTTTAAACAAAAAATGGTAAGATTAAAAGAAAAGAAGATCCCATGCAGATCATATAAAAGTAATGTAAATCCATAATTAAAATACCGATTACAACAAATTCATTAATTGTGTGTATTTTTTGTCAAAAAAGAAAATTTATATAGACAATTTTATGCAAATTAAAGATTTATTTATCAATACTTTCTTATATTTAAAATAGTATATTTTATTTTTAAAAGTCGACGATGATAGTAAATATTAAATATGTAAAAATTAAAATTTAGGTGTTAGATATATAAATAAATAAGAGCCTTCTATGCCAGCATTTTGAGCTCGACAAGAGACTTATTGAATACATATTGAATTGAATACTTGCTTTAAGAAATTACTTTTCATGTTGCTTTAAGAAATACTTATCTATCAAGATTTAAATATTTCTAACCCTCTCCTTCCAACTTCTATAGGAGAACAATCCATAAGAGAAATGGTAAATAGTATTTTTATAATCAAACTGAATCAGAGGCAAAAAAATAACCTTAAATACATGAAATGCATCTATTTGGATGCTTCTTTATCCTGAAATAAATTCAGTTAGAAAATATGTTTAAAAAAAAATCTAAGTTCTATATCTAAATATTACATTACAATTTTATATACTTACATAACGACATCTAAAATTTGATAATTATAAATATAGCATTTTTTTCATGTATAAAATAATGTATTTTATTTTACAAAGATAATGATGATGATATTTTGATGTAATATTAAAGATTTAAGTGTTATTTATATAAATATTAATATTTTAGAGTTGGATATGTAAATGAATGAGAATTGTGTGAATATGCATGTTCTTTCAAGAAGCATAGAAATTCCTAAAATTTAGTCTCACACATAAAAAAATCGAAAAGGTTAGTTTTGAATGATAGCATTTCAAAGAACTCAATGGAAGAACGAAAACACCAGTGAGACATGAGGAATTAGATAGGTAAAGGGAAAGAAATCAACTGCATGAGAATTTGATCGTTCAAGCAACATATCTACCATTACATGAGAATTTGATCGTCAAGCAACATATCTCCCAAAAAATCATTACGTAAAAGCTTAATAAGAAGGGATTAAAATAATTTAGAATCTACCAATATGCAACATAAAAATAAATGGAGATATAAGCACAACCTGAGTTGTCAAACATAGTTGGAAGATGATAGCAACTTCTCATTAAACTCGCAAAATAAATAAAGGAAGTGGTTTAAAGAAGATCATAAATCATTGATTAAATCTAAATCATTGTGATTGATTGAATCAAACTAAGATTCATAAATTAACTTGGAACAATCTCAATTTTTTCTTTTTTTTTTTTGGAGACCATGACTTATTTCATCTAATAACACAAATTTGGACACATCCTTCAAGAAAAAAATGACATATAGGTTTGTTATTTAACTTTAAGAAAATAATACCAATTTAAGAGAACAAAGCAACCATAAAAATCATTCTAGAGAAGAAAAGGAGGCATGAACAACTAGCAAAAAACAATCAAATATTAGACCTCATGGGCTATAGAGTTAAACAATTCTTCACTAAAATGCTCTAGACTAAAAACAAAAAAAAATTTGAGAAGACATTAAGGAAAAAAATGCTTTCACTTGCAAAAATGGTAAGATTAAAAAAAAGAAGACTTTACTAAAGTTATGAAATGAATAAAATACAAGCATTATGACTAAAATGAGCAAAATGAAATTAAAAAAATGCCTTCTTGGATAATATCATGCATCAAAATGTCTCGTAATAATAATATCCATCATTAGCTTAGTGTACCCTTCAACATGTTGATGAGGTCGAACTGAATTCCTGTGGTATAACATCGTAGTAATGGTATAACATCTTAGTAATGGATGAATGTTTGATGGCGTCAATGTGAAATATTCTAGGCTTACCTGTGAAAAGCACTGGGGCATAACAGAGTGGAGTCAAACCTGACGACATCCCATTCTACAAAGACTCTGACTTCACTTTTGTTTCTAAGACAAGAAAATATAATGAATTAAATATTTACAGAACCATAAGTAATAGCAACATCGAGGCAAGTAGGATAAGTACTTGTGGATTTTTTGGATTTCTCCCAGCTCATGAGCGGAAACACCCTTTGACGCCTCTTGATTGGATCCTTCAAACTGCCCTTATCCCGATGATGTGGTCGCCTTCCTCTTAACGATTCAAACTGGAGAATTTCCTTATTATGAGTCCACTTCATCGATAGTCGCTTAAGAGATGCAAGCATGTAATCCTCGAATCTTATTACCCCGTGCTCGAGCTAATTTGATATGCATATCGACTTATATGGTTCCCGAAAATAATGCCGCCATCTCGCTCCACATGTACTAACCTTCAGATGAACCATCGATGTAGATGTCCCTCTTTGCTCGTAGACCATCGCATGAGGAGGTCCGAATGCACAACACATCATTCGCTAAGAACTCTAATGCAAGGTGCACAAAGTATGCCCATCATTTCAAATTGCAACTACAAGAAATATCCATAGTAGACATCAAAGTGGACAATCCAGTTTTGATGCATTCTTCTTCTCTAAGTTCCTCACCAAGTACTCCATGGGCCTATCATCTGAATGATAATCCCCAACTCCATGCAAATTCTTCTTGAACATAGAGTAAAGCTTCCTCAGATAAAACAAAGCTTTTGCTTAAGAATTGACTACTCCTAACAGAACAATTCGGATACACTTGAAGTCTTCATCATGTTCATTTCTCCATGTTTCCATCACCTTCTCCAATCCCAAGAAACAATCCGTCAAACTTGTTGGCTTCAAATACCATGACACGCTTATTCCTCACTACTGAGTTGACAAGATGCCCATACAAAATTTATCTTTGTTGAATGCGTGGACCATTTCTTTAATTTTGTAAAGTTCGGATAGCCAAGCATGATCATGCAAATTGCCCTCCTCTAGCATGGCACAAGCATCCTCAAACTCATCCTCGTCACATTTGCTCATGCATGCATAGAAGCCCTTGAACTCTCTTGTTACTACTAAAGCAATGGACCTTGAGGGGCTTTCTTTGAGATATGCCATTGGCACAACCTATGACGCGAGTGTAGTACATTCTCGATAGCTCGCCATAGCCGATCTTGATCAAATATCATTATAGGATGCCCGCCACCCATCAACCAAGAAATGTCGAATAACCATGTGAATGACTCGATGGTCTCTTCCGACAAAAAAGGCTACTCAATAAGACGTTTTGCCAATGATGATTCACTCCAACGAGTGGGGTACGATAAGATTATATTTATTGAGCCGAGCTAGTATCAAAATTATCACATCCCCAAAACAATCAAATTCAACCCTAGACATACCATTGCTCCAAAAAAAACTCACCAAGCAATCGATGCATCAACTGAACATCCCATGCAAACATCATCTCGCACGCTTGTCTTTCCTCAACGTATTAATTGCTATCACCACTTGCAATCCGTGACCTTCACTCTTTTCGATGAAATTGAAAGCATCTCTTTGTGAATCCAATATTCTCTACCCCACCAACTTCCTCGCTAGATAGCTGTCGCGCCGCTATTGCCGACCTCATCATCTTCAAACCGATGCCTTCTCATCAACGATCATGACGAGAAGATGCAGATCACCGCCTCTTGCTGAATGATTATGGTTTTATATATTTTTAACCGTCAATTCCTCCAAATCCACAGTCGAATCATCAGGACAAACTCCCTCGACGCTTTTCTTGAATTTTGTTATATGGTTTGATGTTTTTTCCACTGCGCACGTAAAATCTTTCGATTTCTTAGAGTTTGGCCAATAACTTGTATGGTCTTTTCTAACACTGAAGCCAGTTTGATGTGCATAATCACAGTACAGTGCATAAGCTTCAGTTTCATTATGCACAACCGTGCCTAGCAGATACCCCAAATTTGGGTCATTAGATAAAACAACTTCATCATCGCATTGCTCATTCACCACATTCATCTGCGAAAACATAGAGTCCACAGTTAACGATAATAGAGTACAGATGAAAGAGAGTACGAGAATAAGGGTAGTTAGTCCAGAGTACACACAAAAAAATACCCAAAAAATTGTTTAAATACCACCAAATTGCAACCTGAGGAGTGAGAGGTACAGAGGGTATGAGAAGGAAGGCATGAGGGTACATAGATGTATAGGGCAGGTCTGAGGTAGGCTGAGGTATAGTCTGCCTAGAGGGTACAGTATATGCAGATACGAGGGTACAGGTGCAAAGGTACAGTACAGAGGTATACAGAGAGGGTACAGAGGTACAGAGGCAGTGAGGTACAGGTGCAAATCTCCTAAAATTTGTAACAACCACCTCATTGCTGATTGGGATTTAGTTACCATGATGAACAACCAGCTGAAAGTGAAACAAAACTGAAAAAATCATCTATACTGAAAGACACTGAGAGTACATATGTAAATAAGCACTAAAAAAATTAATCAAGCCCACCAATTTTTTCTCTGACATTAATATGTTTTCTCCGAATGACAAAAAAAATCATGAAAAATAAATATAATACAAAGTAAGGATTATAACTCCTTAAAAGATTATTGATCCATTTTATTTACGACATCATATTTCCTCAACGCCTCCATTTCAGATTCATTCTCCTTCTTCATAGCTCTTTCAGAATGCTCTCACCAGAAATAAAAAAATACCACACCTAAAATGAAGATATTTTAAATTTCTCGCATATACTCATTCCCAAGTTGGCCGGCTAAACCGCAAAAATAACGCCATTTTCATCTTACGATTTTTTGGCAGTTAAGCCACGTCAGACGCGATTGAGGACGTAGCTACGTGGACTCGGACGTATTTTTCCCCAAAGAAGACTATCAATTCGCCATTTTGCCTTTCATCCATCCTTTCTAAGAGTCGCATCAACTAGGGAACTCTCTGGATGTCAAACCGAAGCAAAAAGAAAGGGGATTATGTGGACATAAAATGATGATTATGATGGATAATTTATTGGTGGAGGACACGATTGTGTAGGGTAAAGAGGTGAATATTTATCACCGATGAAGAGGCAAAGAGATTAGGCCATGGCTTTGAGGATGGATTGATGTTTATGATCAGGTCTACATCCGGAGAAGTTAGGGACTGCATGAAGAAGAAGAAGACTTAGTCCCATCTCTACCGAGGATATATATATAGAGGACAAAATGAGATTATCTATCCGAGACAAATTAAAATATTGCCCGGAGTCGACGAAGCTTTACGCACCAATCCACGACATGTGTCGATTTTTTTCCTGTTTACCGATTAACGCAAATAGATAATGACGTCTTTTCTCGCACCCTACCAGAACGCCGATGATGATATTGACGGCCAGAAATACATTTTCGTCTCGTTTGCGTCACGCGGAGGAATTTAAAAGAAATATATGATTTATTTGGTTAGTTTTTCATTTAAATGATGAGAAGAGATCATCTATTTTTTTTACAAAAGAACCATGAAGATGGAGAACGCAGAAAATAACAACCATTTTAAATTACATGTATTAAATATAAATTCATTGGTATGCATTTTTTCTACAATTTATTAGTGATATTCTTGTTCTATCTGAAGAGAATATATTCATTACTTCAATTAAAGCAATTTGGATGTTTTTTTTAATATTTAATTTTGAGTGTTATTTTGATGTACTTTCTTTGGAGGTGATCAATTTTGATCTTTTCATATTTTTTACCAACTTTATGATTATGTTTAAATGAAGCATTTGATGTCGTGATTTTGGGTGTATTTTGCATTCAGACTGTATTTTGAGGGTACCATTTGACCTTTTTTTCCAATTTTCTCCTCTTATGATTATGTAAGAGCAGGAAGCATATGGCGCTTATGGTTGGGTGGTTTAGTGCATCTATTCCCTGTACCTCTTTGAGGGTACAATCATTTTTGACCTTTTTTCCAATTTTTTGCCAACTCCTATGATTATGTATGCATATCAAAAAGCATTTGGGTTTTAAGGTGGTTTTTTATAGACTGTACCTCTTTGAGGGTAGATTTTGACCTTTTTTTCCAATTTTTTTTTGCCAACTCTTATGATTATGTATGTGGCATTAAAGGAAGCATTTGATGGTAGTTTGGTTTTGGTTTAGTGCATCATCCTGTACCTCTTTGAGGGTACGACCATTTTGACCTTTTTCCCAATTTTTTTTTTGCCAACTCCTTATGATTATGTATGGCATTGCAAAGAAGCATTTGATGGCATTGGGTGGTTTCGGTGGTTTAGTGCATCTGACTGTACCTCTTTGAGGGTACGACCATTTTGACCTTTTTTCCCAATTTTTTTTGCCAACTCCATATGATTATGTATGCACAAAAGGAAGTATTTGGAGATTTTGGGTGATTTTGGGGGTATTTTGCATATGTACTGTACCTCTTTGAGGGTAGACCTTTTTTGATCTTCTTTTAGTTTTTTTTGCCAACTCCATGATTATGTTTAGGCATTATAATGGAAGCATTTGATGGCGTGATTTTGGTGGTTTAGTGCATTCAGACTGTACCTCTTTGAGGGTACAAATCAAATTTGACTTTTTTGCATTTTTTTTAATCCCATGATTATGTTTGGCATTATAATGGAAGCATTTGATGGCGGGTGATTTCTGGGTATGCATTCAGACTGCAGTACCTCTTTGAGGGTACAAATCATTTTGACATTTTTCCCATTTTTTGCCAACTCCTTATGATTATGTTTAGTGCATTATAATGGAAGCATTTGATGGCGCGTTTGGGTTTAGTGTGCATTCAGACTGTCTTTGGAGGGTACAAACCTTTTTTTTTAATCTTTTTTTGCAATTTTTTTTGCCAACTCTTATGATTATGTAGGCATTGCAAAGGAAGCATTTGATGGCGCTTTGTGGTTGGGTGGTTTAGTGCATCCATACTACCTCTTTGAGTACCTTTTTTTTGATCTTTTTTTGCTTGTTTTTTCTAACTCCTTATGATATGTATCAAAAGGATATATTATAATCATTATAAAAAATCGACTCAGTAATCAAATAAATTAAGCTTCTAAAATATAAATTAAAAAAAATTTATTATATATAACTTCTTCAAATCATTGAACTAATATCTAAAATTTAAAATATATATGCACATGAATAAATTCTCAATATTTTGAGTTACCATAAATGAAGTTTTCTTAAACTCGAATAGATTCATACGAGGTTTAATTTATATAATTGTTCAAATCAATGATTTCAATTTTCATTTACTCAAGAAAAAAAGCCCCACTCCAAAATGTATTAATCATTAACATCATAAATAATATCAATCCTCGTGACAAAGCATAAATTGAGCTCATAAATATGTTCAAAGTGAGAAAAATGGCATGTTAAGCACAACTAAGAACAATCTACTAGTAAATAGAATTACTAATCAACATTTACCTCACAATCAAATATAAAAAATATATATATAACAAACCACACTACTTCATTAAATCATCACGTATATAACTACACTACATATCAACTAAATATATCATTAATCATAAAACAAACAATAGAGCCATTTCCATGAAAAAAACCTAAGCATTTATTCAAAGGGTACTTCAGTGACTCTGAATATTTGAACTTCTAAATCATTGTTCGCTTTTATTTTGAAAAGTTATTTTTTATAGATCCATCTCATAGAACAACGAGAATTATCAATCACTATCAAATACAAATAGATCCATATCATATGTGAAAATCTACAATGCACCTCTCAAGGAAATGCTCAATATTCAAGGAAAATATACAATGCAGAATCACTCTTGGCGTGGAAATCACTCTTTATTGCATTCACCTCCATGCCAAGTCATCTTCTTCTTCTCTTTGTGTGACTTGCAGGAGAAGTCAAGCAGAATAGTAGAGAGGATGAGTTCTCCCATTGATCTCTTCAGATTGAGGAAGAGCTCTTGGAATTAGCTTTGGGAGCTTCACCATCGATGCATGCACTTCAACAAAGTCTTCAAAGCGTATAAAATATCATCCCAGTCCATGCACTTCAACTATATGAGATGAGAGAGGAGAAGTTAAACAAAGCAGTAAAATATCATCCCGTGTCTATGCACAAAAAAAAAAAAAAAATATCAGCCTCTTCAAAGCCACCTAACAAATGCATTAAACAAAATCCTATATCAAAAAATAATATTGTTCTCACTGGATTTTAAGTCCCAAACAAAATGTAGTAGTTTAACTCACTCTAAATATATTCATTATCTTTGGCCAATCGTTGGTCTACCTACCCACTGGAGGTTTCTTGATTCCTCCATGTATTTGCAGACAAACATTCAGACACTATTTTTTTTTTGAGTATCCCACTCACTATGTCGATTGGCCATTTCGATCGCAAAAAGCACCCAAAGATCTTCAACAAGTAATTTGATCTAAATAAATGAAAAAATGTCAATAACACCAGAAAAAAAGTAAAGATGAACCAAATTTGAAAACAATTTTACAATCTCAAGAAGAATGCTCTTATGGGTTGGTTTGGGCAATGAGTCATAAAATACAGCTCTCGATTTAATATGTCCAACCAAGAGTGTCATCGATTATCTATAACGCTAAGATTAACTCAACACCGACACCAAGTGATATCTTGGATGAACATCTTGCTTTCCATTTTCAAGCCGCACTGCATAACGTGAGAAAGAAGAGAACGATTACACATTACAGCTTTCATCTAAACAAATAAGAACTGAATCACCTAACATTCTGGTAACATACCCAATGCAAGCATGAAATGTACAAATATGGGACATACGCAAGCGAGCATTTCTAAGAAGAAGAAGGCATTGTGTGCATCTGAGAGATAATCAAGAACTCATCGATATGCCCTCGTGCAATAATGATATTACCAGCCGTGAATACTGTATCACCCCTGCAATTAATAAATATTTTAAAGTGATCTGAACTAAACGAATAGGTTATTTTACGATGAAGGACTCGATTGAATTTACTTGTCCTTGAACCGGAGCACGACGGTCAATAAGATCGGCATTGGCTTGGCAAAAAAAAATGGATGAGAACTCAACATGAAGTGCCTCCGATGTCGCAAGAAATTACTATCGTGGAGATATAAGGAGACAGTGCGAATGACTTAAAACGGACTACTATCTGCCCACATGTAGATTGTTGGGACTGAAGGGGAGCCACGCCTTCCAATAAGTCCTCGAATGAAAGGCGCACTAAAAGGATAAAAATCAAGACATACAACATAAATGGATACATTCTTATTTGAACAAAGTGAATTATTATATGTCACCGCCCTCCCAAACCAAGAAAGCATTTTTTTGGGAACTCTATTTTAGCCCATCAAAGAATAATGCATTTCAGGTGTTATGATCTATGATGCCATGCTCACCATATCTACAATGAATATATTAAACAATAAACTTCAAGACATTATATTTCACATTAATGGAGATATAAAACATAAGTGAGAGTGACAAATCATGTAACTAGCCTCCTGTCAATCTTTGATGCAATAACATCACGGGAGACTAGAAGTCCCAAATGGCATCTGCTACTCAAAGAATCTATCTATATCATCTACAGAAGCAATCAATTCGATGCCACCCTCAGAATTGTGATATACAAAAAATAGAAAGAAACGTATATACAACATGCACGAAACAGCAGCAAACCACCAAACCACCCAAAGTGCCATCAAATGCTTCCATTATAATGCTCTAAATATAATCATAAGAAGCAAAAAAAATATGTGAAAAATGTCAAAATGATCCATTCTCCAAAGAGGTATTCTGTTGAAATGCAAAATACCCACCCAAATCACCCAAACTTCCATCAAATGCTTCCATTATGCCTAAACATAATCATAAGGAGTTGATAAAAATAATGGAAAAAAAGTCAAAATGGTCTGTAATTCTCCAAAGAGGTACACAGTAGATGCACTAAACCACCCAAACCACCCAAATCAATATTAAATGCTTCCTTTGTAATGCTAACATAATCATAAGGAGTTAAAAAAAAACTACAAAAAAGGTCAAAATGGTCTCAGACCTCCAAAGAGGTAATTACACAATGCACTAACCACCTTAAATCACCCAGTGCCATCAAATGCTTCCATTATAATGCTCTAAACATAATCATAAGAGTTGGCAAAATATGTGAAAAAAAAAAAAATGATCTCAGACCTCCAAAGAGGTACACAGGTACAAATGCAAAATACCACCAAAATCACCCAAACTTCCATCAAATTTCCATTATAATGCCCCTAAACATAATCATAAGGAGTTGATAAAAATGGAAAAAAAAAGGTCAAAATGGTCCATTCTCCAAAGAGGTACACAGGCGATGCACTAAACCACCTTAAACCACACCGCCATCAAATGCAATGCCCTATACATAATCATAAGGAGTTGGCAAAAAAAATTGCAAAAATCAAAATCCCCAGACTCTCCAAAGAGGTACAGTACGTGATGCACTAAACCACCCAAACCACAAATCGCCATCAAATGCTTCCATTGATAATGTTCTAAACATAATCATAAGAAGTTGGCAAAAAAACATGTGAAAAATTGCAAAATGATCTATACCTCCAAAGAGGTACACTGTGGTACAAATGCAAATACCACCCAAAATCCCAAACTTCCATCAAATGCTTCCTTATAATGCCCTAAACATAATCATAAGGAGTTGATAAACAAAAAATGGAAAAAAGGTCAAAATGACCCTCTCCAAAGAGGTACACGTGTACATACACTAAACCACTAAATCACCCAAACCGCCATCAAATGCTTCCATTATAATACCCCTATACATAATCATAAGGAGTTGAAAAAAAAACGCAAAAAAAGGTCAAAATGACCTTCTCCAAAGAGGTACACGTGAGTACGATACACTAAACCACCCGTAAACCACCCAAATCAAATGCTTCCTTTGCAATGTTCTAAACATAATCATAAGAAGTTGGCAAAAAATGGAAAAATGTCAAAATGATCTCAGACCTCTCCAAAGAGGTACACTGTGGTACAAATGCAAAAACAAACTTAATCAAATGCTTCCATTATAATGCTCTATACATAATCTTAAGGAGTTGGCAAAAATAAAGAAAGATCAAAGAAATGTACCCTCAAAGAGGTACCATCTGGTGCACTAAACCACCAATCACCCAAAAGCCATCAAATGCTTCCATTATAATGCTCTAAACATAATCATAAGAAGTTGGCAAAAAACATGTGAAAAAAATATCAAAATGATGTACCCTCAAAAGGTAAATACAATTTAATCAAATACCAAAATCACAGCCATATGCTTCCATTATAATGCTATACATAATCATAAGGAGTTGGCAAAAAAAAAAAGCTCAAAAAAAGGTCAAAATGGTCATACCCTCAAAGAGGTACCACAGTCAGATGCACTAAACCACCCAAATCAGCCATCAAAT
Source organism: Cymbidium sinense (assembly GCA_021442155.1). Classification (NCBI taxonomy): domain Eukaryota; kingdom Viridiplantae; phylum Streptophyta; class Magnoliopsida; order Asparagales; family Orchidaceae; genus Cymbidium; species Cymbidium sinense. Next base: position 165,673,965 of record CM038221.1, on the reverse strand, counting down.
GCTTCCTTTGCAAAAAAAAACATGTGAAAAAATTGAAATGATCTGTATTAAAAGGAATTTCAGTACAAATGCATACCCACCCAAAATCACCCAAACTTCCATCAAATGCTTCCATTATAATATACATAATCTTAAAGACTTGGCGAAAAAAAGATCAAAAGATCTATACCCTCAAAAGGTACCAGATCTGGTCTGCTAAACCACCCGAAACCACTACGCCATCAAATGCTTCCATTATAATGCCCAAAACATAATCATAAGGAGTTGGCAAAAGCGGAAAAAAAAGATCAAAATGGTCACCTCAAGTAGAATAATCTTAAAACCAGAATCACGCCATCAAATGCTTCTGAATATAATGAACATAATCATAAGGAGTTGGCAAAAAAATGAAAAAAAAGGTCAAATAGTCATACCCTCCAGAATGCAGATAGTCTGATACAAAATAACATATAAAAAATAATCTTTCATGTAAGAGCAGATTAAACTAAATTCATTCAAGTTGAATGCATGTGTAAATACCTCGTAGTCACTCATACCTCATATATGATTTCTTTCTAGACGTCCTATGCATCGATAAAAGAGAAAAATCCTTCTGTGACGAGGAATGTCGAATGTCGGTAATGTTTCGTTCTTCTTCTCTGAGCTTTTGGCCTGGGAAATGTATTTCTGTCCTAATCATGCTCGGCGTTCTGGTCGGGTCAAGGAAAGACGTCTTATCTCTCGTTTCTAAAACGGGAAAAAAAAGGGACACATGTCGTCCATGGATTGGAGTCGTAAAAAGCTTCGATCGTATATTTTCTATGAGTCACTGAGGTAATTAAGAAAATAAAAATTTTCTTTCCAAGTGGGGATTATTTTAAAATAGACTTAGTCTTAATGATAATTAGTTGTTTAAAACTGAAAAAATATAATTAACAAAATAGGCCTATCGTTTCAAAGAGACATTTTTGTTGTGCCACTTTTTGGTTTTAAGAGAGAGAGGAGATTTTATTTTTATTAATTTTTTTTAAATAATATAATTATTTAAAGTATATAAATTTAAAATATTTTATAAAATATTTAATAACTAAATATTTATATATTTAGTTATTAATTAATTTATTTATATATAAATATATAATTTAAAATATTTTTTATTATATATAAATTTATAAATTTATTTAATATTTTTTATTAATTAATATAATTATTTAAAATATATAATTTTTATTAATTTTTGTTAATATATAATATAAACATATTTAAAATATATAAATAAAGTAATTATATATATATATATATATATATATATATATTTATAAATTTATTTAGTTATTTATATATTTAAATTATATAAATATTTTTAAGTTATATAAATAATTTAAAAAATATTTAAAATATATAAATATATATATATAATTATTTATTTATTTATTTAAAATATTTATTTCTTTAAAATATATAATTAGTTAAATAAATAAATAAATAATTAAAATATAAATATTTAGTTATTTATATATTTATAAAATATTTAGTTATTTTATATATATATATTATATTTATTCATTTCTTTATTTATGTATTAAAAGTTATTTATTTATTTATTTTTTATATTTTTTATATTTTTTTATTTTTTTTGTTATTATTATTAAGACTTATATTAATATATATATATATATATATATATATATATATATATATATATAATTAAAAATATTCTATAAAAATTATTTTAAATTATTTATATAACTTAAAAATATTTATATAATTTAAACATATAAATAACTATATATATATATATATATATATATATATATATATATATATATATATATAATTACTTTATTTATATAGTTTATAAAATATTTATATAATTTATTCCTTTCTTTATTTATTTATTTAGTTATTTATTTATTTATATAGTTTATAAAATTATCTTTAGCTGAGTCACTCGAGGTAATTAAGAAAATAAGGAATTTTCTTTCCTTAAAGTGAATATATTGATAGTCTAATTATCAATATTTTCTTTATGTTTGACTTCCTTTGGTTTGAATATGATATTGTTAATTATGTGTTTTAGCTTTTTGCATGAAGACAGAGAATAACCAGTTTTTCCATAAGTCAATGCATTGGTTAAAAACATGAGAATTTCTTAAAGATGCTCGTACATCTCTAAAGTGAAAATTCTGTGAGCTTATTTTCATAGGAATAAAAACTACTATTTTTTTAAAAGTCAAAAAAGAAGTTGTAAAACCTGAACCCTGAATCTCTCTAATAAATCAAAAGCATTGTTCAAGTTCTCTCATTAGGCTAAATTTTTAAACTAAACATCATTAGTGATTTAATTAGCTAATTAGGCTGAAAATTAAAAAAGAGCAATAAGCCCGATCAGCATAAAACGGCTACTTAATTTTTTTTTAAAAAAAAAATCCATCCCCATTTTTTAGTTCATTTATTGTCGATTTTGGCATATTGGTGTCGTTGGAAAGATAATAAAAAATTCTATTTCATATTCATTTTAAAAATCTATCTTGAGCCATTTTAAATGTGTGAGATGTGAAGGTAAAAAAATAACAATATTGATCTTTATTCATTTTTTGGTCATATCGCTTATCATTGAATTTTTCGTGTTTAGCATCGTTGGAAAGATAATAAGCTTTACAACTTTTATGTTGATAACTTTTTGAGATATAATTTTTTGTAAATGTAATTTTTTTTAAAAATCTTTGGAGATGTGAAAATTTGACGTTAAAATTAAAATATTACGATCGTTTGTAATCTTAACACAATGCTTGTTGAATACATATGATTTTTTTGATAATATTAAACATTGTAAGTGTGTTAATTTTTTGAATGAGTCTAAATAGTTGTGAGTTAACCAAATAAAATTAAATTGATAACAAATAAAAGTGTAATTACAAATGCGAATAAGTGGACATAAAAAAAAAAGCATTACTACATGAAAAAATACAACTATCGTAAATTGTGGAATCGCTAGAGTGTAATGAGATGGTGGTCGGCGTGGCGATCACGCAAATGATCTTCCGATCCTCCTCCCTCCATCACGCCACCGGGTTGTTGCGAACATCCCAGTCAATAACATGGTATCTCGCCGAAGCTGAGATGGCAATGAGTACCCGTGATTGTGATAGCGGTGTCGTAATGATACGGTAGCATATGTAAGCGGATCGCATGCCATGGGTTCATCCGAGACCATTGCATCGATATGAATAATTAGGGTGTGATGGATAGGATAAGACGGCGATATGATGGACCCACATCCATCGACGGCACTGCTGAAAAAGTGCACGAATGTATATCCTTGTATCTGGCTGATATATGCATGTTTACCTCGAGATCCGCGCCATATCATGTCGTTGATGGATTTAAATTCGCGTCACCCTCTCAGAAATAATGAAATATATCTTCGTATTGATGTGGTCAGCGGAAAAGTAAATTTATATCGGTTTCAGTAACAAGGGAAAGCAAATTGTAATTTCACATAGACTTACCATCAGCGATCTCCTATGCGGTAGTATATCGGCAGCTTCTGCCTTATATAAAGTGAAGCCCAAGATCGGTACCACCATTTAGCGTTGATCGGCTGATCCCGTCATCTGTCAATTAGTCACCAACTCCGTGCGCTCCCCGCGTAATGTATGGTGGTACACGCTCAATCGGCCTTTCGTCCATCAACAACAAATGATGGATCTCGTCAACATCAATCATAGAGGCATGCCCTTCGATTCGATCGATGCCACTCACCCTCTTCCAACAAATCGGTACTTTACTAGCCATATCTCCTCTCCCGCAAACATATATCTGAATGCATGCGGTCGATGTCCATATGGCTCTAGATGACCCGCATATGCGATAAGTAACTAAAATTAAAATTCCATAACGAAAAAAGAAGTCAAAATGACTGCTATTTAGCATACCTGACTATGCAGAAGTCCATCCAGCTCATCCCTGTATACTTTGATGTTGGATGCTAGCATTTCTCGAACAAATCCTTCATTCCAGCGACATCCAACACTAAGACCATCAATATCGTATAACGCATAGTAGTGCAAGCGTGAATGTGCTCCGGGCCCATACCAGTAAATGAATACATCCGCTATGTTCTCGGCTTGGTTGCCTCATGCAATCTCAGAAGATCATAAACACTGAGCCACGAAAACGAAGAATGAATATCCTCAAGTAATGGTGATACTACGTGGACCTCGATCACGAAGTGTCGGGAAGAAGAAAAGAACCAATGGCAACTATGTATGCTCGATATACATAATAAAGTGCTAAAAGTATGAATCCAGAAAAGTCCACGCGGCCATCGTAAAAGGTAAACACGCGTGCATGACCTATAAGCTAGGTGACATGTGGATGGATGATCACGATAGCGGTATCGGCTGGGGAGCTCCAATCAACTTCGGCTGCCATGTACCGCTCTCCTCCCCAGGACCGCCATAAGAGGGCCATCTATTCAACGCTAGGATCATCGCAACATAGCGTGATCGTCATCTCTATGTAAAGTGGAATGTGTTCGTCTGCGGGCACCAGCGTTCCACTAATGTCGTGATAAATGATGAGCAATATCGCATGCGAGACCTCAAAGCCAAAATCTCAATGCACCCATGAATCGAGGCAGTGCATTTCCTTGAACATCAAAGTGTCTGACCTCGCAAACGCATAACGAGCATCGTACGTTGTAAAACAAGCACATACATTAGCATAACATCAAAAATAACGTCTTCGATCGTTCTATGTCTACCATTCAGGTGCTAGGTGCACCTGGTGGTAAAGTAGTCCTCAAGTATCCTCGTCGCCTTCCTCCTCTGGCGGGGCTTACATCTTAAGGGTTCGTTGAGGTAAACAACGAAAAAAATAAACAAATTAAACCAATTTAAAATACTTTAAGCGGTTTAATGTGCCATTATAAATAAAATAAACAAGAGAAATGCAAGCGCATATGGTCCGCCTAAATTGTTATCCATTCTAAGTAAAAGAGATAATTAATCTATGCATGTTTATTAATCTCCCCATGCAAAAGAGGCGAAATAAACTCGATTGACTTCAAGGCATTTATCACGAAAATAATGAAAGAAAATTCAATCAAGGCATGTACTTAACAAAAAAATTTTTTCAGAAAAAATGAAAGAAAATTCAATCAAGGCATTTATCACTGATTGACTTCACATTGCAGAAATTATGCTTCTATGTTTAGAAACCCTTTAACAACCTATAGGCATTAGACAAAAAATGAAGCTTTCCTAAATCAAAACTGTGCACATTTTCAGATCGATCACAGATCTCTTATGAATATCATAACAATTAGCTAAACTAACCAAATAAACTCATACAAAATACATTTCTTCTTCGTTTGGGGTTAGAAATACCTAAATCGGCGAAAATAAACAGTTCAATTGTTTTCTGGCGGCAACTTCTCACGAGGCGAGCACCTTGGCGGCGACTTCCACGGCGGCGGTGGATCCGGGCAATAAAAGGATCGCGTAGATCGGCGGCGAGCATGCTGGCAGACGAAGAAAGAAACAGGAAACGCTCAGATTTTCGCCTAAATTAGGGAGAATGGTCGGGTCTGATGGCGTAAATGATCGGCGCCGGTCGCTAGGCATTTTGTTAATTTTTTTTTATCCTGCCTAATTAACTAATTAAATCACTAATCAGGTTTAGTTTAAAAATTTTGCCCTCTCATTAATCTGTTGGCAATGGACTATTAGTTTATAAATTCTGAGATTCTTATCTTTTTGAATGAATTTGGAAAGTAACAATCATTGTAAATATTCTGAATATAAAGTTACGTGTGCATATCAAATTTCATTCAATTTGATTAACTCGTGATAATGAAACAGATTGATGTCGCCATGCACTATATATTCACTCAATATCACCTTTCACTATTCTAAATATCCTTATACTTATTATATCTTTACATGCCACACCAGTTGAGTTCAAGGTTAAGCTCTCAGTTAGGGTTAAGGCTTTTTCAGACCGAAGCCACAGTGGAGAAGAACTCTCCCACCTCCTCCCTCACGAAGCTAATGATTCTTGAGAAGAGCGAGGAGGAGCTGAGGCGTGCGATGGAGAAGAAGTAAGAGGAGCAGCTCTGTGATCTGCTCTTCTTATATCAGAGGATGGAAAAAATATGCTCAGACGTGTTGGAGAGAAAGCTGTTAGTCTCCTGATTGACTGCGAGAAGATGGATTAATTTGGATAAATTCTCTCCAATAATTATAATAATAATAATAATTGAAGGTTAAAGTTCAATATCCCAGAAACTTATTTTATTTTATTTTTAACTCTTTTTTTAATAGTAAAATAATAATAATCTCGTCTTAATGGGAAAGTTCTCACATCAGGCTTGCAGTGCCTTGTCGATTTCTTTCTGTAAGTTCGCAGTTTCGGTTAGTTGTTTGTGCTGTGGAATGTTTCCATTGTTTTTTGTTATGGAAGAAATTATGTTCGATATTTATAATGAGGCTATATAATATTAATCATTGCTATAAAATCCTAATAAATACTAAGCAAATATGAGAATATTAATGTAATGATTAAATAATTGTAATTGCTCTAATAAATATATTTCTAGGTTTAATCTCTTATATAATTAGAACAAAAATATGTAGAAATTTTCTTAAGATGAAAGATTTTGGTATTGATATAAGTCTCGTTGCTTGAGGGGCTAGATCACGCATCATCGGTTATGATAGAATGGGCGGTCATGATTAGATCCGTTATTTCAATCGATTTATCCTATTCAAAAATTAATCGTATCCATCGATCTTAGATTGAACGATGCATGAGAAAGTAAAGAGTCGCCAGTAAATGTGTCGGTATATTTGTAATGAGGCAATATAATATTAATCATTGCTACAAAATCCTAATAAATACTAAGCATATGTGAGAATATTAATGTTATGATTAAATAATTGTAATTGCTCTAATAAATATATTTCTAGGTTTAATCTCTTATATAATTAGAGCAAAATATGTAGAAGTTTTGTTAAGATGAAAGAATTTTTATATTTATTTCTTTATGTGTGTAAATGAGCAAGAAGGTTTACAAATTCTTGAACTCAATTAGTTTACAAGTTTATGAGTCAAATTTTTAAGTCATGAGTTTGAACTTTAGCTTGGATTACATCTTATATATTGAATGAGTTAGAGTTCAAGTTTGACAAAGCTCAGCACAATTTTAGTTAAGTTAGCTCGATTAGAAACCCTAAATCCCATTTTTCTTTTGATTAATCCCTATTTTTTCTAACTTGATTATAAACACTTCAATCTAAAATTTTATTTAATTTGAATCTGGTTCATCTCAACAAATCTGATTTGTTAATATTACTATTTTAAAACAAAATTATATTTATTTTCCAGGTCTCAAATTTTCATAAAAAACATTTATTTCTAACTTAAATTTAATCCATGACTTCCAAGTAATAATAAAAAAGATTGTTCCTTTTATTCTACGTTCCAAGGAGTTGATGTAGAATATTGTGTAGTATGATTGTCAAGTCATTCTTACATTCAGTGTGCTTATAAAACTCCTTGAGAATTTTCACATAGCATATAAAATAAAAATATTATGAGCGGAGTCTGGTCATAGAAAGCTACATTTAGACTCTAATAATATAGCATCATATGACATTTAGTCAATACACAGTTGTTATATATAAGCTATGAAGTACTGTGTTTTAGTTGTAAAATATTGTATATTCTTGTATACATAAATATTGTATTACTATGATACGTCGCCGAGAAAATTCGATCACGAATCTCAAGGCATTTTGAAATGCTTGATCTAATCATCGATTTCAAACTTCTGATCAAAGCGGCCGTCACCGATGAGGCGAACATAGCAACATCAAGCATAGTCGATCCGAATAGCTCGGATCAAGCTATCGGGGCATGAAAATGGATCATGATTCGCCAAATGGTCACCAAAGCGACATATTTATAGTCGGTCGGTCGTCAAGGCGAATCAATCAAGATCACCCAATTCGACATCATTAAGGCACCCGGATCATCAAAATACACCGTCCGATCGGGGATCAGTCAGATGGGAGTGGTTGGAGTTTTCCACAATTTACAAGGCGCCACTCCCAAAATCTATAAATAGAGCTTCATTCTCACCTTGGGAGGGCCGGAATCGATTTGAAGACCGAGAGCTCGAGAACCTCCGGTCGACCTTGGCCGGCGGTCAGCATAGGTCACCATGGTAGTGCACGAAGATCGGGAGCTTGGAGATCGCCCCAGGACTAGAAAAGACCCGTTCCTCCTTTTCTCACGAAGATCAAGAGGTTGCTCCCAGGAAGATCGTTCTTTGGGAAACTTCTCCCTTGGGTTGGAGTTTGTATGTATCTACACTCGGAATATTGTTTAGCCACGTAAACACCTTCTTCTCAGAACTAACGAAGCACGTATCTTTTGAACACATAGTGAAAGTTCTCTGTGGGCAAGGCCCGTGGTTTTCCCTTAGCGGGTTTTCCGCATTATAACCCACGTGTTCATATCCCCTTGTGTGTTGGATAATTTTTGCTCTGACGAAGATCATCTGGGAATAAAATTCTCCTTGCAAGTTTGCGCCGTCTGTGGGAACAGTTCCCCATTGCTATATCTCCACTATGGTTGGTAAGCGGGGTTTTTGGCTCCAAGCTCCTCATTCGGGATCAAGGGCGCCAAGTCTCAACACTTCTCTACATACGGACTTACGTCCCCGGTGAGGGTGGTCGGGCCCCTCTTTGGAAGATCGCGTTCAAGGATGGAGGATTCCCGAGCGAAATTCTTGACTCTGCGGGCCAGGCAAAAGCGTTCCAACACGCTGGAAGAGCCCCGAGGTTCCGCCGCGGCCCAGTTTCTTCACGAGAATGATTGCAGGAATGCCGGATCAACAAGTAGAGAACCCCTTGGCACCACATCCAGATCTTTGAACTTCGGATACGCCGGTACTCACCCCACGAATGGCTTCGTGCTCGGTGAAACTCCACGTCACCCTGCGATGAACTACGACGGCGGTGCGGGAAGAGTTACAATGATCCATTCTCCGCCTCTTCCAAAACTTCGTCCCTTCGAGATCATCTCGCAATACTTAGATTCAAGCTTCCCAAACATGGACCCCACGATGCTGATCATGCATATCGATCACTTGATCATGCACATTGCATCTGCAAATGACTGTCTTGTGTCGTATTCCCGGACTCTCAAAGGTGACTGGTTCTATTCACTCGCAGGGGTCCGATCATTTGGAGAGCTCGCCAGATTGTTTGTAGAGCAGTTCCTGGCAAACAAGAGAATCATCGATTCATCACATCTCTGAATCCGAGCGATGGAGAGTCCCTCAAAGAATACTTCCAGGTTCTCCTCGGCCAGATACGGAGTAGATCCGACTTTTGAGGGGGCTTCTCGGAGGACTCGGCAGATACTTCATTCATCATTAATGCGGAGACAGTCCATTCCTATCTTTGACTGGTCCAAGAATAGAGGCACAAATCTCGGCGCTATCGGTGCTCATCGACAGCAGTTTGAACCACCAAGCGGAAGAAGGTTCCCAAAGATGATGTTCAAACATCTCGGAAAAGAGAGAGGCGACAACCTCCCCAAAACCTCCTCGGCGACCTCGGATGACTCAAGAGGAAATATGACTCTCGCACGTCGCGAACATCCTCGGCTATTAGAAGAGGATGGTCAAGTGGCGCTTTAAAGCTGGAATTGGAAATCAAGAGAAATTACGCCACTTTCACAGTAGGGCACACCTGCGAAGAGTGCCAGAAGGAGGAGATTGAAAGACTAATCGTCGGGGTATCTAGGCCGTTTTATACAAAACCAACCGCTCGTCAGCAAATCTTTGGGGCAACTCGAAGGAAGCTGGCGGTGGAGAGATATTGCGGGAGGGCGGTGTTATCTAGCCAAATATTCATTGCCGCCCTTCAAGAGCCAGAGCCGAAGAAGTCTCGGGTTGACCATTCTATCACCTTTGATGATTTAGATCTAGAGGGCTTAGCATCGATCCCACTTGTCATCATCGCGAGGTCGGTGATCCGATGCTTCAATATTAAAAGGATATTGATCGACAATGGGAGTTCGGTTGATGTTCTTTTACTCCACTTTCCTTAGCATGGGTATAGAAGAGAAGCTTCAACCCGGTGTATGGATTTGATAATCGCCGGTATTAGTGGAAGGGACAATCGTCTTCCCGTAACTCTTGGAGAATTTCCCGACACAACCCACTTGATACAATTTATTGTAGTCAAGTCCGAGTCCAGCTGCAATATTTGGGAGACCTCTCCGGTCATATTCGGCGGTTGCGTACTCACCTCAAGATGAAATTCCGACACCTGGCATCGTGGTAAGTGGGAATCAACGATAACACAAGCGTGCTATATCAAGCAAAGACCATTTTCACGGTAACCCTCAACATCGAGAACTTGACTACGAGATGAGGATGCCTCGAAAGGGCTTCTCCAGGTTGAAGATGTAATTTGTCTTCTATCGAGTTGATCCATCAAGGTGAAGGTGGGATCGTTGCTTTCGTCGAAATGAATCGTAGATTTTTTACGCGTAAAATCAAGATATCTTTGCGGAGCACGCTCGATATTACGGGCATTGACCGAAGTCATTACGCACTCCCTCAAAGTTGACTCAACCTGGGTCTGAAGAAAAGAACCTTCGCTTACGAGCGATTGCGTCATAGAACAAGAAATCACCAAACTTAAGTCAAATTCATTCGAAGTCTACTACCCCACGGTTGGCTAACGTAGTGTTAGTCAAGAAGCGGTTCACGGAGAATGTGCAACCTTGTCGTGTGCCCAAAAGATAGCTTCCCCTTCCTGCTAGTTGATGCGACATCACATGTCATATGCGAGCTTCATGGATGCCTATTGCTACAATCAAATCGGGATGAACAAAACAGATGAGGAAGCAACATCCTTCCAAAGCAGATAAGGGGCTATCTTTTATCGTCATGCCATTCTAAAAAATCAGCAACATAACGCTTATGAATAAGATCTTCAAGGATCTTATAGGGCACAATATGGAGGTGTATGTTGATGATATCTTTGGTGAAGAGCTTGGAAATATCACGCGACATATTTACGATGCATTGCTTTGACATTCTTCGACACTACAAGATGCGGCTCAACCCAAGCAAGTGCATTTTTGGAGTTTCCTCACGGGAAATTCCTAGGCTTCATGGTCACTCGGCGGATAGAGGCCAACCAGAAGATAAAAGCACTCAAGGACATGTCACCTCAAGAACGATCAAGGAAGTCCAACGTTTGGCGGAAGGATTGCGGCTTTATCACTTCTTGGCCTTCGGAGATAAGTATCTACCATTCTTCAAAATCTTAAGGGTGCACGAGGAAATGGATTCCGGTGACTGAATGTCGGCTTTTGAGCAACTTAGTCTATTTAGCTTCCCCTATCAAAGCCTATCCAAGAGAGAAGGCATCTATCTTCTTTGTTTCTTCTCATGCGTAAGTCGTCTGCGAGGAGAATTCATTACAACGACCATTTATTATGTCGACAAAATTCTTTCGATCAGGCGCTATCCACTAGCGATAAGGCGGCGTTGGCCTAGTGCATTACGCACGAAAATTGCGACCATACTTTCACACCATCTACACTCATCTTCCATTAAGAACTATTGCAAAAGCGATGTATGGAAGGTTGATGAAGTGGTCGGTCGAGCTTGGAGAGTTTGACATCCATTTTCTTCCGTCACGATATAAAGTCACAAGTGCTGACTTAGTTGTAGAATGTACCATCCCATCACCACACGAGATCATTCATCACTCCATGACAAATCAATGGACATTGTATGTTGATGGAGCTTCGTACCAGGTCGAGGCGAGAATTTTGCTTATCTCCCAGTAAAATAACTTTAGAGTGCAGAGACTAAAGTTCCGCCACCAATAATGTCGGTAGGCCCTCGTGGCGGGACTAAGGCTCATCATTGGTGAGGTCCAGAACTTAGCCATCTAGACTCACTTGTGGCCTCACAAGTTGAAGGAGACTTATGCAGTCATCCGCGACTTGCTTCAAGTCTTTTGGCAAAGTCACTTCTTGCGTCGAGACCCATCGGATAACTCATATTCTAAGGGAGGCGAGAACAGCGGCGGATGCCCTCTCCAAGTTAGCCACAACAACGGCGAGATCTTTTCAAGAGAAAATACATAGGGACATCCACTTTCCCCGATTGAGGCCCTTGGGTGATACTGATCTGGAGGACCCAAAAGAATCTTCATGGATTGACCCGATCATGTCCTTTCTTCAAAGCGGGGCCTTGCCCAGACCGTCTTTATCTCGTGAGCACGAACTTCACCATAATCGGTGAACTCTGGCGGTCCTTCTTAGGCCTATTTAAAGTGTCTACCACCTTGAGGCTAACTATGCAATGCGAGAGGTTCATTCGAATTTGTGGTGAACATTTGGGAGGAAAAGCCCTCGCCCTCAAAATCATGAGGCAAGGTTTTCTTACAATGAAGAAGGCGCATTGGAGTTTGTAAAGAAGTGTAACAAGTGTTACATTCCAATCTCACTCATACACCATCTAGAACTCACCACAATCCGAGGCGTGGCCCTTTGCTCAATGGGGATCGATATAATGGGGTTTCCCATTGCCAGCAACGAAAATTCATAATCTTGGCCGTTGATTACTTCAGTGGGTGGAAGGCGGCAAAATCACCAAACAAATGCCAAGCAATTTGTGCGGAAAAATATTATTTGTCGTTTGACATTCCAAAAAAATCATCACCGATAATGGGGACGCAGTTCACGGGAAAGACATTCACATCTTTTGCGGGGCGCATATCCGGTTAATCCACACAGTATCCCATCCACGCAAATGGGCGGGGCCGAAGTCAGGACAATACTAAAAGGGCTAAAGACACGGAACCACGGGGCAATGGGCGAAGAACTATCCAATGTTCTTTGGGCTTACCGCATCAAGGACCCTACGGAGAAAGCGCCTGTCGTGTTTGGGCGAGGCTATTATTCGGTCGACGGGTCCCAGCCTAGAACCCATAACTTTGATGCCGACAAACGGAAGCTTCGATTCCATCTGGATCTCCTGCAAGAGACCCGCGACATGTCAGCACTCCGAATGGCTTCCTATCAGCAAAGGATTGCTCGAGGTTTCAACCGAAGGGTAAAGCCACGACCAATATCTGTTGGGGACCTCGTCCTCAGAAGTCTCGACTTCGGCGGAAAAGGCCCAGAGAACAAACTCTCACCCGGTTTGGGAAGGCGTATGTGGTGGTGTCTAAAATCAAGCACAGCGCGTTCAAGCTTAAGGATAGTATGGGGAAGACTCTCCCATTGCACGGAATGCTACAAACCTCCGGTACTACCGGTGGCTTTTTATTCTAGTGAATCACGAAAACATTATCATCGTGTATGTTTGTATTGCAATTGTTGTTATCGAATTAAACATTTATCGATACTCTGTTTGTCATACTTATTGTCCAACCTTGGCATCAAGGTGTTTGGATTTATGTTTATCTATGTTAAAGTTCTCATACTTATTGTGACTTTTCTTGCTTATGCTTGCATTTTAAAACACCGACTCAAGAGATGCTATTGTTGTATCTCATTCGAGTAAGATCGATCCCAATTGATCGATCTTCTATCTGAGGTTAACATTGAGTAGCAGCTCGATAAACAACCTTGGATAAGTTGGCAATCCTATAGGCACTACTTTCTCCATAACGGTTAACATCATCAGTAAAGCGCTCATACACAACCGAGGTCAAAATCCTCGGTGATTCAATTGAGATCTTCTATCTGGTTAACATCATGAGTAGCTCGATAAACAACCTTGGATAAGTTGGCAATCCTCATATACGCCTACAACTTTCTCCATAGCAGTTAACATCATCAGTAAGCCCGATACAACCTAGGATAGATCGAGAGGTCCAGTGGACTTACGACCTCTTCCATACAGTTACGTCCGGGTAACACCGACAAACAACCTCGGATAGGTCAAAATCTCGGATTCAATTTGAGATCTTCTATCAGTTAACATTGTACGCTTCGATAAACAACCTTGGATAAGTTGGCAATCCTCATACGACTTTCTCCATAACAGTTAACATCATCGAGTAACGCTCGATACACAACTAGGATAGATCGAGAGGTTCGAGAGAACCTCATAAATATATTCCGTGCAAGTTTGTCATGCTGTGATCTTAGAATATGGTCTCAATTCAGATGATCTCTTCTGAATCTTTATCATCGAGTGCCTTTGACACCTGACTCGAAATATTCACAAATAATTTTTGTGGATTGTTAATACTTCTCGCAGAACCTGTACAATCAACCGAAATAATATACAACACTAAGCAGCAACATAAAGGAACTACAACTACAGTCTTGATGGTCTCATCAGTAGATGATGAAGAACTATCCGTGTCATCCTCGTTATCGCTAGAAGGGTGGGAAGCTAGGCTAGGAGAAAGGACCTCAACACCGACTCAGCTTGCGATCATGGCGTGTCCCCCTTGAAACCTGATGAAGCCTTCATCAACACCGCCTCAAAGCCTTCACCTCATCACCGTGGTCTCGGCCTCGAGCGTGATCCTATGATACTCTTGAAGGTCGAGTTCTTGAAGTCCTCCGCGACTGTGATCAGGCTCACCCGAGATAAAGGCGACCTCTTTCTCGAAAAGCGCTCGGTTCTTTGCCTCAGACGAAACCTTCTCGAAAAGATCTTGGATCCTTTCTGAACAACCTCTGTTAGCCTCCACTAATTCATCCAGAATTGCTCTCAACTTCCCGAAAGAAGAGAGAAGCGAGTCGCCAACTTCGGTCCACTCATCAAGTTGATTCTCCAACGGACATCTCTTTTACTTTCTCCATCACCGCTTCTTATATTCACCATGGAGAAACTTGACCTTCAACGAATTCCGGTCATTGACCAATGTTCATTTTGAAGTCAAGTTCTTGCTTCTTCGATTCGAAATAAGAAAAATTACGTTAACACCGGAAATGGGAAATAAAAGATGATGAGCATAAGAAGGATTGTTACGGTTCTTGACATCGACCTCTGAGAATGATTCAACACGTCCTCGGGAATGAAGATCCTTGGGGGCGACTACTCGCGATCTTTTTTGGTGTCGATATCACCATCACCTCTTAGCTCCTTTTCCTCTTCTCTACGGAGGCGGGTCCTTCTGGGGAAGAAGCGGGAGGGCCGGAGATCGGTGGAAACCTCTTTGTTGGGCTTTCTCAGCGCATTGCATAAGGCGCGGGATGAATAGAAAGCCCGCCTCGAACAAAGATTCCTCCCACAAATCTGTCGATATCGAATCTCAAATCGAAGATCTTCATATGGAATTTGTCAGATATCTTCATCACCAACAGGGGAATGGGTAAATCTCTCGACTTTCCCCATTTCTCGAAGACCAGTCATTCTTCACAAAAAGAATCGCTTGCCCAACTCTTGGGAGAATCCTTCGTCCGAGGTCAAGTAGCCGACTCTGGTGTCGACCATGTGATGCATGTAAACTTGTACACATCCGGTCGAGGTAATCGATGAGGTCGTATCCACGAAAAGACTATAAGTCCCATCACGATCGTCATTGCCACGCCAGCGGGAAATGCAAACCTGCATCTTCGACAAAATGGCGATCATCTCGGGGATGGGGAAACCACAATCCGCAAACTCATCTGAAATGGTGAAATACCCTCGGAGATTGGGCTCTATCGGACTTCTTGGACACTTAAGAACCAAATCATTGAAAAATAATATTTTTCCGAAGCGATCAATGTGTCTCCGTGATCGACTCCACGAATCTTGTCCTCCCATTTTAGAAGGTTCCCTCGTCGCCTCCGTTCTGAGGGTGGCGTGTCTCTTTCAAAAGATTCTCACCCATCTACAAACTCCCACCGGGGGCACTCGCTTGGTGGGGATGAGGTAAGGTTGATCAGAAGAGTGCCCAAACTCCCACCGGGGAGGCTATGCACTAGCTTGGTGGAGATGAGAGGAGGTAGGTGGATCAAAAGAGTGCCCAAACTCCCCGAGGGAGGCATGCACTAGAGGAGGAAGAGGTGATCGAATAGAGTGCCCAAACTCCCCGGGGAGGCTATGCACTCTAAGAGGAGGAGAGGTGGATCGAAGAGTGCCCAAACTCCCACCGGAGGAGGCATGCACTCTAGCTTGAGGGGTGAGGTGGATCCAAGAAGAGTGACTCCCAGGGGGAGGGCTATGCACTCTAAGAGGAGAAGAGGAGATGAGAAAGGTGTGCCTTCTCCCTTAGCCCTAGGGGGGTTTTTATAGACCATGAGAGCGTAAAGCCGCAACAAAGCAGCTCAAAGCCAGATCATTGGACGTAGGCATCCAAGACCGCCCGTAGCAGCGGTCTTGTGACCCGTAATTCATGTCTGTGCATGTGATCCGCAGATTCAAACCGCTTTGAGACCTCGCGACCGGCGACTCGGTATGAACCCGCCATAGACCGCAGGGATCTCGGGCGGCAGTGAACCGTGAGACATAACCCGTGACCCGCCATGACCAGCTTGACCCGTACCGCCAGACTTCAGCGCTTGACCGGCGCTCGATCATTCAGCGACCCGTAGGCCCGATCATGACCATCCGCATGCCCAGCGGTAGCGTCACAGCATGGGCCGCATGTCTTATGTACGCGCCCATTGGCAGCGCTAGCGCCATGAGCTCTGTTTGGGATGGATCCGTAACCTCAATCTACGCCGCATACATCGCATTCGCCTACTGACTTCCAGTTATAATATTGTACTCTATGAAGATTTGTTCTCTCAAAATCGCGGTTGATGGACTCTCAAATTGAAGAATTTGCTATTTTCAAGTATTTGACATATATTTTGGATGGCGAGATAATGTCACCCAAAAATAGAACAACGATACATCCTCAAAATTAATGATCAACACGAATCTCAAGGCATTTTTGAAATGCTTCCCATCATCGATTTCCGAACTGCAGTCAAGCGGCCTCGATGAGACGAACATAGCATCAAGCGTAGATGCGATCCGACGAATCGACTCGGATCAAGCTATCGGGGCATGAAAATGGATCGATCGCCAAATGGTCACCAAAAGCGACATATTTATAGTCGGTCGCGCTCGTCAAGGCGAATCCAACGAATCCAAGATCACGCAATTCGACATCATTAAGGCACCGGATCATCAAAATACACCGTCGATGGGGATCGCGTGGATGGGAGTGGTTGGAGTTTTCCACGAATTTACAAGGCCAGCACTCCCAAAAAATCTATAAATAGAGCCTCATTCTCACCTTAGGGAGGGCCGAATCGATTTGAAGACCAGGAGAATCGAGAACCTCAGGTCGACGGCGATCCCCATGCCACCAGTGGTCGAAGATCGAGCTTCGCCGAGATCAGGAGGACTAGAAAGACCGACGCTCTTTTCTCACGAAGATCAAGGTTGCTCCCGAAGATCCGTTCGCCGCTTTTGGGAAACTTCTCCCTTGGGTTGGAGTTGGCCAGATGTATTTTTCTACACTGAATATTGTTTTACCAACACCTTCTTCTCCTAACGAAGCAAGGACTGTATCTTTTGAACACATAGTGAAAGTTCTGAGGGGAGGCGTGGTTTTCCCTTAACGGGTTTTCCGTATAACCCCGTGTTCATATCCGCTTGTGTGTTGGATAATTTTTGAGCTACGACGAAGATCTCTCTACCTGGAATAAAATTCTCTAGCACGCAACAACTATACAATTAATATTACACAAATATACAATACTTTATAGCTAATACATAGTATATTATTGAGTATCACATGTCGTTATATTATTAAGTAATATAAAGCTACATGACTACACATAATAATCTCTATAAAATATTCATAGGGGATCTTTACATAACATATTTATAGGCTATATAAAACAATATATGCACTATAATTGTTAAATTTTATATAAATTTAGATTTAAACATTTTTTTATTATTCTCATCTTGATGGTACCCCATAAATCTTGAACATTAAACGATGGCTTTGCACGATTGCAAAATAATGTACAAGGTGTTCGAAGAATGTCAACGAGCTTAGAAGGTCTCGTGAGTAGTATAAATTACAAATATACATAATATTGAGTTTAATATTAAACAATTTAGAAACTAATTTACTTTTTTATGAATGAGTGGGTGATATATTCATGATAAAATGTTCTATTTTTTCATGTGTTAATTATAATCGTGAATTGGCATCTCGTTTAATGAAATGAATGAGTTTCACTCAAGCCATCATCGAGCTTGAGCTCCGTAACAATTTTATTCATGAGCTTAAAACGATATTGTTCATGAACATAATGAATCGATTGACAAACTGTTCAAGCCCAATCGAATATTTATGAATTGTTTAAGCTCGTTCAATTAGTAAAACAGACGATCATGAATAGCTCTAATCGAGTCGAGTCACGAATAGCTTGTTAAATATTTGGTTCATTTGTTGCCCTAGTTGTCACCGAAGGGAGTGACTTGGGGTGTTCAAGACAGTAGAAGGGAGCGAGTAGGATGCTTCATTATAGCTTTGGCATTCAATATCTTTGAAATTCTCACAAGTTGAATAATTTCAATTATAGCAAAAATGAGTTGTGCGATGAATTCTACATACCTCAATAATTTATCATGAACTTATTCTACATGCAAGTAAATATTAAAAAACTAAAAACTTATTTTATATTATAGTACAACCTAATACTTGCAAACAAACAACTTCTAAATGAAATGAATTTGATATTATTATTCTATATTTGTTACAATTGATTGTATATGCGACATAATGTGTATATATAAATATATATATTATTCTTTTGTATGTTACTCTCAAATTGATTTCAAAATATAAATCGCTTTAGTAATATGATATTTTTTGGTGTGAATTTTAAAAGTCACAATCATTTTAAATATTCTAAATATAAAGTTATGTATTCATATTAAATTTCATTCAATTTGATTAGCTGAAATGAGAAATGTTTTAATGCACTATTCGGACAATATATCTCCATTCACTACTCTAAATGTTTTTATATTAATTAAATCTTTACATGCCTCAACAGTTGAGTCCGTGGTTAAGCTCTAGTTAGGGTTAAGGCTTTTTCAGGCCGAAGCTACAGTGATGAAGAACTCCCACACCTCTCTTTGTGATATTGCTTATGATATTTCTTTTAGATACTTATAAAAAATATTTTATTAAACAAAAAATAATTTAAAATTACAAGTATTATTGATGGTATTACTATTACCATTTATATTATTATTATTATTATTATAAGTTGAAGATATTAGAAATTTTATATTTGTGCATGCGAAAATCTTTAGAATAAAATTTCACGCACTTCATTGGGAAATTCACTAGATAGTTGAAATGAGAATAAGGAACTCAAATTTTCACTTGAAAAAATCCCAGAAAGAGGGAAAAAAAATCACAGCCGTAAAATGTTCAACTATATATCTGCTTTGGAGTACATTTTAAGTCTTTCCGACAGCGAGATTATAAAATTATATGTGACAAATCCTGATAATGGGATGTGGGCGCCGAAAATTCGCCACCGACCTCTCGACAATTTTTGATATTGAATTGAAGAGAGTGTGATTTGAAGTGTCGGTGTAATTTTAAGGATGAGATAGTAGATAAGACACTACCTGAGATTTACTCATTTTGAGTACTTTAGATCTTGTTCCAGGTTTTCTATAGGCACAAGCCCCTATAGTTAATTACCTCTCCCAATAAGTGGGAGAGAACTTTCGATTAAGGCTAGTCATTAGGTCGTTGAATGCGTAGTGTATAGTAGCAACATGTAGAGTTTTAGAATTTAAGATTTATGAAATTTATCATTTTAGCTTAAACCGGATGGTTGGGAGAATGATGATGTGCCCGATCTAGATCATGGGTTCATCTCGGGCTGTAGTCTACTTAGTCAGAGGAGGTAGTCGACCCAACCTGATAGAAGGATCCTCATCAACAACACATGGGTTACGTCGTCCAAGAAATCCTTGTAGACCTGGGGTGGTGTTTGTTTAAGGAGATAATCTTAAGTCTACCTTAATTGACATATGGTTGTTTGCCTATCAAGTATATCCATGATTCACAACTCAAAAGGAGCCATTGGGAGCATAGCTACGATCATGATCATAATATAATGGAGCGGTGGCGGACCACCACGATCGAGGACTTTCATGACGCATCTGGAACTATTGGCCAAACCACAATCGGAGGATATAGCCACATCCTTACATGAGAGAATGATCGAGAGTGAACATAGCAGAACACTTGATTTGACATTGCTTCTTTGTGAGCTAGAGTTTTCTTAATTTGTCACCCCCGATAAATAGTTGCAGAAGGTGGATAGATTTAGTTTGATTTAAGATTTTAATGATAGAATTCCATTTAAGCAGTTTTCGATTGCTATTTAATTTGATTTGAAAAATTGATTAATTGGAATATGTTTAAGAGTTTTAGATCCGTCAACTCTGAATATGAGGATTAGATCTATCACTTGACAAATCAATTTTCGATATTTATGATTTGAGACTCTTATTATAGGTTTTAGATTTTGTTAACAGACCTAGTCTAAGACTAAGAAGCACTGCATCCTCAGACACTTAAATCTAAATATTCAGCGTAATGTCAGGGCACATGCGAGTGTATTTAAGAATTTATGTAGTGCTTATTTTTGAATTATGAGATTGATATGAGATTGCTACTTAATTTGATTTGAAAAATTGATTAATTTGAATATGTTTAAGAGATTTAGATCCTATCAACTCTGTTTAGTTACAAATAGAGGATTAGATCTACTGTCACCTGACAGAATCAGTTTTTCAAATATTTTATTAATTTGAAACTCTTATTATAGATTTTTTAGGTTTTGTTAACCCGGACTCAGTCCTAAGACTAAATCGGGAAGCAATTCGCGCAGCATCCTCAAACACTTGAATTTAAGGCAAAAATTTTAAAATAGGCATAATGCTAAACTTAATTAGCAGTTTAGGCACAAAATTTTTTTTTTTTAGCAAAATAGGCATAGTCGTCCATTGAACGGATGATGACGATGGCGTCACGTCGATCGTCGTTTATTCGAGACAAACAATAAAGGCGACTTTCATATTTTGCACTTATTAAAGTCATTTGATGTCAAAATCGAGCGAACTTGGTATCATTGAAATCATAACAAAATGTTCTACAACTTCCATGTTGATCAAAATTTAAAATTATGACCGATACAGCTTTGCATCGTTAAGAATTATTATGCATCGGTGACAATCGTAATTTTCAACCAACAAAGTTGTAGAAAATTTCATTAATTTCAACGATACCAATTTGCTAGATTGACACATTATGTTTAGATACATACAAAATACAAAATTTCAGCTACGGTTTTGCATTATTAAAACTCATGTCAGACCACAATCTTAAATTTCGACCAACATGAAAGTTGTAGAAAATTTCGTTACAATTCCAACGGTACTAAGTTCACCCAATTTCAACATCATACGACTCCGATAAGCACAAAATACGAAAGCTGCCCAGTTTATAAAAAAAAAGAAAAAAAAAGCAAGTCGTCCGTTGAATGGACGACTTAAATCACGCAATGATCATCGTTCAAGACTATACTATTTTGCTAAAATAATTTTTTTTTCTGCCTAAACTACTAATTAAGTTTAGGATTAAGCCTATTTTAAAAATTTTGCTTGAATTTAAACATTTAACGTAGTGTCGAGGCACATGCGAGTGTATAGTAATTTTAGGTAATTTTATGTTTGAATTATGAGATTGATTTCAGATTTTTCATTTAATTTCAACTTTAGCTTCTTTTTACATTAAAATTTCACTTGAAATCTCTATGTCAGAACATACAAGAATTTATAACTTAGATAATTTCACTAATTAATTGATTTAGTTGATTTTAAAATTATAGTTTTGAATGAAATTCTTAATTTTGATTAAAGGAAGCCTATGAGATTATTTTTGATTTAGTATGCATTTTGTCGCTTGTACAAAGAGCTACATTCGATTGGCAAGACATTTTCAAGCTATAGGTTCAGAGGATAATTTAATTTGTTATATTAAGAAAGATTAACTCCTTGAAGTAATTCTCATTTTCCCTCTTTTTTATTCAAACTTGTTTTCCCCCTCTTTAATTAAAACTTATTTTCCCTTCTTTTATTCAAACTTATTTTCCCCCTTTTTTATTCAAACTTCTTCTCCCCCTCTTCTATTCAAACTTATTTTCCCCTTTTTTTTCAAACTTCATTCCCCTTTTTCTTTTGAAAACAACCCACTCACTACCTCTTCTAATTTCTATAAATAAAGCGAAGAGGGAGTCTCCTATTATATTCCATTTGGTTGAAGGGTTAGGGTTAGAACATTTAAAAGGGAGCGATTAGGAACTTTAGTGGCCTTTCAATTCTGCTCAGATAAATTTGGTAAGTGCTTTTCACCCTTCTTTTTATTTTGTTTTATTTTTATGTTTGTCGTATGTCATTTTACTTTTCCCCTTTTTTGTTTGACGCTTTTAGTTTAAAATTAGCAAGTTTTCTACTTAGCGTTCTTAAGTCATTTCATTTCATTCTCCCTTTTCTAAGTCAAAAGATTTGATGATTTTGGTAGCCTCATCATCCCAGGGTCGCATGAGGAGATGTTTGGCCTACTCGGTACGCCCTAATGAGCATATCGAGTGGTGTCTTGTGACACCGCAGCTGAGTTTTCATCTCGTCGCACCCTATTGGGCACAATAATCGAGAAAGAAGATATACTGATACAATATATATTCATCCCCTTTTTTTGTATAAGTCTAGAAATTAGATAAAATTTCAACAACATTTCGTCTACGGGGAGCGACATCTAATAAGTGTTGGCTTTCATGTTGGCGTAGTGAAGCGTGTCTTCATTATATTTTTCATCTTGTCGTTGAGCGCAATGTCTTGACAAACATATATATATATATATATATATATATATATATATATATATATATATATATATATATATATATATATATATATATATATTGACATTCACAAATCCCACATGTTTTGGCTTTTTTAGTACGCGTAGGCAAAGGAACGGGGTTTGATATGTAATTGAGAATGTAAGGCAAGGAGTGCGATTGCAGAAATCGAAAGAAGAATTCGCTTGTTGACGATGTTCTTCCCCGATTTGCGGCACAATGAAAATGAGAAGGCTAAAATGAAGAATGCGACGCCGAAAATTGAAAGAAGAATTTGCTTGTTTATGATGTTCTTCCTCCGTATGAATCAAAACGGAGGCTAAAGTGAGGCGATGCGTAAATCAAAAGAATTCACTATTGATGATTCTTCCCGATGTGGCGAAGCAAAAATGGGACTGCTAAAGCGAGGGATGCGATGCCAAAAATTAAAGGAAGAATTTGCCGATTGATGATGTTCTTCCCTCGATTCTGGGCAGATGGCTAGGGACAACGTCGAAATTGAAAGAAAAATTAACTGACGATGTTCTTCCTCAGATTGGCAAGTAAAATGGGATGCTAAAGCGAGTGCGATGAAAATCGAAAGAAGAATTCACACTGATGATATTCTTCCCATTCGCAAAGTGAAGGTTGGAAGGCTAAAACAAAGAGGATGGCTATGGAGACAATGTGGAAGGAAGGAGGTTTCCGGTGGTGAGGTCAGATTTGAAGCGAGTGGATGGGCGTGAAGGGTTAGCTAGGTGTGAGATCACGGTGCATAGCTCAGGCAGGAGATGCGAACTCTTATTTTATCCACGCTGCGCGTGAAGTGATTCAGCTTTGATGGCAGCGATAAGCGGTTGGACAGCGTCATGATGCTGGATCGGTCAGAGGAGTCGATGTGGCATAGTGGAGTGGGACGGGCTTGGCAGAGAAAGGGTCTATTGAGCGGGCAGCCAAAAGCGGCAGTGCAACTGGATGGCGGAACAGTTTAGTGAGCGAGTTCGAGACGATAGCGCGGGCTGAGTTGAAACGGAGAGGCCCGAGAGGGCCTGGGTTTCAGAAACGGATGGCGCAGATCTGGTGACAAAGATCAGACGGCTGACTTGTCTGAGAATGGATTTTGGCTGGAAGTGGGATGACATAAGAGAAATTGAGAGGGGAAGAATTGTTACCTTTGTGCAGAGGGGTGTTTTCTTGGATGTGAGAATGTAGGAGAGAGAAACGTGGGAGAGAATGAGGAAGGAAAGTGAAAATGCAGGAGAGAGGGAGAACAACTGCCAGAAATGGGAGGGAGAGTCTAGCCTTTTTCATTTTTTTTCCTTTTAGAGAAGTTGGCGAGAAAAAACTGAAAAATAAAAATGGGGGGAATGGTTGCTGCGTGAAGGGTAATTTAGGGATTTTAAAAATTAATTTTAAGTTAATTAAATGGTTTTAATGTGGATTTCACGCCGATGAATACACATAATCAATATATATATCTCAATTTAAGGTAATTCTATTGTTCTGAATGCAATGGCACAGTCCGTTTCGCGATCAGAGGCCGTTTGGTTCGAGTCGGCGTCAAATTGAGTCTATTTCAATTAAAAATGTGCGTTGTCACTTTCGATTGCTCAAGTTTCGCACAGGCTCATCCGAATTGAGTGCAAATAGTCTTATTTGATAGATTTTAACATTTTGAAGCCAATGAAGTAATCAATTTCATGAACGGAGATTGTTTGATCATCGTCAGTGCCTCTTGACCTCTATGTATGCGGTGCGCGTTCTCAAGCGATCGATGCTCATCAAGTCGCAATATTTATATCTAACCAATTTTGACATTCAACATGATAGTTCATTCATCGATCGGAGGTTGTTTCGACCATTTTTAGAGACGTCCAGTGCATTTTAATCTCGATTTGTGTGCTGCCACTGCTGATTATTCGACATTAGTACAGACTCATCTGAATTAAGCGTGAATAGTCTCATTTGATAGTTTTCGATATTTTAAAGCTAATGACATGATCAATTTCATGAACGAGTTGTTTGACTTGCATCGATGCCTTCTAATCTTGATATGCGTGCAGGCGCATTGACGACTTGAGCGCTTGATCAGTTGCTCGTTAGATTTTGTAATATCTATATTCTGATCAATTTTTATGTTCTGAATGCAACGACAAAGTTCGTTCATTGATCGGAGATCGTTTCGACCATTTTTGGTGACGTCCAGTGCATTTTGAGCCCTAATTTGCGCACTGTCGCTTCCGAAGTCCGTCGAATTAGACTTATGGGCTTGACTCAACTTATGAAACGTATGTGGAGGTCAACAAATGCTACCCAATAAATGTGATTCACACATTTGTTGAAAACTGATTAACCCTTTGGGCTGGCCATAAAACTTGGATTATTTTAGCTTCGATTGCAATAGCTTACGGGGCTTTGATAGGATTTTCCATTAGTATGCTGCCTTATTTAGGACATGCTAAATGATGGGGATTGATCGATTTGTTAGTCGACTTGTCGGATTGATAAGAGTTCTTACGTCATCTACTATCTGCTTCAATGGCTTTGCTGAAAATCTCTTTCTTTATGTCATTGCAGATTTGAGCCTCCTCCGATCCTGGCTTCATGCTTGGTTGGGTTTGATGGAGGAATTGGTCTGCTTGTTTTGATGAAGGACTCAGCTAGGGAATCAGTTTATTCGTGCTTGATCGGATTTGAAATTCCTTGTCTTCCGACTTGATGAAGGGACTGATTTGTCCCTATTGACTTGTTAGGAAGTGTATGCACTCTGTGAATCCTGTGCTTGCTGCTTTGACGGATTCGTTGAAGGATACATACAGATGACCTAGCCTTCTGGCATATATAGGGTTAATGTTGAGTTATTAGTCTAGCAACGTGTGCTTTAATAGACTGAATAACCATAAAATTCTTTTAGTTCGGCCATCGACTTTATATGAACTATGAAATTGCTTCCTTGGTCCTGTGCTTTTTGCTTTGATGGACTTAATGAGGAGATTGACTTTGATCTGTGCTTAGAGCTTGATCAGATCATTTGAGAATAAATTGAGATATCACCCTATGGGTAATATATAGATTGATTTGAGATAGCCCTGAATTGAGTGTTTCCTCATATTGCCTTGATCTATCGATCAAGTAGAAAGATCTTGGTCTAGTTGCTTGTAATCACTAAGGTGGATGGTTTGAGATTGAACAACTATCATCATTGAACTGACGAACAAGAGCTCTTTCATTGCGGTCTTTTCCTACGGCTTATTGAGTGAGGAGAGCGTCATCAACTCGACCATATTTGGGCTTGTTGAGTTTGACCTTGAGAACCTACTCAAGTTTCTGACTTAAGCTGTAGTGGGTTGGTGATTTTGTTATCTGACTGATGAACGGGGGCTCTTTCGCTGCGACCTTTTCTTGCGGCTTATTGAGTGAGGAAAGTGTCAGCAACTCGGCCATTTATGGGCTTGCTAAGTTCAACCTTTATAACCCATCCGTGTCCTAGACTTTAGGATGTAGAGGTTGATATTTCTCCAAATCAATTGATTGAAGCTTATGAAATTAGGTGTTCTTCTGACTTGATCTCCAGAATTTGGCAAATCAGGGAGATAAAATTTCTTGACATTTAGGGCAATCTTTTCATGCATAGAAATATATTCTTTTTTATTCATGCAAGACTTTGCAACTTGCCAATGATAATTATAGATATATTCAGGGATTTTGGCATAAAACTTGATGGAAACCTAAACAAGAATATATTTGAGGATCTCATCTTATAACACAATGTCAACTCAAATAAACTTAACATATACTAAAAAAAATATCCCTTGTCTTATAGGAAGAATTCTAAAGTATATTTAGGATAATTTTCAAGATGAAAATACATAAATATATCAATATTTGAATTGATATACTCTAAAGAGGATTTTAACATACAACACTGATTTCATCTGTATATAAATCTAAAAATGCCCCCTGTGTAATAGGAGAATTTTTACGAAAAAGTTCTTCATCTAGAGTATGTTTATTTAGGGATCTCGGCATAAAGCACGATTGCCAATCTAAATAGATATACTAAAAAAATGCCCCCTGTCTTGCAGGGTGATTTCTATTGTACCTCAAGAATGTGGTCAAGTATAATACTTTTCATGTCGACCATTAATTGGTGGCATTGATCTTTCACCATTTAAATTGATGAGTTGGTATGCCCCTCCTTGGTATACTTTTTTATCAAAAGGGCCTTCCAAGTTAGGCTCGAATTTGCTACCAAATTTTTGATTAGAGACAATTGGTCTTCTCAGCACCAGAATCAATTCTCCTTTTTGGAATGTTCAGGGCCGCACTGTATGGTCAAAAGCTCTGGACATCTTTGCTCGATAGACTTCCATATTTTGATGAGCTTGCAGTTTAACTTCATCAAGCATGTCGAGTTCCTCCATTCTCAGATGGACATTTTGATCTTCAGTTAGACTGTATTAGATGGCTACTCGAAGTGAAGGCAACTCAACTTCGAGTGGAAGAACTGCTTCCAAATACCAATGAATAGGGAGTGGCTTTAGTCGGCGTCTCGTAAGTAGTTCGATACGCCCATAGAGCCTCTACTAGCTTGGTATGCCATTCTCTCTTATTTTTAGTGAGAATCTTCTTGAGTAGTTTGACCAATGTCTTGTTGAAATCCTTTGCCAAACTATTTGCTCTTGAATTATATATTGAAGAGTATCACTAATCAATTTTGTGTAGATCAATGAATCTATAAATCTTTGCACTTTTGAAAGCTTTGCCATTATCAAAAATTATTCGGCGTGACACTCCAAATCTATAGACTACATTATGCGTGAATAAGTTGATCACTCGGTCAGCAGTAACTTCTTTAAATGGAGTGGCCTTAGCCCACTTAGAGAAATAATCAATCGCTGCTAGGATAAAGTGATGTCCAGCTGATGACGGTGGATCAATTGGTCCAATTACATCCGTACCCCAACATTCGAATGGCCAAGATGCTATTGTTGGGTGTAATGAATTTGGAGGTTGATGGATGAGATTCCCATGTACTTGACACTCATGACACTTCTTAGCATGATTAATGCAATCTCTCACCCTAGAAGGCCAATAATAGCCCATCCTTTTGATTTTTGCTGCCATCTTGGGACTTGACTGATGTGCACCACAAAATCCTTCATGAACTTCAACCATCACTTTGCTAGCTTCATCTACACCTAGGCATCGTAACCACATTTGTTCAAAGGATCTATGATATAGTATTATTGTTGTAGCATTCTCTTCTCTTTTGAGTGCTAGTGATTTATCATTTGGTAATTTGCATTCTTTAAAGTAGTCAATGAAGGGTTGCCTCCAATCATGTGACTCTTCTACAATAAAAACTTCATAATACTTTTCTGAGGTAATGTCATTCTTAACTCTTCTTGGTATAACTTATTATTGATTTTGGAGAGTATGAGGAGTAACACAGTCACATCCTGTGTGTCAAATTTGGTAACCCCTCTACTGTGGGATTGATACTTTATTGGCTCTAGAACTCATTAATAAATATGATCATGACATAATCACCATTCATACTTGCCATTTTCTTAGCTAATCTTGCTAAGCAGTCAGCTTTATTATTCTCGGATCGAGAGACTCGAGTTAGTGTAATATTTAGTATCTGCTTCATAAGCTCAAGAACTCGCTTGTGATAGAAATCTAACTCAAGCTTGTTAATTCTATAAATGCCAAGTACTTAATTTATAATAAGCTGAGAATCGTCAAAAATATGCAAGTTCTGAATGCCTATGAAAATAGCTTCTTCTAGACACGCCACTAATGCTTCATATTGACTTCATTATTAGTTCTTGGCTCGGTCAATCCATATGATTGTCTCATTATCCCTCCCGGTGTTATGAAGACAATGCCGATTCCTCTTGCTCTTGGGGAATTTGGATGTTGAACTTGTTTGATCGAAGAGGCTCCATCAAAATACATTTTCTAAATTTATGATTTTTATCTTTCATGAATGAGCATAATTTGCTCATCGGGCAAATCGTCATTAAGAGAAGAGTCCGCAAGGATGGGATGTGCAGCTTGAAAGTCTGCTAAGACTTGTCCCTTCACTGCTTTCTACTAAATATATGTGATATCAAATTGTAAAAGCAATACTACCCATCTTGCCAAGCGACCTGTCAACACTGGTATTGTTATCAAGTATTTTAGTGGATCGATCTTTGAGATGAGAGTAATCTTATGAGATAACATATAATGATGAAGCTTTTGGATTGTAAAGAATCAATGCTAAGATTCTTCTCTATCGGAGAGTATCTCATTTCTATCGACCTTATGATATAATAAAGAGTATTCTCTTTACTTTCTTTTGTGTTGTTGTGCCAATAATACCCGAGACTCTTCTAACACATTGTATATATAATGAGGGGTTCCAGAATATGTCTAGATTGGTGGATTTAACAAGTAGCTTTTAATGCTATTGAAGGCTTCTTGACACTCTTTGTCCCACTTGAATGGAGTGTCCTTCTTCATTAACCTTGCAAATGGTTGACAGCATCCTGATAAGTTTGATATAAATCGACGGATGAATGCAAGCTGTCCTTGTAAAGAACGGAGCTGACGTAAACTCTTCAGTGGAGACATCTCCTTGATTGCCTTGATTTTAGCATGATTGATTTCAATACCTCTGTGACGTACAATATACCGAGGAATTTTCTAGAGGATACCCCAAATGCACATTTTAGAGGATTCATCTTGAGATCATATTTTCTAATTCTCTCCATTACAATTCTTTAGTCTTCGAAGTAGTTTTCATAGCTTAAGCTCTTCACCACCAAATCGTCGACATAACATTCCACCTTTTGGTGAATGAACTCATCAAAAATATGCATCATGGCTCTTTGGTATGTAGCTCCTACATTTTTCAAGCCAAAGGGCATGACCGTGTAATAATAGATGCCAATAGGTGTTCTGAACAATGTATGTTTTTCATCTTCAGGTGCCATTTTGATTTAGTTGTATCTTGACAATCCGTCCATGAATGAGAACATGTCATAGTTGGAAGTACTATCCAACAATAGTTTTGATATTGGGAACAAAAAATCATCTTTTGGGCACGCCTTATTTAGGTCCCGGAAGTCAATGCAGATGGATTTGACCGTTCGTCTTTCAAACTGGGACAATGTTGGCTATCCAATCTGCATACTTCTCCTCTCGGATGAAGCCTACTTCAATCAGTTTCTTAGTTTCTACAATTACCTGCTCTTCAATATCCAATCTCATTCGCCTAAGAGCTTGCTTAACATGAATTGCATCTGATTTAATAGCTAGTTTGTAAACTGCTACATCAGGGGATAAGCCTGGCATTTTAGAATATGTTCAGGCAAAGCAATCCCTGAATTCACAAATAAGCATTTTTAGCTCCTCAACTTTCTCATCAGGCAGAAGGGCGCTAACGAAAGTTGGGCGGATCATCCTCAGCCCCTAGGTTGACTTCTTTAAGTTCATCCATAGTAGCTATTTGTCCACCATCTTCAAGTTCTTCAGGTGCGGGCTTGGCTTCTACTTCTTCATTATTTTTAAGAAGAATTTCATGGAATCATCTTCTTCATCTATGAGTCTCGGTCAACTTCTATTATATTATACAGCTCTATTTGATGAGATTTGTGGATGAACCCCAGACCTTTAGTGATAAACTTATCACTTTTTCGTGATGCTTGAGGACTTCTTTGGCTTCACATCTTGTTAAAGACTTATGCCCTATATTTAGTAGTTCCAGTATGAATTCCAAGCTCATGCATCATTCTTCGTAATTTCTA
Source organism: Cymbidium sinense (assembly GCA_021442155.1). Classification (NCBI taxonomy): domain Eukaryota; kingdom Viridiplantae; phylum Streptophyta; class Magnoliopsida; order Asparagales; family Orchidaceae; genus Cymbidium; species Cymbidium sinense. The sequence continues at coordinate 165,643,252 of CM038221.1, read as the reverse complement.
TGGATAGTATATTAGTATTCTTGTTGGCACTACCACATCAGAACTTTTATGTTGAGTAGGCTGTTTAAAATCTTGAGGTTGAGACTCTTTAGATTTGTAAAATAGAGTTCCTGTTTCGCCACTCTCATTCAACGACGACACCTGGAATGTTACCAATTCTTCAATATTATGAACCTTCAGTGGAGTGATTTCTTTGAAGCACTTGAGGGATGGGTATAATTTTGAGTGAGTCATCGACTCGCCAAGTAAGCTACCCTGATGTGCCATTTGAACTCTATTTTTTAGTAGATTCAAAATCATAGTCGAATCGAGAATCATTTATTTCATACTCGCTTTTTTTGAAAGCTTATAGTTCCCTTAGGTTTGAGCATATCTTCTTCTTCTTTTGTGTCACTTCCCAAATGAGGAACTGATTTTTCTTACTTAGGTGTAGAATCAAGTGCTTTGGGAGAGTCGACATTGCATTCTTTCTTTCTCCTTTCTTCTGCTCTTTCACTTTGTGAAATTTCTTTTTAGTTCCTGAAGTGGATGCTACGCTTTAAGAGGTTCTGTTAGCTTAAGCTCTTTGAGGATGAAATATTTTGCATCTTCATAGATCTTTGCTTCATTGAGAGAATGGTTGTAGGTTACAGAATTGAATTCTTCTCTATCTTTAATATACTTCATACATTGATGCATAGTTGATGAGACCATGCCATACTCATGCAGCCATGGCCGGCCCAAGAGAGCTCTAAATGATGTATCGATATTGATTTCATGAAACTTGGCTTCCGTATATAAATCCTTGAACTTGAGCGGGAGAATAAAAGAACTCAGAGTTTTCTGCCCTTTTTCATTGAAGCTGTGAACCATCAACTTATCTCTCCCAAGATATTAGATATCCAATGATAATCCTCTTAACACCTTTAGACTCATAAGATTGATAGATGAACTAAGATCAATCAATATTCGACTGATCGAGATGCCATCACTCTCTACAGTAACATAAAGATGACAATTGTGATCATTGTCCCCAACATAAGGTCTTCCTCAGAAAATGTGATTATTGGGAGATCTTGAGTTTGCAATGCTTCGGTCATGCATTTCTTAGCAAAGTAAGCTTCATAACTCTCTGAATATTTGAGAGCATGTATCAAAGTTTTCGAGATCTTTTGACATCAAGAGAGCCTCGTACACACTTAATTATGCAGGGATCCTCTTAACACCTTTAGACTCATAAGATTGATAGATGAACTGAGATCAATCAATATTCATCTAATCAAGATGCCATCACTCTTTGTAGTAACATAAAGATGACGATTGTGATCTGTTGTCCCCAACATAAGGTCTTCCTTAAAAAATATGATTATTGAGAGATCTTGAGTTTGCAATGCTTCGATCATGCATTTCTAAGTTAACTCTCAATCTTTAAGGCATGTATCAAAGTTTTGAGGTCTTTTGACATCAAGAGAGCCTCGTACACACTTAATTGTGTGATCTTTCAGATATGATAGAATATTATAATCATCTTCTCTTGATTTAGACTTTCAGGATTTGAGAATGATATCTTCATTGACTTCAATTTATTTACCTTTGTCTTTATTTGTATTTCCTTCTTTGATGAAAGTGGTAAGACTTTACTTCTCAACAACTTGAATCACCTTATCTTGCTGATTCTTCAAGAGGTAGTTTCTTCAAATTTTCTTCTTATTCGAAGATTGGCCAAAGGATAGACTCATTTTTGACGTCATACATTTCATAAGTGATGATATGGATGAGTCGACTCTTCTCCATCGAAATATAGATCTTCATGAGCATTATATCTTGTTGAGTCATTAAACAAAATTCAGACATTAACTCCTCAGGCTCTTACTTTCCTGATAAAAATTTTGCCGGTTGGTCGAGTTTGTTTGACTACCCTTGTCATTTTGAAGCGATGTTGAAGAATATCGACATCAGATGATTCGACATGTCTCTCGACAAGATTCACCATTATCTTCTTTACCTAATTCAACAATAAGTTTAGGCATGAAGTCAAGCTTAAATGGTGTCTTCTTGGTGATACTCCTCTAGATTGTTAATGATCTTTTGAGTTGTAGTTCTCTTCTTGATCTTCTTTTTATTGGTCAGCTTCTTTGATTTATGAGGCTTGTGTTTAATAGACTGCTTCTCATATTGTGATAAAGTAGCCTTATCAGAATGCCACTAAGAAGCCCAAATACTTGATTTAGGCATCCCTTAAGTCCAATATAGGTTCAAGTGGTAATTTCCACTTAACACTAGGGACATCTTTACTTCATCATTTTCAAGCTTTTTATGGAGACTACTGTTTGCCATTCTTTAGTCTGAACTAATTTCTCCTTCTATTTGTATTTGCTGGATGATACGAAAGAGGACATAATCATTCTTGTAGACTCTCTTTTAGGGTTGATTAGAACACTGTCAGATAGTGTAAATTCACCTCGCTGATACTTCCTTTCTAGTCAATCTTTAAAGACATAATAATCTTCAATAGGATGACTGATCATTCGATGATAGGGATAATAATTTGGATTGTTGACTTGATCAGCTTCTTCAGGCCTTTTAATTTCTGGTAATTGTAGACCAGCTTTGACTGCTTACCAAAATAATTTGGCCATAGTGTCCCTTCTAAAGGAATATTCTTTGTTCATCTTTTCCTTAAGAGATGGCCGCATTCGCTCATCATCTCTTATTGCTTGCTTTGGATGCTCCCCATCACTCAAAGAAGTCTAAGGTTTGTCATTACCTCATAATACTAATTTTGGCTGTGGATTAGAATAAACAGGCTTTTTATCCTTATTATCATTGTACACTGGCTGTTTCCTTTATCCACGTTGTATATCACCCGCTTTTTGCCATTTGACCTATAAGAAGTGGCGTGAGTTTCATTTCTTCTTGAGTCTGAAGGTTTATTTCTCTTTGCTTTATCTGCATAAAATTTAGACTTAGGGTGATTCAACTTTTTAAATTTAGCCACCCTATTGAGCAAGTCCTGGAATGTTGCAATCGACGCCATGCATAGAAGTGGTGCCATTTTATCATCCATATTGCCCATTAACAATTGGATTGCATGTTCTTCTTCCAATTATTGCCCACATTCATACTTAGGTTGCACCAATGACTTATGAATTTTGTTACTGACTCATCTTTCCTCCTTTTTAGCAAGGCAAGGTCAGCGATTGTGATTTTCTCGATTACATTGGCGAACCTCTTCATGAATATAGTCTCTAATTCAGCAAAGATTTTAACTAAATTATTCAAAAATTCTGCATACCATTCGGCTGAAGTTAGGCTACTGACGAATTGACAAAAGTGCATCGTTCCCTATTATGTTATCATAAGTACCCTTAAATTGGGTTAAATGTTGCTTTTGATTACCAAGCCTGCTGAAAGTATTGAATTTCGGTACTGTGTAACCTTTCGGGTATGAAACTTGGTCATATTCATTTGTAGGCTCACTTACTTTTAGCTTTCAGCTATGATTGCCTTTATCTTTTCATTGATTATTATTTCTAGCAGAACACTTGATTTGACATTTACTTCTTTATGAGCTAGAGTTTTCTTAATTTCTCACCCCCGATAAATAGTTGCGGAAGGTGGATAAATTGAGTTTGATTTAAGTTTTTAATGATAGAATTCCATTTAAGCAGTTTCAGATTGCTACTTAATTTGATTTGGAAAATTGATTAATTGGAATATGTTTAAGAGCTTTAGAACCTTTCAACTCTATTTAGCTGCTAACAGAGGATTAGATCTACTATCACATAACAGAATCAGTTTTTTAGATATTTTATTGATTTGAGACTCTTATTATAGGTTTTTAGATTTTGTTAACTCAGACCCAGTCCTAAGACTAAACTGGGAAGTAACCCGCGCAGCATCCTCAGACACTTGCATCTAAACATTCAGCATTGTGTCAGGGGCACATGCGGGTGTATTTAAGAATTTATGTAGTGTTTATTTTGAATTATGAGATTGATATGAGATTGCTACTTAATTTTATTTGAAAAATTGATTAATTTGAATATGTTTAAGAGCTTTAGATCCTGTCAACTCTGTTTAGCTGTTAACAAAGGATTATATCTACTATCACCTGACAGAAATAATTTTTTAGATATTTGATTGATTTGAGACTCTTATTATATATTTTTTTTAGGTTTTGTTAACTGGACCCAGTCCTAAGGCTAAATTGGGAAGCAACCCGCGCAACATTCTCAGACACTTGAATTTAAGCATTCAGCATAGTGTCGGGCACATGCGAGTGTATAATAATTTTATGTAATTTTATGTTCGAATTATGAGATTGATTTCAAAATTTTCATTTAATTCCAACTTTAGCCTGCGTAGCCTTTTCAGACATTAAAATTCACACTTGAAATCTCTATGTCCAAGCACATGCAGAAATTTATAACTTAGATAATTTCACATAATTAGTGATTTCATTGATTTTGAAAATCATAGTTTAGAATGAAATTCCTTAAATTTTGATTAAAGGAAGCCCTATGATTTCTGTATATTTTGATTTAATCGTCTTAAATGCCTTGTACAAAGAGTTGCAGATACGGTGGCGAATAAGACATTTTGAAGCTATAGGTTTAGAGGATAATTTAATTTGTTATCTTAAGAAGAATATTTACTCCTCGAAGTAATTCTCATTTTCCCTCTTTTTTATTCAAACTTGTTTTCCCCCTCTTTTATTCAAACTTGTTTTCCCCTTTTTTTATTCAAACTTCTTCCCCCGCATTTTTTCTTTTGAAAATAACCCACTCACCGCCTCTTCTAATTTCTATAAATAAGGCCAAGAGGGAGTCTCCTATTCCGATCCATTTGTTTGAAGGGTTAGGGTTAGGACATTTGAAAGGAGCGGTTAGGAACTTTAGTGGGCTTTCAATTCACTCGAATAAATTTGGTAAGTTCTTTTCACCCTTCTTTTATTTTATTTTACTTTTATGTCAGATTATCTCATTTTACTTTTCCCTTTTTTGTTTGGCTTTTAGTTTAAAATTAGCAAGTTTTCTACTTAGCATTCTTAAGTCATTTCATTTCATTCTCCCTTTTCCTAAGTCAAAGATTTGATGCAATTTTGGTACCTCTCAGGCATCATCCCATGTATGCATTAGGGTGTTTTTGGCCTACTCGGTGCATGCCTGTTGAAGCGTGGCAGTGGCCATTTTTTTATCTCATCCCTGTTGAGCACCAGGCCTTCGACCGAAAGAAGACATACAAATATATATTCATCCCCCCTTTTTCTAAGTCTAAAAATTAGATAAAATTTTGGCAATATTTCCTGAGACATCTAACAAGTGTTTTTACTCAGATTGTGAAGGTGAAGGAAGGTGTCTTGACACCACAACTTATTTTCATCTCGCCGCGTTGGAGCACAACGAGGTCTTCAAACCCAAGAAAAGAAACACAAGCATATATATATATATATATATATATATATATATATATATATATATATATATATATATATATATATATATATATATATATATATATATATATATATATATATATATATATATATATATATATATATATATATATATATATATTCACATTCACAAATCTACATTTCGACGCATTTTCGCGCAACGCTGTAAAAGGAATGGGGTTATGTATGTAGTTGGGAATGTAAGGAGTGCTACACCGAAAATCAAAAAAAGAATTCTATGACGATGTTCTTCCCCGATTTACGTGAAAATAAAAAACAGAAGGCTAAAGCGAATGATGAAATTGAAAGAAGAATTCTGTTAACGATATTCTTCCCCCGATTGCGGTGAAGAGAAAATGGGACGGCTAAAGCGAGGGGTGCGACGCTAGAAATCGAAAGAAGAATTCGCCTATTGACGATGTTCTTCCGACACGCGAGGCAAAATGGGATGCTAAAGCGAGGGATGATGCCGTAAATCGAAGGAAGAACTATCGACGATGTTCTTTCCCGATTGGAAGTGAAAATGGACGGCTAAAATGAGGGGTACGACACCAGAAATCAAAAGGAGAATTACCTGACTATGTTCTTCCACTAATTTTAAAACAGATGGCTAAAGGGCACGAAAAGAAAAAGAAGAATCCCTATCGATGATGTTCTTCCCACGATGCTAAAGTGAAGGTTGAAGGCTAAAGCAAAGAGGTTGCTGTCCGACGGTGGTAATGGAGGGATGGAGGTTCACTTGGTAATAGTTGGTGGAGACCGCGAAAGGAGGCCAAGCCTGACGGTTTGAAGGCTGCTGTCAGCGGGAAGGGTCAGCTGAGGTCTGGCGGATGTGGTTGCTGGCAATGACCGACGAGACGCTGTCCGTCACGGACGCGGAAGGTGATTTCGGCTCAACGGATAGCAGAGAATGGCGCGGATCTGCAGGGTCGAGCTGACGCGGATGGTCGTGAGGCGTCAAAGGGCCACCTCACGAAGGTGGGTTGAGCATGCGGATTCATGGGATGCGGAGCCGGAGAAAATGCCGCCGGCAACGGAACGCTGTGGTCTGAGCAAGTTCTGAGGATCTGATAGCACCTCGGGCTGAATGAGAGGAGGGTTCCCGGTTTTAGGCAGACGATGGCGAGATGCGCAGATGCCAAGGACAGATCCACGACTACATCATGGAGAACGATTTTGGCTGGAAGTGGGATGGCGGAAGAGAAATTGAGAGGGGAAGAATTGTTAATTTTGTGCAGAGGGGTGTTTTCTTGGACGTGAGAATGCAGGAGAGAGAAATGTGGGAGAGAATGAGGAGTGAAAGTGGAAATGCAAGTGAGAGGGAGAAAAACTACCAGAAATGGGAGGGAGAGTTGAGCCTTTTTCAGTTTTTTTTTCTTTTTAGAGAAGTTGGCTAGAAAAAACTGAAAAATAAAAATGGGGGGAATGGTTGCTGCGTGAAGGGGTAATTTAGGGATTTTAAAAATTAATTTTAAGTTAATTAAACAGTTTTAATGTGGATTTCCCATAAATATATATATATATATATATATATATATATATATATATATATATATATATATATATATATATATATATATATGAATCTAAGGTAATTATTATTTTGAACGAATGACGCACCGCTTCGCGGATCTGGAGGTCGCTTGTTGTTCGGCCAAATTGAGTCCATTTCACTAAAATGCGTCGCCGCTTTAAATCACTCAACTTTCGCATGCACAGTCCAATTGAGAATAGTCTTACTTGATAGATTTCGGAATTTAGAAGCCAATGATTGGTCAATTTCATGAACAGAGATGTTTGATCCTCATCGGGGCCTCCTGACCTCGATATGCTCATGCACGTTGATAACTCGAGCGCTTGATCAATTACTCATCAAGTCATACAATATTTATATTCTAGCCAATTTTGACATTTTGAACGTGATGGCGAAGTCCGTTCATCAATCGGAGGTCGTTTCGACCATTTTCAGATACATCCAGTGCATTTCAACATCGATTTGCGCGCTGCCACTGCTGATTATTCGACATTAGCACAGGCTTGTTTGAATTAAGCATGAATAGTCTCATTTGATAGTTTTCAATATTTTGAAGCTATCGACATGATCAATTTCATGAACGGGAGTTGTTTGGCTTGCACTCTCTTTCGATATGCGTGCATTGACGCACTGAAGCTTGATCCTGCTCGTTAGATTTTTTTTGATATATATATTTTGATTAATTTCAACATTCTGAACACAACGACAAAGTCCGTTCATCGATCGGAGGTCATTTCGACCATTTTCGGTGACGTATAGTGCATTTTGAGCCCTGATTTGCGCACTATCACTTCCGAAGTCCATCGAATTAGACTTGTGGGCTTGACTCGAACATGGCATGTGGAGGTCAACATGAGAATTTTAGAATCAGGTTACAACTGCTATGCATCAATAGTTAGACTGTAATAGTTGTTAGTGGTAGTTGACGACGAATAGCGATCAACGCATAACGTGTTGATGACGAACTTCAAACTTCTAGCTTACTCTCAGCTTTCTCACAAGTTTCCTTCTAGCTCCTCCTCCCTTCATGACAAGAATGAGATTCTATTTATAAGATTCTGAGAGGGTATTTTGGTCATTGTAGCCAAAATCCCAAAACACTCTTTTAACGGTGTATATTGATTCATTTGATCATAGATAGTTTTTTTGATTTGACTATTCAAATGATTTTCGATTTGAGTGATCGGCTCGCTCGGATTGATTTGTCGAGCTGATTGACTATAAGCATGTCAAATTTGTCATTTGATCATTCATGCTTCAAAGTTTTCATATGTAGCTTTGGATTAATTGAGCATCGATTTGACCCGCTTCTAAAATTATCAACTCACTCATTGAGTCATTTAATTTGAATATATATGCTTTAAATTGAGATAAGGCTTTATTTATAAACTTAGAGAGATATATTACTATTGATTAGGAATTTTATTCTATCGTGCTTCCACATGTATCCCACTATATGCATAATTTAATGCATATAAGAGGTCCAAGGAGCAAGATTATATAATTTTTAATTAAAATTATTAATCTTTGAATATTTTGACAATTAAGGGAATTTGCTCAAAAGAAGTATTAAGAGCATAAAAAATCTTTATTCAATAAAGATCAAATTTTTAGGCAATGCGTGAATCATATATATATATATATATATATATATATATATATATATATATATATATATATATATATATATATATATATGTAGAGAAAACTTATAATAAACCTTCACATTTTTTATAAAATCACCAAGATAAAAAAGAGAATAAGAACTCTATAATTTTAAAAAAACTCTATAAAAAATCAGGCTTATCAAGAAAGATGCTTTCAGATATCAACTTTGGAATATAAAGTTTGAATCTTCCGATACGGATTACAAGATTATATGAGAATCGATAATGAGAATTTCGAATCGATTACAACTATACTAATAGTTGGATAGAATCGGCTGGTTGTTGGTGAATGATAATAGCCATGACGACATAACGATGACAATTTCAAAAATTTATCTCTCTCGCCTTTCTCCCAAGTTCGGCTTCTCTTTCTTCACACAAAGAATGAGATCCAATTTATGGATTCTGAGAGGGCATTTTAGTCATTGTAGCCAAAATCCCAAAACACTCCATCGGACGGTGTATATTGATCCATTTGATCATAGATAATTTTTTTTGTGATTTAACCATCCAAATGATCTTTGATTTGAGTGATTTTAGGCTCATTAGATCGCCGAGCCGACTGACTATAAAGTCGCCAAATTTGGAAGTCATTTGATATCTTGACTCAAATTTTCATAGTAACTTTGACTGATCAGTCATCGCTTCTAATATTGTTAACTGCCTCACAGCCGCTTAATTTGATTGTATATACGCTTTAATTTGAGATTTGGCTTCATTTATAAATTTTAGAGGGATATATCATTTGCCTCTCTATTTTTGGATGATAAAACTTATTTCATCGAAAAATAAAATCACTTTAACTAAAAATTATTAAGATTAGTTATTAATATTTAATTATTTTATTGTATTATATATATATATATATATATATATATATATATATATAAAGTATATTTTTATAAATATATAAATTATTTTATCATTTTATATTATTATATATATTTTGGGTGGTTGTTTGATTTGAAAGAGAGGGGTCATGGGCCCCTCCATATTATTTTTATTTTTTATTTTTAATTTTAGCATGAGAAAAATAGAGAGAGAGAGATTAAAAGAGGGAAGGTAGTAGGCCCCACCTTTTTTTCATGTTGCCTTGAGAGAGAGAGAGAGAGAGAGAGAGAGAGAGAGAGCCAACGTAAAGACTTTTTTTTATTTTTTATGTAGAATATAAAGAGTTTTTTTATTATTTTAAATGAGGAATATAAAGAGTTATTTTCTTTAAAATATCAATAATTTTCTCTCTTCTTTAGAAGATGAATTTTTTTTAATGAGGTATATAAAGAGTTTTCTTCATTTTTTTTATTTTTATTTTATTTTTTAAAAGAAATTGAAGAGTCATTTTTTTATAGTATAAATATCCCCGAAAGGGTAAGGGAAAACCCACACCTTCTCAATCGACCCAGTTTGGAGATTAAGGCGTAGTTCATACAGGCCCGATTTTTCCTCAAAGAGGCCAATGATATCGTCGGACGCCGGAGATATCAATGCTCGTAGTTCATACGGAGAGGCTCCATTTTCCTCGAGAGAGGTGTCAACTGCCTTCGTACACCGCCGATTTGGAGCATCAAGGCCCGTAGTTCATACCGACAAACGATTTTCTTGAGAGGTGTCAACTCATCGCCGATGACCGCCGGAGGCAATCGGCCCGTAGCTCATAGACGAGGCTCAAGTTTTCCTCGAAGATCAACTGCCCTTCTGACCGATCGGTTTTGAGGCTATGGCCCATAGATACGGTGAGGCTGGTTTTCCTCGAGAGGCATCCGCCATCGCCGGACTTGGTTTGAGGCGATCAAGGCCCATAGTTCATACGACGAGGCCGCTTTTCTCGAGAGAGCGTCCAACCGCCCTCTCGGATCGATCAGGTTTGGAGGCGATCAAGGCCCATAGCTTATACGGTGAGGCTCCGGTGTGCTTCTGCTTTCTTCTCTTTGGTAGCCTCCACTAACTTGTATAATGGTGCCGACCCCTTTCACAGGCTCCAATTCTCCCTGATCTCAGGATTTTCAATTGACCTGGTTAGGAGGTGCGCATCCCGAATTTAATTTCTAGTGTGATTCCAAACTTGAAAAGTAGAGACTAACTTCATGGGTGAGCATCCTTCCACAGATATCCCAATATCTAAAGATTTTTAAGTAAATCTTGCACAAGATGATGGGTTGCAGAAGCATCAGGAGACGACGAGATCTGATGATGTAACACCAATTATTAACAGTGATACTTTGATAATCTTCGAGAAGAAGTTTCATTTTTCAAATGATTTGGCGGTCATTCCTTATAAAAGATTGCAATGAGCTTATCCTACTCCGTCGGGGCACCTGTACCTTATGAAGCTTTTGCCTTCTGAGATTTGTGATGTACGTGCACATTCTGAGGCTTTTGCCTTTTGAGATTTTTGATGTACTCATACCTTCTGAGGCTTTTGCCTACTGAGATTTTTGATGTACCTGTACCTTCTGAGGCTTTCGCCTATTGAGATTTTTAATGTACCTGTACCTTTTGAAGCTTTCACCTACTTTGATTTTTGATGTACCTGTACCTTCTGAGGCTTTTGCATTCTGAGATTTTTGATGTACCTGTATCTTTTGAAATTTTTGTTTTCTGAGATTTTTGATGAGTGGAGACCCTGACAATCACTTGCTCCTCTGGAGTCTTTCTAGTGAGGACCTTGTCTACTACTAGCTTCCCATCGAGGCTTCCTCAGGGGCGTGCCTTCTAGGAGTTATTAGTGGAGACTTTGTCTACCACTTGCCTTCTTGAGGTCTTTCTAGTGAGTACCTTATATAGTATCAGCTTCTCATATAGGCCTCCTAATGGGTATGCCCTTTAAGGGGTTTTATTGAATGCAACAAAGGAATATTTCATTGATAATAAAAACTTGTTTTAGAAAATAAAATCTTATAAACTTTTCAATAGTGTAAAGAAGAAACTTAACTTTCTTTACACTTGCCTTAGTGAGATATTTTCTTAAATAAGTATTGGTGATATTTCTTACTCAATAACTTTAATAATTTCTTTACCATGATTCTTCTGATCTCCTTTTTGATGATCTGTGCATTGCTCCAACAAGTAACATCCCAGATGTCATTGTCATATTAAACGTTCAATTTCTTCCTTCACATAAACACAACTTTCAGTTGAATGCCCTTTCGAACGGTGAAAGTGATAATATTGTGATTGATTTCCTCCATTTGGATTTCTCAATGGGTTTGGCCATTTGAGATATTCAGAGTTTTGAATTTTTATTATGATATAAGTTTTAGGCGTATTTAGTGGAGTATATCTAGAAGTGTCGTAATGTCGTCAATCTTTTGAATATTTTTCTTTTTATTTTGAGATACTATTGTAAGATCTTCTTATGCGTATTTATGCTTAAAATTATTCTCAAATTATCTTCTATGAGCAGTAATAGCTTCATCAACAATAATTTGTGCCTCTACTTGATGAATAAGATTAGTGTAAGATCGCACTGTATCTCGCATTAATGAAGAGTAGAAAGGCCCAGGTCGAAGACCTCCATTGAAAATGCCTCGGAGTAGCTCTGGTTCTACTCTTGGAATTTGATGAGCTTCTGAAGAGAATCTTTGAAAGTATTCTTTGAGGGTTTTTCCTTCATTTTGGTGAATTCCAGAAAGATGAGAAGTGTCTTTGATGATTCTTCAATTTGAGATAAATTGTTCGACAAAGAGTTTAGCCAAATGAGCAAAGTTGAGAATGGTCCCTTGGGGGAGGGAATAAAACCATGTACTAGCTTTCCTTTTAAGAGTGATAGGAAAAACTTGACAGAGCAAACCATCGGGGGCTTGTTGAATATGCATAATAATCAGAATGAATGTCATGGATTAGAGGTTCCATCATAAGGTTCAATATTAGGTAGTTTAAACCCTACTGAAATCGGTTATTAAAGAACCATATCATGCAAAAGAGAAGATTCTTGAATACTCTGGCGAGGGATGAACTATTTATCTCTTAAAAAAATTTATCTCAAACAAAGCGTTATATTTCATCTCGAATAACTTCTCAAGTTGTCTCCATGAAACGGGGGTGATTCAATCCCATCAAAGAGGTAGGGGGATTCAAAGTTGGTCTGGTAATATGAGTTGAGCTGGTAGTATAGTCATGATCCATATCAGGATGATGTACGGGAGAATTTCCACATGATCATGAGGGGGTTCTTCATTAGTTTCTTTAATAAAATTAACTCTATCATGTTGTTGATAAGGTCGATTTCTTCCAATTTATTATGGCATTCTTGATTGTTCAGTCTCAGTAAGAGCTGAAGGATCTGAGCTTGATGTTTCTCCATTCTTTGCATGCGCTCTTCAAAAGTATGAAGTGCTTCACCTGGCTGGTGGTTTCGATCTTGTTGAGAAAATTGGTTGTCTGACATGATAAAGTAATGGGAATCTCCTTCTCACAAACGGTGCCAAACTGTTGCATGCCAGAAAACTTGTAGCGGTAGAATAAACCTTTACGCCTTAGCATTATATGAAAATCTAATATGCACACAGATAGTTGAAAAGAGAATAAGAAACTCCAGAATTTTTAAGTGGAAAAATCACAGGAAGAGGGTAAAAAATCACGGGGCCTAGCCAAGTAAAGATGCTTCACTATATATCATCTTTGGAGTACAAAGTTTGAATCTTCCTGATAGTGAGATTACAAGGTTGTATGTGAGAAATCCTAATAATGAGAATTCCAGAATCAGGTTATAATAGCTATACAACGGTAGTTGGACTGTAATGATTGTTGGTGGCAGTCGACGATGATAATAGGCAGCGATCAGCGACAACGATGATGATGACGAACTTCGAACTTCAAGCTCCTCCCTTTTTTCTTCATGAAAAGAATGAAACTCTATTTATAGGATTCTGAGATGGGTATTTTAGTCATTGTAGCCAAAATCCCAAAACACTCCATCAGACGGTGTATATTGATCCATTTGATCATAGATATTTTTGGTGATTTGATTATCCAAATGATATTCGATTTGAGTGATCTTAGGCTCGTTGGATTCTTCTCGTCGAGCCGCTCAATTTGACTATAAGCACATCAAATTTGAAGTCATTTGATCATCTAGTTAGTGACTCGAAGTTTTCATATGTAGCTTTTGAGTTTGATTTGAGCTCATTTGGGCTCTATCAGACCCGCTTCTAGCATTGTTGAACTTGTCTGACTGAGTTGTTTAATTTGATTGTATATATGCTTTAATATGAGATTTGTGATTCATTTATAAATTATAAAGAGATATATCAATATATATATAAAATTGCAAACCGAACTAATTCAATTCTCTTTCACTCTCTTTCAATTCTTTAAAATAAAAAAGGAGTTAAATCAATGAATAACATCAAAATATTACTATTATTCTCTCTCTCTCTCTCTCTCTCTCTCTATATATATATATATATATATATATATATATATATATATGAGACTAAAAAATTTAAATGCATTCCCAGTGCGGTATGATGATTTCTACCACGACAAATGCAGACATGTGGCATGTCAATGTGGTCAAATCTGCAATTTGTTTTCATCTGTCATTTTTAATATTATTTTTTAAAAGTAATTTAATCTTAAAATTTCTACCTCAAAAAAAAAAAAAAAAATAAAATTAAAAAATTGACATCAATGCTTTGCTGCCACTCCCCGCCAGCTATGGCTCACCCAGCAAAAATGGCCGAAGCATCATTACATAAGCCTATAGAGTCGATTCTCTGTTCTTAATATCCAAGCACGACAAGAAGATCAGCATTTCCACGCACTAAATGGCCATCTCAGCGGCTAGAAAGCTCGTCTTCCTCAGCCTGGCTATCTCCCTCCTCCTTCTAGGCTTCTTCCCCATCCCCGCAACTGTACTTCATTTTGTAATCTTCTCTTTCTCCAAGTCATCCGTCTTCATCATGACGCCTTTACTCCATTGTACTGCAAATTTTGTTTCAGTTTAAGTGAAGAAGCGCTGATCTTTTGGTTCCTACAGGTTATGGAAGGATCAGTTGCAATTAAAGTAGTAAGTAGATGATGATCTGAGCTAATGTAACATAATTGGCTAGCACAATCAAAGCCTAGTGCACATAGAGCAGCGGTGAACCTACGACAACTGATAGGCCACTCCTTCAACATAATCAAGTGAGAAGAGGCCTTTAGAATAGTACCCTGTAAAAAAAAGGGATTAAGCAACAATCAAATCACAAACTAAGCAGGAGTAGCATAGAAGTTGAAATTAAAATTATACTTACAGTATCGGGTGTCGGTGCAAGATATTTATCCGATATTATACATGATCGCATCTTCGTAATGTGTAATAGCTCCTGTAAACACATCAAAAAAATTGCCAGGATTCATTTGACTTAGATTCAACCATAACAAAAGCAAGAGGAAACAAACCATTATTTTCATCTATTCCAACAATAGTCAATAATGTACCATGATACTTGCCAGCAAAAATGTACCATCCAAACCGAGGACATGACAATAATTGTCCCAACCCAAAATAGAAGGACCAAACGCCCAAAAGAGTCATTGGAATCGCTGTGTACTACTAGACTGTATTCAGTAGACTGTACCTGGTAAAGTGGAAGAAATTGCTTTCATAAAGACGTTGAGAGTCCTATAAGACTCTTCCAACCCCAAAAAATAGCCTTTACTGCCTTATGCATAGCATCCCGGGCCTTCATGTGAGATAATTTAACATTAAATTTTGATTTCATTCTACCTATAAACTCCCTAGGTTTCATATCAATTTGATGCTTGATTATAGGTATAAAAAGCAATGAATTTGAATCAGATGCCGATGACCACCGCCTATCATCAGTATTGATACACTTGGTCATCTCCAAATAACCCCCCAATACGCTTGATGTGGCTAATGCAAGCCAATTACATGCTCTATTGACATTATCATGATGTACACATATCACAGTATAGTTCTTCTAGTTTGAGGTGGCTATTTGAAATTGAATATTATTAACTATACACTAACCAATAACAACAAACTGAAGGTTCTTTTTTACTTGTGAAACACATTCCTTCAACAAGATCTCATAGGATTTCAACATCATATGATAGGACATTTTCATAGATGGACCATCGAAGTAAATATCGTTGTCCCATTCTCTAGTGATTTGACACATCCGGACATACTCATTATTAATAAATATTTCACATTCACTCTCAATATTCCAGAATGAATGATTCTTTAAAAGATCCTGACTAGCTACATTACCAACCATAGCTTCTAATCCGTGAACAATCATTTGATATCCTACTGAGTCACTACTTGAGCTACCGCTTATTCTTACGCATCATCACGAATACTCTAAGACATGTATGGTTCCTCTGATTGATAAATAACATTATTGCTAGAGCTGTAATTCCATGACACACATCAGTAACATGACACACATCACCATTGAAAATTAATAATGAAAGTAGGGAAAGATAAGAAAGGTATTATATGAGAATCATTTCGTCAAAGCTGCTCTGTGTCATCAAAGGAGCAGGTGTGATGAAATTCTATGTATGAGTCGATGGTATATCAACTAACCTCAACATTGGATTAGCTGATATGGATACAACATTAGCATCTTTGACTCTCACATATAACACTAATGTCTAACCAGAAGCTTTGTCCAAAGATAACACAAATTTCATCATCAAAAAATAACAGCAGAACCATATCCACCGATATATTACGTCGACTAACGTGATGCTCTAAATTAATATGCAGTGATCTCATAATTCTTTGTGTAAAGTCCAATAAGGTGTTGTGCCTCAGAACCTTAATTGGATGATTTCGACTACCCATATAACTAGGAATGAACTAGTCATTGGCACTTAGTTCACCTTCGTAGAATAAGATCAACGAAACCAACTCTCTACTCATTCTTGACAAGATGAGTTGAGGTGAATTAAATATCTAAAATATAATCAACCACATTAGGATTATGTAAATTTAAAAGCAACGGAGCCGCCATAAGCATTGTTGGAAGCCAATGTTGGGTTCCTCGGGCTGTCGGACAAAGATGAAGGCTGTCGGAAGTGGGGGATGCGGTTGTCGGCCAATGAAATAGGCTTTGGAAGGGCTTGCGGGCGGCTGCCGGCTAAGGGAGCTTGGTTGTCCGGCAATGGCCGATGGACCGGTGAGGGGATGAAGGTCTCGATCGACCTGGGATGGGAAGGTCGCTCGATTACTCTGACGGATGAAACCACCTTTACATTAAAATCATGGAATGGTTATAATAAATGGGGTCTACGGTGATCGCTCGCTTTCATTCCGTTAAGTCGCCCGCTTATTAGATATTTTAAATCATACTTATTTTAAATTTACCTAAGCACCACCATTTAGAAAGTAGATGCCTCGAAAATCCGCCACTGGCTCATCTTCCATGCCTCTCTCCTCCTCTTCTTCTCTTCTCTTCCTCTACCTCCTTTTCTCTATCTTATATCTAAATTTTTTTTGAGATACTAAATTGATTAATTATATTTAAATCATACTTCAAAATATGCATCAACATTTGCCCAAGTCAAAATATGATGTTTTTCGAGTGAATTTTAAAAGTCACAATCATTTTAAATATTCTAAATATAAAGTAATGTATTCATATTAAATTTCATTCAATTTGATTAGCTATGTAAGGAAAATGAGAGATGTTCATGTTTTAAGGCACTATTCGGACAATATATCTTCATTCACTATTCTAAATGTCTTTATATTAATTAAATCTTTACAAGCCTCAACAGTTGAGTTCGCGGTTAAGCTCTCAGTTACGGTTAGGGCTTTTTCAGACCGAAGCTACAGTGATGAAGAACTCCCTCACCTCTCTCACAAAGCTGATGATAAGAAAATAAACATAGACATAAATTGTTTTTTTGTAATATAATTATTCTCAACGCAACATATTTCTTATGATATTGCTTTCGGAAACTTATAAATCTCATTTTATTAAACAAAAAATAATTTAAAATTACAAGTATTATTAATGGTATTACTATTATCATTTATATTATTATTATTATTATTATTATTATTATTATTATTATAAGTTGAAGATATTACAAATTTTCTATTGATTAGAAATTTTAGTCCATCGTGCTTCTACATGTATCCCACTATATACATAATTTAATGCATAGAAGAGGTCCAAGAAGCAAGATTATATAATTTTTTAAAAATTTACTAATCTCTGAATATTTTGACAATTAAGGGCATTTGCTGAAAAGAATTATTGAGAGAATAAAAATCTTATTCAATAAAGATCAAATTTTGATTTTTGAGGCAATGCGCGAATCAAATATATATATATATATATATATATATATATATATATATATATATATATATATATATATATATATATATATATATATATATATATATATATATAATTGCAAACCAAACTAATTCATTTCTCTTACCCTCTTTCAATTCTTTAAAATCAAGAGTTAAATCAATGAATAATATCAAAATATTACTATTATTCTCTCTCTCTCTCTCTCTCTCTCTCTCTCTCTCTCTCTCTCTCTATCAGATTAAAAAAAATTTAAATACATTTCCAGTGCGGTATGACGATTTCCCCCATGTGACGACAAATGGCAGACACGTGGCGTGACAATGTGGTAAAATCTGCAAATTATTTTTTACAAAATTTTTAAAATAAGCATAGTTAAAATCTTAATTAACGGATTAAGTATATTTTAAAAAATTTAAAATAGACGCGTTAAGCAGGCTTAGAAAATATTAAATAAAAAATTCGATATATCTTTCATTAAATTAGTTTGTTATCGAATTAAAAACTTGGTATCAATATAAGTTTCGTGTTCAATTGAGATTGTGGCCTTGCATAAGAAATTTTGATGTACCTGAGTTTAGTTGTATTTATGATTTAAACTTTTATATATATATATATATATATATATATATATATATATATATATATATATATATATATATATATATATATACACAAAAGGAACCTTATATATAAGCTCTATTTTAAAACAAAGAAAAACTCAACCTAAAGGACAATTTATGATTCTCTCACCCAAGTTTCACATAGTTTTATATTATGTATATTTTATATGAAGATAATGGCTACATTAATTTTTTAAATAAGGAGTATTTCTTTCTTTTTGATGTCAACCTATGAATTATCTTGTTTGATTAGTAGACTTTGGCCATATTAAAAAATAGAAAAATAAATGTGGTGAATGCCTATTTTCTATTTTATGTTTTTTTTGCATTTTTTTATTTGTTCACTTTATAAATATATGAGATAAACTCTCATGAAATATAGAGTGAATTATTGAATTTTGAATGCTTAGTAGTTTAAATATTGGAGAATTTTGATGTGTTTGTTCTTTATCTTAGTGATATTTTATTATTTAGACTATTTTTTAAAAAATATAGAAATGTAAAAAAAAATTAAAACAGAAATATAGCTAGAGTACATAGAAAATATAAAACAGTGCTAGAACAATGTACATCAAGCTATCATATGATCTATACTGGTATGCTAGAGTACATCTAATGACGGCGGTGTCTGCGTGGTGGAAGTGCGTCACTCTCTGGAGTATAATGTGCATGGGGGGTCGCAAGTGATGAACGATCGCACATCATCTCCGGGTCGATGGTGCCTCGGTGTCATCGAGAGGTGTAACATCGGTATCTCTGCGATGGTCCCGGCGAAAGGGGACTATGTGCATGCATGTGGCATGTATACGGATGGGTGAGGATACATGGAAGAAGCTGCACTGCCAGATAAATGAACATGCCTTCTGGTTTGTGAGGTGTGCTATATGGGTAAGTGTATCAACGACATGGACGATGGACGCATCGAATCTGTAGCATGTAGGCGAGAAGACTGGCGCATAGGAACTAGGCCGTCGCATTCTCATTCTATTCTCGATATGTGCATGTCCTTATTAAGTTTTCATAGTTCCTTAAGTATTGATCGAATCTGAAAATCTGTCCATATCTCTCCCAAAATAAGTGAGAATATATCTTGCGTGTCAAGATATGTTCCCTGTGAAGACAAAGAAATTATGTTGTCTGTTAAACATATAAATTTATGAATAGCATAAATTTTTTTTAAAACTTACCATCAATCTCTCTCCAGGACCACGAGGATAGTAGGTGGTCGGCAGTATGGTCAGAGCCCTAAGCATGTATAAAGACGCCCAGGATCGATACCACCTCATATCGACTCCAATTGCCAGTGGAACACTCCACAACAATGGCATGTGCGGCCTCCCTAATATGTAAGCTGGTGGTACTCAAACCCGGTCAACATCGGCCTTTCCCGTCGCCATTGAAATGAAGGATCTATATGGGATCTATTCGACTCTAGGTGATAGCCTGCGCGAGAATCGATCGAGGTACCACTCAATCAACTAATCAATGGAACGACCATATCATGAAAGATATGCCACTCGGATCTGGCGGCCATAAGGTTCCCATATCACCTACAGTAGTCATATAGTAAATTTTATGTCTTCTATGAAATTAAAAAAAAAAAAAGTGCACTTGGTCATACCTGGCTCTGAAGCAACCTATCAAGCTCATCCCTGTGCACTCTAACTTGAGCAGGTTTGATCTCCCTACGGTAACCCTCGTTCCATCTACAACCAACACTCAAACCCTCCAACTCCACTGGGAAGGGGAACATGTAAATGCTCCCACGACCATACCTGCAATAGGTGCAGACATCCTGTCATGTTCGTCCGCTTTGGTCTTGTTGCCTCATTCAGCTCTCTATATAAGTGTGCCAACACGGCTGATCCAATGCTGAACTTGTTAAATAATGTCAGATCCTCTAATAGTGGTAGTGGAGATGTACCACCGGCGGACGTATCGGCATGAGGAAGCATCTATGGTGAGCATATATGCTCGACATGCCGACTCAACATCTGACATATCCAAATATGAATCCCTGAAGAATGTCCAATGCAATCACCATAATGGCATGCAGGTCCTGGCATGTGCTTTCCCCATACGAAATGTAGACGTCAAATGTGGCTGAATGGGATCGTGGTATAGGATATCGGGCTCAAGATGTCTCCCAATCAGCTCGTCACAATAATCCGACCATGAAATCCATCGTCTACCCTCTCCCGCACATGTAGTTAGTCAATCCCATCAAGGATCATGGCTACGTCTGCGGTTGTCATCTGTAGTTAGATGAAATGTGTTCGTCAGGTGACGGCCAACCAAAGCTGTGAGCAAGTGGTGATCTAGTCTGAGGTACTGCAACTGTGAAATACAATGTAATCTAACTTCTCGTAGTCCATTCATGAACCAGTGGCAATTTACTGACCATTCACTGATCATAAGTAAATGTGAAGTAGCCTCGAGAATCGTACTCTGCATAAGACAAAGTGTATGTATCATCAAAAATTAACATCTGCTATGTCACAAATAGTATAACAACATACCATATATCGGTGTGCTACGTATGCGCCATACGATGCGGATGCACCTCCAGGGGTGCGGGGCCATAATCGAAAAGGGGCTCATCTGTGCGGAGTCTACGTCCATATTACCTGGAAATTTATTATTCAGTTAAATGCATTCAATTTCATATGTACATATATAGCGAAACATGTAAGGTATTACAATTGTTTTATTTCAAAAAATGCACAGTACTAAACTAGCCCTGGAAAAAAAGATGTACAGGAGAAAAACAAGAAACACAGAGTAAAACACACATAGTAAAATACATATACAAAAATGTATAGGATCAAATTAGGAAATACACATAAGCTTGAAAACACACTAGCATTTAAAAAAACATTCCCGCTAACAGGATCAAACTAAGAAAAACAAATTACCACATATTAGTATAGTACAGAGGTCTGAAAGAAAAAAAGTATAATACAAAGTTCTCAGTATAGAAAGGAGACAGTTCGGGCGGAGTACAAGTAAAACACATATGCCTGACAAAAATACTAATGTCACCTTTGTGGACAAGTAGTATTATGCCGATTTTTGCATAGACCACATATTCGTTTGATCAGTATGTTTTGTCCATTGTATTTGTATATCGCCGTCCTAGCTACCTACCACCTTCTAACATTTGGTGGTGTAAGATCCTGTTTAACGCTAAATACATTAACCGTCATGACGACGGATAATATGAAATTGAGCTTGATATTTGGCGACATCTCAGAGAGTGTAGTAAGGAGAGACATAATCTGTGTGGTTTATGTGACGCTATCCCATCACAACAATAACATGAGGACATGGAATATGCAGTAGTTGTGGCTATCTACATGTATAACTACAGACTGCTTGATCTTGCACTTCGACCTTGAACGACATGGAGGACATTGTGAAAACCTGGTATTCGGTCATGTTTATCCGTGTGGGATTTGAGCATCTTCTTGCTTCACGCTCATTTTGCTGCAGCTAAGCCTTCACACGTGGAGCAAATAGTGAATCATTTGCGACGGTCAAAGCAATCGAAGTCTTTTGTTGAAGATCGCTACCGATTGTAGAAAATTGAAGTGATCAAACGGATTGGTAACCCACGCCCTCTTTAACACACCGTTGAAACACTCGATGGTTGTCATGGTGCCATAACGGTACCCCTCATCATGGCACAATGTCCACTTTGCCACATCTCTTGCTAGTAGCCACTCTGCACCTTCTAGTTTAATATTCTTGATATCCGTCATGTAACGTATGTAAATGTGGATGTTAGTTGTATTTCCTACAACATACATTTTCTGGCACATGAACTCTATATCAGGAATTCCCATCGTTCTGCACGGCTTCTTGAAATTTTTCCTGAGGTGGCGTAAATAGTGACGATATTTTGCCCAATGTAGAATCTCACAGCATCCATGCACCAATCCGGAATGTCGATTAGAAATAATGCATAAATCAGGTCGTGTGCATATAATTGGAACCAAATCTTGTAAAGTCCTAATAAACCAATTCCATGACTCATTGCATTCTGCTTCAATAATGTGGTCCTTGTGGCGGTAAGTGGTGTTGAGAAGTTTCAATTGCTTGGAATTCATCCGCAAAGATAATCATGCTAATCATAATTTGTTTCATTTCAATTTCAACATATATGACAACAAAGTTATACAGTTTGCATTGATGACAGACTTCATCATCATCTAGTGTAGCAATGAAACGCAACAGGAACCTACATATGAGATTAATCCTGAACCGTGCCGAATCAACATTAGTGACCGCATGATTTGATCTTGAACACTGTTAAAATTAACCCGGCCAGAAATTAATATAGGATGATTTTTTTCGCTAGTATACGTAGGGAAGAAATCATCACTGACACTAAGTTTGCCACCATAATACAACACCAGACATACTGTGCTTGAACTCATTTTGAATCAAATATGTATTTAAGTGGAAATGTCAAGAGTAGACTGTTAAATTAAATTTAAATTAATTGTTATCTTATAAAACACAAATGACAAATAATTTATGATTTTACAAACTGACCAGTAAACGCCAAAGTTTTAGCTTCATCCACAATTCTATTTTTAAAATCATAATTAAATCATAGAATTATATTTTTAAAATCATAATTAAATTATAAAATTATAGACTCGATTCCCTACAAGAGAAAACCAAGTCCGCCAAGTGTATGAAGTTAGTGTAGCCGTGAGATTCTCATATGATCTTTATAAGACCACCAAGTCCATTCTTATCCTAAGAATTCAATTAGAATAGAATATGTCATCTTAGTTTGATAATTTTAAAGTAGATTTGAAAAAAAAATAATTATATACATCAATTTTATAAAATGAAAAAATAGCATTAAGAAAATGTGACCTTATATATGGTCTAAATATTTAATATGACATATCATATCCAATTTATATTTTTAGGTTGATGGCATAGGTTACAAAAGGAAATGAATACATCAATGGTTGATGGCATAGGCTACAAAAGGAAATGAATACATCAAAGGTGACCTACATGATGAGAAAATTATTAAGATAATAATATGATATGATTGTATTAATGTCTACATGGAAGGCTTAATATGTAAAGATTAGACTAAGACTCATTACACTAAATAAGATGAACAAATTAAGTGTAGTGAATGTGAACGCATGCAATTATTTTATGTTTAAATCTATATTTTCTCTCATTATATATAATTTTATACAATATATAAAAAATATTAAAGAATTTAATATCTAGCGGTACAAAATATTTATAACATATAAGATAGTATTGTATGATAAATGATTGTACCACAAATAAAAATAATTTTAAATGAAGCATGTTGAATAGATATATAAAACTTTAAATAACAATAATAAAAAAACATATATTTTGAATAGCCATGATGAATCACATCAATCACCCAATAAAATATTTGCTCTTAGAAATAAAATTTAACATTGAATATCTCATATGAAGCGGTGATACACAATGAAACTAATAAAGATGTCGGACAAAATATATGAAACTAATAAAGACACTTGGTATATTTAAATTAAATCATTTCATATTATTTTTTTATTTGACATTAAAATCATATATATATAGTTATTTTAAAAAGTGATAGTCATTTTAGTAGCCCTCAACTTTATAAATAAAAAATCATGAGGTACATCTAAAACTTGTTGACAATATTGTTTCTCGTTTCAAAACACATGTGGTTTAAACCAAGAGTATCTACCGCTTCTTTATTTGATTGTTTCACTCATTAAATTTATTTCAAAATGAGTGCAATACAAAAGCTAATTGCTTCTCTCGTTTCAAAACACATGAAGAATAGAAAATTCATCACGAGCAGATTTGAATAAGAATGTTCTGATCCAAAATGTTGTTTTTCTTCTACTGATCTAATGTTTACTTTGAATATTCCCTTTATAGGTAACAGGGAGAGAGCCATACCTTCACTGAAGAAGCTCAGTTTTTTGTCATGAGTTGACGAGGTAATCAATTTCCAATATTGGAAATTCAATTGCATTGTTGATCTTGTTTTAATTTATGATTCTGCTTTTAAATACCTAAGGTCTCCTTATGCGCTCGTGGGTTATGAATTCATAGTAACAATGTATTATTCCATGATTTATCTTAATAATGCCATGATTACTTCAGTTTTTTTCTTTTAATCTTTCATTCTCTTATGATTTGATTAATGCAACCATTTGAATTGGAATCATTTTCTTGCTTTTAAATTATGGATCACTTAGTTTTGATTCTATGTGTATGCTCTCTCTTTCTTTCTCTCTCCTTCTACTCGTAAGGTTAATAAGGTCTCATATCAACTATAGATATATTAAGATCCAATAATATGCACACAAAATAACAATTAATATGAAAGTTATTTCATCATTTTTTGTAATATTATATTAAAGGACTAATGAAAATTGATAACCTTTCACTAAAAAAATTCAATGAGTTTCAATTACAAATTCTAAATAGAGTCCTATTTAATAATGAACAAATTCATATACTAAACCTAATCTCAAACAGCCCTTAAACAAAAAAAAAGTGATGTTCATATCCAAACCTAATCTCAAACTCCATTAGATCTTCTTTTTTTTGAAGCATCTTCTAAACTCACAACTGTCAAAATAAAAATATGACATTAAAATCATATTTGTTATTTTATTGGATGTAGTTAAACTTTCAAACTTTGTTGGAATGAAGAAATACATTTCATAATTTAACGAGACACACAAAATTAGTTAGATCCACAATATGTATACCTAAAAATACTAAAATAAGTTAGATCTACAATATGTGTGCCTACAAACATCATTAAGTACAACAAATACAAGTCACAAATGCATATTACCCGTTTGTTTTAAAAAAAAAAAATACCTTTTTTCGGCCAAAAGGCTCATGGCATCGGCGGATCAAGACGGCGGAAGACCATGATGGAGACCTATCTGGCTATAGGAGCGACAAGATATCTGTCGCTCTAGGAGAGCATCGAGATCGGGATCGATCTCTGCTCATTATTTTTAAAAAAATTGATTTGCCGCCTGCTTAACGAGCGATCGGCTGACAAGGCAAAACGGGCGTATTCTATTTTAAATTTTTTTTAAATGTGCTTAATCCACTAATTAAGATTTTAACCATGCTTATTTTAAAAATTTTGCCATTGTTTCTCATCTGCCATTTTATTATTATTTTTTAAAAGCAATTTAATCTTAAAATTTCTCCCTTAAAAAAAACCAAAGTCAACGTTTGTGCTCGTCACTCCCCACTCCCGCCAACTATCACTCACCATTTAATTAGCTAATTAGACACAAAAAAAATAAAATTAGAAAAATAGGCTTAATGCTTAATGCGAGGCCAACGCATGTCGATTATTCGCTTTTG
The DNA here is from genome assembly GCA_021442155.1 of Cymbidium sinense. Lineage (NCBI taxonomy): Eukaryota > Viridiplantae > Streptophyta > Magnoliopsida > Asparagales > Orchidaceae > Cymbidium > Cymbidium sinense. The sequence goes on along the minus strand of CM038221.1, from coordinate 165,617,294 downwards.
AATCATAGCATCAACTTAAATTTTTTTTTAAAGTTAGAGCAGCTGTAGTATTTTGTCCGTATCGGACTCATCTGGTGTCAGAATCGAGCATGGTTAGTATGTTGGAATTGTAACAAAACTCTCCACGACTTTCATGTTGACAAAAAATTGCAATTGTGGCCTAGTATGCAGCAGTTTTTGCAAATGCGCGCAAAGACTGCATTGTCGACCTGAAATATTGGACCAGCCCTCGTATTTTTTCTGTATCGGACTCATCCGATGCCGGAATTGAGCGATCTTGATATCATTGGAATCATTACAAAATTACCCAGGACTTTCATGTTGACCAAAAATTATGATTGTGGCCTCGTATACAACAGTTTTGCAAATGCGAAAACAAATGGACGACCTAAAAATATTGAACCACTTATTTTGCTGACGACATCCGGTTAAAATCTAGCATGGTTGGTATCTTTGGAATCATAACAAAACTCTCCATGACTTTCATGTTGACCAAAAATTATGATTGTGACTCGATACGTATGCAGCAGTTTTTGCAAATATGCGCAAAAACTGTGGTGCCGACTTGAAATATTGGTCCAACCCCCTTATTTTGCACGTATCGGACTCATACGGTGTCAGAATCGAGCAAGCTTAGTATCATTAGAATTGAAACAAAATTTCCCATGACTTTCATGGTGACCAAAAATTACGATTATGGCCCGGTATGCAATAGTTTTTGCAAAATTAACAATTAGGAGAATTTGAAATGACTCACCCAATAGAACGCTCTTAATGAAGTGCAATTAACAAACTTTTAAGAGACATGGCATATTAGCATGTGCTTATATCCCATTAATCATATTGTTTGGAGAGAATATTTTAAATTAATTACATTCATTTAAGAGAAATCAATGTACTAGTAGTAAGATTGCAACCATTTTCCTGTGAAAAATTTTCAAACATGGATAACAAGCCAACTCAAACCAAGCTCATAACACAAACAAACTCCCTCTCTAATCTTATCAATAAAATAAATATCATCATTAAAAAACATACATCAAGGCACAACCTCTTGTAAATATGTACTAAGAACATCCAGAACTCGGACAAAAAAAATATGAACTTGAAGCTAATTTCTGAAGTAATCTAACCCAAATAAGAAAATACTTGATCAAAATGCTTTACTATAAGAAAAGAGGTACAAATACAATAAAATGGTATCCACTGTCTACAAAAGATGATAGTACAGACGACTATCTATGACGATGCCTGTGTGGCAGAATTGCATCACTGCTGGGCGTGTAATAGGCTGGTGGTCACCGTGGCCAGTCTCGTAGATGATGTTCTTGATGCTGCTCCTCCTCTTCAACCCGCTCGATGGGTTATTGTGAGTAACCCAGGAGTGTAACACTAGGTATATCGACTGAAGACTGCATAGGGAGTGAGAAACTATGATACTCTCCTTACAGGGGGTGCCATATGGAATGACGGAGGCCCATATGTAGGAGGGACTGATGCCTGCCATGGGTGCATCTATGTCAAAATAGCTTCCTGGTATGAATATTGTGGTGACTGTGTGAATGTATAGCAGAGGGCCCGACCACTGGTGGAGAGGATGGACTAACATCCATCACCGACCCTAAATCTAGGATTTATGGACTAAGAGGTGAGGATTTATGCTTGTAGCCCGCAAAGAGAAATATCAACCTCAGATCCTAAATCTAGGGAGCTTTGGTGAGGGCCAAGACACGACCTAAATCTAAGGTGAAAATGGGTATGTGGTTTACCGCCATAAGAGAAAGTAAATCACCTGACTGTTAGACTTACAATCGCTTGGGGTGGCCACCAACTAACTCCTCCTACGATTTTAAATACAAGTAGATAAGTCTTATGCTTTGCAAGATAACTAGTATGTTATTTATTTAAAAAAGAGACTAAATCCTTAAAACACACTCTAAAGGACTAGATCATGAAGGGCATGAATAATGACCTAATCTAATGCAAATTTTGTTAAGTTTTAATTTTTGGACATTTTAATTTGACACGGGCTATGGGATTTCATATGCCTAATGCATGAGAAGATTGATTATGGGCTAAAATCAGAAATAAGGAGGTATGTTTCCACCATGGCTCTCAAAGGTCAAGCCATTTTCTCTGGCAAAGGTGGAAGCCCTCGATTAGCAAGAGTGAAGTAATATGTTTTATGCATAATGTGAGACATACAACATCTAGCTAAGGGGTTGCTAAATCTTTTATTATCTTGATTTATGTCCTAAGCTTTAGGTGAGGTTATGCGTTGTTTAATTTAATTTTGAGTTGATTAATTGGATAGAAAATCTATTTTTTCCTAAGAGTCTAATCGCATCCATGCCATTCATCAAACAATGAAGAAACTAGGAAGATCATGCCATCCTAATAAAGTAATCATAAACAAAATATCAATTAATTTATAAAGTTAACACAAAAGAATAAGAGGTCAATGTGGTTGGGCTCCACCGCACAAACCAGAAAGGAAATTGGGTAGCCGAGCTCTACCATTATATAGCCAAGATTACAAATGAATGATTATAATTAAAATGAATTCATGTTATCGGGGTCCTCATTCATCATTTCTTCATTTCTTCCTTTCTTCATTTCTTCATTTTTTTTCTTCTATTCACTTCTTTCTTCCTTTTGATTTGACTTGAGATGTGGTTTGCTCCAAGGCTTCACATAGTACATAAGACATGATCTTACGACCAATATTCACCTTAATTTTCTCATAACATTCATTCCAAATTTTAATTATAAAATTTACATCAAAATGAAAAAGATAAATCTAACTAAACCTGTAAAATAGAGATTAAACATATCACACAACCCAAACAGCTATAGGAATAATTTGAACTTAGCACCCCACACATGGGTAACCAAGTCCACCTATCCTAGTTTGGATCTTGCTTAGGGGTATAAGCAACCTGCACAATGATAACATTTATATTTTTATTATAGTGACCCTTAAGCACAATCCATTGTAGAAGACATGATTAGACTAAGATTGTCATATCATCTAGTCTATGCACACGCACCCTAACATACAGTCTAAAAATATTACATGACAAAATAAAATCAGACATCAAACCATGCACCGCCCTAACATAGAGCCAAAAATGGTGACTTAGCCTAATGTGTGTGCCATTTATGACTTATGTGGCATTTCTTAGCTAAGCTTTAAGGTTAAAATTTTCTAAGTGTGAAGGATTCAACTGAGAGGATGGTTTCATTTTAAGTGATTTAATTGATTTATCAATTTTAGTTGATGATTTTATTTGGTTTGAATGAACCTACACTTAGTTGCTAATTGTTGTAAAGAGAAGAAAAGAGAAGCAAACCTCTCTTTTATCCCTACCTTAGGTGATTTTTAAGATAGATTCATTAATGATTTTTATTTAGTGAATTTTTTATTATGTGTTCTAATTAACCCTAAGTTTAGATTTTCTCTAAATAGACCTATTCAAAGAAAGACATCTTAGGATTAGTTAAAGTGAATTAGTATCACATAATACATAATCATTTATTTCTTTCCACCATGTATACCATGCATATGAATAATCCTAAGCATGCCTATACATGCAATGCAAAATTTAGCACACCTTGACAATGAATGATACGAGATATGATTTGAAAATTTGGATATTCCATGAATGCATATCTTTATTATGCAGAAAAGAGGGATTATTTATCCATTAACATAATGCACATTCACATGTATAAAAGACATAGGTGAGTATGATGCCATTATTTTCTACACTAGGGGCGTAAGGTACAAGACCTACTTAGGGTTACTTAAAGCCTCATAGGGATGTCGACTATACCACTTTTCTTAAATACATGTAAATGTACAAAAAGAAATAAATGGATGAAGAATCATGCAAAAAAATTTTGTGTTTGATTTAGTTGTATAATTTACATGTGTTATGTGAGGATCCTTCTTAAGTCATAACATAGGAGTGCATAGGAATAGATTTAAACAAGTGTTATGTTCTTTTCAAATGAACTATACACTTTGCAAATCCTATACAAGTCCATGTTAAGAGAAGAGAAGAAAACAACACAAAACACATCTTATGCTATAATCACATGCAAGCTTATAAGTATTTACAAGTAGCATCACTTCATTCATAATATTTGATTTATAGGTTTTGAAAATAATTTTTGATTTAATAGTGATAATAGCCACTCATACTCTTAACTTTAGCCAACACATGTAATTTAACATAAAAGGAAACATTTTATTTAATTGACTTTTCAAAAGAGATGAATGCATGGTTTCATATGGTAAACAACATTTAGCATGCTTGGAAATAAATAAAGTGATGTAAGTATATGACTTCATTCACCCTAATTAATTCCTAAAGACTATCCTATAGAATAAGATCATTTAAAGTGAATCAAAATTCCTTAAGGAGATTTTTATTTTTGGATTTGATTTGACATAGGAAATCTGAAAAGAGTTTGCTAGTCCTAACCCATTTCCCCCATGTGTGAATTGGTTTAGTTTAATTTTAGAACAATTAGGTTGATTTTATATTTTATTTAGGTTAAGGTGTGAATTAAATCATTAATTACCCCTTGCCTACACCACTTTAACATAATTAAACAAATAATTATGAGCCAACATATGACATGCAATCACATGGAATTTAAATTAGCAACACACCTAAGAAATAAATGGGCCTAATGCAATTGGCTCACAATTATTGATTAATTAAGCTAAAAGTGTTTAATTAAGTACTTTCATAACCATCCTATACATGTAGTTTGATTATAATTTTCTTTGAAGCCTCTTAGGTTATTGAACACCTAAGAATCTATCCAAGATTAAGATGATTAAGTTCTAGAATAGTTTGGTTTTGAGTTTAGTAAATTAAGCCATTTAATGAATTGATTAAATCATTAATCAATTTGTAAATTAATTAATCTTTTTTTCAAATGAAATAAACTTAAGGGAAAAGATTTGGAAAAGGAATCCTAATCTCATTCCCTAAGTCCATTAACTGCTTTTCATGATTAATAAACTTAATTAATGAATTTATCACTATTTTAGGTTAATTAATTATTTATTTAGTTAAAGAGGGATTAAGGATGAAATAAGCAATTCCCCTAATTAATCCAACAATAAATTCCAAGAAAATTATGGGAGGGAGAGGTCAACCCACTAATTAACCCTAAGAAGTTTAGAATTAATTGTTGAAGTAATTAATGAGTAATTAGCTTAATTACTTTCATAATAAAATCCAAATTGAGTGAAGGTTATTGTTCAAAATCAATTAAACTTAATTTTATATTATTCTCCTTTGAATTATCTTTAAAATAAACTTGAGTTTGTATTTTTTTTTAAAATTTTTTATAATTAGTTATGAATTTTGGAAGTTTCAGCATTAAAAATGAATTAATTAGAGCTAATTAACCCCCTAATCCCGTCAGGCCACGTGGTGGCTGACGCGATGCACTTTCCATGTGGCACGACGGGATACGTTATTTAAGTTATCACATCTGTGGCTGAGTTAGCTAGTGGTGGATACACTTTCTCCACGGGCCGTTCGATCTAAGATCGGATGGCATGATTAATCCCACGATTTAGTTAGATCGGATGACCGCAATTAATCCCACAATTTTGGCTTAAATTAAAGGGAGATCTATCATAATTTAATCACAACCATCCATTCCAATCATGCAGAACAGACGGTGTGTGATCTATCTCCTCCCGAGCTGCGAGAGACGAATGTCGTCCGTCAATCATCGCTCGATCCGAGCTCACCCAAGCTCGGATGTAGTTCAAACTCACCCCACACCTTCGGGGAGGCACAAGTAAGGTATCCAACAGTCAAGATCTAATAAGATTATAATTTCCTCTATAAAGGACCAAGCAAAAATTTCTATGGCTACGATTTTGAGCAATACCTCACCGAAGGCTATCCTTCCAATAGAGGAGGTAGCTTCGTCTAGTAGAGATGAAGCCCTGTTGAATGTATCAAGCCTTGATTTGAAGTGGATGGCTTGGTTGATCAAGCTACACTTCAATGGCAATCGACTTTGATCAAAGTTCTCCTTCCCATGGCTTGGTGACTTGGGAAACAACTTGATTGAGCTCGACGAGGTCCCTTGATAGTGCTTGCAAGATTAATTTGGGTTTGGTGGAGAATTGGATGAGTTGGATCTTCACTTCACCTCCCTTATTTTGGCCTAAGCAAAACTAAGAAAGAGAAATTAAAGAAGCTTGGAAATGGCATTGGGAAGCTTAGGAATGCTTAGTTTTGATTCCTAGAGCTCAGTGGAATTCAGTGCTTGTAATTTGAGTGGGAATGAGGGGGAGTATATCTCCCCCTCCTTGAATCAGACAGAGAAGATAAATTTTATCATTTTTAATCAATGGAGGATATTGGCTAATTGGTTTGAGTTGTTTAGCATCCCATGTGATTCATTTTAAGTAGTGGAGGGAAGGAGAGTGAGTGCCCATGTGCTAGGTGAGTGTATGGGGTGATCCAAGTGCTAAATTCCCATGAGGGGTCGCTTAGCCTTTCATGGTTGACCCAAGCCCATTGGGTCATGTTCACCACTTCCCATAGTGTCCATGTGGACCACTAGGAGGATGCCAAGTGGCCTTGAGAGAGAAATGACCAAATTCCAAGTGAATTTGGTCATATGATGCCCTTTGACCTAGGGGTAAAATGATCATTTGGCCTTGATTTTGATTTGGGCAGATTTGAAATGATTCAAAAAAAATGGGTTGAGCCAAATTTCAAGTGATTTGGAGTTCATTTGGTTTGAATTAGTTCAATTTGACCTATTTAGGTCAAGTTGGGTCAATTTGGGTTAGGTTGACCAATTGGTCAAATTGGGTCAAACGATGAGTTATATCAAGTTCAAATGATCATTTGGAGCCTATGGGTATCATTGATTTAGTTTAATTTGATTTATATTTGGTTTTAGTTCATTTAGGTTCATTTACGTCAAATGGGTCAAGTTGATCAATTTGACCCATTTGATCCAATTGGCTTAGGTCATGGGTTGGTTTAGTTTGGTTGATCATTTGAAATGTATTCCAAGCTTTGGCTTCAATCAATTTTGTTTAGGTTTGATTTCAAATTGATTTGACCTTTTAGGTCAAGTTTGGTTCATGGTCAATTGGGCTAGGCTGGGTCTAGTTGACCAATTGAAGCTTTGTTCAACAAGTGATTTAGAATGAATTTGACCCATTGGTTGTAATCAATTTGGCTTAGATCAAGATTTGGCCCATTTTTAGGTCAACTTGGGTCAACTTAGGTCAAGTGGCCAATTAGGCTTGGTTTGGCTCAATTAATGGCTTGGTCAAGTTCAATCATTGATTATGGATTGGTTTAGATTAATGGTTTCAATTAATTTGGCATGTAGTGAATTTTAGCTTATTTAGGTTTCATTTGGGCTAAGTGTTGACTTGGTCAACAGTTAGGTTTGACTTGGTTTGACCCAATTTGAGTGATTGATCATCCTAGGATGATTGTTGATCACAGTGCGAGGCTTGGATGAGCTTAGTTCAATCCAATTTAGGTTGGATTAAAATTTGGCTCAAAAAGATGCTTTATGTCACTTTGGGTCAAGTGAGTCTAAGTGGGTCCATTGGCTTGATCAAGGCTTGATTTAAGTTTGGTTGAACTCACATATGGACTTATGTTTGAAATATAAATCCAATTGCAAGTGATTTGGAGTCAAATGGGTTTTGATTCATTTGATAATTTCAAGTCAAAAGGGTGAACATTTTGGGTTAGTTTGATTTTGGTTTGGTGATTGTAGTTTATGTTTATATTTGGTTTGTGATTGAAGGAATGATTATTTGAAGAGAAAATCTAAGGGTTTGGATTGATTTGAGAATGATTTGGCTAAGTTCAAGGATTTGACTTGAAAGAGCATAAGTTATATTTAAGTTGGATTTGGACTTGAGTTTTGAATTTAGTTTTGATTATTTGAATTTATATTTCATTTATATTTGTGAATATAAATGAGCATGTAAATGGGTTATGAGAAAATCTTTTGAATTTGGAGTGATTTGGATTTGATTTGAGCTAAGTCCATAAGATGAAATCAAAATGGCTTAGGAAAGATTTTGGATTTGGAGTTGATCATGGGTTTAAATTATTTGAGATTTGATTCATGATTTGAGAAAATCAATTGAGTTGGAATTGATTTAAGATTTAATTTGGAATTGGTTTGAAGGAGGGAAGTAAGGATTGGGTTTAAGCTATAGGGTAGACAAGTCTTCCTAATACCCCTATAGCATAACCTATTCCTATGGCTAACTCTTCTAAGTCTCTAGGGTTAGGTTAAGTGTTCACCTAATCACTAGAAGTGTCTTAAGATAGAAATTCTTAGTGTTAGAGGAGTCCTTATGCCTAGGATGAAGAAGTTGAAAGCTCACTCTAAAAGCGAGATCAATAATACACTATAAATCCTGTTACTTCTTGTAGTATTCTTGTCCATAGTATTTCTGAATCTATTTGAAAGTGGCCGATCAGACTTTCTCTTGAAATTTGTTGGATGGTACTCTGGATAATTGCTAGTAATGATATATTCTGGCCACTCATCACGATCAGGGATGACATGGAATTCTCCTTAGTAGGTATTGCTGTAATACGCAAAATTGTAGTAAGCCGAGACATATTATACGTGACTCAGATGTCGCTGTCCCAACACAGAAATGATGTGAGAATAGAGTATGTGATAAGCTTACTGTTGTCTATGTACACCTACAAATATGGTTTTGTAATATCTCAACTTGTAGGTCTAGCTATCAAACACTTGGTACTCATTATCGCTTATTCATACTGGCTAAGAAAATCTCCTTACCTCACGTTCATTACTCTACGGAGTTTCCTTAGCATGTGTAGATAATATGGAGTCATGTTGGTTGGCTAGTGTTGTTGCTGATTCAAGACATTTCATGAACAATGATACAATATTATAGTATATTGCAGTGACTAGTGCCTAAATTGGTAAGCCACCTGCCCGCTTAAGTATTCCATTAAAGCATTCAGCTGCATTTATGGTCATCATGCCATATTTATAGCCACCATCGTGGGTTAGAGACCACTGCTACACATCCCTTAAAATAAGCCAATCGTAGGCCTTCTGTTTGATTTTATTGATATCAGTCATATACCTTTTGAAAATACAGATATCATCAGTATTACGACAAATATTTTCTAGCATATGTAGTCAACATCTCCTACTCCAAGTTGTCTAACTGCCTTTTTGAAATTCTCCTCAAATGCCTGAGGCAAAAGCGATGCACAACCCACTGTAATATTTTCCTATAACCCCAAAATACCCGTGTTCCTGTCAGATATGAGGCACATATCACCTCTTGTACATATTAGTGGAATTAAGTCTTGGAGTGTTCGTAGAAACCAACCCCATGACTCAGTACTTTCTGATTCCATTACTGCAAAGGCTAGTGGAAATAAAATGTTGCTGGCATTAATTCCAATTGAGCTAAGTAGAGTCCCCCTATACTTACATAAGAGGAAAGTCTCATTAAGACATAAAACTGATGACAGTATTGCCAACCTGTAATTGAAGGCTTGAATGACTAGAAAAATTATTAGAATATAGTTGATTCTGTTGATTGCACTCAGTATACTCCTGATCCTAGCATAGATAAACATACTACACCCATGAATCTCTCTAACGATCGATAAGATTTCTCCCAAATGCCAAAAATTACTTTCACTGCCTTACGACGCGCATCCTAGGCTTTCATATATGCCACTCTTATGTTAAATTTGGACTCGATACGGCCTATAATCTCTTTGGGATTTAAATACAGTTGACGCCTAACTGCATGTTGAATGAAATAACTGATAAATTATACTATACATTGCCTGTGTCCAGCATTGAGCACTAAATGACTACATGTATGAGGTGAGCCAATATTGCCAATTTCCCATGCACCTCCCAATCTCTTACTTGATCTTGCATGTAAGCGCCAAATGCAAGGTGTAGCTTGGTGCGCATGTTGGTTCAACAATATAGTGAACTTTACTTTATTTGAAGCATATATCACATATTTAATATTATTTATGATAGACCAACCTTGAACAGTAAACTACAAAAGCTTCTTATCATGAAAGCATATACCTTATAGTAGTTCATATGGAATGCAATTTTATTATTCAAAAGTTGACTCATCTGACAGCCCATCAAATGTAAGCTCTTCATTCCATTCTCTACAATTTGAGCACTACACATGTACTCATTGTTAGATAATAAGTGCTCTTCAGTGTGACTTATTCTAGCTGAGTAGTCCCTGATAAGCTCTCTGACCCTGAAAGATTATTCTATGACCCTTAAAGCATGCTGCTCTGTAGCACTATCATCTTCATCATCAGCATCGCTACTTGTTGCAGTAGGCATAATTTCATATCCATCTTCTTCAGAAGATAGTGAATTTATGTGATCACCTTCAGGGTCACCCATAAAACTAGAACTTGTCCCAGCAAAATAAGTAGGTTTTATTGGTGTAGACCCGTATGCTTCTACTTGAGCAGTTAGTTGAGAAACTAGAGTGATGTACTCAGTACTGATTAGAGCTCTCTGACACTTCTTAGTATTATCAACCTCTCTTTCTTCGTACTAGTTCCTCAACTTCAACATAAATTATAATAGGATGCACACATGCTGCGTTGATTATAGATTCACAGACTTCATCATCAGTAATATGAGTTGCAATAAATCCAGCACCAATAGGAAAATGACTTATAAGACTAACACAGAACTTTGCTGGATCTAACTTCAATGACCTCATAATTCGCTTATGTAACTCCATCAAGTTAATCCGCCATGGGATCTAGATTGGATGATTTTTCCCACCGATATAAGTAGGAATGAAATCATCACTTATATTGAGTTCGTTGCCATAATATAGAACTATGCAGACACTATCTGAACTCATTTTTAACTAACAATAATCCTAAACACCAAGAATCCTTTATCTCACCTAGTCAAAGAAAAAATTCAATTCAGGAGATAGTACACTTTTGCATTTCACTTGAAATTATTCTGCAAACTTAAAAACTTTATTTTGCAAGCCCCATATTAATATCTCTTCACAATTAAACTTATATATATATATATTCAATAAGAGTAATTATAACTTCAAAATAATAAAAAAAATCCTAACATAAACCCAAATTCTCATATGCATTCACAAAATTATTTTGCAAACTCAATAAATTTATTTTGCAAACCCCATATCAATATTTCTCTAAACTTACATATTTGATAAGAATAATTATAACATCTAAATAACAAAAAAAAACAATGCCATAAGCTCTAAATCTCATATGCATTCACGAAATACACAAATCTAATCAAACAAAATTACTATAATCTCAATCTACCCTAACAACAAAACTAAATAAGCGAATCATATAAAATAAAACCATATATAACCACTAAATAATAATAAAAAACACTACCATCAACCCTAAATCTCATATGCATTCACAAAATACACAAATCTAATCAAACAAAATTACTATAATCTCAAACTACCCTAACAATAAAACTAAATGAGCGAATCATACAAAATAAATCATATATAACCTCTAAATAATAATAAAAACACTAACATAAGCCCTAAAACTCATATGGATTCACAAAATACACAAATCTAATCAAACGAAGTACTATAACTCAATCTAGCGTAACAATAAAACTAAATAAACGAATCATACAAGATAAAGCCATATATAACGAGATTTAACACAAATTTAGCATTTATGGTAAAAAAATACCTAAATCAACGGATAAAAGACTACAAAATGTGCGTCTCTGCCATGACAATATTCTCCTCGGGTGACCTCCTCCTTGGCTGGGCTCTCGGTGCAAGATCGGTGGAAGGGGATTTTGGTGCAACAGCCAAGAGTCAAGGAAATAGGAATCAGAGGAGGCCGATCCAATGTAAGATGCGCCGCATTCAATCCGCAATTGGCATTGACTACGTGCCAATCTTTGAACGCGGCCTATTTTCTTTTTTTTTGTCATACTTAATTTAATTAATGTTATAATTAGGCCTAATTTGAAAATTTATCCTCTTCCTCACCGCTATCTCCTCCTCCTTTTGGGCTTCTTCCCCATCCCTTCATACTCTACTTCATTTTGTAATCTTCTCTTTCCAAGTCACTCGCTTCATCATGACCTTTACTCCATTGCAGTAAATTTTGTTTCAGTTTAAGTGAAGAAATGTCGATCTTTTGGTTCCTACATGTTATGGAATGATCTGCTGCAGCTACAATGGAGATCTGGTGATGCCATATCATTCCCCGTCGCCGGCTCAGCATAAGATGATTTGGTAAAATGAGCTTAGATTTCGGCCTAGCAGACATGGACCAAGCAGCTTCACCTTCTCTAAGCACAAAAACCATGTGAAGAAAAGGCCGCACAAATAAAAGGATAGTGAGAGCCAAAAGGCGACCTAGTTTTTTCATCACTTTCTCTAGTTGGTGAATGAAGATATGTTGAATAAAGATTTGATCTTGTTCTATCTAATGAATCTCCGAATCACTTTCGTATTGTGTTTGAATCTCTCTTTTTCATCAACAAGCTATCTTACCTTGGTATGTTTGCTAATTCTTAGTCTCAAAGAGCTCATCAATCGATGAAAAAAAATAAATAAATCAAAGATTAGTTGTCTCCATATTATGATTGAGTTATTGGGATATTGTAAAATTTGTGGTCTAATGAGGGATGAATTTTGAAGCAAAGCGTGTAGGTTAAAGTGATTTAGAGACTCAAATCCATATCATCATCAAAATTATTATAGAATTATTGTCAAAATTAATATTTTGATGACATGAATCCAATAATATCAATAACATCATGTTGGCTAGGTTGACTCAAAATTAAGAAAAATTATACCTACCACACTTCACTCAAGCCTCTCTAATAATTTTTCTCTCTAGGGCACTCCTTCTTCACTTTCTCTCACAAAAGAATGAAGAAAATGACAAAGAACTGCAAAAAATTATTTTAAGATGGACTATTGCTTCAAGTGTTGTGAAGGTTTCACCTAGGCGATCATAGCTTTGTCATTCTTCTTTCCTACACGGGTTTTAGTGCCATGACGCTGCATGCCACAGGGAAATGGTGTTAGCCTCATTATCTTCTTAGTTCAATCCCATGAATCCTGGCACCATACCGTTGTCTACCTAGCAACGAGACATTACCTTTGCTGCCTTTGAAGCTAAATCCCTCATATCACAACGTCGGCGTGTTATGCACTAGAAATTTTTTTTTGGTAGCTTACCCCTAAACCTCTGAGCGAGGGATGTGTTGCCCCTTACAACCCCTTGCGAGCTTACTACCGAGCTCAACTAATGAAATTAAAAGCTGAGTCGACAGTACTTTCCCAATTGATCGACATCAAGTTTCATAAAATAACCGGCTCTTCATAAGTTTTATGCCTTATTATAATATGCATCCTCCTTAAATAGATTTATAGCTCCATAAAAGATTATGTTGAGTTCTTCTTTTTTTAAAAGTGTTATCACTTATTCTAAAGTTAATTGATTACATCACACATACTTGCTTATGAAGCTTCAAAGCCAACATCATTAAATGTGCGATTGTTTTTCTCTACACATATTCATTATTCGCACTATCATGAAATATATATGTGTTGAAAGTGTTTTCTTATATAGTATGTTCATATTATTAATTTTGGATGATTTCAATATGCAAAATGCCCTTCATACACCACTATAAAAAACTAATTATTTGGACATTTTAAAGTTCCATAATAGATATGTATTAGGGTATATGATCCAATAGAATGCTTGACAAATATATCACTTAGGGGTTGTTGGAATGATGTGAATGACATCATTGGGGGCTCCAACAAACAAGCTTTCATGATACATGAATGTGTTAGAATACCTTTACAAATAGAATAATAATTAGATTTTTTTAACAAATTATCTTTCAAGATTGTATTAATTTGATGAAAAAGATGAACAAATAAAACACATATTAAGTGTCATAATAAGTGAGCTATTTTAACCTAAGATGAAATATTCATAATTGTTAAGGCATCTCTTAAGTGCCCTAAAAAGTGATAGAATACATTCAATAATATTACACTCTTGGTGACTTAATATATGATTTATCTAACAAGCATAAGATTACATTATCATTAAATATGACATATTGCACTACTTCAATAGCTAATCATAAATATTTAAACAAATATCTAAAAGCACATATGCAAAATCTAGCAAGCTTTATTTTAAAATATAATTATAAATTTTATGCAAAAATTTAAAATTATATAATAGTTGAACATTCTATAGCTTAAAATATGTTACTCCAACTTTTCTATGTTGTAGGCCAAAATATCAAACCACAATCTAACATTAAGGATTCATTATCAAGGAAACTATTAATATCATGCATCATAAAGTATTAATGAAACACTTATATGAACAAAAGTGTAATGAGTTCCCCTTTTAATAATGACAAGTTAATCAAAAAAATTCATCTATTTGGGTTACCAATAGATTTTTATACAATTATCACTTAACATGAAATATCTTGATGAACAATATTGCAAGAATTATTTGTAGAATAGTGCTTGAAGATTTTTTTTTAGAAATCTATTTTGGAAAATCAAGATATATAGAGAAGCATTTATATAAGATTTTTGCAATTACATAAAATGCAAAGTTTCAACAGCATTTAAAGATAAGAGATGACAAACTTTATCTTTCTAATGACTAGCAATTACTTTTAAGAAGCCTCTTATCAGTATTACAATGAAGAAACACCAACCTTATTGGCTGGTTTATGCCATTCTATCTAGATAACTTTGTTGTTTACACCTTAGCCAACCGCCTCACTTTCTCCTTCTCAAGTAGCATCTTTGTAGGCTTTATATTTTATCATTGTTGACCTCACTTTTGGAGTGAGGACTCAATCTCCCTCTCTTAGATATAGGAGTCTTCTAGACACTAAGATTTTCGTGATCATAAGACACTTCTAACAATTTGGTGAACACTTAACTTAAACCTAGAGACCTAGAAGGTTAACCATGGGATTATGTTATGTCTTAGGGATTAGGATGGCCTACCTACCCCATGACTCAAACCCAACCTATGTTCACCTTCTTAAGCCACAACTAAATTCAATTCACATCAGACTCAAATCCAAGACCAAGATCAAGTCAAATCCAAACTCAAAATCCTTCTTAAGCCCTATGATTTTATCTTATGGACTTAGCCAAATCTCCTTCCAAAACTATCTAGGTTCAATTGATTTTCTAAAAGACCAATTTAACCTTTCAAACAATTTATCAAATTCAATTCAAATCCAAATATCAATACCAAATCCCAAGCCAAATCGATCCAATTCAATCCCAAGCCAAATCGATCCTTAGTCCTATGATCTTATCTTATGAAATTAGCCAAAATCTTCTTAACCAAATTCATATCAAGACAATTTAAATTGATTTTCTCAAAGTCAATTCAACCCCCAAATAAAATCTATAGATCAAATCTACAATCAACTAAATCCAAATATCATATCAAAACAAACCAAATCCAAACCTAAGCCACATGATTTATCACATGTACTTAGCCAAATCTCAATCCAAATCAATCGAAACTCAATTGATTTTCTCATGAATCAATTATATATTCAATCATCATCCCAAATATAAATCAAACCTACAATCAAATCTACAAGCATACCAAACCCAAATATCAAATCAAACCAAACCCAAGCTTAAGCCATATGATTCAATTCCATGGACTTAGCCAAAAATCCATTCAATTCAAACCAAAATCAATTGATTTTCTCATGAATCAATTATTCCTTCCAATTATCATCCTAAATATAAATGAAATCTACAATCATCAAGCCAAACCAAAATCAACCCAAGTCAAACCTAACCTAACCCCTTTGACTTGAGATATTCAAATGAATCAAAACCCATTTAAACCCAAATCAATTGCAAGCAAAATTATAAATTACTCCTAAACTCATATATAAACCCAACTAGACTCAACCCAAAATCAACTCAACTAAGCCCAATTGGTCCACTTGACCCAAAGTGACTAATTTGACTTATTTGAACCAAGTTTCAATCTAACCCAAATTGGATTGAACCAAGCTTACCAAAACCTCCTACCATTATTGATGATCACCTTAGGATGATCAATTGTAATAAATTGGACCAAATCAACTTGGTCATTTGACCAAGTCAAACCCCTTAACCCATATGAACCCCAATTAGTCAAAATTCATCCTACATCAAATTAATTGAAACCATTGCTTCACACCAACCTATGATAAATTATTGAACATGACTTGACCATCAATTGACCCCAAACCTAACCCAATTGGACTTTTGACCCAAGTTGACCCAATTTGACCCAAAAGATCTAATTGGGTCAAATCATGATCTAACCCAAATTGGTTGTAACCAATGACTCAAGTTCATTCCAAATTGATTATTGAACTTGACCAAAGCCATAATTAAACCCAATTTGACCAATTGGTTACCTAACCCATTTAGCCCAAATTGACCTAAATCCAAATCAAATCCAAATTGATTCAGAATAAAACCTACAATCATTTTTGATTAACCAATCGAACATGAATCAACCTATAACCGAAGCCAATTTGGTCAAATTGGTCAACTTGACCCATTTGACCTACATGAATCCAAATGAGCCAAAATCAAACCTAAGCCAAATTGATTCAAACCAATTGAACAAAAACACTTCAAATCATCATTTGAAATTGACCTAATCTTTGGTTTGATCCAATTTGATCAATTGGTTAACCTAACCCAATCTAGCCCAATTTGACCTATAAGGGTTGTTGACCTCACTTTTGGAGTGAGTTCCCAACTTTCTCATCATAGATCTAGGAGTCTTGTAGATACTAAGAGCTCCTTAGTCTTAAGATACTTCTAGTGATTAGGTGAACACTTAACCTAAGCCTAGAGACTTAGTCAAACCAAACCTCAAATCCAACTCAAATACCAGATCTAAATCCAAATTATAAACCAAATTATTGAAACCCATAATCAATCCAAATTCAGAACTCTTCCTAAACCCTTTGATTTCATCCTATGGACTTAGCCTTAACCAAATTCAATCATTAAATTGATTTTCTCAAATATCATTCAATCTCTCAATCATTTACCAAATCCCAACTCCATTCCAAACCAAATAGTTCAATCTCAAATCAAATCCAAGTCCAAATTCTTCTTAAGCCTTACGACCTACTCTCATAAGTTTAGTCAAATCTCCACCTAAATTATTCCAAACTTGATTAATTTCTTTATAAATAAACTATTCATTCATTTATATTCACAAATATAAATAAAATCCATACCCAAATAGCCAAAACCAAATCAAACTAAATCAAACCAAGCCAAATCCTCTTAAGCCCTATGGACTTATCTCCATAAGTTTAATCAAATCTCATACAAATCAACCTAAAATAAATTGGTTTCTTTATAAACCAGTACTCATTCATTTATATACATAAATATAAATGAAACCCACCTCTAATGACCAAAAATAAATCAAACTAAACCAATTCCCTACTTAAGCCCTTTTGACCTACATCCATAAGCTTGGTCAAATTTGCTTTCCAAATCACTCCAAACTTAAGTGATTTTCTTATGACTCATTTATACCTTCATTTAGATTCCCAAATATAAATAAAATATAAATTTACATGATCAAAACCAAGTCCAAAATCAAACCAAAACCCAATTCAAGCCTTTTAGCCAATTTCTTGGACTTGGCTAAATCCTATCAAAATCAAGCCAAAACCAATCAATTTTCTCATGAATCAATCATTCTTTCAATTATTTAGCCAAATATAAACATAAACTACAATTATCAAATCAAACTAAAGTCAACCCAAGTCAAGCCCAAATTAGCCTTTTTGACTTCAAAACTTCAAATGAGCTAAAATCCATTAGACTCCAAATTGATTGTAGTTGGATTTATATTTCAATCCTAGGCTCATATATGAGTTCAACTAAACTTGAATCAAGCCAAAACTAAACCAATTGATCCATTTAGGTCCACTTGACCCAAAGTGACCTAAAGAACCCTTTTTAAATCAAGTTCTAATCCAACTTAGATTAGATTGAACCAAGGCCATCCAAACCTCATTTCATGATCAACAATCACCTTGGGATGATCAACCACCATGAATTGGGTCAAACCAAATCAACTTGGTCCTTTGACCAAGTCAACCTTTAGCTCAAATGAAACCTAAACTAGCTGAAACCCACTATATACCAAATTGATTGAAATCATTGATCCAAATTGACTCATAATCAATGATTGAATATGACCAAACTCTTAATTGAGCCAAACCAAGTCCAATTGATCATTTGACCTAAGTGACCCAAATTGGCCTAGAAAGCCAAAATAGGTCAAATCATGATCTAACCAAAATTGATTGCAACCAATGGCTCAAGTTCATTCAGAATCAATTATTGAACTTGACCAAAGCCACAATTGAACCCAGTTTGACTAATTGGTCAACTTGACCCAACCCAACCCAAATTGATCTAACGAGTTAAGTTGGCCAAAATCCAAATTAAACCCAAATTGGTTGCAACCAATGGCTCAAGTTCATTCCAAATTAATTATTGAACTTGACCAAAATCACAATTGAGCCCAATTTGACCAATTGGTCAACTTACCCAACATAGCCCAAATTAACCTAAAAGGTCAAATTAGCCAAAATTCAAATTAAATCCAAATCAAATCAAACCAAAGCCTACAATCATTTTTAATTGACCAATTGAACATGAACCAACACCTAACCCATCTCAATTTGGTCAAATTGGTCAACTTGACCCATTTGACCCATTTGATTTCAAATAAGCCAAAATCAAACCTAAGCTAAATTGATTGAAACCACTTGAACTAAAACTCTCCAAATCATCATTTGAACCCAACCCAAGACTTGGTTTGAGCTAATTTGATTAATCGGTCAACCCAACCCAACATGAACCCATATGAACCCATTTGACCATATGAAGCCAAAACCCATAAAATCAACTCATGGGACTTTGATGGCTAACCAAACCCAACCCAAATTGACCCTGGGTCAGCCCAAAGTCTGTCCATAAGTAAAGTGGGCCTCATCTTGGGATTAACCATTGGACAAACCTCTTTGCATTGGATTCCTTCCTCATTTAGTAAAGTCCACTCTCCCATCACTTAGGCAGCCATCCAATTGCCAAATGTAGCATGCCTAACCTTCCTAGCCCACCCTAAGCACACTAGGACTTGCCATGAACCAAAGGGAGGTGAGTTAACTCACCTCCCATGCAAATCGAGTGCTATATGAACAAAGGAAAGAAAATCTTCCCCATATCAGACCTTGAGCCTCCTCCTAAGCTTTCCCCTACTCCTAGCCATGGACTGATAATTTTGGTCCGATGGGCCGACAGAAAATGAGATTGAATCTGCCCATCCACTCAAATTGAGGGGATATACTCCCTCAATTCAAATGAGAATTCATTCATTCATCTTTGTTGAGCCAAAGAGAGTGAAGGAGAGTCTCCCACGCCCATTCTCCAAGCTCCTAAACTCCCCATTTCTCCTCTCTCTCTCAAGCTAAAATGGGGAGGCCTCCCTTGATTCAAACTCATCCATCTCTCAACCAAACTTTAATCAACTTGCACACACCTTCCAATGATATCAAGCCAAATGAATTGTTTACCAAGCTCCAAAGCCACTGGAAGCTCAAGTTCAATCAAGATCGGCTC